>OY776677.1:45786094-47024427 GCA_963675555.1 Leptura quadrifasciata
AAACCGTTCTAACGATTGTGATTAAATTTGACACATGGATAGTTTCTTAGTATCAGTATAAGATGCCGAGTCTAGTTGGTTCTAGAAAATTCAGGGAGAGATGTTGTAGGGAGTGTGGTTTAAAAAAATAAATAATTGTTTCCTCTATAATTGCTCTAACGATTTTGATCAAAATTAACACATGGGTACTCCTTTAGTACTAGTACGAGACGGCATAACCTGTTATACCAAAAATAATGTAGAAACTGTGAGGATAAGCTTAAAAAAATCAAATTTTTGTTTTCTGTCCGATTTCCATCATATTTTTTCTGCTAGAGCTAAATATAAATAAAAAAAGTCTTGCGCCGTTTTTTCAAATAGGTCTTTATTTTGAAATTATTAAATCTGAAAATATACTCACAACTGTAGTGTTAAATACTATAAAGAACTTTGTTTTATCAAGGATGGTTGGTAGATTAGTGGATAGAGCATTTGATTATCAACCGTTTTCCGGTAACCTCTCTAACCAACCTTTCACCTGCTATTACTTTATCTCGCCTTATCCTTCCTCTCCATAAAATCCTATCTATATTAAAACTAAAAGCTAGTCTAAACTCAAATACTATAAAATGATATAACTGACAGCTGGGATGCTGTCGCCGCGGTAGTTATCTCGAACGGGTTTTAGTTAACTTTCCTCGCGTATCAACTACCCAAATCAAGATGTTTGCACAACAGAAAAGAGGGTACGTACCCTCTTTTATTAATTCTGTTTAATACTAAATTAAAAATTATATCAGGATTAAGTAGTAAATATATTTTTGTAACGCCATATCCTAAAATGACATTTATTTGACAGTTTGACGTGTTTGAATGAATCAAAACAATGTCATTATTGACAAATGAAAAATAAAAAAAAGTGTGAAATAAAGAAATTTTCTTTCACAGTTTCAAATAAAACTATTGGTTTCTATGGAAACAGTAATAGAATTTAGTCATTACGACATGGTAACTTTGTCAATTTGCCGTATTTTTACAAAATTATATTGTTTTCTAATTTCGAATGGCGATACAAAAATTTTTGTATATAACTCGGGACTAAATTGTGTTCTTTTTTCCTCATCGCTTTAATGCCCACTTGTAAAAAAACACCCTGTTGGTCACTCGTTATATAAAATACTATTTTTTTCATACATAGGATATGGTATATACTTCAACAGTCTAAAACCAACATATTATCAACCATATGTTTTGCGAGACTTATTATTTGTTAGATGACTATCTAAATTCTTTACGAGATTATTTATTATTATAAATGCTATAATATAGCTGCTTTTGTTCGGTATGCAAAGGATCAACTAATGAAAATGTAATTTCATTATATTTTATTATTTTTAGATTTATTATTTGGACGAACACGACACGACTGGATTTAGAGTTTTTAAAAACAGAGAAACAATTCTCCAATGTACCGTAACAGCCCATTCGACAGAGAGAAGGCTTAAAGGAAATACTTGCTACACTGGAGGAGTTGAGTATTTCTCAGAGAACGACAACATCAGCTTGGCAGATGTAACCGATGGAAGATACTCTTTATTTGAGCCAGGAAAATCATTCTTTGGCCTTATAAAAATTGGGGACGTTAAGATCAAATAAAACTAAAATATGTTACTGGAAAATTATTTATTTGATATTTATGTAATATATAACCATTTATTTTTTTATATATTCCAAATATGCAGTTACAGGTGTAAATATTTTGTTATTTGATCTACACTTAGTTGTGGTATGCAACAATAACACCATAATAACAATACCGCAACTATGAATTCACACAATATATTTACAATAACTGCCTTTTCTGATGATATTGTATTCTTAACATCGTCTCAATTAAATAAAATTGTAACCATGAAAGAAGTAAATAACATAATCAGAAAAAAACAAATGAATTCTAAAAAAAACTCAAGAAACATGTGATACTAAATAGCTTAAGAATTGAGTATATGAATTTTATCAGAACTACTCTAAGAGAAATTAAGAAAATAAATATTTCTAAACAATTGCTACTGATAAAATTTTACAAATAATTATAGTTTTGGAAACATTATTTTTGTATTTAATGTCCTAGCTCATATTTTATAAAATTTAATGAGTCTTAATGTTGTTTTATTGGTCTACCTTATTATTGACTGCACTGGTGCACTGTGGGAATTCTTAATAATAATAAACATCTTTATTATTGTTGTAATACAATATAATAATATAGTTCAATTAATTGAAATATAATCGTTTGGTTCAATATCAAAAGACAAATGGTGAAGTTCTATTTTTCACATGATGGACATGTGGTAACTGTTCTTCCACTTAATCAGAATTAAACACAATATTTCATTATAGTCGATTGAAAAAGCGACAGAAATGTTTCAAAAAACTTTTTTAAGATACAACCACATGGGACCTTCACAGAATAATAAATTAGGCACTTGGCCATCTGAAATGGCTAATTACAACATCTTTTGGGGGATCCAACTTTTTTTTTATTATGAAAAATGTCATAAATCTGTCAAAATTAATTTTTCCTATTTTTTCACACATCCCATACGATTTCTCCGGAGATTGAGAAAATCAAGATTTTTTTACTCGATAAAGAAAACGTGAGCCTTTATCAAAAACCTAGGTTTTTGTAATATTAGGTTAAACTTTAACGTTCATTTTTCTTGCAGCTATTTTTCAGTAAGTGAAAAACTTTTTTGTTTTAATAGTGGAGCGCCTGGGGATTTTGACCTCGGAATACAGTTACAGTGAAATGGTCGAGGTGGGATTTTGTTTTTTATAGTATAAATTGCAAAGTTTACCAGACATTTTTTTGTGCTCTCGATTATTTCATTATTTAAACAAAAAATTATAAAAAAAATTATTATTTGAGCATTTTAAATAGTATTTTTTTATGTATACGTTGATTTTCACCTAAATAGACATAGAAGAACATCTGTCAAAAATATCTGTGTGTAAGGACGTTCCGATACTATCGATGTGATACCAGTATCGATACTTTCCATTCGATACCAAGTACTATCTGTGACGATTGGCAAGAGAGCTCCTTTAAGTAGGATCAGTCTTTCAGCTGGTGTTTGTTGCAATTGAAGCATTAGCGTTTTGATGGTAATGTGCAATTATTACACTTAACGCGCCAGGCTTGTAACTTGTAATTCAGCGCTCGACGGGGCACATAGCCCGGAGAGTAGCTGTTGGTTGCAGTCTGGTTACGTTCCTTATAGTAAAATAAGGATTGTATAGAGGAGTTTTCGACTAAAAATATTATGTATTAATATTCCGCCTTCTAAAAGCACATTTGAACTATGCTAAGCCCAGTCAGGCTATTTATTTTTCGATTGCAACAGACACTGGACCGCTAGATGGCGCCTGCTGACTATTTTACATGTCGCTATTGTAGAAATACCGGGATGTACCAAACAGTCAAAGGATCCACGTGCCGGTCGTCGCATGCCTACCTTGCACTGACGAGAGCCAACAGCTCGAAACTGCAGTCTGCAAGTGGTGTGTGACGACTGGCAAGAGAGCTCCTTTAAGTAGGATCAGTCTTTCGGCTGGTGTTTGTTGCAATCGAAGCATTAGCGTTTTGATGGTAATATGCAATTATTACACTTAACGCGCCAGGTTTGTAACTTGTAATTCAGCGCTCGGCGGGGCACATAGCCCGGAGAGTAGCTGTTGGTTGCAGTCTGGTTACGTTCCTTATAGTAAAATAAGGATTGTATAGAGGAGTTTGCGACTAAAAATATTATGTTTTAAGTATTATATTGTACTCAATACTTTCCTTTCAATACGATGCTGGTATCGATACTTTTTAACTATGGTATTTCACCTTGCTGACATCTGTGAGATACTGGCGTAAGTAAAAATATATTGAAGTCGCGTTCGCCTCGTAGACATAGATAAACTTATTGCCTGCTTTCTATATAGCAATTTCGGGGGATTAACAAACAGAAATTTCGAAATTAATGCAGTCTTATGGTGTAATATTAATATCGAGACGAATGACTGTCTTTGTAATAGATTTAGTGGTGATAGAAACGACAGCTCAGCTATTCTATTATACATACTTTTTTTACTTCTAAATTGTCCATATTCCCTGTGTTTTACAGGTAAAATTAAATGGTCCGTCTAAAAGTAGAGTATGGAATTTCTTCATAAAAGTTAATGAAAAAGAAGTGTCATGTAAGTTAAGTTTTAAGACAATTTTAAGTTCTGGAAATACTTTAAATATATTAAAGCATATGAAAATTATGACGATTGATTTTATCTTAAAAGTATCGATACTTACTGGAATCGAAACTTTTTTTCTGATACAACACCGGTATTGATACGTTTCATTCGATACCGGTATCGATACAAGTATCGATATTTTTGTGGTATAGGAACGTCCCTATCTGTGTGTATTAAGGCTCATAGGGACTCTGAACAAGTAGTAAAATGTGGAAAGGTGAATGGCAGCGGCAGCTGCAATGTACAAATGAACCGAGTTTTTCTGGCTAGTTTAGTTATTAATGAAACGTGTCATGTATATTTAACAGTGAAAATTGTATTATTTTGTAGTCCGATGAGAAAATTAGAATGGCGCAAACCGCACTTCTGTACCCCATTTCCATTTCGAGATATCGGCTTCAGAATGTTAGAAAAATCTAAATTTTCACCTTCCACCGAATTTGAACGACAGCATCTCGGAAACCAGATGATATACGGAGCTGTGGTTTGCGCCATTCGATTTCTCGTTCAATTTTGTACAGTGACTTTATTTTCGCGTTGGGACTCGCCATTTCTGAGATACGGCCCTTGCTACGATTTACATGTACATAAACAAATAAATACGTTGGATATTAATAGTTATAAGATATTACATAAAGAAACTCACTTGGGCTACTGTAGCGTAGCAGATATCGCAGGCACAACTTACCCCGGATAAGTGATGTAACGTGCCCACGATAAAATTTCACTAGCTCATACTATCTCAGGGCGTTAAGCCCAAGTTTACATAAACTATGACAAATTATTAGTTTACTTACTTACACAAATCACTGAGGGTTCCATACGTAATGGTCGCAGACGAAATAATGACACTTTCTTTAAACATGAAATGCACTATATTACGGAATTTACAAATATTGGTCCTCTAGCATGTAACCTGGCGATGTTCAAAAGATGTGGCAAATTTCTTGATTAATAAGTTACAACATTAATAAAGTGCCTCGTGTAGCTACACATCGGTTCACAACGTGAGGATAAATGGTAATAAATTCGGCCACAATGGGTCTGATTTAGAGAACCTCCTTAAATAAATATAAATGCATAAAATCTTTAAATATGTACAAGTTAAAATACAAAGATAAGTATTAATGGAATATAACCGCGCAAAACCACTGAAGGTGGTCCCCGGTAAATAAAAACATCACATTTATCTAGGGTGATACGATACCGACTTCTACGTTGAAGAAACTGTAGCCCTACGGTGGTGTCTTCGGGACGAAAGAAATTGACCCGAGGATGGGGTTGATTATAGCCTCTCCAGCCCTGGAAATTTCTACTGTGTCTGGATGCCCCGTCCGTGGAACTTCACTACTGTGTGTGGAAGCCCCGTCCGTGGAACCCTCACTGATGAGGGAACAATCCACCAATGTTCCTAGAAAGCCACGGTTGGATGAATGGGGTCGAGTCCGCCTTTCAAGTCGACACGATACTTCCAAAGGAAAGCCTTGTATACTTAAATATCCTGCTTCCGCAGTTAAAATTTACTCACAACAACAAAATATTCCTCTAAACGGAACAACAACAGATGGAGAAAATTTTCCTGTGTTGACAATCCCAAAATCCACCAGGATGCCTCGGATAAAACGAGTCTTGTAGGATTATCAACCATATACCACCATCTCTCCTTTTCACCACCTGGAAGTGTCTCGCGCCTCTCGTGGACAATAGCGAAACTCTGCTACGGACGTAGCGGTTGTTATTATGCGGCCCCCAAAACGCCAAGGCGTATGGTGGGTCGCATACGCTACAGGTCCGTAACACCCTCCAAATAGGGACGTGTCGGGCGAGAAGCGAAATTGTCGCATTTCCAACTTTGAGGGCTCGTAACTAATGTCTATCAACCCATTAAACAATATGAATGTTTAAAACTATTCCACGGAAGTCATATTTTTAATTAAATTTTGGGGCGACTAACCCTATTATAAACACATTTTTGCCAAATCCAAAATACGCTAAGTACAAATGTATGTTTCCTATCGCCCTGTTAAATATGAATCTGTTAAAAACTATTTGACAAAAGTTACGCCTATTTTAATTAGCTTCTGTGGGGCGATTTACCCTCTTAGACCCTGATTTTTGCCAAATCCAAAATACACCAAATACAAATATATGTTTCCTATCGTCCTGTTAAATATGAATGTGTTAAAAACTATTTGATAAAAGTTACGCTAATTTTAATTAGTTTCTCTGGGGTGGTTTACCGTCTTAGACCCTGATTTTTGCCAAATCTAAAATACTCCAAATACAAATATATGTTTCCTATCGTCCTGTTAAATATGAATGTGTTAAAAATTATTTGACAAGAGTTACACCTATTTTAATTAGCTTCTGTGGGGTGGTTTACTCTCTTAGACCCTGATTTTTACCAACAAATATAAATATATGTTTCCTATCATCCTGTTAAATATGAATGTGTTAAAAACTATTTGATAAAAGTTACGCTAATTTTAATTAGTTTCTCTGGGTTGGTTTACCCTCTCAGACCCTGATTTTTGCCAAATCCAAAATACACCAAGTACAAATGTATATTTCCAATCGTCCTGTTAAATATGAATGTGTTAAAAACTATTTGAAGTACAAATGTATGTTTCCTATCGTCTTGTTAAATATGAATGTGTTAAAAACTATTTGACAAAAGTTACATTGATTTTAATTAGCTTCTGTGGGGTGGTTTACCCTCTTAGACCCTGATTATTACCAAATCCAAAATACACCAAGTACAAATATATGTTTTCTATCATCTTGTTAAATATGAATGTGTTAAAAACTAATTGATAAAAGTTACGCTAATTTTAATTAACTTCTGTGGGGTGGTTTACCCTCTTAGACCCTGAATTTTGTCAAATCCAAAATACACCAGGCACAAATGTAAGTTTTCTATCGTCCTGTTAAATATGAATGTGTTAACAACTATTTGATAAAAGTTACGCTAATTTTAATTAGCTTCTGTGGGGTGGTTTACCCTCTTAGACCCTCATTTTTGCCAAATCCAAAATACACCAAGTACAAATATATGTTACCTATCGTCCTGTTAAATATGAATGTGTTAAAAACTATTTGATAAAAGTTACGCTTATTTTAATTAGCCTCTGTGGGGTGATTTACCCTCTTAGACCCTGATTTTTGCCAAATCCAAAATACACCAAGCACAAATGTATGTTTCCTATCGTCCTGTTAAATATGAATGTGTTAAAAACTAATTGATAAAAGTTACGCTAATTTTAATTAGCTTCTGTGGGGTGGTTTACCCTCTTAGACCCTGAATTTTGCCAAATCAAAAATACACCAAGTACAAATGTATGATTCTTATCGTCTTGTTAAATATGAATGTGTTAGAAACTATTTGATAAATGTTACACTTATTTTAATTAGTTTCTCTGGGGTGGTTTACACTCTTACACCCTGATTTTTGCCAAATCTAAAATACACCAAATACAAATATATGTTTCCTATCGTCCTGTTAAATATGAATGTGTTAAAAACTATTTGACAAGAGTTACGCTTATTTTAATTAGCTCCTGTGGGGTGATTTACCTCTTAGACCCTGATTTTTGCCAAATCCAAAATACACCAAATACAAATATATGTTTTCTCTCGTCCTGTTAAATATGAATGTGTTAAAAACTATTTGATAAAAGTTACGCTAATTTTAATTAGCTTCTGTGGGGTGGTTTACCCTCTTAGACCCTGATTTTTGCCAAATCCAAAATACACCAAATACAAATATATGTTTTCTCTCGTCCTGTTAAATATGAATGTGTTAAAAACTATTTGATAAAAGTTACGCTAATTTTAATTAGCTTCTGTGGGGTGGTTTACCCTCTTAGACCCTGATTTTTGCCAAATCCAAAATACACCAAATACAAATATGTTTCCTATCGTTCTGTTGAATATGAATGTGTTAAAAACTATTTGATAAAAGTTACGCTAATTTTAATTAGTTTCTCTGGGGTGATTTACCCTCTTAGACCCTGATTTTTGCCAAATCTAAAATACGCCAAATACAAATATATGTTTCCTATCGTCCTTTTAAATATGAATGTGTTAAAAACTATTTGGCAAAACTTATACTGAATTTAATTAGTTTCTCGGGTGGTTTACCCCTTGAAATCTTATTTTCGCCAAGTCTCACTCACGCTGTTTTAGAAATGCTATATTTTCACCTATTAAATATGAATGTGTTGAAAACTGTATTGCCAGGTGTATTGTTTTTAATTATTTTTTTGGGGAGGTGCACCCTCCTATAAAACCCCTTTTTTTCAAATCCTACTAACTTGGAAATGTTAGTTTCTGTCATCCTGTTAATTATGAATAAGTTAAAAACTATTTGACAGAAGACACGCTATATTTTCAGTAATTTTAGGGGTGGGTTTTGCCCTCTTAAAATCGCATATTCGCCATCTCCTACTTATGCTATCTTGGGAATGCCGTTTTCCAACATGTTATTCAATATAAATGTGTTAGAAACTGTAGGTAAGTACTACAAAAGTTATATTATTTTTAATTAGTTTTTGGGGTGATTCGCCCACTTAAAATTTCACTCTGGTCAAATACGGTTATGTCTTGGAAATGTTCTTTTCTATCATCCTATTAAACATGAATTTGTTAAAAACTATTTAATAAGAGCTACATTATTATCAGTACTTCTTGGTGTCTTAGCAATTTAAAATCGCATATTCGCTAAATTTCAATTATGCCATCTCGCCCTAATATTGGGCACAATATCCCGCACACCCCCTTTTAGTTTACGTTAAAAATTACTATCCTTACTGCAACTTTCATTGCATGTACATTAATTAACTGGTCCACTGTAAATATTCATTTCTCATTTCCATTTCCGTTTCTCTCTTCAGCCACGTGACAATAAAACTGTTTTACAGAATATTTATATGCATCAATCTTCTATCCACTAAAAAATGTATAATCTATAGCAAAACACTAACGTCACATTTGGTATATGCATTCTAGCAATCAGGAAACTATCAGCTAAAGTAGGCGTGTAAGATAATTATATTTACTTTATGCAATGGCAAAGAATTTAATAATACTTATAAATATATTTTAGATATCTCACTGCGGCTACAAATACAGAAAACATTATGTCATTATTTAGATAACGACAAAATTTGTTTATATTAAATGAAGGAAAAACACACTTATGTAGATATGATTCATTTTTATCGATATTTCTCTCCAGATTGCTCTTAATATGATTGTGAATTAATTACGAAGTTTATTTTGGCGCGGTTAGGAAAAAATAAATTTAATAGCAGTAGTAGTAGGATCTCTTCTGATTAGAGATTGTGCTGCTATACTTTCTATGCTTTTCAACTTATATATTCTCGATGGTTAGCTTTCAGATATTTGAAAATATTAAAGTCTAAGAAAGATGATAAAAATAATACCTACTGCCAGTTCAAGCCTATAACATCATTGCCAAAAATGGCTCATAGAAACTTATAAAAAGTATATACAGGCTGTCCATTTTCAGGGTCCTCGAGAATATCTCACTTAATATCGTCGTACAAAAAAAAATATTTTTACGAAAATATCTCCGTTATTTGAAGAGATATGAGAAAAATTCTAAGGCAAAAATTTTTTGCAAAATAGAGTGTTTCAACGAGGTTTTATCTTATTTTTTCAAAACCGCTGTATTTTGAGATTTACTCTTCAGGCTGTTAAACAAATTATTTCGAAATGGGCGGGAAATGGCGCCATTAAATAGGGTATTTTCCTCCCTTTTCAACGATATATCACATGCCATATTTATTCATTGGTACTATGTTAGTAATTATAAAAACATTTTTTAAAACCAATAAATTTTTTTTAACAAGCATTATACTTGCCGTGGAGAAGTATGATTAAATAAAACGATAAAATAATTCAATAAGTTGTTCAAATCTTTGCTATAATAAAACATTAACACAATTAAGAAGGATAAAGTAAATTCAGGTAACAAAAACAAATTAATAATAAAAAGAATATAGCACACAGAACATTAATGTTTATCTAATCCTCAAAATAATTTTTAAGATATATCAAGTGTTCAAAGTGTCCACCGCGATTTCTTATGCACATTGCACAATCGAGCGTGGCGAGGCACTGCATTTAAAACATTACTCAGCATTTCATGGGTAACTGTAATACATGCCTGTTGAATTCGAGCTTTTAGGTCATCTACATTTTGCGATGTCGTCGAAAACACCTTATCTTTAATATACCCCCATAGAAAAAAATTCATTGGGGTTATATCTGGAGAACGAGGGGGCCATCGAATAAATCCATTGGTACCTATCCAATGTTGAGGCAAAATTTCGTCTAAATAATTTAGGCAAATCTGGGAATTGTGGGGAGGAGCTTCATCTTGTTGAAAATATTGAAAGTTGTATCGATTCTCTAAAGGTAGGTCACCTAAGAATTCATTAAATCCATTACTCAAAAAGTTTAGGTACCTTTGACCACTGAGGTAACCATCATAAAAATAAGGACCTATTAAATTGGTGCCTAAAATACCTATCCACACATTTATTGAAAAACGATTTTGAAACCCAGTCGGTCTATGCCAGTGTGTATTTTCAGAAGTCCATTTGTAATGAATATTGCGATTAAAAAATCCATTATTGGAAAACTTTGCCTCGTCGAACCAAAGTATTTTACTACATATTAATGGATCGGCACGCTTCTTTTCCAACAGCCACCTACAAAAAGTCGTCCTCCTTGGTTTGTCCCCCGCTTGTAAACTGTGAACTTTTTTGGCTTTATAATACCGGTAACCACTTTTCTTTAGAATTTTTCTAGCACTTGTTTTATTTATATGACAAGCAATTTGAATTTCTCTTAATGATGTTTCCAAATTTTCTGTATTTTTATTTCTTACATAATTAATAACTCGGTTTACTTTATTTACATTATCAGTAACACTGTTCAACCTTGTCTTCTTCTTTAAAAATGAACCATTATTTTTCAGCTTCGTAGCTAATTTTCTGAACAGAGTTTTATTAGGCTGTAGTGCTTGTGAAAATCTGTTTCTATATTCTACTTGAGCTAATCCAGAGTTAAAATTGCATTGGCAATATGTAATGAACATAACGATCAATGTGAGTGAAAATCATTTTTGAGAATTCTAAATTCTTAAACGAGGGTGATTGAGTGAGAGTTTAAGTATTAACTGAGATGATCTATCAAAAAATTAAATTGTCAAGTTTGCTCATAGCCAACTATTTTAAAATAATTGAAATAATAGTGAAATCATGAAATACAAACAAATGGATATTATACTTAAATTAATTGGTAACGACATTTTAACTTTCTGAGCAAGGAGTGACGCTTTTATGGAGGATCTCTATACATTGGCATAACTGCGAATACTCTTTCCATAATTGCTCCATGTTGCTTTCTTGATTATTATTTTGTTTTTATTACCTAAATTTACTTTATTCTTCTTAATTGTGTTAATGTTTTATTATAGCAAAGATTTGAACAACTTATTGACTTATTTTATCGTTTTATTGAATCATACTTCTCCACGGCAAGTATAATGCTTGTTAAAAAAAATTTATTGGTTTTAAAAAAATGTTTTTATAATTACTAACTTAGTACCCATCAATAAATATGGCATGTGATATATCGTTGAAAAGGGAGGAAAATACTCTATTTAATGGCGCCATTTCCCGCCCATTTCGAAATAATTTGTTTAACAGCCTGAAAAGTAAATCTCAAAATACAGCGGTTTTGAAAAAAATTAGCTAAAACCTCGTTGAAACACTCTATTTTGCAAAAAATTTTTGCCTTAGAATTTTTCTCATATCTCTTCAAATAACGGAGATATTTGGCCTAGACGTTTTCCGCATTTTCGATATTTTCCGCCATAACTCTTAAAGTGGCCATGGATTTCAAATGTCTTTAAACCATTTTGTAGGTTATATAAATCGGCACAATTTTCGTAAAAATAATTGTTTTGTTCGACCGATATTAAGTGAGATATTCTCGAGTGATCTGATAAAATGTATATAAGATATTATAAGAATGTATGTGAAACCACAATGGAATATATGATACTTGATATGGTTTCAAAATGGTGTGTATGAGGATCTATCTGAGAATTGAAATTAGAATGATCTGTATCCATGCAGTTAGATAAGTTCCCTTTCTGAGTATATATAATTAAGATACTGCAAGAATATACGCGAAACCTCAATGGAATATATAAGCTTGAAGTGGTTCCAAAATGATACATATGAGGATCAATCTGGAGATTGAAACCTGAATGATCTATATCTATGCAATAAGTATAAGTTCTCTTTATAAAGACACTGTAAGAATGTATGTGAAACCACAATGGAATATAAGGCTTGATGTGATTCCAAAATAGTATGTATGATGATCTATCTGGGCATTGAAACCTAAGTAAGAGGGAGAGAGGGAGGGCAAATTTCTTTTAAACCCCAATAACCCATGACAGGAGAGGTGAATCGCAAAAATAAAAGTAACATTTCTTCAGTTTTTCACGTAGAACTCAATAGAATTGGCAGAAATCGATTTTCGCGAAAAACACGCGGCTGGCGCGCGAAAGAAGTTTTGACCTTTTTTCAAAAGATATTTTTGTCATGAAGGGGTGGGAGGAATAATTTTAATGTATGTAATCGATGGCTTTATTTTTTATCTTCAATTTCCGCCCAACTAGACCGCAATCCGATAAATAAGAAGGGAGAGTGCAAAGTTTTTGCTGTATAGCGGGAGAACGGAGAGGAGTGGGGGGTTCTAGCAGGGCTCAAAACACAGGGAAAACATTTTTCTTTTTATTTATCCACTTTTTAATTTTGCCCTATCCGCATTTTGCCTGCCCGCGCGAGTTACAATTATAAAAACAAATGAAAACCGGCAATCGAGTCAGGGGACGTAGCGGTGAGCAGCCGGGGGCGGAGCTTACTCTCTCCACTTCTCTCTCTCCTGTCTGACTCACACACGCGTACACTTACTCCGATTGTCATAATTCTCCTGTCATTAATTGAGAATTACTTGAGGGCCAAATAGAATCGCTTTTTCGTAATATTCTAACCAATAGCAATCTGGCACGCTCTTTTTGCAGAATTACTGGTATATGGTTAAGCATCCATTTACGGTTTTGGAAAATCGGGAAATCTCCGGGTATCCCTTAATTGTCACAACTACTACTGGTCGTGGTTATAACAACAATGAAAATAAACCAAGAGATTATATCCTATTTACGTAGTTGAAAGCAAAACAGCTTTTATAAGATTGTACGACTGCGGCATTTTTAACATTGGGTCAATCAGAACTCCAGCTGAGCCTAGGGTGACTTTATTGTAGTATGAAACTACAGGTCACCAGACCATCTGGGGAGCCGACGACCATACGGAGCGTCGAGTCAAGTGTAATGCTGTAACAGCTGATTTTAAAAATAAAAGTAATGTGTTGGGCCCGGTTCCCTCGAAATGTACCTATTTCAGTGAGCCCTCTAGATAAACAATTTCCCACAGCAATGCAACACAGATGGGTCTGTTAAGCATTGCTAAAAACTTGTTGCATAAATATTATTAAATCCTGAACTGACTAGTAAGCAAATTAAGTTTATTCACATTGAAAAAGTTAATTGCAAAGAACCTGACATAAAATGAATATCTTTGGTACCAAAATAAACAAATTTCTCATATTCCTCCGTAACCAGAATGTAGTCAATTTTAACTAATAACGCAGAGAAATAAATAGATATGATACTTAAGACAGTTGTGACGGTGAAATTGCTGTCGTGTAAATCGCCAGGTGGAGTGTGCTGGCACGAGTCGCAGCACCGCGGATATTTGTTGCCTCCAGTGCACTGGTACGGCATATATATAAAAATAGCTCTCTAGTCGCCCCCAGATACCTGGTTCGGCGTTGAAGTAAATATTTATAAACTGCGTTGTGTTGCCCCCAGCGTACTGGTACGGCATACACAGATATAACTCATTGAATCGCCCCCAGATACCGGTGTCACAGTAAATTTGCTGATAGTTGCCCCCAGCGAACTGGTACGGTACATGCAGCAAATCAGCTATTAGTTGCCCCCAGCGGACTGGTACGGCATCGAGCTTCTTCTGTCCCGCTACAAAACGTCGCCTGGCTTTTATTGTTCTTCCAGTAACGCGGTTCCCAAATCACAGTTCCAATTCTCCCATATGTTCTGAACGATACATGAAATGGGGCTTCAATAGCTATTCCCTTCCTCTGTCTTATACATCATAATGCCCGTCCTATTACACTGGAGCTGCTTTGACTTTTCTAATGTCTTTTCGTGTTGTAAAATTTCTAACAAGTATTATATAAGAGTTAAACAACTCATGTTAAAGTCGCTTTCAAGTGCCACTTGAAATTTACCTACGTTTTTACCCCAATATTTAAAAGCCTGGGCGACATTGAGTCGCCCTACTTATATGTGCATGGGATTTTACGGACTTGTGAAATAATTTCTGTACACTTTATATTTGCCTGAATTTGGAAATGAAATTAAGAATGTAATGCTTAAATAATTTCTTGTTAATTGTAGCTGTAAAAGCAATGTTTACCTGTTAAAACAAACATAAGACTTATTTTAAAAATAGAATGGCCCCAGGGGCGCGGGCCGTCCGCTTCACTACGATAAATACTGAATCTGTATTGTCCTAAGTATTTCTAAATCCTAGAGTATTTTTCCCAAATAAAAGCTCAAAGGATATGATGAAAAGTTTAACTGCCATTGACTTATAAGAACGTCAATTATTTCTCGTCAGATAAAAACTCTTGGGATATGATAAAAACTGAAGCTCTGTTTTCTAATAAGAACAAATAAATCTTTAAGCAGTTTTTATTTCTTGAACAACTCATAGAATACGATAAAAATTAGGACTATATTATCTTACAAAAACACAAAATATAACAGGAACTTTATGTTTGATAAAAACTAGTAGGATTCAATAAAATATTAATACTCTTACACATTTTAAACCTCATAAATCCCTCACAAACCTCTAGACAAATTGTTAATGAACCTATTCGCGTGACTCAAAATACTGCCCTATTAGACTTTATAATAATAATAATAATAAAAGCACTTTATTGAATCACGCATAATTCAATAGGCTAATGACCGAGGTCCTTCTGCCTATTTTTACATAGTAATAGATTCTAGCAATATAGTTATAGTTGTAGTATTTTACATTACAATTATTACAATACTATTATTATACCATCATAACATATACAACAATATATAATACAACTATAAAGATTAAGGAATTATTAATTGAGCAATCTGAGTCTCTCCCATATGGTATGAACCGGATGGCTGAATCTGCGTCTGGCATTGACATCTCTACGTAGGCAATAATTTTCTATAAGACGAATATTTTCTTCATTTTTTGCAAATCGAGCAGATAGAATATTTAATCTTTGTTCAATAGGTTGCACTTTGGTAATCTGATACAGAAGTAGGTTAGGTGGGTTATGCAATGAATTATTAGGGTGTCTGATTTTGGTGATAGTTCTTAGGGAACTAGTTTCGGCCACTTTTAGTTTAGAAATGGCAGGATTTTTACAATTAAGAAACAGTATGTGTCCATATTCTATAATAGGTCTGCATATTAGTGTGTAGATTCTACAGGCTGTTGTTTTGTTAATTCCCATATTGTTGAAAGTGAGGCTTCTGAAATGTCTGGCTCTGGCTATTGTTTTTTTCTTGACTTGCATTGTGTGCATGTTAAAATTTATTTTATGATCAATTAGAATTCCCAAATATTTTGTATGTGTTTCTGGCTTAAGAATGTGGCTGTATAATGTTAACGAAGGAGATGAGTCAGTGGGTGAATGATTAAAAATGATAAGGTGGGATTTTGTGGGATTGGGAATGAGCCTCCATTTGTTGAACCAGATGGTAGTGGTGTCCATTAAATTTTGTAACTTTGTCATTACCGTTTCTAATTTGTTGCCGTGGGAAACCAAGGTGTTGTCATCAGCAAATTGTAGCATATAGGCATTAAAATTAAAATGTTCTTCGTTTTCTTCTACATGGTGGTATACATTATGACAGTACATATTATATAGGATGGGCGAAAGTGGACATCCTTGTGGAAGGCCTTGTTCGGCCGTAAAGTCTGAAGAGTAGCTGCTTGAGATTTTGATCCTAAGTTTTCGGTGTTCGAGTATTTGGATTATTAGGAATACTAGATATTTTGGGCAATTGAGTTTTACTAATTTGTTATTAATCCTTTATGCCAAACACTGTCAAAAGCCTTACTAATGTCCAAGAACACTGCTGCAGTTTTTTTGCCATTTAATTTGGCTGTTTCTATGTTATTTGTAAGAATGATAAGAGGGTGAAGTGTGGAGCTTTTTGGTTTAAATCCAAATTGGTAACCCGGGATACGATTTCCGATTTTATCCCAAATTCTGGTTTTAATGATTTTCTCGAAATTTTTTCCTATAACTGGTAGCAGTGTAATCGGTCTGTAGTTGTCAGTTTTGGTATGATCTGTATTTGGTTTTGGTAATGTGATGATTGTTCCCAGTTTCCATTCATCAGGTATATAGTGAAATTTCAGGCAGTATTCATAAATCTTTATAATATATAAGTGTACATCCATATTCAAAATTCTTAGTATGTTTTTAGTTACATAATCGTGTCCAGGAGCTGTACTTTTGCCTTGGTTAATTATTTCAAAATACTCCTCTTCTATTTTGAAATCTTCTATGGTGGGTTGCTCAATTATATAAGACTCATACCATTCATTGACTTGCTCATAGAATTCATTATCGAAGTTTATGTCTTGTTTTTCCTTATAGATATTTTTAAAATGTTTGGCAAACATATTAGCTTTTTCTTCATTCGTTTCATACTTTTTTCCATTTTGTTCTATCACTGATTGTGTGCTGTTGATGTTTTTATATTTTGACATTTTTTTTATGTCTCTCCAGTAGGTTTGTCCCTTTTTTCGGTTAAT
The DNA here is from genome assembly GCA_963675555.1 of Leptura quadrifasciata. NCBI lineage: Eukaryota > Metazoa > Arthropoda > Insecta > Coleoptera > Cerambycidae > Leptura > Leptura quadrifasciata. The sequence goes on from OY776677.1 coordinate 45,803,377, forward strand.
TTCTTTGCATGTAGTGATCCATTTGTGTGTTCTATATTCTTTAATTAAATTCTGTATATTTTTGTTAAATTTATTTAAATCGGCCTTGGCTGTGGGGTCACCAGTATTTTTATATTCACGATACATTCGTCTTTTTCTTTTGATGAGTTGGATGATAAATGGAGGCAGTTCATGTGTATAGTGACGTACCTCAATTTTTGGTGTATTTTCGATTATCGTTTGGGATAGTTTTGTATTAAAATTTGTAATCACCAGCGGGCTTATTTCCAAATTTTCTAATGTCGATACATAACTTGACATGGTTTCGTTAACTTTGTTTATGTTAGTTTTATTGAAATTATACATCAAGAGGCGATTGTACTTCACTGGTTTTTGTAGGTCAAAAGTGAATTTAATACTGAGATGGTCAGAGCATAAATCTGGTGTAACTTCTACGTTTGTAATGTTATTACTCAGGTTATTAGTGTGTAAAAATAAGTCGGGAGTTGTATCATTGTGTGACATTATAAACGTGGGCGGGGTCTCATATTTTACAAAATCTGTGTTCAAGATGAAGTTATTTAACTGTCTTTTTTTTACTCTATTATTGATGTTAAAGTCTCCTATTATTATACAGTATTTATATAGACTGGCTTTGACAAATATGTTTTCTTCAATCCTGGTGATCGGATGAATATAGACTAGGAAAATGTGTATTTTGTCGTCTAGAAAGGGTATCGTAAAATGTAAGCATTCATTAAGAGGATTGTTTATTCTAGGATTATTTGCCTTTCCCATTTTTAAGTCAGGATGCACTTGGACTAAGCTGCCGCCTCTTGCATGATTATGAATCTGGTTGCCATTGTATTGAATAACATTCCAGTTGCGATATGCTGTGTTGGTTTCTTTTTTTGTTTTTGACTCTACAAACAAAGCACTTGTATATCATTGTTTTCTATGTAATTGTTAATAATATGTTTTTTCTTGTTGTAACTGTTTATGTTGGAGTATATTACATTAATTTGAGACATGAATGTGCTGAATATTAATAGGACTGTCTATAGGCTCTGTTGGTGATATATTTTGGGAGTCTAATTCAAACATTAAAATGTATACTCTATTACCTGAGAATACTGCCGTTGTATCGATGCTATAATTGTTAATAAACTTTTTCTGGAGTTTAACTAATAGTTCCTCTCTGTTAAAGTTTTTGGGATCATTTAATTCATTGATGTAGGTATTTATCACTGTATCGTGGATAGTAATAGGAGCATGTATTCTTGATCTCTTTTTTTCCAATACTATTTCATGAGACTTTTTGTTCAGCGGTTTTATTTGTATGTTGGGTATTCCCTCTATAGGCTTTGTAGGTCTTTTTGGCCATGATAGTGACCATGCTTGGTGATCTTCAGAGCCGCACACTTTACACTTTGGAGGTAGGGTAGAAGTACATTTATTTTCGTGGTGAGTACCAAAGCATTTTTGGCATTTAAATGGGCTGTTACATTGTTCCGATGAATGATCAAATGATAGGCATTTTTTACATGGCTGTGGTAAAGGCGGTGGTGGCTTGCTGGGATACGCCGGGTAGTGTCTATATTTAAAGTATAAACCCTGTGCTAATAGTGTTTCGAAAGTTTTTTCTGAACCTGTAATTATTTTTATAAGTGCTGTTGGTTTATTTGTTGTTTTAGAAATTATTCTTTTACAGTACCTGTGTTCAAGATTGAGGTTAATTAATTCCTGGCTGATTGTTTGGTCGTCATATTCAAGCTCCACTGAACCAATTACAACAGAATAGGTGGCGTTTTTGTGTGCTGAAATTGTATTTGAGTTTGTAGATGATTCTTTGAAACTAATGATATTTTTAGTTTCCACCAGTGTTTCAAGAGTTTCTATTATATTATCATTGTCTGTTTTTAAAATAAATCCTGTTTTTATTTTAATGATAACATCTTTTTGTTCTGGATGAAATTTTTCCCATAAGGTGATGAATTGAGGTCTCGTATAATTTGCATCAGTTGTCATATAATACATATGTTTGTATTTTTTGTGTGTTATTTCTTTCATTTTAGGAGAGTAGTTTGAAATCGTTTTTTTGTTAGTGTTGTTATTTTGAATGTTATCAGAATTTTTTTGTGGATTGCTTATCTGTGTGGTTTTTGTATGACTTGATTGTGAATTCTCACTGCCAAGGATGATGTTCTGTATCTCTTTTTTAGATAGTTGTTTATGTTTTTTTGGGGTATTTCCATTATCCTTTTCCCTCGCTCTTTTTTTGGTTTTTGTCTTAGGCTGGATAAATTCCTCTTCTACAACCATTTCTATCTCACCATCACTAGTACTAGACATGTTTTTTTTAAAAACACTAAATAATAGAAGTAAGAGCAAGTAAAAATACGTCTGTTCTCTATCACTACTACTTAGTAACTGTGAGACTTTATAATTGTTGATAATTCTAATTCTAAGTTATGGAAATTGCACTGTTAAGAATATTCCAAATATATTTAATTAATGTGTAACATAGAAGTAGACGTTAATAAATCAGATCCAATCATAGGGATTTTAAAAGATTTAATTTCGTTACGAAAATGATTTAAGTAAATTCTATGGCATCAAATTGATAATCTAGCAGAAGTGGGTGACAAGGTAACCGCAACCACCGAAACAAGATCCAAAGGTAGGAACGAAGCAGTGAAGGGCTGACAGAAGGAATCAGCTGTTATAATTGCGGCAAATTGGGGCATGTCAAAAGGCACTGTCACTAGAGGCACCCTAATAAGGAAGTGAATGCCGATGATGTAAAGAAACAACAGGATGTATCAAAAGTGAAGGCAGTTCAGATAGACGTTCCGAAGGACTGGACAAAGAAAGTTGTAAGGAAGGAACAACTGAATGACAATAAGATTTGACCACTACTGAAGGCAAAAGGAAAAGAAATCCGCTCGGAATGGAAGGACATATCTAACAGAAGTATTGGACTGAAGGCTTTATAAGTGCAATGGGATTTCCTAGGACTTCAAGATGGACTATTACGGAGAGCGTGGGAGAGCCCAGGTGGGAAAGAAGTTACCATGCGTTTGGTGATACCCAGGTGCCAACTACCAAAAGTACTTCGTGAAGTGCACGAAGGAATATCCAAGCATTTTGGCAAAAATAAGACCTTAGCTAGAATACGGGAACGATTCTATTAGATAAATAATCGCCAGGGCGTAGAGGTTTGGTATTGCAAATGCAATATGTGTGGATGCAGCCACCAACGGATCACCTACAAACAGGGAGTGGTCACCGATTGAAGGCTTGATATGACCGCAACGTCAGTCCAGCGGGACTCAAGGTGGGGGACTTGGTTTGGCTGTACAACCCACAGCGGATTGAAGAACGAAATGACTATTTTTATAAAATATATTCATGACAATTGAAGGATTTAATTAATTTTTTTTTTTTTTTCGGGAATATCATTCCTGTAACGTCAGATAATATATTGTGGTAGAAATATGCGCTTATATACAGGCTAGCCACCAATAACACAGAGTGAATTTTTAAAATCGATGTGTTTATGTTGAAACAACAAAATTTTGAGAAAATTATTTTTGAAATGAAATGTACTGTTTCATAATTAGTGAAATTCCCAATTGTACGTATACAGTGCGAGTCAAAAATATGGAAACACGTGTGATTCATTCTAATAAGACGTCCTGTATATTCCAATATATATTGATTGAGAGCCGATTCCAAATATATATAATTTTAGAGGGGTCTACAGGGTGATACAAAAGATATAACACAAGAAAAAACACTGAAAACGCTGCTTTTTTTAAATTGTCCTGTAATTCAGGATTTCGATGGTTAATTTCCGTAATTTTTTCAAATTATGTTTACTGTGTATACATTAATAGAGTACCAAAAATTCAAAATCTTACTATCATAGTTCTCGAGATTTAAAGCGAAAAATACCATCTAGGTATGTAAGATTAAGGCGAATAAAGCTTGTTTATATCTAATCATCACCGAATACGAGTTTTCGGTTAAATAATGGAAAGTAATCATCAATTTTATATAACTTTCCTGTTCAAATTTTTTTCCATTGAACATTGGTTTTTACCTATCTGCTCTCATAAAGGTGAATAATATTTTTCAATGTTATGTTTGTTTCTCTCTTTCTTTATTCCCTCGAAGAACCTAAACTACTGGATGGATTTTAATTAATGGGTTACCAAGAGATTCGTTATCGTGCCTTGCAATATGGTTATATAATAAATCCAATGTGGCATCCGTAAAACACCATCATGCCAAAATTTAAAAAAAAAACCATTTTATTCTGTATGGTATCACATTAAGGAGCTTTATTGTGAGAGGACTGCAGACCTTTTTTTAATACATTTATTTAACGTCGGCCTATTTCCGCTACTGAGGCTTAACACCGACGCCTGTAGACGAGCTACCCCCAACCAGGAATTTTGCTGAACCTCTTCCCTTAGGAAGAGTAGGGATCTTCTACTTGCCTAACATTTAATAGACAAGGGACCGACGGCTTTACATCCCCTCCGAAGGATGGTATATCTCCTATACAACCCTCGCCTAAGGTTGTATAGCTACCGTGCATACACTGATATACAAGCCGCTGGAAGATGTGTGAGGCGAAGACGCGGTCTTCGTTGGAATGGTCATCCATCCAACTACTAACCGTGCCTGACATCGCTTTACATCGCATATCGAATTATGTACATAGTAAAGACGCACCTACGCTCGCCCCGCTGCAGACCTTTCATCAATAAATATTATGGACGATTATGCTTATTCGATGAAACATTCATTTCTGTGGCCGGCATTTTTGTGTGGCAGATAAATACGCACATGGCATTTTTCGCTTTAAATCTCGAGAACTAGTCATAGTAAGATATTTAATTTTTCGTACTCTATTAACGTATTTACAATAAACACAATTTGAAAGACTTACGGAAATTAACCAACGAAATTCTGAATTACAAGACGATTTAAAAAAAAACTAATTTTTGGCATTTTTCTTTTGTTTTATCTTTTGTATCACCCTGTGGACCCTTCTAAAATTATATATATTTGGAATCAACTGTCAATGAACAATCAATATATATTAAAATATACAGGGTGTCTTATTAGAATGAGTCACACGCGTTTCCATATTTTTGGCTCGCACTGTGTAAAATAATACAATTGGGAATTTCGCTAATTATGAAATAGTACATTTCATTTCAAAAATAACTTTCTCAAAATTTTGTTGTTTCAGCATAAACACTTCGATTTTAAAAATTCACTTCGTGTTATTGGTGGCTCACCCTATATATAAACGCATATTTTTTATTACAGTGATAATACCCGCGAAAAAAAAAATTAATTGAATCCTTCAATCGTCATTAATATATTTTATAAAAATAGCCTCTTTTTAACTTTAACACCCTGTATCTCAAAAATTAATCATAGGGTTAGATTGGGCCCATGTTATTTTTAATCAGGAGATCGAGATCTATAACATACTAAAACTTCAGGAAATTTAACCCAGAACCATTTTATATAAGAAAAAGTGTGCGGTCCTTTCACAGCAACGGCACAATTACAAAACATAACTGTAGATATTGATCGGTAAACAACCCAAGATGGATGATTCGAACAAGAAACCAAACTGCACTCAGCGTAAATGTATGATGTGGTTTTTTAGGTAGTTATATTATAGGTCTGTTTCTATACCATGAAAATTTAACCGGTTTGCGTTATTTAAGATTTTTAGAAAATGCCTTACCAAAACTTTTACAAAATGTTCCCCACAACAGAGCTGAAATTTGTTGAGCAAGATGGTGCACCACCCCACAACTCTAATATTGTTGTAGATTGTTTGAAGAACACAAGGACCAGTTAGATGACCCGTATATTCTCCAGACTTGACCCCTCTGGACTTTTTCTTGTGGGGATATTTTAAAAAGTCAAGTATATCAAGAACCAATAGAAGATATGGCAGATTTATAAAATAAAATCTACACTTGCGCTGGTGCAATTAAGCACATGTAACGAGGAATTGTTACATTGCTTTGATAAATGTATTTAAGCAAACGGAAGTAATTTCGAGCATCTATTGTAAATATTGTTGTCAAGATGTATTGTTAAAAAATTAAATTGCCTTATTTGTTGTTTTTCCATTTAAATTTCTCAATTTAAAAATTTCCGGTAAAATCGGAAGTGCTATTAAAAAAAATTTCCCACCAGTAAATAATTCTCTTAAGCAGGCAAAAAAGTTACCAAGAGCCTACATCCGAAAACCAAGATTAAAAAAGTTATAGCAATTAAAAAAACAATTACGACACTTCAAAGTTAGACAATAAAATATCTCAAATGACTGCAGATCTATGGAACGCCGTTTTAATATTTATTCACTATTTATCAATATGTGCTTTGAATTAGAGATATCTGAAATGTAATTAGAGATATCTCTAATTAATTTCAGATATCTGAAATTAATTTTAGATATCTGAAATTAATTAGAGATATCTCTAATTTATTTCAGATATCTGAAATTAATTAGAGATATCTCTAATTAGATTAAAAATATCTAAGAGATATTTTTATTCTATTATAAATATCAACTAGATATTTTTATTTCCATTAAAAATATCAAACAGATATTCTAAAATCATTTAAAAATATCTACTAGACATTTTTAATTGAAATAAAAATATCGAGTAGATATTTTTAATTCATTAGAGATATCAAAATGTGGCGCCATCTCTGTACGAGAGGTAAAACATTATGTAATGGTGAGTTTGTCTATAACGATCTATATAATTTGTTCCTGTGTTGCCAAGTTGCCAGTGTGAGCGTTTATAACAATGCTTTGGTTCTTGTTGCTATCAGCAATTAAAATTTTGCATTAACATTTATTACAAAAAAACCTGTAGTTTGGTTGTTACCTAGTTATTTATTATTATCTATTCTGTGGTGTGGTGTTGATGATTTCGTGCATTCCACAGAGTAAGTAGTCTGTGAGTCAGTGTGCAATCGTTGACTTAACTCGAACTCTAAGCCCAAAATAGCGTCAAAACAATTAAAACATTCAATATGTCCATTTTACAGCTCAAACTTTTCAAAATAATAACTTTGAAAGTATGATTGTGAGTTGACGGTGCTTTGAGAATTGTGAGTATAAGTTCACTACTTCGTTTACTGTTATTTATTAATGATTAAATAACAACATAAGTATATGTAACTGTAAATATCTAAAATCTAAATAGGCTACCTGACAAAACATTGTAAAAATTACCTACTCATTTTAAGTGGGAAGTTGTAATTTACTTGCCCAACGATTCCACAGAAAACTGTAAAATTCCCGATTCTAAATAAAACATAAGCAATTTGGCAACACAGGCAATGAGATATACGCAGTTTGCCACATAACTAAACACCTCAGCTTCTGCATAATAGATGGCGACATATTCAGATATCTCAAATTAATTAAAAATATCAAGTAGATATTTTTAAATTATGATTTAAAAATATCTACTTGATATTTTTATTTCTATTAAAAATGTCTAACTGACATTTTTAAATGATTTAAAAATATCAACTAGATATTTTTAATTGAAATAAAAATATCAAGTAGATATTTTTAATGAATTTCAGATATCTCTAATTCAAAGCACATATTGATAAATAGTGAATAAATATTAAAACGGCGTTCCATACAGATCTGACTTTTAGAATAAGGACAATTTTGCTCAAAATTCAATTCTTAATCGAATGGCATATGTTTCAAACCTTCCTCGATCGAAAAATATTTTTAAACTGCAGTGCCATCTCTGGTGACAATGTTATAATAGTAAGTTGTACTTCCGAAGAAGGCATTAACCATAGAAATCTATTGCGGCTTACAGAATAAAAATATATTTTTTAGTTTAACTGAAACACCCTGTATATAAAGGATATGGAGTTTCATACTTTAATCACAATTTGTAACTGTTTAACATAAACTTCACTCAACTCTACATGAATAATGCTGAATAACCATTTGCAAGTGATATAAATGCTGAAAAATCAATACTGTTATGTACACATACATACCCTCTTACGATGAGAGGTTTAATCCTTAGTAGCGGAGTGGAAGTAAGCCTGCCTAATTATACCAGTAAAATGGTAGTTCGTCAATTGGCCCAGAGATGGCGCCATTACCACTGATGGACTAGAAAATGGTAGAATAATCCGGAATGATAGATCAGAAGGAAGGAGAAGTCGTCTGGAACAGTCTAGAGTGAAATGGATGAACCGAGAATAAGTGACATGGATATATATATATAAGAAGTAGGTCTGGATTTTTCGATCCACTCCGTAACCAGTTACAGTATATCTCGTGACTAACTAGGAAATAAATGACAATATAAACTATAATTTATGCGAGTAAAAGGATACAACATTGCACTTTGTTATACAGTTAATCGTATGGTCCACGTAAATATTTTCAACTTCCATGGTTATCCTAGTGCAGTCAGCTTCCCCTCTATTGGTGAAGTTATTTTGTCCTACACAGGTTTGATACTCTTATAGAGTTAATCTCTTTCTGGTGGAGTTAATCGGGGGTTATGAGTTATAGCAATTGATAACACAGATAATGGTGAACATAAAAGGTCCGTACCTCGACAACGCTAAAAGGAAACGGTACTTAGGGTTAACAAACATCCAACCATTACTAAATCACCTTGTCCTGCATTTATGTATATCAGGTTTTAGTAAACTATTTGTAAATATGCACGTTAGTTATTTATAAACCACATGGATGTCGCGATAATTAGCCACGTTATTCATAAAATCGGATGAATTTCCCTTGCACAACATTGGAGATTTAGTTGCCTAGAGGTCGTAGGTACCTAAAATGTTGAGGTTAGTATGGGTCTTTTATTTCACCAGTGATGGCCTCACCGTAGTTATTCCTGGGTGGTGTAAGTAATAATAGTTCATTCTGCTGTGTGAAAACTTATGGAGCTCTACAACAGTTAAATATTAACTATAGTCTCTTCTTGAGGGATGAGATGCATGATTCTCGGATCTCTGTTAATTCCAAAATTTGTACGAGTCAACGGTTGCAGGCTCTTGTAGCACCCATTAGAGACCCTACAGCACTCACATTTCTGACGCTCACATGGCGTTGCTTTTCGAACTGTATTCATTGGTACAGGATTTTCTTCGGCACACACTTGCGACATACAGAACAGATACTTATACGGCGATTTTTTGTTTCGATTGCCACTCTTTTACTCTTTTCCAAAAGGCATTAATGCCTTACTCCTTACTGACAAGAGACTGAATGACCGAAAGTATTACCAAAGATTTTCGTAAATCTTCTTTCTTTGATACACACCTCAGATGCTTCTACACCTCAGACAAATTTGTTTATCTGAGTTCTACACCGTGCTTCTACGCTTCTACCACAGAAGACTATGATAGAAGAAGAAGAACATGTCATATGTCATTTTAAAAAGTCGTTTGTGCAATGCAGCAGCAGCAATGGGGTAATGGGGAACATTCTCTTTCATTTTATCCGCCAGAGTGCGAGTGCACCAGCTAACTCGGTTGTTTGTCCGTCAATGTCAATACGATAAAATATGTCTTTGAATAAACGATGTTAATTAAGATGTAAAAATAAAATGAAAACTTGTTGCTGTGTACCAAATTGCTCTAACACAGTAGGGCATTTATTTCCTAAAAAAATTCCGTTTCCGACAACTATATGATAAATCTTATAGTGTACTAACTAAAACGTCAAAATTGATTAACCTAGAATAAAAGAGGATTTATAAATAAAAAATTTAACAAGTTCATAGTTCAACCAAATCGATGAACTCTGCTAGCACCTCTTTTTCTCAGCTCCGCTTTTAAAGTTTTAAACGATTTAATGACCAACTACCGTAATCCTTTTTATCAATTTGGCTCATTTCTGCGAATAAGAGATTGGGAAACTCTCAGAAATCGGGAAATTTAAACTATTTGTTATATATGATACAAGTTAAGAAAGACATTAACCATTAAACCGAGTACGCATGGCGTCATCTATTGGATTAGGAGACTTGGATTGTTCCCCATTGAATAGGTATATGTATGAAGGGAAGTCCTCATAGCTCATAACGGCGAATTGCGAAATTTTACACGTGACTATAATTCGCACAAAATAATTTGCTCTTACTCACCAGCGGATTTCACGTTTTTAAGGGCCGGTTTTATAATATCGGATTAAACTGCAGAGTACAGGTTAAACTACGAATTTGAAACAAAGTCTGTTTTATAATGTAGTAATCTTTAGTTTGCAGATTATTTACGTCACCGTGAAGTTAAACTTCAAACGGTGGATGGGGATGGTTTAAACTGTGGATTATCAGTTGTCAGAATGTTCATAATCTCAGAATTAATAAAGTTCGATGTAATATTTGATGGATATGTATTCAAAATATGTGATTATTTACAATCTGATGATGACAGAAAATTATTATTAATACGCTCAAAGTTCTGGAAATTTTAGAATCAGACATATAGTTACAAAGAAGAATGTAATCAGAAAAATGTATAAGCTGTTTAGATTGGGCAAGTTATTATTTTATTGGAGCTAATTCAAGATTTATTATTACATCTGACAGAAAGGTAAAGATTTATGTTTGATCTCCTCACACCTATATGCATATATTATATGCTTATTGTGACCAGAAACTTTAGAAGTCTACACAAATCAACTGCCTCTTGTATAATTCAAAATGTTTCACTAATAAAATTAGTACAGCAAATTTGTCGTTCTATTTCCCTCCATTTTTTACAAAAATAACTTGAAATGTCATGTCAAAATGTCGACATAGGTTAGAATCAAACTACGTGAAGTTGCAATTTTTGTTGAACAGTGTAGTGCCAACTGTATAAATTTAAGTTTCTAAAGTAAAGTTTAAATCATGGTTTAATCTTAAGTTTAAACTTAAGATAAACTTGAAGTTAATCTAACATTATAAAACCGGCCCTAAGTGTCCTTTATTTAGTGACTTTTTAAAATATCCCCAAAGGAATTTTGACGGCTCACTATATTCACCGACGTCTAAGGTGTCAAAAAAGTAAGTTTAAACAGTTTAAATAAACAGGTGTACAAAGTTTTAAAATGGATCAAAATACAAAAACAGTATGCTTATTTGCATTACTCTATGTGCTTAAAAAAGAATAGATGGTTTAGACCAATATTTTTAGAGAGGAAAAACCAGTCATCATACATAAAATCCTACAAATAAATATGTTACAAATCACATACGAATAACACAAATAATATATTTTCATACTTGACATTTTTCATGCAACATTTTAAATCATAACCTGCAACCCACAAAACTATAAGATGAAGACAGAAACACAAAATATCCGCTAAAAATTTAAACAAGTTGAACTTTTCAGCGGCATCGCAGAAAGTTCAAATATATATTTGCCGGAATTTCGCGGCATCTGACTTTTTGAATAATTTCCACCAATCACATTAATTCCGCAGATGAGGACTATAGATTTCATTTGGGTTATTTCCGTTAATCATTTTTTATAGAAGAAATTGTTTCTGCCATGAAATAGCTCTTCCAAAATAAAATTTTAATGGTGGTGGTAGAGCAACTTCTTTTGTAATTTCACCATCAACTCATGTAAAACTGTGACACAAAAAATGAAACTAAATTGTAAAAACATTTATTAAAAATGTGCAAATTTATTAAAATACACAAAATAAAATTTTAACATGGAATAAGATTATAAAACAACAAAAGATAAAATTCTCTAAGCGACCGCTCAAACTTTTTATGCAAATTATTGGCATCCTGTCGCAGATTTCATTAAGCCACTGTTCTGAGAAACTACTGATGCCATTTTTTTTAAACATTGGCGGTTGGTCACTGCTCCAAATTAGAACTTGATGATGGTAGTAAAATTTGAGAATCATCTTATAACGTAAGGATGGATTTTCCGAAAAATTTTTATTAGCGATTTTACTTCCAAAAATCTTTAGTTGGATATTTTTAATCAGGACCTTTCTATTTCTCTCAGTAAAAATCCAAAAATACGAATTGTTCAACGAAACTTGGCCCAAACATATTTGAAGGGTTTCCAAATGTAGTGGTGTACTCAGATTTGCAATAGAAAAATCGCTAAACATTCACCATTTTCTGCCCCAAAAGAAAATTGTACTAAGCTTTTATGTTTTGTAAGATTATTAAATCTTATACAAAGATGCGTTTTTCAAGGATTTATATATATATGTAAAAAAATTAACTAACTCGGAAATTAAATAAACTTTTTAGTGGTTCCAAGCAAAATGGTACAAATTAGGGATGGGACGGATATCCGATCCGGCTACTGCATCCGACTTCCAAACAGGATATTCAGCTCCCGGCCAGGTATGAAAAAATATCAGGTTAATATCCGGCCAAATAAAGACTGTCCAAAATGCATGAAACTTAAACATTATTTATTAATTGTCAGTTATACAGGGTGGAGCAATAGTGCGCTAGACCTCGATATCTCAAGTTCTACGATAGCTAGAAATTTTTAAAGAAATTGCAGGTAAACTAGATAAAGAAGTCTATAACTGGAAATTATTTTCAAACATGCAGGGCGAGCCAAGATGAAATTACAGGACCAAGTACCTTTGTTTTAAATGGAATGCTATGTATATCAGTACATTTCTTGAAGCCTCTCTTTCTAGGCTCTATTCATTCCTATATTAGCATTGAATATCTCCCAACCACTTGGATGTAATGATTTTTTTTGTTGAAATAATGCAAAATCTGCAGATGGATATTAAAAAAATCCCCATGCACAGTCACAATTATGGGTTTTAAGAAAAACTTATGTGAATACCAGTTACGAGACATCTACTTAATGTTTTTGAATCATTTTCATTCACAAAAATGTACAGCGTGGCCAAAAGTTACTTTTCAATTAAGAACATTTTAAATTGAATTTTCTCAATTTTTTCAAATGGAACACCCTGTATATTTTTCGACGATGTGACGTAGAAATGAAAAACGAACATTTTTTGTAAGTACTTCCCTAGGGCTAGTTGCAATCAATTTAGTTTTATTGAGCAATAATTACAACATTCAAAAATAAAGTAAATTAAAAGAGGTTTCTTCAAACAACTCAGTAGAAAAAATCTATAATAAATGTTCCACAAGTTGCCCATTTTGATTGACACACATCTCTATGCGCTTTTGAAATGAGGTTCCCACTGTTCCTAAAACTGCCGGTGTGATAGATGTAAAGGCAGTTATTATTCTTTCCTTCATATTTTGTACTGTTATTGGTGTGTCTCTATCAACAATTTGCTTCATGTATCCCCATAAAAAGAAATCCATTTTTGTAAGATCTGGGGATCTAGCAGCCCATTTAGTGGGTCCATTTCTTCCAATCCATTGATTAGGGTGGATATTATTTAAGTGGTCTCTAACTGCATTTAAATAATGTGGTTGCGCACCATCTTGCTGAAACCACATCCTATTTCGAATTCTTTCAGGGAGATTTACCAATAATTGTGGCAGATAGTTTTCCAAAAAATGAAGATAAATATCTCCAGTCAATGTACCATCAAAGAAATATGGCCCTATTACTTGTTCTCCAATAATTCTTCCTCAAACATTTATTGACCATCTGTGTATTTGTTATCAACTTGCATAAAAAAGTGAGGATTTTCCGAAGCATAATAATGGAAATTGTGCCTATTAACAAATCGATTTTTATGAAACGTTGTCTAATCACTGAATAAAACAGTATTAAAGAAGTTGCACATCATGTTCCATTTCACCTCTGGCCCAATTACAAAATTGTAGGAACTTTTGAAAATCGTCAACAGATAATTTCTGGTGCATTTGAATATGATATGCATACAACTTATTTGTTTTTAAGATTCGACCCACAGACCGTCTACTTATTTCTACTAACAAGCTCACTTCTCTTTGACTAACATGGGGATTCTCAACCGTTGCCAGCACCACAGAAAACTCATTTTCTTCGTTCACAATACGTTTTATTCTTTAACTTTTTTATATTCGACATTTCCAGTTTCCAGAAATCTATCGAGAAGGTTTTGGAAGCTGCTAACCAGGAATCCTTCTTTCAGGATAACGTTGGTCATAAATTCTATTGGTAAGTAAACAATTTCTGTCTGACTCGCCCAAACCAAAGTCACGTCTACAAGTTCCGCTTTATTAAAATTCATGTTGTAAAACTGAGGTTTTAATGCTTGTCGAATAACGAAAACAGCAAAAAAATGTACAAAAAAACATTATAGTAATAAAGGACCGCTATTTACTCATTTCAATGGATTGAAAGAAATGGTCCCACTAAATGGCCTCATCTCAAAATTGCATAAAGACACGTGTCAATCAAAATGGGCAACACGTCGAACACCCATTATAAATTTCTCTTTTTTTAAGTTTATTCTTGAATTTGACATTTATTTATATACTTACTTATTTACTGAAACAAAGATTAGTGTTTTAAATAGTAAAATAAAATAAAAAATTTTAAACTTAATTGTCTAAATCAGAATTAAAACTTCTCTAAAATACATAAGCATATACGCAAAGGGCTTTGTTATTTATATGTTATTCATGGCGGATTCGCATATCAAAAAGACAGTACAGTGCATAAAAAGCCAAGTAACGAGTTTTCATTTACTTCAATAAACAGATCGCACATTTTCGGTTTTTCCGGGAGGACCTATCTAAAGAATACTTTTTTACAACTATTTAATTTCTCTGTGGTTCCTATTCCTGTTCCTATTGGTTTAGGGTCGATATCAGAGATGGAGTATCGTCAGAAATAATGTGGCGTCACCAGCTACATGTTTAAAAGAGGTGTAGCTCAAAATTTAATGTAAAATCAGGCGGTATTATGTATGAGGTTATAGAACATTTTATATACATTTTATTAAAATTAAAATCATCGATCATCCATTAAGTTTTATACATGCAATGGTTATTTTTGAATTACCAGTACACACAATTGCAAACATTTTTAACACGTTTACAGAAGGGCAGTTTAAAAACTTTCATACAGCATTTAGACAGTTTACAAATGTGTTGTCTATTATTTTGCCTGTATAACTGCCAATATTTTCTTATAATTCGATCAAATTATTTGCATTTGAAAACAACAAAAATAAGATTTTTACAATTCTAAAATAAATAAATTTCATTCTTGAAAACAAATTAATAAAGAACTAGATATTTCTTTTTTGTCATAATAAAATATCAGCTTACTATTTCAGTTCCATGTCACCGTGCAATATTTATATATAGAACTAGTATTTACTTCAAAGGTAGATATTTTTTTAATTCCAAATTCTTAATTCAGATGCTCACTTACTCATATATTTCTTAATTGTGCTAAAGAGTACAAC
This sequence comes from Leptura quadrifasciata, assembly GCA_963675555.1. Taxonomy (NCBI): domain Eukaryota; kingdom Metazoa; phylum Arthropoda; class Insecta; order Coleoptera; family Cerambycidae; genus Leptura; species Leptura quadrifasciata. Next base: position 45,818,780 of record OY776677.1, read on the forward strand.
AAGGCATTTCTAAAGCTCACAAATAACCTCTTTCAGAATATGAAAGAATATATACTTTTCAAGTACATAATGCTCCATCTTGGTTTCATAATTGTGCAATGAAACCATATATTTCCTTATCAACTATATTATTACATAAATATACATATTTTGGCCTACATTTACTACTATACACTAAATTGAACAAATATTCAATTACGTGTACCGAGCTATCAGTGCTGAACTATAAACTAAATAATTTAACTTGTTAGACAAGTCAGTTATATATTGTAACATTAATAATATTATATTAAAATTATTTAAATCGTGTATATTCAATAAAGGATTGTCTAATTTGCACTCTCACAAGCGTCTATCCAATCATTATAAACATCAACTGGTTCCGACAAAAAGTTTATTGTTGTTTGAAAATCTTCCAAACATACTCGACATGTTATTCGTGCAGTATTTCTTCCTTTATCCCTGAAAATAAAAATTATATGTAAATATCTATCTAAAAAATACAAAAAAAAGACATTTTACATTTTTACATCACAAGACTTTTCGTGATTGCAAAAGGGGCAGTTAAACTGGATATCCAATGGTTCAATGGCCTTTCTTTTCGGTGCTGGCTTCCTTTTAGATTTCCTACGTCCCATTCTGTTGTGGAAAATGCACACACCAGTCGATAATCAAAATCAAGACAATATGATTTTGTTTACACACAGCACCACAGATCACATCTATATACAGCACAACAAAAGTACAAACACAAACTGTCAAAATTGTTAAGGATGTTGCGTTCGTGTGTTGCGTAAAACCATCAATGTATAATATTATACAGGTAGGTACTACGATTTCCTCGTAGGGTAGGTATGGGGCAAGGGTTGTAAACAAAGACGATGGCTAGATATCTATGCTTCAATGTTCGCCACTTCTCAACGAACTGTGACGTCACGGCGAGGCCTAGAGAGTTTTGTTTACGTTCCACAGTGGACCGTCTCACAAATCTAGAATGACAATAGAGATTAAAATTTAATTAAAATAAGTATATACTATATATTAGGTATATAACAGTTACCAAGAATTAATAAAGGTTTATTGCCCTTCATTAGTCACTTCTGAGTAGCAGGTAAAGAAATTACCCTTGAAAGTGTAGGACCGGATTAAGCCTCGTTCATATAGTTGCAGAATGCGAATTTTCCTTGCGGATTTTTATAAAATTTATTCTAAAACAGTCTAATTTTCTTGCAGGTGTAGCGAAATGTACGTAAGACAGTTCGTTCACTTTAACTAAAAGTTAAATTAGCAAATTAACTTCTCCTGGAACGCATATGTCGAATTAAAAAAAATATATTCTCAAGCGGAAATTCGCATTCCGCAACTATATGAACGGGGCGTTAGTCTGGCGAGAGACATTGTAGAGGGTGGTGCAGTTGCATATATGTTGTATTCTATGGTAGCAAGTTTCTTCAGTTGTTCGCACTGCATATAAGTATACAATAATTATTTTTTATGAAATAATAAATGTTTGTAATTTCTGTCGACTAAACTTATATGAAGGCCAAAAAGTGCTAGGCTACTTTTTAGCTTATTTTGTACAATGTTCCTACATTTTAAATATATATATATATATATATATATATATATATATATATATTTTTTTTTTATACATTTATTTAACGTCGGCCTATTTCCGCTACTGAGGCCTAACACCGACGCCTGTAGACGAGCTACCCCCAACCAGGAATTTTGCCGAACCTCTTCCCTTAAGAAGAGTAGGGATGATCTTTTACTTGCCTAACATTTAATAGACAAGGGACCGACGGCTTTACATCCCCTTCGAAGGATGGTATATCTCCTATACAACCCTCGCCTAAGGTTGTATATAGCTTCCGCGCATACACTGATATACAAGCCGCTGGAAGATGTATGAGGCGAGAACGCGGTTTCCGTTGGAATGGTCACCCATCCAAGTACTAACTGCGCCTGTCGTTGCTTTACATCGCATACCCAAGTATGTACATATAGTAGAGACGCACCTACGCTTGCCCCTTAAATATATTTGAGTTTCATTGAGATTTTTTGCGTTAAAGTTGTTTTTCTGTTATTTTCAGAATCGCGACATACATTATCAAGAACTTCTGAATTTTGTAATTAGAATGAGATTAATGACTTAACCGATGAAGGTATAAAAATTATAAAAAATCGTTATAAAAGATTTTTCGAAGAAAATTTCTGAACGATGGAATAATTCTTCTCAAAAACTGGAACTTTTTCTAAATAAATATAAGGACTGGCTAGATGGTAGCGACATATATTTTGTGGCAATTACCTACAACATACAGAGTCATCAACCTCTGCTGGAATACCAGCTGGGCGACCAATAAAAAAGTTTGAGGAGTGTAGTGAAAGATCCAAGAGGAGAAAAAGTTCAGCATCTGCTGATGGTATCAAGTACTTTTGCCGAGTTAACTTATGCAGCTAAAGTTTCTCTATGTTCAGAAAATAAAAGAAATACTGCCAATATTGTCAAGGAATTGTCCTCAGTTGCTCCTAAAAGAGCAACTACAATTAAAAAGCTTCGACGTCAGCCTAATGATATGACGTCCTACAGCATCATGTGCACTTTTTACTACAACTATATATTTATACTTGACAAAAATAGTAAAGCTTATTTTCGGTGGCTATATATGATGAATATTTTATTAAGTAACTTTGCTATTGCAGCAAAGGTAACTTTAGCAAAACGAATTCTACTGTTCTAGTAAAATTCTTGGCTGGCGCCTATTCAAATAGAGTTTTTTGCTGCTGTAGCCAAATTTTTAGCTGTCACTGTAAGAATCTTCCCTCAGTGCAGAGATGAAACACTTGCATTATATATTGACCGCAAGCACACAAAATATACATACAAACTAGAGTGAATACGGGCCATATATGGCAGGAGGTAATTTTTTATATCCATCATATTACAGCTTACAAAGGTCGAAACTAGACTATTACCCGCCTGCAGAATGTATAAAAATAACTGAAATCAGTGCTGAAGTTTCACTTCAATCGTTATTAGATTTAACAGTTCAGGAGAATCTGCAAAGTTCAAGATGATGCCATTATTGCCATTAATCGCTTATTATCATTAAATACAACTGAATTTAATTTAATTTGCAAATGGGGTTGCGATGAAAGTTCTGGACATAGCCGACACAAGAAAAAGTTTACAGATTCGCAAGTAGTGATGATGAATAGTTGTTTGTTGTTACTTTGTTCCCATAAAGTTACATAAATTGAATAAAGAAGGTACAGTAGCGTCGCAGAATCTGAGAACCTCTTCAACTAGGTTTTGTCGACCTATAAAGTTGCAATTAATAACCTACCAAAATTATTATGAAAGATTCTGAAATAAGCATTCACCACCAAAAACGCGAATATTATAGTTTTGGCCTATCTGGCCTAGTTGGATTCGATGTTTTGAATGCTTGTGGCATATTAGCTGTAGATTTGATGTAAAAAAAATGGCAGATATAAGGGGCCAATCTGATAAAATAAGTGTAAAACAAAGGAAAGAAGATTTACAAACTAGATTTAAGAATGAAATGGGTCTCATAATAGATAGGCCAAATCCTTGGGCCAAAACCAGGTTTTAGCTCCACAAATTATGGGAATACTGCTCGTCGATTTTTTAAAAATGCTGAAAAAAAGTGCGGATATTACAAGACTAGATAAAGATCTTATTACCAGATTTAGCATTATTTTACAAGCACTCTGTCATCTGGTCATGAATTTGGAAAAATTCGAAAAATATGTGGAGGAAACAAGGGCACTGTATTTAAATCTTTATCCATGGTACTATATGCCAGTAACTGGTACATAAACTTCTTGTACAGGGAAGTGAAATAATAGAAAGTAATGTCTTACATCGGTCAATATTATCTGAAGAAGCACAAGAGGCGCGAAATAAAGACTGCAGAAGATTTATGGAATCACATACCCGTAAGTCATCTCGCATTACCACAAATCAAGACTTAACTGATATTGCTTCTGATTACTTCTGACCCAGTTATAAATAATTTTCGGGAAATTCCTAAAAATCTACGAGCAGTATTTCAGCAAATGTATTAAACCTTTTAAAATGTCTGGATATTCCATTTAAACCCCTCCCTACCAGTATTCATAACCCACCAGATTTTGAAGACAATTATGCAATAGAAGATTCCACTGAATCTGCTGACTCTTGATCTATCTTCTGATTGTAGTGACTAATTTGTATATGTCCGTGATATATTACCATTCTTTTAATTTAAGTCAAATAATAAATATTTGTTTTACCAAATGTACACATATTATATGAATATTTTTTCATTAAACCTTTTTTGCAATTAAAATTATTTTTATGTACGCCTATGACACCCAAAATTAGATAAATAATATAAATGCTATTCGAGGCATGAAAAATAACATAAGTACCTATATTAATATTAATAGTCGGTATACATTTTGTCCAGTTAGATTTGTGAAACGGTCCACTGCATGCATGTGCGTTCGTTTCTCCATGTTTGGTGGTGTATCGGAGTTCATTTTAATCTATTTTACTTGTTATTTCGTGGTGAATTGTGTATTTATATATATTTTGTGTTTTATACGTTTTTTTAATTATAAAATCCTGTTTTAGTAGTAATTTCGTGTGTGTAAGGACAATATTTCCTATACTATTTCGAGCTTTTTTAAGATTTCAAAAACAATTTATTGTGTTAGTGTTCTATAGTAATTTAAGTATATATATTTATGTAAATTAAAAGAGACTTCAGATTTTATTTATCAAATTTACATATATTAAACGTTATTTTTCAGTTATATACCTTAAAGAAAATGCCAGGAGTAAGGCGTGCGATTTACGGATGTAATGACATTTATTCTACAAAGAAAAGTACTGGGCAAAGTATATAATTTTCCACGTTTTTCCGAAATCCAAAGATCTGGTGTGTGTTCCAAACTAACAAAAGGGGAGTGGATAAACAGGTGTAAAAGGCAGGATAAATAAATTAATCACTAAATAGCAATATACTAATTCATTCAGTAAGTATATATATATATTTTTTTTTAGGCCCAAAATATGTAAAATATACCTTTTCCCTTTAATATGATTTGTAATCATTTAATTCGTTTTTAATTATTTTTTGTTTGTTCGTACATAGATAGATATGTATAATTACATGCATGATTATAGCTGGCTTTTTCTGGTTGAGTGTAAAGAGTACTTCTTATATTTGTATATAAGAAAGCAAACTCTGCCGCTTGGTAATAAATATGTTAGTTAAGTTGTTTATGTCCAGCCTCTCTGTAGACATATATATCAATTATTTATTATCAATAAAGACTATATCCTTATTATTATTATTGTGTATTTACCCATTACCTTTAGTATAACACTTATAGTTACTACTTTAACTTGTATGATAAGTAGGTATTTTAATTTGAGTTTTATATTATTTGTTGCATATTGTGATGGATATAAACATGATAAAATAGAGCTTTTTATTTAAGCTTGTTTCGTTTTATTGCCGTATTTATGTACAAAAATTATTCAAAATGTTGCATTCCTCAATCATATCAATAAATCGTATGTGTGTGTTAATATTATAAAGAAAATATGCTTTCTTCCATGCATTTTAAACGGAAGCGCGCAGAAAGAGGCCTCGTGAGTACGTCACAGCGATGGCGGTATCGCATCTGGGCCAAGGATTGTAAACAAATCTGGCCATCCTCTTTGTTTACAATCCTTGGGTATGGGATACAGTTTCTCAGTAACAAAGAAAAGTATATACATTTTAGCTATGCCCGTAGAAGTTAAAGAAAGAGCACTATATACGTATGGGAAAATACGCAAAGGCAAGTTATCTTCGACCGAAGGCGTGGCGTAACCACCGCAGTTGGAAAACCAATAAAGCATCTGCGGCACGTGATCATATGGGCGTGGCTAATTGGCTTGGAGGATAAACAAAGCAGATACCATAACCTAAACGCATTTGGATAGCATTGTGTGAAAAGTTTCAGTTTATTGTGAACGCTATATTTGCTTAGTTTGTGTGCCTATAACAAAATTTTATTTTAATAATGTTTAGTGATTATTACTACACCTTAGACGCTGAAAGTGCGGTTAGATATAGGGAAAAAATCGCTGTAATTGGTATAGATCCGTACTTGGTAGACATCAAACAATGCAGTAGTAAAATCGAAGATTTTCCCAAGACGATATATCCAGATATTGTTAATTATTTACTATATACTAAGAGTGCGTACACCCATGAAGATTTTAAAGCTTATAAAGGACTTGATGCCTACAAACAAGCTACTTGTGGATGGGTTAAAAATATACATGTAAAGAAAATGTATGAAAACTTCTTGATATTGGGAAGAGTAAGTTACTATAGTTGAGGTTTAAGCATGTCAAGCATTATTCTATTTTTTTACAGGTTATGCATTCCCAAAAACTAAGTGAGCAATTTTTAAAACCGTGGATTGTAACAAAAAGTGATGGTAGTATAATATGCGCTCACTGCAATTGCATGGCAGGGCTAGGCGAAACATGTACTCATGTTTGTGCTGTATTGTTTTACTTAGATGTAGCACATAGAAGGTCTCTTGAAATATGTTCTCATGTTCAATTTCAGGATTTACAGATTCTGGTGGTGGTCTGTGACCTAATCTGGTTTGCTGAAAAAAGAACTATCTATAAAAAGCATAATATGTTTTCAAAAAGATTTCCCAACCTCTAAAAATAAAATAATTTTCTGAAATGTAAATGTACACATAATCTACTCTAAAATATTTTTTAAAGCACCATACCTACCTATTCAAAAAAGTATAGCAAAGCAAATATTTAAACGTTCGTATCACATATAAAACAAAGGCACAGGAAAGAGCAAAGCATTATCTTCCTAATATTTGAATATCAACCATTTCATAATTGAAAACAAAATAAATCATATTAAACGTGCAACCTACATATTTATTGATGTAGACAAAAAAATCATGCAAAAGCAAAATTTCAAAATTCACTGCAACCTCTACATCGTCTCGTAATCTTTTCCTTTTCTCCATTCTAACAAATCTATCTTTACTAGAAGGTTTTGATAAGCTAATAGATTTATAACCCATATTTAAAGACGGTATCCAGTCTGGGTTATTGTGATCTTCTAACTTTGAAGGTTTACCTAAATATATTTATTTGTCATACTTACGAAACAATAATTTAGGTACATCCATGTATTTATTAGATACGAATAGTGTAAAGTATTACCTGAAATGAAATGTTTGGAGCATATTCTACCATAATCAATCTTTGATTTGGTTAGATCGTCCCTTTTTAAGGCATTTATCCAAGCATTCCGTCTATCACAGGCAAGTTGAGTAAATTGTTTATGATTGTTAAAAACTGAGGGAATTCGAAAAAAACTGACAGCATCTCTCGCCCCGTTGCTTCCACAACCAACTACCATACAAAAACTTGGCATTTTCAGTAAAATGTGAGGAAATAAAAACCCAAATAGATATAAATGTGCCTTGTTTCTGTTATGGTTAAGGTTATGTTATTTATTTGTATATCCTCCAAGCCACGACCTTGAAAAATGTGACGTCACGTGCAGATGCCCTATGAAGGAGAAGAAGATAACCTAAATTGATTGCGTTCTTTTGACGTTTTACGTGTGTACATTTTTAATTTATTGAAAAGTGAGCAATAAACTAAAATAAGCTTTTAAAAAAAATATATATTCGCCTTTTGTCTTAAATTGTAGTTTCAATCATATAAAGCTGCTTCAGCGTAAACACATAATGACGTTTCAAGTAGAGTTTCAAGCAGTTATCCTAGCAGCTGGAAAAGGTTCTCGTATGTCTGAAATTACAACAGGAAAACCAAAATGCCTTTTACCTGTTGGATCTAAGCCCCTTATTTGGTATCCTTTATATAAATTACAAAATGCTGGTTTTTGTGGTTTGTTTTGCTAGTAAATCATTTAACTGTTATTTTTGTCATAATTGTATTTTTAGACGTAATCCTTATAGTACTGGAGACGCAGAAAACTGAAATACAAAATGTACTAGAAAAGACTGATCTAGAAATCAGAGTAGACTATTTTACAGTTAATGATAATGAAGATTTGGGCACTGCTGATAGCCTCCGATTAATTAGTGATAAATTAAAGTCTGATGTTCTTGTAGTTTCATGTGATTTTATTAGTGATGTAAATTTAAGGGGAGTATTAGACATTTTTAGGATGCATGATGCATCTATAGCTGCACTTTTATTACATCCACAGCAAAGTGAAACTATTATAGTTCCAGGACCGAAATCTAAACATAAGCCAGGTAAATATTACTTGATAATAGAAGTGGTACATTTAACCTTATATTTTATATACCTTAACCAAAGGAAATTGGCACCAACCACGTGATATTAAAGTAATGTTTTTAATTTTTAAAATAGAGAAAAAAGAAAATATGCTTGTTTATAAATCAAATTATTCTGAGAGTAGTTAAAACTTATAGCACTTCCTTGCAAGTTTGTTACCTTCAAAGTTATTATTACATTCTACCCAAGCCATATGTTGTGAATAGTGAATTATATTTTAATCATGCATGGATTGAGCCTCAACACAATTTGAAATATTAGCACCCATGCCACTAGGTGTAGATTTAGGGAATATGTAAGTTTGAAATATCTTTTTTATTTCATAAATATCCTATATATTGGATAATTTAATTTAAGTCAAATCAATATAAAATCATGTTTAGAAATTGCAGTTTTCATTTGTCAAGAGAGTTTTTGGACACCCTGTATAAACATGCCAGCTGATTAATCTGGCATTGTCCACAAAAGAAATTTATTCAACCGCTGGTTAAAAGGCTTACTTATGGTCCAAATATGGCATTTCCTGTGAACGAAAATTTTTTTCAACCCCTAAATATATAAATTTTTTCCAGAGCGTGACCTAATTGGCATCGATGAAGAGACAAATAGATTAGTGTTCCTAGCTTCAGCCAGTGACTATGAAAGTGAGTTGACACTTCCTATTAGCCTTCTGAAGAAGCACACCAACGTGAAAATGTACAGTAACTTGATAGACTCACACGTGTATGTATTGAAGAACTGGGTTATTAGATATTTAAAAAGTGAAGAAAATTTTATGTCAATTAAGGGTGAATTACTACCCCATATTATCAAGAAACAGTTATCCAAACCTCCAAAACCAACAGACACAAAAGAATCAATAATAAATACTAAGGACAGTGGAGATATATTTGTTTTTTCCAAAGAAGACGAGCTAGATTTGGCGATAAGAGATGCCTCCTCTTATAACGATCATATTGGAGATTTGAAACAAACTTATCATAATGACAGTATAAGGTGTTTTGCATATATTCCTCCTAAAGATACTTTTGGATTGAGAGTTAATACTTTGTCTGCTTACTGGTCTGTTAATGCTAAGGTAGACATTTTGTTCTTTACTAAAATTATTCTGTTCAATTCTAATTTATAATACCTTGCACTATTAAACCAGGACTGTCATATGTACACAGTAGAACATCCCTTTAGCCCAGGCGGTATTTGTTTTGGGTTGGGTGAATCGGGTAGTATGGCAGATTTTTGGCTTAATCGCTCCTAAAAATCATAAGAAATGATAATTTCACTATGCGCTAGTTTGAAAACGTGGGCGTAATTCTTTATTAAACAAAATGTGAAAAAACTAAAAATTCCGTTTTTTTCTTCCTATTTTTTCATATATCTCGGTAACTATTGCTTTTAGAGGAAAGTTATAAAAATGAAAAAGTTTTGTAATGAAATTTTAAATAAGATGCAGTTGGTTGCGAATCCAAAAATTCATTTTTACTATTGCAAAATAGCAAGTTATTTATGGAATTTTTTCAAATTCTTATATTATACGGAGGACCTTCATACTTGGTTAAAGAAAACTTTATAGTATAATAAATCTTCCCACCAAATTTCATCAAGATTGGACTTTTAGTTTTTGCCGAGGGGTCAACCACTGACCGAAATTTGTACACGTATTCCGGGAATACTGTATTCCTGAAGTATTTCCGAGAGTACTGAGTATTTCTGAGTATTCCAGAGTATTCCCGAGGTTTTCCTTAACATTTGTACACGTATTTGCGGTAGTGGTTGACCCCTCAATATAAGTATTGTCAATGTTATCAAATTGATTCAAATTTTGTAAACCTGATAATTAGACAATTAATAATTGTAGTATGGGATCCCACTGTACGTCCCATTCAGATAACGATTTCATCGGTAAAACCTACATAACATGAAGCTTTGAACCTAATTGAACTCATAAATGCAAAGGTTGGCGGGAAAATGTGTGCACAATTTTAGTGCGTACGCATTTTCGGAGCATAAAAAATGCGGTTTTTTCAGGTATCGATTTCATCATCGACGTTTGCACCATGTTTTAGAGCGCAATTTTCCCTGCAAAATTACCCTAGGTTCGCACCTGCCAACCTTGCAGAACCCCCCGCCAACCCTATCTGAAGGGGTTAAAAAATGGATCATTCAGGTATCGAGTTAGTCCACGGAAAAAATATTTTTTCGAAGCGATATTAAAGCAATAAGCCAGGGTTGGCGTGCGAAAAAAGAATTTTTTTTTAGCCAAAAAATTGTTATTTTGTTGTTGAAAAAATTTTTTTCTTCATTAGTTTATCCACTGTACTGTTCATTGTCCAACCACGTTCTTGTGCATTCAAAGTTGAACATAATGGCTCCGTCGTATTTTGCCACATGCTAGTAACGTAAATTGTACGCATAATTTTTTGTTGCAGGGAAATCTAACATGGTGGAATTGACCATTATCGAAACCTTTAATCTTTTTAAAGAACTTTTCGGTGTCACGTTTTTGAGAATACAATTTCTGGAATATCTTAAGCCATGTTTCATTTACTTTATTGCAATTTGTAATTCCGTACATTAGAGCTGTGAACTTTTATATTTCGCTCATTTTGTGATCATCAAAAATATCAGACGGTTCATTCAGAGAAGCGAAAGCTTCCATAAAATCTTCGTGTTTTTGAAGGCTTATTGAAATCGATACCTGAATGGGACGTACAGCGGGATCTTAGACTATTACAAAGTGCACATCTAATACATTTATTATTTTTAGCTCGATTTTAAAAAATATGTACAACATGACCCATTTGAAAGCGGGACATCCACACAAAATTTTTATGTACCATCCGATGTTGACATTTTTTTTTTAAATGTAGAACGTGGGAAACTGCACTTTAGGATAAAGTGTCAAATTTTTTAAACAAAAACAAAGGCCTACGGTGTAATTTTTTGTGGTCAAAAAATCACGAAATCGTAATAGTTTTTTTTTTATAAAAAAATCTGAGCACACCACTGGATTAAGCGCCCTCTGAAATGGGCCCGTACAAAATTTCTTAAAGAAATATTGCATATTAATAATTCTGTGCTCAAAGTAGTCCTTATTACTTTATTTATTCTTATCAAGTAATCCATGGAATAAAAATTGGAAAACAATTAAGGAAAACATTTTTCTTGGTAACAATTAACAAAATTATTGGAATGCTGGAATATAAAATAAATGCTAATTATATTTTTCTTTCTTCCACCAATCCGCCGTTTTTTTGCAACACTTATCAAACCTTTTTCGTTCATTCACGGTTACTTTTCTGAGTTCTTGGGTAATAGTTGCACATGCTTCAATTATTATTCTAGTGCGTAGTTCGTCAACTGACTGCGGTCTTGGCTTGTAAACCACTTGTTTTAGTATAACCCATAAGAAAAAGGCGCGCGGCGTCAAACCCGGGGATTTTGGCGGCCACTCGATAACAGGAATGTTTCGACCTATCCATCGATTTTTAAAATTTGTATTAAGTCAACCCCTTACCACTACTGCGGTATGCACAAGAGACCCATCTGTTGAAGTTTTAAATTCTGACATACTTGAATTGGTAAGTCATCCCAAAACTCATTTTTCAGAAAGTAAAAAATTACTCTCTCAGAAAAAAAAAGGACCAATAATTCTACAATCAAGTCTCTGCATCACACGTTTATCTTTTCTGAGTACTGCTCTTTGCGTTTATGATCCAATTAAGATTTTTGGCATATCAGTGTCCTTAATTTTGGGACGACACCACTCCATTTGTTGGAAATGTAGCTTCGTCGTTGAACAAAATTTCCTTTAAAAAGTCCCTGTTGTTCAGATATTCTCCCTGGGCCAACAAACAGAATTCTTTTTTCCTCATCTCCCTGTTCCAGAGTACATGTGTAATTTTCGGCTTAAATGGTTTTTATTTTTTTTAACCTAGCACCGAAACCAATTGAGCGGTCTCGGTCAAATATGATATTTAGAGTTCCCTTACAAACGTCTCCAGCCTTTTTGTACTTTTCATCTACCCCGAGACCTACCCTTGATATTAAGGGTAGTTCACATTGAAAAAAAATTAATCGATTTTCTCGATAACGGCTTACTCCATTGTGCTACTATTTTAAAAGGATTTTAGGCTGAAAACCTTTACTTACTATATTGAAATTTTAACACAATAATAATACTAAGCGCCGAGACAAGCACAAACAACCAAGATTATGAGCTGGTGCATATCTTATTGCCTTCTTGATTTGATTCTCGATTATTTTCGAAGTATTCCGATGTATTGCTGGGTATTGTCGGGGTATTCCCAAGTATTAATGAGTATTCCCGTGTATTCCGGGGTATTTCCGAGTATTCCTGAGCATTACGGAGTATTCCCATGGTATTCCTGAAAATTTGCACACGTATTTCCGGCAGTGGTTGATCCTTTGGTTTTTGCATCATAATTTTGCAATCTAAACTTCGCAAAAAAATTTGCAAATTTTCAAAATGTTGCTGAGGCTAAACTAAAGCATTTAGAAAGTAAAAAAATTTCTAACGTATAAAAAAGCACTCAAATTTTCAAATCCGTTAATTAAAAAAAGTTTTAGTAAATTTTTTTTGCTTATAAATAAATGCAATAACTTTAATAATTTTCAATGGATTTCTTCTTGCTCGAAATCTTCCATTTCCTTTTCAAGCGAATCTTCTGGGTAATCTAACTCACTATACAATGTCCACTCTTAAATTATCAATATTTTTTCAAAATTGACCCTTACAGTTGGTACAATCATCAGAGCATTTTAAACCATGCTTAACGCAGTTGCATGATTTTGAGCAGTTTTTATACAACTGCATAAATGCATTTCCATTTAAATATAGTAGACATGATTGTTAAAGTAATTTATAAAATAAATAATTATTAGTACGTTAAAAGGTCAAAAATAAACAATTATACACTTTGAAAATATGATAATTAAACGTAATAACTTCCGAGACATCGATTTTAAAAAAAACATCAAAATTGGTCCACTGGAAGCTGAGAAAATTAAAATTTTTAAGCTCGTCGATTGTTTAAATGCAAGATTTCAATTTCGAGATGGGGGACTGGCCGTGTTCTCTGCTATCCCCACCATTGTTTCTCGTACGTTTCTCATGGATTTCGCACAGGCTTGAGTTGTTTTATTTAACAAGGTTGCCCACGAGCACAAGTATTGAAAATTTATACCTGGTAAGTACTTAGATAAATAAAGCTATTGGCCGAAAACAGCCCTTATACACTTATAGTTTTATTGTAAATTGAGTTGAACTTTGGTCTATCATAACTCCGGTTCTAATAAATGAATCATCGTGCTTTTTTTTAAAGAACCGTCTTTCCGAATACTTTCAAAATATATTTTAAGAATAAAAATCCGTTGAAAATTTTCAGTTATTTTATTTGTTTATAAGTAAAAAAATTTGCCAAATTTTTAAAGAATTCCCTAGGATCTCCTAATTAACGGATTTTATTATCTCAAAATGGATTTGAAAACTTGAGTGCTCTTTTATAATAATATGTCAAAACATTTTCAGCTTTCTAAATGCCTTAGTATAGCCTCGGCAACATTTTGAAAATTTGCAAATTTTTTTGTGAAGTTTAGATTGTAAAATTATTATTCAAAAACTAAAAGTCCAATCTTGATTAAATGTGGTGAGAAGATTTATTATATTATAAAGTTTTCTTTAGCCAGGTATGAAGGTCCTACATATAACATAAGTGTTTGAAAAAAAATAACTTGTTATTTAATTTTTTACCATTTTTACCATTTTTGCAATAGCAAAAATGAATTTTTGGATTCGCAACCAACTGCATCTTATTTAAAATTTAATTACAAAACTTTTTCATTTGTATAACTTTTCTCTAAAACTGAGAAATATGAAAGAAGAGGAAAAAACGAAATTTTTAGGAATTTTTTCACATTTTGTTTAATAAAAAATTACGTCCACTTTTTCAAACTGGCGCATAGTGAAATTACCATGATGCTTAGGAGTGATTAAGCCGAAAATCTGCCATACTACCCGACATACCCAAACATAGATGATTTTAAGTTGATACCACCTGGGCTAATTGTAAGTTTTTTAGTACGGTACCATTAGGGTGAAATGCATCCTTCTGAAAATTTTCACCCGTAGCAGTATAAATCAATTGCTATTGGATTATTATGGTCAATATTTGTAAATTATGTGTTGATTTATCTATAATCCTGAAATATGTGCTCTACTATGTTTCATTGTTTCATCAGTAATATTATGACTGTTATAGGTTATTCATATTGATAATGTTAAATATTTATACCTTTGATTCCATATTTTGTATCTAAATTATGCTTCTTTACAAATTTTTTTGCAGATTATGGACAAATGGGACAAAATAACCAATGGTAAGGAGTTAATATCAAAGCATTCAAAGGCAACCATTACATCCAATCAAGTTGATGACAAATGTATTATTTGGGAGGGAGCGAATCTCAAAGAAAAAACATCTTTCAAGAACAGTATTGTCGGTGCTAATACAGAAATTTGTAGTTTTAGCAGAGTGTTTAATAGCATTGTGATGAACAACGTTACCATTAAAGAAAAGTAAGTATTTAAATAACTATATACAATATAACTCAAAAAGTATAAATTATATAGGAACAGGACAAAACCAAATGAAAAATTTTTAAAAGAACTACAAAACTCCTAAATTTTAAACTTATTTAAGATATCGTAAGAAAGCATGAAGTTTTTACAATCCGCATTTTACAAAATCTTATCTCGTATCTCAAGTTTGCATCTTATGGGAGAAATCAAATTGAAGGCATTGAATAGATCTATATAGAATAATATTGTTATGTGCTGCCCTCTAACAGAGAGAAGAATGGTAATTACTCCCTGGCAAGTAGGGTGGCGCCATCTATGGGCCAACTGGCGAACCGCCATTTAGTAGTGCCTAAGAAAACTGTAAAGGATTCCAGTTTAATCTGGAAGGTTCTACAGTGAGATTCTAGACATTCCAAGTGTGTATATAAAGATGTGAATCCAGCAGATGGGGGTACAGTTCAGTGTATACAGTACAGTTCTGATATACAGAGAGAGTTTTTTTGGTTAGATAAGAGTTGACAAGTGATCAGACAAGTAAAATAGTTGTGATTTAAAAGTAGTGAATTTATATTAGATTAAAGTTATTATTAGTTGTGTGATTTTTAACGATTAACAATTGTCATTTAAGTGATTAATAAAATAGTGGTTTGTGAAGATTCTTGTTGCAAGTTATTTGAACCTACAGAGTGTTTACTGAAGATTGTAAACACGTAACAGTTGGTGTCGGAAGCAGAATTGCAACAGAATTTCTGAAGAATTCGACAAAGTTCCATATGTTCTATTTGGAAACCACTGGAGATAGTGAAGTGAGTCGAACTTGAAAGTGATATAGACATTAGATAAGACTTATTTGTGCTAGTGTGAGGAAATTTCTGGAACATTCTATTTAGAAATTAGTGTAGTTTTTAAGTGCTTTCAACTGAGAAGTGATATAGACACTAAATAAGACCTATTTGTGACATTTCGGAAAATTTATAGAACATTCTATTCTGAATTTTGTGAAAATATTTTACTTGTACCCGGCATAGACTTTAAATAAGACTTGTTAGTGCTGTTTCGAGTTAATTGTTAATGGAAACAAGAAGCATGGCTAGAGAAAAGCAAATGCAAGACATATTCGCCGCATTTAGAAAAATGATGCTAGAGGAAAAAGAAGAACAAGAGAAACGACGCCAAGAAGAAAAAGAAGAACAAGAGAGACATCAAGAAGAAAAAGAAAGACGACGTCAGAAAGAAAAAGAAGAATAAGAGAGACGTGAAGAAGAAAAAGAAAGAAGACATCAAGAAGAAAAGGAAGAAGTGAGAAAAATTATACAGGTGCAACAAGATGCTATCCTGCCAGCCACTAATGAGGTCAAGGAAAAAGTAGATAAAGCTGAACAGAAAGTTGGTAACGTCGAAGGAAAAGTTAGTGACATTAAGGGAAAAATGACTACAGTTAAAGAAGAAGTAACTGAAGTCAAAGAAAAAGTTACTGGGGTCGAAGGGGCAGTTATTGGAGTTAAAGGGAAAGTTACTAATATGGAAGAAGAATTGCAGTTGAAGGAGAGGAAGAGCGACTTAAACGGTAGCTGAAAAAGGAGACCCGGCGAGTATTATCATCGTCAGGTCCTCGATTACAACCACCCTCCTTTGATGGTCAAACGTCATGGACGACCTACAACTGGAATGATGAGCCAAGCATCAGAAATGCTTCAGTGGATTCCAGTGGCACAGCAACAAGATTTTAAAGTTCTAGATGCTGCATTAGATCTAAGATATGGTGACCAACATCTTTCCCAGGTATATCGAACTCAGCTGAAATTGCGGATACAAAAAGATGGGGAGAGCTTATGAGAATTTGAAGCTGCTGTTGAGTGTTTGGCACACTTGGCTTACCTGAATGCACCAAGGCAGTTCCAAGAACAATTGGCAGTTGGCATGTTTATTAATGGTGTAAAAGACGAGGAGGTCGGGCGTGTCCTTAGGCTATCTCGGCATAAGTCTAGTAGCGAGGCATTGGTCCATGCACTTGAGGTAGAGGCCGCCTACATGGAATCCTCAGGGCACAGAGTACGAGCTGTCTCTGTGGAAGAAGCCCAATCAGAAGAAATGGATTTGGACACCAAATTAAAGGACATACACAAGATGTTTACCCAATTAATGACCAAGACAAGTTTTCCAGGAAAACAAACCGACCAAGGAGGTGTAAAGCCTAGCGTATCCAGTGTTGTCAGTGCAGCAAGCCAGGACATATGATGCGAGAGTGTCGAAAACGGAATCCTGTGGAAGTAAACGCTGCAAAGAAAGAGGAAGTCCGCTCCGATAAGATGAGATTGATTATGATGTTAACAGACATACAGAAAATGGTCGCGCAAGTACTAAACGAATTAAGTTTGCGACCGGAGCTGAAACAGGAACCGCAACTGCCGAAACGGGAGCTGAAGCAGCAGCGAAGTGCTGGAGGTCTGATAAAAGGAATCCACTGTTATAATTGCGGCAAATTGGGGCATATCAAGAGGTACTGTCGCCAGAGGAACCCTAAGGAAGGGAATGCTGAGGATGTAAAGAAGCAACAGGATGTAGCAGAAGTGAAGGCAGTTAAAATAGAGGTTTCGAAGGACTGGACAAAGGAAGTTCTAAGAGAGGAACAACTGAATGACGATGAAATTGGACCAATGTTGAAGGCAAAAGAAAAAGAAATCCGCCCGGTATGGAAGAACGTTTCCAGTAAAAGTGTTGGACTGAAGACTTTATGGGCACAATGGGATTCCCTTAGGGTTATAGATGGACTATTACGGAGAGTATGGGAGAGCCCGGATGGGAAGGAAGGTACCATGCGGTTGCTGATACCCAGGTGCCGAGTACCAAAAGTACTTCGGGAAGTGCACGAGGGAATATCCAAAGAGCACTTTAGCAGAAATAATACCTTGGCTAGAATACGGGAACGATTTTATTGGATAAATAGCTGTCAGGATGTAGAGGCTTGGCGTCCCAGTTGCAAGGTTTGTACGAATGCGGCTGCCAAGACGTCACCTACAGGGAGTAGTGACCGAATGAAGGCTAGATATGACCGCAATGTTAGTTCGGCAGGATTTAAGGTGGGGGACTTGGTTTGGCTGTATAACCCACAGCGGAGCGAAGAAGGATTCTCAAAGCCTCGCTCACCTTGGGAAGGACCATATTCTATCATTACTCGGATCAACAACGTTTATAGGATTCAACGTAGAAAGAAGTCCAAGATGAAGATCGTGCACCTGGACAAGTTGGCAAAGTATGCTGGGGTATCTGAATTGCCTGACCGGGATGTTCAGGCTTAAGGAGGGGGCAGTGTTATGTGCTGCCCTCTAACAGAGAGGAGAGTTGTAATATGGATATATGATTTTATTGTAGCTGGCAATAATATGGGATGAAGGTATTGATATAACTGACCGATTAGAGTAGCTATTGAGCTTGGTTGGTGCTGAGTTTCTTATAAAAATATCAAAAACGAACTCGATGTTAATGTCACTACTACACAGTTGCAAAAAAGTCTGCTGTAAATAGGGATTTTTATGTCGGGTATGTCACATACATTATTTTGACAAGAAATCATTGGTGGGTATCACAATGATATTGACACTAATAAAAATAATAAAATATATTTTGCGTGATGCGTCACTGGTGAGAACCTTGTTTACAATAGGAAAATCGGTCTATTACCTATTTTCGGTCGTGGCATTTGAAAGGTCAAAAATTTGTCTGATATATTTACTCCAATATTTTGAATTCAAATTTATTTGCTACAGGAATTATATAAAATAAAAGAAAAAAATTGAAAAAGTACATTAAAATATATAAAACACGTGGCTGACACAATGAAATTATATAGGATCATGTTTTTTATTGCATTTTAAATTAACTATTAATTAGAAACTCAGCAGATCCATACTGACTGAAATTGCTTTTTCGGCTTTTTATTATGACATCTTTTCATTATGAATTTCTCTAGCACAATAAAATCATATAGAAATTTCTACCACTAGCTCCCAAGCCATTAGTGAAATACAACGTATACAGTTATTAACAGATTTGACAGATTGTCACTGTTGTATGTTGCGTTGTCGAGTTCTTAGACAAGTTTTATATAATGGTTATGGTGTACACCAATAATTGTGTCCAGCCAGATATCCTTATTACTAAGCTAAACTATTATGGTCTAGATGAAAGCAGTTTAAGTCTCTTAAACAGCTATCTTACTGGACGAGACCAAATTGTATCATACAATAATTTCCAATCAAATATTGAACAAATTAAATTTGGTGTTCCACAGGGGTCACTGTTAGGACCTCTGCTTTTTCTAATATATATAAATGACATAAGTTCTATTATACCAGACATAAAAACAATACTGTATGCAGACGACACAAACTTTTCTGACTCCTATGTAGATTATGATATAGCAAAAATAAAAAACCGAATTGAGGAGAATCTATTAAAATATAATCAATGGTTTGTTTGTAACAACTACTCAGCGGGCAAATATGTTTCCTGCAAATCATATATTATAACAGTAGGTTAAGTCCACCTAGAACTGAAAGGTCGCCGCTCTCAGGTACTTGCAGAATCGCAAGTCGCTATACGCCCATAGAGACATCTATGGTGTATAGTAGCAATTGACCATTTGACAGGTTTCACTTACCTCTCACCACTACTCAATTTACTATAGTTTGTATAAAACTAGCAGGTTGGCCACTATCATTTGTCTGCTCCATGACCTATGGCATACTGATGAGAACTAATAAGTTCGAAACCGGTCTATGTCTGGTCAGGGAGTTGACAAATGATATTGGTTACCATTCTTTAATGATTTGTAAGGTGTAATTCAATGCAGGTCGGGGTATTTGCCCGCTGAGTAGTTGTTTCCTGCAAATCATATATTATAACAGTAGGTTAAGTCCACCTAGGACTGAAAGGTCGCCGCTCTCAGGTACTTGCAGAATCGCAAGTCGCTATACGCCCATAGAGACATCTATGGTGTATAGTAGCAATTGACCATTTGAGAGGTTTCACTTACCTCTCACCACTACTCAATTTACTATAGTTTGCATAAAACTAGCAGGTTGGCCACTATCATTTGTCTGCTCCATGACCTATGGCATACTGATGAGAATTAATAAGTTCGAAACCGGTCTATGTCTGGTCAGGGAGTTGACAAATGATATTGGTTACCATTCTTTAACGATTTGTAAGGTGTAATTCAATGCAGGTCGGGGTATTTGCCCGCTGAGTAGTTGTTTCCTGCAAATCATATATTATAATATGTCTAAATCTGTTTGTGTCTTATTGTTTGTGTCTTATTGTTTTATGGATTTTAATTTATTTATTATATTACTATTCTAAATATATTATTATACTTAAGGTCAAATAATTTTTATGCAAATTTTAATTTTAGTAATAAGTAAGTTAATCTTAGTAATTAATTAATGTGAATATGTAATGTAACATCTTTTGATGATGTATATAATTACTCTCTTTTGACCTGTGAAATGATCTTTAATGTATCAAATGCACCAATAAATTACTACTACTACTAATAACAAATTCTATATGAGTAGCATTTATTGTCAGTGCAATTTTGATGCTGAGATGGCAGTCACGGTTTATGGAGATAGATTTCCAGATGCTCTGTAGCTAAATCGAACTATGTTTAGGAAGTTAGTTCAGAATCTAAAAACGCATGGTTTATTTTCAAAACAAGTAGTAAGGTGAGGGCATGTTGCGGATAATGTAAGAAAAATGAGTAGACTATTAAATTATGTTAACCTAAATCAAGAAACTTCTTTGAGACAAATTCAGAGAAACTGTTGCATAAAAAAAGACAGTGCAAGAAAAATA
Organism: Leptura quadrifasciata; assembly: GCA_963675555.1. Classification (NCBI taxonomy): domain Eukaryota; kingdom Metazoa; phylum Arthropoda; class Insecta; order Coleoptera; family Cerambycidae; genus Leptura; species Leptura quadrifasciata. Next base: position 45,839,620 of record OY776677.1, read on the forward strand.
TATTAAAAAAAAACGGATATCGTTGCTACAAAATGAGGAAAGTTCAACATTTAAATGAGGGAGATAAGCCGAGACGAGTAAGATTTTGTAGATGGTTGTTTAATAAAAAAAGGAATGACCCGCTGATGTGTAGTAAAATTCTTTGGTCGGACGAATCAAATTTTTCTAATAATGGATTTTTCAGTAGAAATATGCATTATATAAGTGGACACGAGAAAATACACATTGGTGCAGAGGGGGACTGCTTTCCAAGAAAGAATTTCTACGAATGTTTGTGTGGGTCTTTTAGGGACTAAAGTAATTGGACCTTATTTTTATGATGACCAATTAACCGCTCGTAGATACCTTAATTTCTTGCAGAACGAATTTCAAGATTTTCTTTATGAATTAACAGTGCAAGAAAGATTAAATTATTCATATTTTCAACACTGCTGTAATATGTACAAATTATTTAAATCAAGTTATGGCAGATAGCTGGATAGGCACCTAGGGACCCATTCTATGGCCAGCTCAATCACCAGATATCATTCCCTTGGATTTTTTCGCCTGGGGTTACATTAAAACTGCCCCTGAAAATACTGAGGACATCAAAACCAGAATTAGAAATGCATGTGAGGCAATTACTCCTGAAATGCTCCAAAATGTACTGCGCGAGGTGTCTCGTAGAGCACGTTTGTGTATTAGAATGCATGGTGCACAATTTGAGCATTTGTAGTTAGAAAAATTAATATCAGTTCTTAAAAGGCAGTGACAGAGTGAACAACTGTGAATATTTACTCCTGATACTGCACAGCTAAGAGTGTTAATTAGAGACCAAAATGCCTTCAGATAGTGATGGAAGTTACAGTGAAATGGAAATAGAAGATAATGGCCAATGGAAAAAAGTGAGACATAAACGGAAATCAAGAGTAGAAGGTGGAAATACAAACAAAAAGAATAGACTATCACAAGAAGATATCAATAACATCATATTAGGGTCAAATACCAACACTACATAAAACACAGAGATAAATACACACACAAAAAACATCCAAAACAAAAACATTGCAATGCATACAAACAAAAACTACTCAACGAGAATGAATGAAATAGTACACAAAAAATTTAAACACTTATTTTACATTACCACTGTCAATGACATAACAAGAAAAGACATAGTTCAAATGTGCTTTTAGAGGGCGGAATATTAAACATAATATTTTTAGTCGCAAACTCCTCTATAAATCCTTATTTTACTATAAGGAACCTAACCAGACTGCAACCAACAGCTACTCTCCGGGCTATGTGCCCCGCCGAGCGCTGAATTACAAGTTACAAGCCTGGCGCGTTAAGTGTAATAATTGCATATTACCATCAAAACGCTAATGCTTCGATTGCAACAAACACCAGCCGAAAGACTGATCCTACTTAAAGGAGCTCCCTTGCCAGTCGTCACACACCACTTGCAGACTGCAGTTTCGAGCTATTGGCTCTCGTCAGTGCAAGGTAGGTATGCGACGACCGACATGAGAATCCTTTGACTATAGTACATCCCGGTATTCTTACAATAGCGACATGTAAAACAGCCAGCAGGCGAAATCCAGCGGTCCAGTGTCCGTTGCAATCGAAAAATAAATAGCCTGACTTGGCTTAGCATAGTTCAAATGTGCTTTTAGAGGGCGGAATATTAAACATAATATTTTTAGTCGCAAACTCCTCTATAAATCCTTATTTTACTATAAGGAACCTAACCAGACTGCAACCAACAGCTACTCTCCGGGCTATGTGCCCCGCCGAGCGCTGAATTACAAGTTACAAGCCTGGCGCGTTAAGTGTAATAATTGCATATTACCATCAAAACGCTAATGCTTCGATTGCAACAAACACCAGCCGAAAGACTGATCCTACTTAAAGGAGCTCCCTTGCCAGTCGTCACACACCACTTGCAGACTGCAGTTTCGAGCTATTGGCTCTCGTCAGTGCAAGGTAGGTATGCGACGACCGACATGAGAATCCTTTGACTATAGTACATCCCGGTATTCTTACAATAGCGACATGTAAAACAGCCAGCAAGCGAAATCCAGCGATTGCAACGGACACTGGACCGCTGGATTTCGCCTGCTGGCTGTTTTACATGTCGCTATTGTAAGAATACCGGGATGTACTATAGTCAAAGGATTCTCATGTCGGTCGTCGCATACCTACCTTGCACTGACGAGAGCCAATAGCTCGAAACTGCAGTCTGCAAGTGGTGTGTGACGACTGGCAAGGGAGCTCCTTTAAGTAGGATCAGTCTTTCGGCTGGTGTTTGTTGCAATCGAAGCATTAGCGTTTTGATGGTAATATGCAATTATTACACTTAACGCGCCAGGCTTGTAACTTGTAATTCAGCGCTCGGCGGGGCACATAGCCCGGAGAGTAGCTGTTGGTTGCAGTCTGGTTAGGTTCCTTATAGTAAAATAAGGATTTATAGAGGAGTTTGCGACTAAAAATATTATGTTTAAGAAAAGACATGTCTGAAATATGGGAAACAGCACAACCACAATCTGATGAAGTCATTATACAAACAAAAAGAGGTTTCCTCATAAAAACAAACAAGGAGAAAAAAATAATAACAGAAACATTAAATAAACTTATATCTAACAAAAAAATAAAAAATTACCAGGAAACCTCGGACTCCTACATCCCCAATCATGATAGACCTACAACATCAAGTTCCTACTCCGTAATTATTGGATCAGTAGAGCATGAAATAACAGACTCAGAAATAAGCGAACATATTAAAAGAATGAGTATAAAACACCGCTACTGCAAAAGAATAATTGCAAAAGTTAACAACAAGCCGACACTAATGATCCGAATCATAACGGATTGCTTAAAATCCAGCGAGCAACTACTTAATGAGGGTGTATTCTACAAACATAAACATTACCCGACTTTCCCTAGCCTACCACCTGCTCCAATCCCGCAACCATGCTCACGGTACTTACAGTTCACGCACACAAAAGAACAATGCACGACCCCAATAAAGTGTACCAAATGTGATGGACCCCACCATTATTCCAAATGCAATTCCCCACTGCCGATGAAATGCACTGGCTGCGGATCAGAAGAACATGCTGCGTGGTCACTCAAATGTCCAAAAAGACCAACACAACCAATACAGGGCATCCCTAACACGCAGATAAAGCCGCTTTACAAAAAAAGCCAAGAAATTGATAAAAAAATAACGAAGAACTCAAAAATACATTCACCAATTACGATACACGACATGATTGTCAACACATATATATCAAAAATAAACAAAGACAAGAACAGAGATAGAGAAGAACTATTAAAGAAACTAAGGAAGAGATTCGTAACACAGTACAACATTGATACAGTAGCCTCATTTTCGGGGAATAGACTATACATCCTAATGTTCGATTTAGATGAACCTCTAACTACCTCACCAACCGAACCAATACCTGGAATAAATAATATTCAAGTTCACGTCGATGCTTAAGATTCTCTACGCCAATGTAAATAGCTATTTTATGTGTTTACAGTCTTCAGTAAACACTCTGTGGGTTTAAATAACTTGCAACAAGAATTTTCACTAGCCACTGATTTTATTAATCACTAAAATTACACTAGCAAATACTTAAAAATCACACAACTAATAATACTTCAATCTAATATAATTTCACTACTTTTAAAACACTAAGCACTTTACTTTTCTTCTTAAACTTGTCAACTCTTGTCTAACCTAAAAACTCTCTTGTCTGTTTACTTCACTAAACTGCATACTTCACTCAACTGAACTGTTCTTTATATTTCACTAAACTGTACTGTTCCCCCATCTGCTGGATTCATCTCCTTATATACACCCATAGAAATGTATCACAGTACTCTACAATTTTCTGGAATTCTACAGAATTTTCTACCATGTAATAGATGATTGTTCGTCAATTGGCTCATAGACGGCGCCACCCTACTAGTCAGGGAAGTAACTAAGCTTCTGAGGAAAACTTTGAACATGAACTTAATCACATCTTTCCTTGTTAGAGGGCAGCACATAACACTGCCCCCTCCTTAAGCCTGAACGTCCCGGTCAGGCAATTCAGATTCCCCAACATACTTCATACTTCGCCAACCTATCCAAGTGCACGATCTTCATCTTGGACTTCTTACTACGTTGAATTCGGTAAACAACGTCATTGATCCGAGTGATGACTGAATACGGTCCTTCCCAGGGTGGGTGAAGCTTCGGAGATTTTCCCTTCTTTCGCTGTGGGTTATATAGCCAAACCAGATCGCCCTCCTTGAATCCTGCTGACGTTCCCTTCCGGTCATAGCGAGCCTTCATTCTGTCACTAGCTATGCTAACTTGGTTTCGAACCAATTCGTGGACATTCCTCAGCTGTTGACTAACTTCGTCTGCGTAGTCATCCACGGACAGTAGCTTCTTATCTGGTGTACCAAACATCAAATCACATGGCAGTCTGATCTCGTGCCCAAATATTACACGAGCCGGTGTCTGTTTAGTCATCTCATGAATGGCAGCCCTGTATGCCATTAAGAAAAATGGTATATGTCGATCCCAATCTCGCTGGTTCTTGTGAACTACCTTAGAAAGATGTTCCTTCATGGTTTTATTATGTCGTTCCACCATTCCATCTGACTGGGGATGAAGAGGGGTTGTCCGAGTCTTGTGAATGCCCAGCAACTCACAAATTTTCTGAAATACCCCCGACTCAAAGTTTCTCCCTTGATCGGAATGTAGCTCCAGGGGTACACCAAATCGGCATACAAGGTTATCCACCAGAACTCGAGCAACAGTAACTGCTTCCTGATTCGGAATGGCATAGGCTTCCGGCCATTTACTAAAATAGTCCATAGCGACCAGGATGTATTTATTCCCATCATCTGTCACTGGGAATGGGCCCGCTACATCTATAGCAATCCTCTCAAAAGGAGCTCCAACGTTATATTGCTTCATTTAGCCCCTGCTCTTCGTCTGTGGCCCTTTGGTAGCTGCACAAGCCTTGCATTTGCGGCACCAAGCCTCCACATCTTGACGGCTATTTATCCAATAAAATCGTTCCCGTACTTTAGCCAATGTCTTATTTATACCAAAATGTCCCCCGGATACTCCATCATGTATTTCCTGAAGTACTTTTGGGATCCGACAGCTGGGTATCACCAGACGCATGGTAACTTCCTTCCCATCTGGACTTTCCCATGCTCTCTTTAATAGCCCATCTTCAACCTTAAGGGAGTCCCATTGTGCCCATAATGCCTTCAGCTCCACACTTTTGTCCGAAACATCCTTCCATTCCGGTCGCGTTCCCTTTTCTTTTGCCCTTAATATAGGACGAATTACGCTGTCATCCATTTGTTCTCGTCTTAGAACTTCCTTTGTCCAATCATCTGGAACATCTACCTGAACTGTGTTTACTATTACCGTGCCCTGTGCTTTTTCAACCCGATAGCAGTGCTTGCAGTCATCTTTGCACGGTCTTCTTGACAGAGCATCTGCATTTTTATGGGATTTTCCAGGTCGGTGTTCGATTGTGAGGTCATATTGCTGCAGTCTTTCTATCCAGCGAGCCAGTTGACCTTCTGGAGTTTTCAGCTGCAGTAGCCATTTTAATGCAGCATGGTCGGTCCTGATTTTGAAATGTTGGCCATAGAGGTACTTGTGAAAATGGTCAACGGACTTAACAATGGCCAATAGTTCCTTCCTTGTTACACAATAATTCCTCTCTGGTTTGGACAGTACCTTACTGAAATACTCGATTACTTTTTCCTCTCCATTTTGGACTTGAGATAGTACACATCCAATTGCGGAGTTGCTAGCATCCGTGTCAAGAATATAGAGGCCCTTTTGTTGGGGATATGCTAGCACAGGACTACTGCATAACGCTGCTTTCAGCTTCTTCCATGATGTTTCACACTCCGGTGTCCACTGATATTTAACTTTCTCCTCCGTTAGCTGGTGTAGTGGCTTTGCTATATCCGCAAATCCTTCCACAAAACGTCTATAGTAAGTGCAGAGGCCAAGAAAGCTTCGTAATTCGTGTACATTTGAAGGTCTTGGCCAATCACGCACGGCAGAGATCTTGTCCGGGTCTGTCTGTATTCCCTCCGAAGATACGACATGTCCAAGGAATTTCACTTCTTTTTGGAATAGTAGACACTTCTTTGGATTCAACTTTAGGTGTGCATTTCTGATTCTCCCAAATACTTCCTGAAGATTTTCCAAATGTTCTCTGAAGTTTCGTCCCATAACCATTACGTCATCAAGATAAACTAAGCACGTCTTCCAAGTTAGTCCTCGGAGTACAAATTCCATCAATCTTTCAAAAGTAGCTGGCGCATTGCAAAGTCCAAAAGGCATCACGGTGAATTGATATAAATCACTACCTGTTGAGAAGGCAGTCTTTTCCTTGTCGTCAGGGTGAAGTCCCACCTGCCAATACCCACTTCGAAGGTCTAGAGTTGAAAACCATCGTGACCCTGCCAGCGTACTTAATGTATCGTCAATTCGTGGTAGTGGATAGCTGTCTTTCTTCGTAACATCATTCAGCTTCCGGTAGTCGACACAAAATCTCAAAGTTCCGTCCTTCTTGGCAACTAAAACTACCGGTGATGACCAGGGACTGGTTGATTCCTCAATTACTCCATCTTGTAGCATCTTTTGAACCATCGCAGCAGCTTCTTCTTGTTTAGCTAGTGGCAACATCCTAGGTTGTTGGCGGATGGCGGCTGAATCACCAGTGTCTATTCGATGCTGTACTATATCAGTTTTCGTGAGGATGTCTGTGTTTTTGGCAAATACCGTACTTTCTTTTTCCAAAAACTTGATTGCCTCTCTACGTTCATCCTCAGATAGGTGTTCAAACTGGGAACTCAACAAAGTCACAACTTCCCTGTCTACGCTGGTTGACGAACATTTCTCCCCTTGCTCCTCGCACCTTGCTATCCACTGGACTGGTTCGTAGGATCCTATTGCCTCGCCTTCCTTGAAAGTCACCGAGTGGGAATTTAAATTAGCCACTCTAATTGGAATTTTGTCTTTTGTCCGGGTCAGAGTTCTTGCTAAGATTACGTTTTCTGTCTTAATTGAATCATCTTTTTAACAAGGCCAACACGGTATCCACCAGAGTTTCCTTCCAGAATGGCCTCGATTATTTCTTCTGAACCAGCAGGAATCTTGATTGTCTGAGCCGTCAGTAGCCTCACTTTTTGAAATCGGTCATTTGCTGTTGACAAAATAAATTCTTCATTTCCAATCTTTAGGACTCGTTCTACCACGTCAAGTACAAATTGATCTTGTACTCCCATAACATCCAGCCTCAAAATGAAATCATCAGTGATGTCAGCCACAATAACCCTATGACTAAAGCACAGGCGTCCAAACTGCAGATCTAGGTCAACTTCTCCATGAACCCTTACCCTGTCTCCTGTGGCTGTTCGAACGACCAATCCATTTTGGCTTTTATCAACTTTTATTCCTGATAAAAATTCGGGTCGCACTATTGATGACGTGGCACCTGTGTCGATAGTGAAGATACATCTCCGTTTGTTTACATAACCATCCAACAGCAGACTACTCGGGACTCTTCTAATTTGGGAAACCCGTATCTCTCTGGGGGCACCGTGTTCACCAGCCAGCACAGCCCCCAAGGTGCTGGCTATCTTTAGTTTTCCTGCGGCCCTTCAGTCGTTGCGGCATTTACTCTCTCAGGGCTCCGCTGCAGACAGTTTCGCTTAATATGCCCTGGTTTGCCGCACTTATAACAACGAATCACCTTCCTTGGCTGTTCGTCGTTCTGCTCTCTTTCCTGCTTCCTTGGAGCATCTGGTTTGGTCATCAACTGGCTTATCATTTTGTGTATGTCAGCCATCAAAGATTCCATATTTGATTTTTCTAAATGGTCCTCTTCTATCTTCATGGCTCGTACTCTCGGACGTGGAGTTTCTTTATAAGCGGCTTCAACTTCGAGGGCATGGATCAAGGCTTCGCTACCAGTCTTATCTCGAGATAATCTAAGGACTCGCCTGATCTCCTCATCTCTTATGCCATCGATGAAAGTACCAACTGTTAATTGTTCCTGGAATTCTTTGGGTGCATCCGGGTAAGCCAGGTATGTCAGTCGCTCAACAGCTGCTTCAAAATCTTGTAAACTTTCCCCAGCCTTTTGTGTGCGTGATTTGAGCTGAGTCCTGTATACTTGGGCGAGGTGTTGGTCGCCATATCTTAGATCTAGTGCAGCTTCCAAAACTTTAAAATCCCGTTGCTGCGTCTCTGGGATACTCTGAAGCAACTCTGAGGCTTGACCTCTTAATGCTAGCACCAATGCCATAGCTTTGTCTTCGTTACTCCAATTGTTTGCGTATGCCGCTGCCTCAAATTGTCTTTTATAGGTTGACCAAGAAGTTTGACCATCAAAGGAAGGCGGTTGTAATCGAGGACCTGATGATGATAATACCAGCTGGCCTCCTTGTTCTCTTAACAGTCGCTTAAGTCGCTCTACCTCTCCTTCAACTGCACGAAATTTTCCTTCTATATCGGTAACTTTCCCTTCGACGCCAGTAACTTTCCCCTCGACACCAGTAACTTTTTCTTCAACGCCAGTAACTTTTCCTTTGACTTCAGTTACTTCCTCTTCAACCTTATTTACTTTTCTTTTGACATCGCTTACTCCTTCTTCAAGTGTAGTCACTTTTCCTTCGACACCAGTCACTTTTTGTTCAACTTTATCTACTTTTTCCTTGACTTCATTGGTGGCTGATAGGATAGCATCTTGTTGCACCTGTATAATTTTTCTCAATTCTTCTTGCCGTCTTTTTTCTTTTTCTTCTTCACGTTTCTCTTGTTCTTCTTTTTCCTCCCGACGGCGTCTTTCTTGTTCTTCTTTTTCCTCCTGACGGTGTCTTTCTTGTTCTTCTTTTTCTTCTAGTTTTTCTTTCTGACGTCGTCTTTCTTGTTCTTCTTGACGTCTTTCTTGTTCTTCTTTCTCTTCTTGGCGTCGTTTCTCTTGCTCTTCCTTTTCTTCTTGACGTCGTTTCTCTTGTTCCTCTTTTTCCTCTAGCATCATTTTTCTAAATGCGGCGAACATGTCTTGCATTTGTTTTTCAGCAGCCATGCTTCTTGTTTCCATTCAAAAACTAACAAACAACACTAACAAGCCTTATTTAAAGTCTATGCCAGGTACAAGTCAAATATTTTCTCACACTAACACAAATTAGTCTTGTCTAATGTTTATTACTTCCCAGTTCAACTCACTTCACTATCTCCAGTGGTTTCCAAATAGAACACTATGGAACTTCGTCAAATTCTTCAGAAATTCTGTTGCAATTCCGCTTCTGACACCAATTGTTACGTGTTTACAGTCTTCAGTAAACACTCTGTGGGTTTAAATAACTTGCAACAAGAATTTTCACTAACCACTGATTTTATTAATCACTAAAATTACACTAGCAAATACTTAAAAATCACACAACTAATAATAACTTAATCTAATATAATTTCACTACTTTTAAAACACTAAGCACTTTACTTTTCTTCTTAAACTTGTCAACTCTTGTCTAACCTAAAAACTCTCTTGTCTGTTTACTTCACTAAACTGCATACTTCACTCAACTGAACTGTTCTTTATATTTCACTAAACTATACTGTTCCCCCATCTGCTGGATTCATCTCCTTATATACACCCATAGAAATGTATCACAGTATTCTACAATTTTCTGGAATTCTACAGAATTTTCTACCATGTAATAGATGATTGTTCGTCAATTGGCTCATAGACGGTGCCACCCTACTAGTCAGGGAAGTAACTAAGCTTCTGAGGAAAACTTTGAACATGAACTTAATCACATCTTTCCTTGTTAGAGGGCAGCACATAACACTATGTACCAGAAAAATATATAATCAATAACATAATAGCAAAAAACAAAATTAATTGCTCACTATTTGTGGAAACCAAAACAAAGGAAAATAGCAGCACGCACTACAAAAATTGGGATGTTCTACAATTCAATGGGAATATGGTAAATAACAATACACGAGGGGGAAGTCTAGTACAAGTAGACCCGACTCTAAAAATGAAAAAAGAAAATCCTCCGCGAATAAACAACCCCCTTAATGAAGCAACTCACTTTTCAATACCATTCCAAGGCGGTAAGTTACACATACTCCTGGTGTACATTCATCCGACATCTAATATTGAAGAAACAATATTCACCAAAGCAGCACTGTACAAATATTGTATAATAATAGGGGGCTTCAACGTTAACAGAGCAAAAAATCGTCAACTTCAGACATTCTTAAACAACTCATTCTTCAAAAAAGCAGACACACCTCCAACATTTCTTATGATGAATAACCCAGACACAACGCCGGATCTATTACTGTACACAAATAATATTGAAAATAATATAAACAAAATCGAAACCCACCCTGACATAGGTTCTGATCATTTGGCAATAGAGGTAAGCATTAAACTTGACAAAATAATAAATGCGGTGGAAGAAGTAGAAAAAATGAACTTCCACAAATGTGACACTGAAAAGGTTAGTATTGCAATAGAAAAATACATAGAAGAAAGTCAACAACTCCCAATTGACGAACAGACAATAAATAGCTTTAATGAAAAATTAACTGAGGCCATAATACATAACTCTCCTAAAAGAAAGACTAAATTCTACTTGCACGAATTGCCACCATTCATCATCAAACTAATAAGAAATAAAAGAAAAATGTACAGAGACTACTTATCAAATAAAAATGAAGACTACAAAAGACTCCTTAACGCGTACAACAAGAACATCCAAAAATTAATAAGAGAATATAAAGAACACAAATGGATAAATGCCTGTAATGAAATAAATCAACAGCAAGGAAAAAACTACTGGCAACAAATCAGAAAACTCTCCAGGTATAAACAGACATCATACATAACTACTCTAGAAGAAAATGGCAAATTCTATAACAATGACCTCGAAAAAGCAGAACTGTTTGCTCATCATTTTGAAAAAACATATACTATAAAAAATGACAATCAGTTTGATGAGACAAATTACGAAGATATAAGAAATTGGTCCAACAACTTTTTTTCAGAAGAACTTCAAAGACAAAATAAGGCAATAAGTGAAGAAACGCATTTTGAGATATTAAATAAAGGAAAAAGCACAGCCCCCGGAAAGGATAACATATCCAAAAGCATCATTCGAAAACTAGGATACAATGTACATCTATATATAATTAGAATATATGAATACTGTCTTAACAACCAGTACTTGGAGACAATGGAGACAAGGTATTGTTATCACCATCCCTAAATCAAACACCAATCACCATAGAGTGAACAACTATCGCCCTATAGTGTTGTTATCAGTGCTGGCAAAAAATCTCGAACAGATAATTAAAAAACTGATCTCTGAAGCAATTGGTCACAATATTCCTAACTATCAGTTCGCATTCCGTGAAAAGTGCTCCACCACACATCCACTGACGATACTTACATCAAATATCCAAACATCAAAACTTGAAGGATATCATAGCGCAGCAATCCTTATTGACATTACCAAAGCGTTTGACAGTGTGTGGCATGAGGGTTTGTTGTATAAGTTGGCACAACTGAACTGTCCAATGTACCTTATATTCATTATAAAAAATTATTTAAAGGAAAGAACCCTACGAATTAAAATAAATACAAGTTACTCAAAACTATTTAAAACACAACAAGGACTGCCACAAGGCTCACCACTATTATACAACATCTACTGCTATGAAATCTACAACTTTGAAAAACACCTACAATACTTTAATCCCAATACATATATTCTACAGTATGCTGATGACACGACTCTAATTAGTCATGATCGCACCCTAGAAAAAACTGTTGTCCAATTACAAGAACTAATGAACAGAACAATGACCTGGTTCAACAAGTAGAGACTAAAACCCAACCCAACAAAATCCCAGTACGTTATCTTTAACCATGGAATAAACAACAACTCACCAACGGTTACCATTAACCATCACATTTTCCCTGCTCAGTCAACAGTCCAATACCTGGGCGTAAGTTTAGACAACAAGTTGAACTTCAACAACCATACCAAATATATAAAGAAAAGATGCATCGCCAGAAAAACGAGGGAATCAGCAAAAAGACAGCAGCTCACATTTATAAGTCAATATGTAGACCAATACTAGAATACGGCCACCCCCTCTTTCTAAATGTCAAAAAACAGCAATAAAAAATATCAACATTGCGGAAACATCAGCACTGAGAACCATTACCAAATACCGACACCCAACAAATCCGCTGCACAACCCACCTAACGCTCTTCTATATCAAATAACCAAGACAGAACCAATTCCACAGAGACTATCCAAATTATCCACTAAATTTGCCAGGGCTGATCACAACATGGAAATACTCCGACCTCTCTGCAAAAATAGAAATCGTCAAACAACCGGCTACAGGAAATTTCCTCAAAAAACATTGTGGGAACACATCAAGGAACTAAGAACCACATAATAAAGAACCGTCAATCACTATACACATATACTTTTTTCGTTTTTTTTTTTTCACATTCTTATATCTATTTGCTATTCACATTATATATAATTTATAAAATGTAAACAATATTTTATTGTAAAAAGGCTGAAGAACCTCGGTCAATGGCCATTTGGGTTTTTGCTCAATAAAGTACTTTCATTATTATTATTTAAAAATTAATATACACATTTTCTTTTCAGTACGGTAATACTGTTATCCATAGTTTTTTATTTTTTTGGATGTTCATTTTGTACTTGTATTTTTATTTATGAGATATTTGTTTGTTTGTATTAAATTGTAATAAATAATTACTGAATTCTAATTATTATAAAGTGAATTTTTACTACTATTGCATAGCTAATTTTTACGATTCAATGATATGAATTGTGGTTTTCGTAAAATATTAAGTATTGACGTTAAATTTTTTTTGACATGTTTTATATCATTGGAAAGAGAAAAAAATAAACGGAATTAATGGTGTCATGGCTTACTTTGAGACTTGTTCTTTTCATTTTTGCACAAGAGCCATATGTTAAAGCCAACTGCGTTTTTCAAATTTTTTGATACATATTATTATTCTTATTTTCTTTGCCGTCAACTTCCATACCTTTAACTTTTTTCGTATCTCCTCAAATAAGCAAGCTATTAGCCTTTACTCGAGTCCGAGTATAAAAAAAAATGTTACAGTCGATAGATTGTCTGTAATAAGAAACAAGTAAAAGGTGTAGTCTATTGTAATTCCCATTCATCTACGGTACTATGGCTATAGAGGCCAATTCGGGAGAGCACATGTCGACCGCAGTCAGGACAAACATAGACCTGGTTAGGTCTTGGATTCGGCCTTCTTGCAGCAACATTTCCTTGATAGCTGGCCACAACCCCTCGCCATTCGGTTCTGTCCGCTGCAAGTTGCTCCCATTGCTCGTCTGGAATACCGCAGGATTTTAGATTTTCATGGAGAACGTCTTTGAACCTCTTTCGTTGACCGCCACACCTTCTTCTACCGCTTAGCAATTCACCATAAAGTGTACATTTAGGAAGGCGGTTATCATGCATACGATGAACGTGACCTGCCCATCTTAGGCGTGCTCTTGAAATAAGCACCTCAATTGGAAGGCTGTTTGCTCTCCTGAGTACTTCCACGTTTGATATGTGATGGAACCAATGGATTTTCATCATACTTCTGAGGTGTCTTTGCTGAAAACGTTCTAATTCTTTCACATGACGACGGTAAGTGACCCAGCTTTCACAATCATATAGCAGTGTTGGAATGACAACTGCTCTGTAGACAGCCATTTTGGTTGACAAAGCAAGGTCGTGGTTGTCAAATACTCTCTCTCTAAGTCCTCAGAGTGCTCTAGATGCAGCGTTAATTCTATTGCGAATCTCGCTGTCCATGTTTGCTTTGTCATTAACAACGTTGCCTAAGTAATTGAACTGATCCACCACTTCAAGAGAATTTCCGTTAAGTGTAATGTCTATTTGGTTCACTTGATGAGGAGTTGACATAATCTTAGTCTTTCCAATGTTGATTTTAAGTCCCAAGGAATCATAGCTCTGGCCATATACATCTAAAAGTTCTTGAAGCTCTTCCGGCGTAGAGGCTAAAAGTGCACAGTCATCCGCATACTGGAGATCACAAATGAATCGTGTGCGTGTCTTCGTGAAAGCTCTAAAGCACCCTATGTTAAAGAGACCGCCATCAGAACGATATCTGAGACCCATTCCTCTGACTGTCAGTTTGTTGTCAACAATAATTGTTAGAGCAGTGGTAAACAAATTAAAAAGTAGGGGTGCCAGGACACATCCCTGCCTAACTCCAGCGAGGGTTTGGAAAGGTTCGGTTGCCTCATTATTATACATAACCTGGGCGTTGTTGTTTGTATGTAGACTGCGACATACTTCCACAAATTTTCTAGGGATACCTAAGCGGAGCATAATTTTCCAGAGCACTTCCCTGTCCACCGAGTCAAACGCCTTGGTTAAATCAATGAAGGCCATTTGAATTTCTCTTTGATGTTCGAGTGCTTTTTCTTGAAGCTGTTTAAGTGTGAAGATTAAATCCGATGTGCCTCGGTTTGGTCTAAAGCCACTGTGTGTTTCAGGAAGTAACTTTTCCATAAGAGGTGTTAGCCTATTTGCCATCGCTTTAGTGAGTATCTTCCCTCCAACAGCCAGGAGAGCTATACCCCTGTAATTTCCACAGTCCGCAGCGCTCCCTTTGTTTTTGAAGAGGTTGATTAAAAGTGTATCACGAAACTCCTGCGGAGCTTGACCACTTTCCCAAACGACATCAAACAGTTTTTTGAGGTAGGCTATGAGCTCTGACGACACAGCTTTAAAGATCTCAGCTGGGAGTGAGTCGGCGCCGGGAGATTTGTTATTTTTTAGCTGCCTAATGGCGGTTAAGATCTCTTCCGTTGTTAGTGGTTTATCTAAGTCTTCGAAGGTGTCATATTGAGGGATAAGATTTATAATATCATGATCGGCTTGACTTTGCTGGTTAAGAATGTTAGAGTAGTGTTCTTTCCATCGGGCTCTTATTTCCTGGTCTTCTTTGAGGAGATTTCCATTTAAATCTTTAATAGGGCACATATTTTTCCGACTGGGGCCGTACACTGCTTTTACTCCTTGAAAGAAATTCCTGTAGTCGTGTGAATCGGCGTGCCTTTGAATTTCTCTGGCATTGCTTGTCCACCACTCGTTCTTTATTCTTCTGATTTCGCGTTGCGTTTCATACTTAGATTGGGTAAAAGCTTCTGCTTTTGATGAGTCGTTGGGGTGGTTGATAGCGTTTTGAAAGGCAATATGTTTGCGGTCAAAAAGTTCTTGTATAAAAGCTTCATTATCATTGAACCAGTCCTCCTGTTTTTTACTTGCTGCAGTGCCAAGAATTTCCTCACTCGCACTTTTTAAACTGTCTTTAATTTGTGTCCAGGTAGTAGCGACATTTACAGAATTGGTTTCTTCTAGTGCACTCAAATTCTCTTGAACTTTTTGCTTTAGCTGTTCGACGGTTTGTTGGTCACGCCATTTACTAATACAGAGACGGGGTCTACGTTTTACTTGAGTTCTTCGGTGTTTGGGTTTCATAACAATTTTCATTTTAGAGACAACAGGACGATGATTGGTCCAACATTCGCTATCAATGCGCGCCTTTGTAATTTGGACGTCCTTGAGATGCTTCCTACGTACGATGACATAGTCCAGTAGATGCCAGTGACCTGATCTGGGGTGACGCCAGGTGCCTTTAAATTTATCCTTTTGTCGGAAAATGGTGTTTGTTATAACTAGATTATGTTCGGCGCATTTAGTTAGGAGTAGTTGACCGTTAGCGTTCATGTTGCCCAAACCGTTCTTGCCTATGATGCCTGGCCAGGTGTCTGCATCTCTCCCTAGTCTAGCATTAAAATCGCCAAGAATAACGAGTCGTTCCGTTTTAGGTATTCTACAGAGGGTTTCTTCCAGCTGTTGATAGAAGCTTTCCTTGGTTTCGTGACTTGCATAACAGAGTGGGAGCGTAGGCGCTTATTAGATTTACCGCGTTGCCATCTAATAGCTTATAGCGTAGCAGCATTAGACGCTCGGATGGGCCTTGTGGTACTTGTGTTAAGTTGGATACAAGTTGATTCCGAACGGCAAATCCTACTCCATGTTGTCTTCTTGAATTGGTGGGAAGACCTTTCCAATAGAAGGTGTAGTACTTTTCTGTGAGAGAGCCTTCCTCCAAAAATCGAGTTTCGCTGAGAGCTGCAACGTCAACATTGAGTCAGTGAAATTCTCTATCTATTAGAGCAGTTCTTCTTTCAGGCCGATCGGTGCGAGTGCTATCGTTCAAAGTACGAACATTCCAAGTGCCATAGATGAAAGAATTAGTTTTCTTGGATTTAACTTGTCGATGTTTTTTCGACATTCGATGAGGTGTCCCTGTGGGCACCCTCCCCCGGAGATCCGATCGGGAGGGTATTTTACTTCCGGATGATTTTGTCCCACTTGAATGCTCCATCATTTTTTTTTAAGCCTTAATCGACTGAAAACGAAGCTGTATTTGAAGTTTTAGCCGGAGCAGGTATGCAACTGACCAGCTCGGTTGCGGAAGGCGAGTGGTGTGGTCCCATGGCACAGAAGGAGACTGCGACGTTGGGGTAACCAAACGATTCCAAAAGCAACCTTTGTGTGGGGTGGGTTATTTTTACCACACTCCTCGTGAGAAGGTAGATGTGCTCACGGCAAAAGGTAAGGGTTATTCCACCCTTACTCGGTCGTTAGAGCCTCGTTAGTAAAAACAGGGTGCACCAAGTTCAAATTGAACTCATAGCGAAGGTGAGGTTAATAATTGAGTAGGAGAGGCTATAACTTGCGCTTCACTACCCCATTACACCCCAAAAAATACTATAACTATAGCAAGCTATAACCGTTTGTGGTTTCTCATTTTTCAGGTTTTTGTAATATATCTCACAAAATAGGCTATGGATTTCAAATTTCTTTTTACTGAACTATAGCTCACAAAAAATGGAATAACTGTCTCTAAAACTTTATTCTTCTACAATAGATATTAAACGAGATATTTGGTGTAGCCCTCGTAAAATTAAAATAAACAGACGGTATATGACAATGGAAAGGTTTTAAACATATAATAAAAAAACGACTAAAAAGTGTGTACATAAAGGTGATCATTCAAAATTTCCACAACTTTTATATTTTTAAATCTGAATGCAAGTTTTCGTAATTATATAAGAAAAATGAAAGGCTCTGAACAGACCATGTTAAAAAAATAAGTAACAAGTATGTACATGAAACCAACGATTCAAGGTTCCTCCAAAATTCCCTTGTAACGTTAGTGCGTAACATAGAATAATTGGAATCGAGAGATCCGCGTTACATAATATAAAATATGTGCATTAGGTGGTAATTTTATTTTGCCGCAATCAGTGATTATAACCAGGCCACGTTAGATATTCAATATTAAATATTATTGTTACAATGTTCAATGTTTATAATATTGGTATGAAGTGGTTCTTAAATGTCGTTCAAAATATGCAAATTTTGTTTATTTGTGAGTATTACTGAATTTTCGGTAGAATTTTAGAACAAATCATCAATTCATCCAAATTCGGTAAATCTACTGAAAATTAGGTAGCTGTGGCATCACTGGCTTGGGAGGTGGTGGCAATGTGGGTATATGATTTTATTGTAGCTGGCAATACACTAAATCAAAATGATGAGGTCTTAGTATTTTTAAGAGACAATTGTAGCTTTTCATGAAATGTCACTGGTGGAATTTGAAATACATTTTCTCAACTACAAAATTTTTCTCCTAGCTGCTTATAGATCTCAATCATTAGACCCTGTGCAATTTAACACTGACCGTTACCAGTATTTATTGTCTATTAAAAAATGTTACGATTATTCTATTTTAATCGGTGACTTTAATATAGACATTTAGATGCTCATCAATATCTGGATATCTGAATTCGGTTTCATTTCGACTATAAACGATTATACAAGAACCTGGCAATACTCAAAATCCTGCATTGACCATATATTTTCAAAGTTAAAAAATCCTGATGACTACGATCCGATTCTCCCCATAACTATATAGTAGCACTCCAAATAGTCATAAATAACAACAATATACACAATTCGAGCAATAAATACCAAAACGTGAAATACATTAAATATATTAATTATGCTAAATTGAACAATTTATTAAGTTCTTCAAATTGGACAAATTTATACAACGAAAACAATGTAGATGCAGCCGCAGATATAATCATTAATACACTGAAAAATTCCATTGAGTTATGCGCAACTTATAAAAAAATTTCATATAAAAACATCAAACGAAAAGAATGGATAACAAATAGTCTGGTAAGATCTATAAATCATAAAAACGAACTTAGCCTAAATATGAAAAAGAATCCACATAATATTGAGTTAAAACAACAATACAATAATTACAAAAAAAATTTACATACACTCATTAAGAAAACTAAACAGAATTATTATAAACTACAAATTGAAAGAAACAAACATAATAAACAATATCTATGGAATACTGTAAACAAAATAAAAAATTGTAATAATACAAGTAAATTAGGCAAAATTCAAAATAATAAAAACAAAATATTAAATTTAAATCATGAAATAGCAAATGAGTTCAATGACACTTTTATTGAAACAGGAGAACGATTAGCAACCAATATAATGCCCGATAAAATTTTTATCCTTAATGAACAAGTCCTGTCAAATTCGTTTTTCATGCTACCGACAAATACAGAAGAAATTAGTGGCATCATAGCAACTCTAAAAAATAAAAAATCTACAGCTATTGACAACATAAATGTCAAAACAATAAAGGAAATTGCTAAATCTATATTGGGGCCATTAACGTAATTTATTTTACTTTATTTAACTTATATTCCAACACGGTTCCCAAAATTTTCAAAATATCAGTAATAAAACCAATTTATAAAGCAGGTGCTATGTCAGAATTATATGCCTATATATCTAGATAGTTATATAAAAAAATTTAAAATAATATCTGATCATCAATACGGTTTTCAAAAAGGTGTCTACTCAAGACGCAATTAACTATCTAACTGATAAGATCTATCGTATAATTGACAAAGGATTACCATCTCTAGTTGTATTCTTGAACCTGGCCAAAGCCTTTGATACGGTGAGTTTTCCTTTGCTATTAAAAGCGCTGGAAAACATAGGAATCAGAGGAAACACCTTAAATCTTTTTAAAAGTTATATATATGATAGAGAGCAATGTGTGGAAATAAATGGTGCGAAAAGCGATTTTAATACTGTAAGGTATGGAGTGCAACAAGGGACGGTATTGGGACCATTGCTTTTCATCATATATATATAAACGGATTTATTCCAGATAGACTCCTCAGTTATACTCATGGTTGCAGACGATACGGTGGTTTACTATGTCGATAGTACGTAGAATAGCCTGAAGCAAAAGGTGGAAAAGGATTTTCTAAAGCTAAAAAAATGGTTTGATAATAAAATACTTACAATAAATCTTCAAAAAACATTTTTCCTGCCTTTTGCCTCGTACAAACCAGCTCTTCCTACTTTTGATAACTTATTTATAACTGACCAAAACAGCACTTTATATATACAAAAAGCTGGTAAAATCAAATACCTTGTATATACATAGATAGATAGCAATCTAAAATGGGATCTACATATAGAATATGTAGTCAAAAAATTAAATCGATAATTCCAATTTTTAAGCATATTACACATATTTTACTTGTAAATAATATGCTAACAATATATTATGCTCTGGTGGAATAACATATAAGTTAAGGAATCCTTGGTTGGGGGGGGGGGGGGGGGGAGTGAGACTGTTAAATATAATATAAATTTAAAAAATCCTACCTTTCCATTTGATGAATTATTTAGTGAAACTAAAATACTTGAAGCGAGGCAACTATTTTACTATGCTATATGTATGTAAATAATACCTCACACAACACATTGAAAAACATTAGGTCAAAGAAACTATACATACCTCAGTCCAAAAATATACTCTGCATTACCAGAAAGTATAAGAAAATCAAAGACACTCAATGTTTTTAAAAAACGATGCAAAAATTTTATAAGACTAACACCCAGAGAATATATACATAGGCAAATTGATTTAAAAAACTTCTATTAATGCTAAACTGTGATTACCGTTACTGCATCTAAAATGTTTATTTTGAAAATGTTTAGTTTAAAATTTAACATTAAACTGTTCATATTTCATTACGTAGAATTTTTAATTGATAAGATATCTATTTTTGTTATAAGTAAATGTACTTGTATTGTTGTTTGTGTCAAAGTGTGTATTTAGGTTTGCTAATGTGAATTCTTGTGTATTCTGTGAGCATACTCGTAAGTGTAAGTGTGTGTTCACATGTGTGTATAATATATGTTTCAACTTAGTTTATAGGTGTTCTCAAAGTGGTATACTGTAATGTCACCTATACCGTAGCTATTTCTTCATTATTATTACATTAGATTTTTATCCTTATTTATTTGCCATATTGTAATAATTCTCCCACACACAAATATCACTAGTGATATTTATTGTGGTGTATTTTATGTTTAGTTTAATGTTAGCATACTGTTATAGTGCCATTGTTATTCCTTGATACATTTTAAATAGACATTATTATTATTATTAATATGGGATGAAGGTATTGATATAACTGACTGATTAGAGCAGCTACTGAGCTTGGTTGCTGCTGAGTTTGTTATAGTAATATCAAAAACGAAGCGTCTGAACTGAATGTTAATATCACTACTGTAGTTGAAAAAGTCTGCTATAAATAGGGATTTTTCTGCCAGTTATGTCAATTAAATTATTTTGACAAGAAATCATTGGTGGGTATTACAATAGCATTGACACTAATAAAAATAATATATAATAATATATTATGAGTGATGCATCACTGGTGAGAACCATATTTACAATAGAAAAATCAGTCGATTACTTATTTTCGGCCGCAATAGTATGTGGCATTTGACAGGTTTAAAATCTGTTTGAAATTTATTTACATACAGAAATATTAACTCCAATATTTTGAATTGCTACAGAATTATTTAAAATAAAAGAAAATGATTGTAAAAAAACATTAGAATATTTGAAACAAGTGGCCGAAACAGTAAAATTATATAGAAGCACGTTTTTTTATTGCATTTTTAATTAACTGTTAATTAAAAACTCAGCAACGCCATACTGACTGACATGGTTTTTCAGGCTTTTTATTATGACATCTTTACACTTTTCAACTTCACTCACACAATAAAATAATATAAACATTTCTGCTACTAGCTCCCTAGCAATGAAGCTGAAAAAATAACAATGTATATTTTCAATGAGTTCACGAATTGTCTCTGCGAATTGTGAATTTGTCTTGTAACCAAATCTATTTTTGTTGAACATGTGAGATTAGGTCTGTCAACTTACAGTAAGGTTAAATAAAATAAGTTAACAGAGCAAGAAATGGTTTAAGCCAGGAAAATAATTTTCACTCATTTTTGCCAAAATTATACAATAGATATTGAGATTATTTTTGAATATATATAAGGGAATATTAGAGATTACGTAAGATACTATAACTGTGTGAGAAGATTTTATTTTATACTGTGAATTTTTTTAGGGTAGCCCTAGAGAATTGTATAGTCTGTGATGGAGTGACCATAGAGAGTGAATGTCAGATCAAAGGTTGTTTAATAGGAAGCCATCATGTAATTCCCAAACAGTCTGATCACACAAATGAAGTTCTTACCGAATCTGATAGGTTGATGGAGTTTTGATTGGTACCTTAATATAGCTGTATGTGATTTTAAATGAAAAAGCTATGGATGTTGAAATGTGGAGGAAACCTGAAAATTTTTAATATTTTTTGTAAATTCGCTAGCTCGTAATACTAGTTTTCAACAGTTTAAAATCTGCACAATATCTAATCAAGATAAGCTGCTATACTTGTTATAGCTGTAAGCTAAGGCTACAATTACATATTATAGTGCTGTGTCTACAAACCATTTTTTTAATGCAAAGCTCATATAAGCGTAACACATCTGATGATGAAAAAGTGATTTCTAATTGAATTTGAATAAATCAAATATAATTAATTATACATAAATGGAAGAAAAACCATCTAATAATAACTCATTCCTTCTAATCATGTATTTAATATAGCCATTTTTCACTGCATGTCACCGATATCCGGATTAAGCACCTCAATTTTAGCAAATTCCCACCATATCATGTTATAGAAACCTTTAACATGTTTAAATTGCATGTATATTGTCATGGAACCCGCACTGCATCTGAGTGACCCTGGTAAGTAATCCATTAATCCTTGGGCTCGAGCCCCGTAGTTGGAAAGTGTTCATCTACTGAAATTATAATGAAATAAACTCTGTGGAGATTTTCAAATTAAAAGTTGCGACAGATTTTATTTAATATAGCTCATAATTAATTGTGTTTATGTGTGAAGTTGAACAAAAATTGTTTGAGATGTTGACACTGAACGATTGTGACAGGCACAAATTGGCATAATTATCATAAAGTCTGAAGCCGTTCCTCTACAAAAAAATATTGTGTTTAACATGCGATATTTTGAAAATGAGCATTAGAATAGAACAGAACTTTATTAACTACATTACATACAGAATATATTTGTAGCAGGTCAAAAGAACAGTACAGTATATAAAAATACACGATACACAGTAATATTACATACAAACAAAAATAAAAAAGAAGAAAACCATTTTTTGAGATTAAAATATGAGTAAAAAATAAGCAACCAGAAACAAGTAAAATAGAAACAATACGTTAAAAATAGGTATATAAAATAACATAGGTGTTAAACACAGAAGAGGTGAACTTCACATTAATTCAATAAAATTGTTTGAATTTAAATATTCGCTCACAGAGTAGAAGCAGTTTCTTAACATAAACGATTTCAATGTACGTTTAAAACAGTGGAAATTCAAGCATCTCATTTTAAAACGCAGTTTATTGTATAAATCTAATTTAATGGAGTTTTTCTCTGAGATCGCTAATCTAAATTGAGGCTTTTTTAATAGAAAACCAGATCTTTTCCAGTAATTATGAGAACTTGACTGTAGATCTTAGTCATTAATGTTTTTATGGATATCTAATAAAGTGGAGTAAATAAAAATAGATGGAAGAGGCATTATCCCAAAACTGACAAAAAAAGGGATGACAATGATCCCTTATCTTGGCATCTGCCATTATTCTCACCACTTTTTTTGCAAACAAAAAAATTGCTTGTGCACTGTATGAATTTCCCCAAAGTACAGTACCATAAGTTAGATGGCTGTGGAATAAGGAAAAGTAGATAGATTTAAGAATATCAAAATTCAATAAATTCTTCAACTGATGAATGAGGAAGATCACACTCTTGCGAGTTTGAGGCTTAACTGTTCTACATGACTGCACCAGTTTAGTTTGTCATCCAGGACGATACCCAGTAATTTCTCACTCAAACCTTGCGTAATATCCGTGTGTGAAGAAATGATCAGTTTTTGAGTTTTTTGCTGATTTAGTTTTAGCTTATTAGCGATGAACTATTCTTCAGCTCGCGAGACAGTGCAATTTGATGAGTCTATTAGATGATTTATATCTTTGTCAGAATTTATTAATGTTGTATCATCTGCAAACAGCACGCAATTTTTAAGCAACATGGAATAACATAAGTCATTAACATAAATAATGAATAATAATGGCCCCAGAACAGAACCTCGAGGAACACCATGATTTATCTTATTTAGTTTTGACTGCTTATTGTCGATTTCTACAAACTGTGATCTGTTGTTTAGATATGATTTAATAAGTTCAAGAGGTAAACCTCTAGTACCATAGATATATAATTTGTCTATTAACAAGTCATGTGCAACACAGTCAAATGCCTTAATGAGATCACACATTGTGATAGCTGAATGTTTATCTTCCTCGAGACCACGAACTATTTCTGACACTATCTGCATTACGGCTTTGGTTGTTGAACAATTTCTCCCAAAGCCATATTGGCAGGAGCACAAGAGTGAATTTGATTCAAAGTACTGGGTAAGTCTGGACTTTAATATGATTTCAATTACTTTAGCAAATATAGGAATAATAGATATCGGTCTGTAATTATCAATAAGTTGTGTATCACCCTATTTAAACAATAGTATGACTTTCGAGATTTTTAATGCTTCCGGAAATACACCCTTAGCAGCAAAGCATTCATTAATTATAACTGTTAGTGCTTCCAACTGTCCTTAGCTTTATTTCGAGTTAAAAATAGAATTGTCATAGGCACTTTTTAGCATTCTTAATGGCAGCCTTATACTCCGTGCATAAGGTATTATAGGAAGCTAAAGCTTCTGGGCTTTTACTAACACTATAAACATGCTTTACAGATGCTAGCGTATTTCTTAAGTTACGTAATGAATTAGTGTACCAGTTTACAGAATAATTCTTGGTATTTATATTCGAATTTTTTAAAGGAATACAAGTACTTACCAAATGTTGATAGGTATACACCAAGAAATCTGTCAAGAGGTTTGGATTTAAATTTGGTGCAACAAAAATGCTCCAACCAATTTCCTGTAAAGAGTACCCCAGAATATCCATACCAGACTTATTAATATGTCTGCTCCATGTTACCTTATGGGGATGATTTGTTATAGTTTTCACCTTAATGGATTGCCCAAGGTAAGGTCAGATAAGCAAGGATCTAATACACCCGAGTCGTAACTATCCTCATTTAAATTTGTTAAAATATTGTCAATGCAACTTGAAGATGTTGCACTAACTCTTGTAAATTGAGACAATTAAACCAAAAGAAGTTATTAGACTAATTAGTTCTGTTAATTTTGATGAATTGCTAAGAAAATTGATATTGAAATCACCCACCAGTATGACCCTTTCATTCCTACTTAGGCAGTTAATTAAAAGTTGCTTAAAACGTTCAATAAAAACCTCAAAATTACCAAGATAAGATCTGTAAACTGTAATAATTAACGTTTTTGAAAACTCAATTCTGCAGATTTCAATGCCTAATTCATTACAAAATTGTTTAAGTGCCAAGGGTTTACAGGTTAAACAATTTTTTAGAAAAATTGCTACTCCACCATGAGAATTACAAGACTGTAACTTGGTATATTAATCGATTCTAAATTAGTGTAATTTAACCAATGTTCTGAAAAACATAATATGTCAAAACTGTGTTTATCAAGAAACAGACTTAACTCATTTATCTTATTCGAAAGACATTGAACATTAATGTGAAATACACCCATCTGGTTTGAATAGACTGAAAAAGTGTTTGTATTTGTTAATTTGTGGGTTGGATTAACTTCCTCTTGTGAAAAAACCTGTTTACCCATGTTCCACGAGGCCAAGGTGTCAGATGTTAGATGTTGTGGTGATAAGTCTGTTGGATAGTTAGGATTTCACTAAATTTATTTTTTGTATAAGATTCCAGTTCCTTGTATGATAATTTTTGTTTGCTACAACAGTTGTCCTTTGAAATGGTACTTTTTTTGTTATCTTGTTTTTGAATGTCTTGAATCATTTTCCCCTCTCTTACATTTTACACAGCGCGTTCTATTGTTTTCTTGTTATTGTTATTTTTTTTTTTTAAATTGTGTCACAATTTTTAACAAAATTATGAAGTAAAGCAGATAATATATTATACTTTCATATACAGCGTGTTCACAGATGATCTTAACTATACTTATAAGCTTTTATATTTTTTGATTGACAGTCAATTTAACTTGCTTTATTTAATAACAACCACATACTGGGTGTCTAGGAATTGATTTCCATTTTCAAACTCGAATAACTTGACAACTGTGTAAGGTAGAGAGGTCTGTTAGCGGCGTTTGATAGTGGATTGATGCGGATTATTTAGTTGTAACGGACTGCTGGTCACAGTTAAATACAAAGACTTTGTATTCACTTCAATATTAGACGAGTTGAGGACACTCCTAGTAAATATTTAGTGAAATCGTGGAAGCAGAAGTTTAGAGAAACATCGTCATCCATAAATGTAAAACCATGTGGTCATTCAAGAACCACAACGGCCTCTGAGAGTGTTGACGCTGTGCGTTCTGCAATGATTTGAAATCCAAGATCAATCCGTAAAACGTTGCAAGTTTTGTATATGAACACATCATCTGTACAATTTTACAGAAAAATTTGTTGATCCATCCCTGTAAGATCCAAATAATGCAAAAATTGAACCTAAATGAACTTCATAAGGAGGCGCTCTTTTATTGAAACAAATAGAAAGCAGTCACCCTTCATCTTCATGATCATAGCAAATAATGATTATAGAAGAAATATAAAATAAAATTGTGGTTTACCAAGTTGACTGTGGTCTAAGACAAATATAAATCACATTATGTTGAGAGCCTGACAACGTGACTTAAATAGGATAGAATTAGCTTTTGAGCCATGTAGTTTATGCTATAATACTCATATTGCTAAATTAGAAAACGTGCAGCGTCACTTTCTTAAATATCTCTACTTCAAATCACTAAATTCATATCCGCCTATTGGTTTTCCTCAATCACATCTGCTTGACATGTTTTCTATTGCAGCTTAAGTGGTAGACGTAATAACTTTGCTATCAACTTTTTGAAGAAATTAATTCCCCATGAAATTGATTGCAGCGAGATACTTCATAAATTGCACTTTTATATTTCCTAGAGATAATTCATGCCATAGTCAAACTTTTTATCTGCCTAGAGCTCGGACTAATGTCCTAATATTCTCACCTGTATATAATATTTGTTCCTGTTACAATAACAATCCGAATATTGATATTTTTCAATAATGGGGCTTCCTGCCTCTGTTGTTCGCCTACCAATTTTTCTCACTATATTTTTATTTATATATTCCTTATGTACAGCAATCTTGTTAATTTTTCCATGCACTATACACTTTTTCTTTAGCTGTCTTTTATATCTTTTTTGCCTCTCTTATACTAGTCAGCTTAAATTTTAAACTCATATTAATTTTTTTCTCCTACTTTTATTATATATATTTAAGCTACTCACTATGTGTACTGTATATTAAATATGTGTTGTTTCCCATCTTGTAAATGGTCTTTGTACTGTTAGATGGTGTATAAATAAATAAATATTTGTGTGCTGATAGTACAAGAATTGAAGTCGATGATGCAAGGAACAATCAATTATTTTTTAGCATCATTCAGAGCTTAGTTTTCCGGTTTGTATATTTTTTATTATTGATACATGATACAGCTTGCTTTTGACGATTTAATAATGAAGAAATGGTGAATCCCGACAAATTTCACTTTTACTTCTAATGTAGTAGTGAGTGGGTTAATATAAGCAAGTTAAGAAATAAATTTGCATTAAACAGATAACAGGATGAGATAACCAGCTTTAAGAATGTACAGACCTCTTTTATTTCCTCAATATGACATCTTTACACTGCTATGCAGTAGTTTTTCATAGCAGAAGGTGCACTTATTGAGGTGGCACCTTAGACCATTCAATGTGCCGCTTCGGCTATAATGGCTGCTCATTCGTGTACCATTCAATGTGCTGAAAATATTGCAGTGTTAGAAACCACATGATATTGATTATACCTGGTACTCACAGAAATGCATGCTGAGTTGCACCTGAAATTTGGAGGGGTATTTGATTGATGATAAAAATAATATTTTTATTTTCATAGGGCATTATAACAGGCATACAAATATAGTCATAAAACGTACCTTAACAAATTATAATAGAGAAGAAAGTACACTATGTTGAAAATATCATATGACGACTTTTTGACTTCATTCGTGACAGACCATAAATTGTGGTTACAGTAAAATTGATCCCAAGAACCATAATATTTTGTCAAAGCAATGACACGTAGATGTAGCCCTCATGAGGCAACTGGATGGCTCTTGGTATTTGGGGTCCTGAATTCATTCAGAACCCTGCTGCATTACCCGATTCGGCCCGAAATGGATATTGGCGGAGATTGAGGTAGGGGTTTAAAAAAAAAAGAATGATCACGTGGCAACCAAATAAAATAGCGGTTGCCTGAAAGTTCATATCCAGTTTATATGATAAACTTTTAATGCCACCCGATACGTACGGGCTGTTTTCGCATACACAAATTTAAAAAAGTCAGGCAACTGCTTGAAAATTTGAGAGTTTACTTAGTGCGAAAAAGTACGTGTACGTATCAGATGATATTACAATTTTATCATATAAACTGGGCATGAACTTTCAGGCAACCACAATTTTATAAAGCGCATATAAATATGGTTTGCACAAAATTGAGCACTGTCTGCTATATTATAAGAAATCTAAGAGATACCATCTCCACAAACATCTTAAAAACTCTTTATTATGGATTGGTTCAGTCTCAACTACAGTATGGACTCATTTTCTGGGGAAATTCCTCATATTTTAATAGGGCATTTCAATATCAAAAAAGGGTTTTAAGAACCATGTGTAGGTGCGTCTTTACTATGTACATACTTCGGTATGCGATGTAAAGCAACGACAGGCGCAGTTAGTACTTGGATTGGTGACCATTCCAACGGAAACCGCGTTCTCGCCTCACACATCTTCCAGCGGCTTGTATATCAGTGTATGCGCGGAAGCTATACAACCTTAGGCGAGGGTTGTATAGGAGATATACCATCCTTCGGAGGGGATGTAAAGCCGTCGGTCCCTTGTCTATTAAATGTTAGGCAAGTAAAAGATCCCTACTCTTCTTAAGGGAAGAGGTTCGGCAAAATTCCTGGTTGGGGGTAGCTCGTCTACAGGCGTCGGTGTTAGGCCTCAGTAGCGGAAATAGGCCGACGTTAAATAAATGTATAAAAAAAAAGAACCATGTCTAAGATCTCCCCTTAACCAGTTGTAAACCACTATTTAAAGATTTGCAAATACTTACCTTGCCTAGTTTATATATCTACCAGTTAATAATGTACATTAAAAAAAATTAATCTGAATTCTTTAAAAATAGTGATATTCATGTATATGACACGAGAAACAAGGACAATTTGTATCGGCCATATTCCAGACTTGCACTGGGAGAAAATTCGCCAAAACATATTGGTACCAAATGTTTTAATAAAATTAATCAGTGTATCAACAATGACATCAACATGTCATTTAGGAATAAAATATTTAAATTTTTGTGCGATAAAACATTTTATGACATAGATGAGTTCCTTAATTGTTGATTTTGCTCACCTCTATACCTATTTTATTAATGAATGTTGAATGTTTTGTGATGACTAGTTTACTAAAGTCTGTACATTGTATGTTATATTCTGTATAAACTTTTAAAAACGAATAAAATTATCTATCTATCTATCTATTCGGTTGCCACGTGATCATTCTTTTTTTTTAAACCCCTACCCCAATCTCCGCCCCTGTCCATTTCGGGCCGAATCGGGTAATGCAGCAGGGTTCTGAATCAATTCAGGACCCCAAATACCAAGAGCCATCCGGTTGCCTCTCGAGGGCTACATCTGCACATCATTACCTTGACTAATTTCGTATCTTTTAGGGACATTTTAAAACATGTAATTTGGATATTATTAAAATGGTTGTCAAAACCATGTCATCCCAATTCTTTTTCATTTTCAATCTATACATCTGTAAAAAAGTACCGTTGAAGCTGCAGAGTACCTATTTATCCAAATTTCATTAAAATATGAATGTCAATCATCAGTTGAGGAATGTGCGTAAATTGGGCAATGTGGTTACGACTGACCAAAGTTTATGTCACCATTGCTGTTTTAACAGAGATAGTTGGGATTTCTTTTAAGAGATTATTTCGTAATTCAACAAAAATATTTATTTATAGTACATTTGCATATAATAGAAACTAAGCTAATTTTTTTAAATATGTGCATTACACGCCGATAAAATTATATAAAATTGTGTAAGAGAATCATATGTTTATGCATTTCATTCCAATTCGTTGATATTTCTTAATAAGACATTCATTCTATTATTGAAATTGTTTATATTAATCAGAACAACTAATTTAGCTGAAAAATTAGTTCTGTAAATATCTCTGTTCTGAGAATTCCCTTTATTTTGTTGTATGCTCTCAGATCTAACTCGAATATATCAAAAAATCTATTTATTTACGGGCCTAAGCCCATTTCTAAAATACAATTTAAAAAAAATATATACAAATTGAAATTCACAATAATGCATATAACATGTACATGTAGGGTAAACATACGCAAAATCAATATAAATGTAACTAAATGTACATATATAAGTAAGGATGTCAGTAGTCATAACATAAAATATGAGAATATGGAATGCTTAACGTTGAGTTTAAAAAGGACAGTTTGCTAATTGTAGCGAGAAGGTTGGTGTATTTGTAAAGAAGTCGAGATAATCATTGTGGTTGTTGACTAGCCTAGAGGACCTTGCAACAAATGAATTGAACCCATAGTTGGTTTGATGAACTGGTTCATGAAACATAATAGCTGAACGGGTAGTTTTTGATGGAACATGAATGCCAAATCTTTCCAGCAAGTATGGACAAGAAACATTTGAATTCATTATGTTGAATAGTAATTTAAGATCTCTGGGTTTCCGGCTAACTCTAAGATAATTAATATGAAGATCATTTTCAAGATTTGCATAATCAAGATTTTTATTCGATTTAAAAGCGATGTAGCGTAAAAATTTATGTTGTACTTGTTCTAAATTCTGGATTTGTATATTATAGTATGGACTCCAAACACATGAAGCATATTCTAAGTGTGGCCTTACTAGCAGGTGAGCAGTAAAGTAGCTTAATAGAAGTAATATTAGTAAAATCGCGCGAAGTTCGTTTAATGAAACCTAACATTTTTAATGATTTGGTAAAAATTAGAGAAATGTGAAGGTGAAGGTTAATGATGGGTCGAGTATTATACCCAGGTCTTTAATAACAGAAATATGATCAATCTAATGCAGTTAACAATTATAGTTAAACATAGTATGTATTTTCGTGTTCCCTTATTTCTTTTAAAACTGAGAATAGACTATTCATCTTTGCTGCAATGTGAAACAAATCTATAAATCCTTTTTTTTTGTCCATCAATCATCACCGCCAAAATATTTGGTGCAATGAAAAAAGGTAAAAAGATGGTAGGGGCAGTTGAATGGGATAAAGCCCATTCGAAAGATCAGCTCTAAGATTAAGAAATCATACAGTTGACACAACTCAGCCCTACACGATGGGGTGAACCGTGATTTATTGGCTTGTTGTACGTAACTTTCAACCTGCATTTGGCCAGGTGATAAAATACATATTTTTGCATAAAATAAACCATGGTTGACTTTAACCGACCGAATATGATAGTCGGTTAACCCGCTCTTTTAACACTGTGGTGATCTCTGGGAGCCCTGCCACTCCGAAAGGATTTCAAGGTACTATTGGAATCTTCTTGAAGAGGCCGACGGTGTGATCAGCAAAGTGCCAAGCTAAATCCGACTACCAGAGCAGAACTTGAAACAAACAAATGCATTAGACAATACGTGCGAAAGCTTGCATTTTACTAGTATTATAGTCGTTACAGTTGTTTCTTAAAAGATAAAGTTGAAGATCTAAAAAATTTTAATTTATTTTCAATTATATTAGCAGTTCTTAAATTCATAGTCAGTGATTTGTTTTGACCATAATTGGTATGATGAAATGGAACGTAAAATAAATAAAAATTTAGATTTTTTCTATTATTCACATTAAATTTTATTGGGCTAGTAAGGTTTGGGCATTGAATGTGACCATGTCCTCATAAATATATTCATCTCTTAAATATCCCAACTTAGAAACTTCCCTTGAATACCTTCAATATTGTTAATATTGATATAATAATTGGGACACCAGATGATACAACAATATTCCAAGATCGAACATATCAATGAATAGTGTGGCAACGGAAAAATTGCGATCCATATCTTTGAATGAATCCTAGCATTTTCAGTGGCTTATATACTGTAATATATGGATGTTATAGCAGTGGTGGCCCGTGGCTTTTAGCTGTGGGTGGGCAGGATGGGATAGAATTGAATAGTAATTAAAGTTTTCCACAGAAATTTAGTGGGTGCAAAAAATCAATAAGCAAAAACCTCTAATTCCTTAAGTTTATTTTTGAATTTTGTACTTATTGCTCAATAAATCGAAATGGTTTCAAAATAAATGACGATAAGAGATGTACATACACAAAAATGCTGGCTTTTCATTCCTACAACATATGGTGATAAAGTGCCCCACGTACCCATTTTGATTGACATTACAATCTATGAGTCTTTGAAATGAAGTTTCTACTGTTCTACTGTTCTACAATCTAAAATATGAATGAGAGAACAATAATATAACTGCTTTTCGATTAATATCACACCAGCAATTTTAGAAACAGAAGAGACTTCATTTCATAAACCTTCAAGGCCTTCTTTAAAATTACCTGGGTAGAATACAGTGAAGTTTGATGGCCGAATAATTTATATTCTAAACTAGAAACGGTATAATCTTTCAATATATTTTATTTTTCAATCGCCGAGTATAATGTTTTTACATTACTTATCTATCCCTTTTGAATTCCAAGGATTTTTACTATTTCTACTGAATAACATGCAAGGCCAGCAGTAAAGTTTATTTTTTATTTCACTTCCAGAAAGCCATAATCATTTACGTCGCTCTAATTTAGTTATAAAAATTTTGTCATCGTAAATTACGAATGCAAAACT
Organism: Leptura quadrifasciata; assembly: GCA_963675555.1. Taxonomy (NCBI): domain Eukaryota; kingdom Metazoa; phylum Arthropoda; class Insecta; order Coleoptera; family Cerambycidae; genus Leptura; species Leptura quadrifasciata. The sequence goes on from OY776677.1 coordinate 45,872,421, forward strand.
AGGTATTTTCTAATAAAAAAAATATGATATTAATAATTAGTCATTTGTCCACTCATCCCACTTTTTTCTACTAAAGTAAACAATTACTAAATACCGATAAAGATCACAGATTATAAATTAAAAATTTTGAGGGAACATAGAAACATTATACAAACATAACCAAAATTTTCCAATTCCAAAACAATGAATTCCAAGCTCTGATGTTTGCACATAGTGATCCGTGATCCACACGGCTGAAAATGAAGTGATACTTGGCGATATATTACGGTTACATAAAGGGAAGGGATGGGGCTGGCATGCCAGCCTCATCCCTGACAGCCAATGTCAGTGTCCATATTCCACCCAGCGCAAAGTCGCATATTTGAATTTGCATTTATTTCATTTACATATTACATTATTATTATATTTTCACATCTAAAATTGAAAAAATAAAATAAACATTATTTTACCACTTTTTGGATAATATAGAGACATATGTGTACTAATGCATTGCATTTATTTTATTTACATATTAATATTTAATTTCATGTTTGAAACTGCTAAAATAAAATTAAACATTATTTTAGTACTCTTTGAACAATATAAAGGTACATATGTATACTAATAAATTATACCTTAAAACATAAAGGAAAAATAATATATTTAGGTAACTATATGGCACCATTGACACGTATTTTAACTTATTTTTGTTCCTATTTGTCAAATTGGAAGTTAGTGTTCTATTTGATATTCGTAAGAAATATTGATTAATCAATTTGAACACATTAGTTATTTTTCCTGCTTGATATCTGAATATATTCTATTCAATATTCATATTGTTTATCACAAGTTTTGCTTGTGGGGTGGCTTGCCCACTCTGGGTTGTAAATCACTTAAACGCGCAAGACGTATGTCTCGTTTTCATGTATATTATAGGCGTAAGATCGAAGTGAAAGACCAACATATGCGTAGACGTAGTATAATTGAAATCACGATTTCAGAGAGGCTAGCTTGCCCTGGCTTGGCGTATGACATTCCTATTGGAATTTGGATACATATGTGGACTTATATAAGGCGGATTAATATGTAGTAAAAATAATATCATAAATAAAATTAACTTTTTGAATTTCAGTGTTACAATTAATTAACCGCAAAATTTTATTTGATAATTTAACTACAAGCGTATATAAAAATATAAATATAACTTTACAACTATGGCTTATGTAATTGGGTGGGCACTGCCTACCCTGCCATCCTTGATGAGCCGCCACTGTGTTATAGTACAATTTACTATCAAGATTAATTTCTAGCTCTGCCACATGAGTAACCTCACGGAGCATTAATCATGTAAGGATAACTATAAGCCAAGTTCATTCTTATAAATGCAATCTTATAACACTTGGTCATATTCAAATGCAGGACATGCATTTACATCACACCAATAATACAACCCATCTAAATATACAATTAACCACCTCCAAAAAATAAACACAAATTACTTTTGGAAACCAAATTCATGACTGCAAGGACTAATATAGTGTTAAGAAATCCATTGAACATGGCAATTAGAACTTGTAATGAGGTATCCAAACATATAATATAAGAGATATAGCTTTAAGAATTATACACAAAATGTATCAAATTAATCAGTGATCAGTTAGGGCATATTAGACTATATTATTATGTAAATAGATAGGTTAGGAAATGCGAAAATTACTTTGTAATATGTTTAAGATTTAGTTCTGTTAGTTGGTAGGCAGTACTTATGTTTCACTCATACGTCTATGATGGTCCCGAGACCAGCATATATTGATATGCTGATTTAGGATGACTATATATATATATGTTATATTGTCAATAGTTAGTGAGAAAGAGATAAAGAGCTTTAAAAAAAAATCACTTTGTAACAATTCAGCATCAGAAAGATGCAAACATTAGGAAATTACTGAAACTAAATTGTTACAAAGAGATTAAATAATAGAGGGCCAGTATGAGATCCTTAAAGAACACCTGATGCTACTCTAATTGCTGTTGATAAAGAGCTACCATATTTTATACACTGGACTGGATAACTGCTAACTCATTCTAATATATTGCCACTGATTTGTAACCTGTCTAACTTGCATAAGTATGTCATGGTAGATTCCGGTAATTGCTTTAGAAAAGTCGGTATAGACAGAATCAACTTAAACTTTATTGTTTGAAGGATTTAGGAATAAAATGATTGTAAATACTAAATTGGTACGGGGCGAGCATAGATGCGTCTTTACTATGTACATACTTTGATATGCGATGTAAAGCAACGTTAGTACTTGGATGGGCGTCTGTTTCAAGGAAGACCGTGGCGAGGATTGTGTAGGTGATATACCATCCTTCGGAGGGGATGTAAAGCCATCGGTCCCTTGTCTATTAAATGTTAGGCAAGTAAAAGATTCTTACTCTTCTTAAGGGAAGAGGTTCAGCAAAATTCTTGTTGGGGGTAGCTCGTCTACAAGCGTCGGTGATAGGCCTCAGTAGAGGAAATAGACCGACGTTAAATAAATGTTATAAAAAAAAAACTTATTTGTTACATCGAGATTTACCCCGAGAAAAACTATGTTGCTGGTTTATGATTATATTTTTACAATCACATGATACATTTTTAATTACTAAGCAATCAAATAATTTTGGTATATCGAATTTTCACAAAATCAACACACCGCAGCATGATCCATGACTGCCTCATAAAGTTAAATATAATACTGGCTGTGGCAGGTCTGACTGAGAGACAAATAAAGTCGTGTTTAATGGTATATAGCCACCACCCGCAATTTACAAAACTTGAGTGGCTCAATGGAAGCACAATCTTATTAGGCTCATATGTTCAAAATCAATGTTACCATGTTATTTTAAAAGAGTCGGACAGATTTAATAAGTATTATTTCATTATACTAGAGAAACATTGAAGTTGTTAATATATATTATATATATTTTGATTTACCAGCACACTGTTAGGCAACATTGCCACTTCCGGAAAAGACACAGTGGTGTACAAAAGTTAACGTTACACCTAATAACATTTTTCAACTTCGAGACACAACTGTTGCAGTAGGCTGGCTACTTTGGGTTGAAAGCCGCATAACATGGTAAAGGAGTGTTCCTCTTTTTGTGCTTTGCTTCTAGGGTTGTTCTTTTTAGGTTTCTGTTTCTGAGTCTGGCAGAGTGCATAGATCATTGTAATTTCATTATGGTATTCCTTTCTTTTTTTTTGCTGTTCCTTTTAATTGTCGCTATCTACCTGTAGCATATCACCCTATTTCTAGTTTGTTGCCGTTCAGTACTCAATTTTTTACTTGTTCCGAGAATTTCATTGTGAACGATTGTATTCTTTTATATTTTTTCTCAATTTTATTATAGTTGACGATTGCTTTCGCTTGTTTAGCCTTATTTGTTTAGTGAGCATTTGACGTATTTATATGGTTATGTTCCACTTTGTAGGTGGAAATACGATTCCATCAGTGCTCTAGTGACAATTTATATGGTTTTACAGTGTTTCTTCTAAATCCAGTCATTAACAGTTGGTTTTTCGTTGGAAGCCTCCCTGGACCAATGTTCTTTTTTCGTTTTAATGTTTAGGTGTTTTGCAACCCAATGTGTGTATCTTCTCGGCTACATATTGTTATTTCTTCTATATATACAGATATATACATTTACATGCACAAACACATATACACAATACTTGTATGCGCATATACACATGCAGTGACCTGGAATAAATTCCTTAAAATCATCAAAGCGAGTGACAAAAATTCACTCAGACATGTCGATTTTTATATTTTCTCAATTTTTTTATATAAAACAAATTTGTTTACAAACATATGCGTTACATTACTAACTGTAATAAACATAACATTCTAGATACACTTAGAATTTTTTAGGAGGAAAAGTTAGTAGATAATCCAGGAGAAATAACAACCTCTTGTGAATATTACTCAAATGTAGCTTAAAGCTTGTGACAATTGTTGTATTGTTTCTAAAGCCCTGCCTCAGTCAATGTTTATTAGAGCCATTGAGCTGCAAGATATTTACGAGGCACTTGTGAATATAAACAATCGAACTTCAACAGGGTCGGATGAACTCTGAATTTTACCTTTATTAACTCGTGCATGAATACAATTGTTCTATTGCTATGTTATCTTTTACCACTTCAATTTCCTTTGGTATATTTTCTAATAACTTCAAACTTGGGTATGTTCCAACACTGCATAAGAAAGATGACGAAGAACTCGAAAACTACAGAGAGAGATAAAGCAAAATTCATTTATATCAAAAATATTCGAAAAAATAATTCGCATACGCAAATGTAACATCATTGAAACTGCTGTGTAATAAATTTTTCTTATTTATTTTCCCAAATTCAAGTAATTATTGCATTTAATTCATTTCATTTTACATTTATTAAGCCGTTAAATAATGAACATGTTAAAGTTGCCAGAAAGTCATTTAAATTTACATTCTGTTAATGCAACATAAACCATACATTTTTATGAAAGAATCTAACTAAAATCGAGCCAAGCAATGGGCGCGATAAATTTTAAGTACTTCTGTCGCATCATATAGGGTGAAATCACCTACCTTTTTCTATCTTAAGCATGCAAAGGACAGAAAGATAAAAGTTTTGAGCTTAGAAACGCTGCGAACTACGACCGAGCCAGTGTAGAATTTTTGTAATATAAACAATCCCGAGCGTGGGACAACGAGAACACGTAGAGCCTGGAGTCTCCGGGTAGTCTGTGACGTCATCCGTACAATATAAAAAGAGACCACGGTGCCCACAGAAAGGGTAGATGGCATTTGAACCACACCTGAGCTACGTCACAGAACTTAACTGTTCACCGAGTTCCTTGGAGATAGAATTTGAACTATACTCGAGCTCGTCGCAGAATTAGAATGTTCGCCGGGCTCCTGGAGATTGCATTTGAAACGCACCTGAGTTATGTCGCAGAACTTGACTGTTCGCCGAGCTTGTGAACGATTCATCTTTTCGCGTCTAAAGGACTTTTTTATATTTTACAAAAATGAATATTAAACATTCACAAAGAAGGGTTCAAGGCAACTGTTTCAGACGGAGAATAATACAAAATCTATACTTACTGTTCGTTTATGCTTAACTGCTTCACTGATGGTACCAATTGGACGCCGTAACATTATAAATCTAACACAGTAAATACTAACACTTTCTTAAATTTAAACCTGAAAAGGAATTTTGAAAACACAAGAAAAAGACAATATAAAGTTAAAAAAATATATAGTAAAAAATCATGTTTTACAAAAACGTTCAAGAAAAATGTATTGACAAACTATAGTCTGGCCCATGTGCAACACATAGTGAGGAACGGAATGACTCATAATGTACCAACTACCATCCAATGTGCGGTTTATAGCTAACGATTACACAAAAAGATTCAAGAAAAATTCAATGTTTTAATAAATTTTTGGTGGGCTTTTGCTTGCCTGTCTGTTTACATATTATCAATTCAATACTAAATTGGCTCACTCCTTGGAGCTTAAAAATGCTTGAATCGCAATAATTGTGAATTATATTGTGGCAATTATATATTCATATGTTCAGGCAAGGCGGTCCCATGCACATCTGAGTACATGGTTAAGATACTCTTCTGACACCGAATCACTCAGGAACCGGTTTAGGGCAAATCCCGTTAAAATCCATCATTTTCCCGTCAAAATCGACTGCTAGAAAATGAATGGTCACCCTTGTCGCTAAAGGCTATTTTCGCCAAAACTCTCGAAATACTCGACTAGAGACTGGATTAACTTGCCCCCATATTTAACACAACACATGAGTTGCAGTGCTGCACAACATGGATTCGTTACACTTTCTTAATTTTGGTGGTCAGGGCGACATTACGTCCCTGTGCAGCGACATTTACTACACTTTCTAAAATTACACTCCTTGATGAGTTTTCAAGATTTTGGCATAAAAAACGCTCCGTAGAGCGAAAATGTGATTTAAAATGTAAAAACCTCTTCCAACGGCATTTTTACGAGAAGCACGCTTTTCATGCAAAATGTTACAGTTTCAAAAAGTTTATCGAAGGTTTTGCCGTGTTCTTTAACAAGTTCACTAGATTATTTTGTGGGTTTTTTGCCGCCAAGTTATTTGCTTAACTAAGAATCAAACGATATTTTCATCTACCTCTTCTTTGCAACTATTTTATTCCAGCCACAAACACCACCTGGTTTCACGAATTCTTGATGAAGTGCTGCAATTTTAGCGGCTTTACTGTGCCCTATGAGGAAGCTAACCATGAGGAAGCTTGGAGAGAGACTACTGCTTCAGGTAGTTTTATTTCGGATTTGCATTATTATTTAAAATTGAATTTACATTCTGGTTCGGGTGGGAAATGGGTATCTATTTCTCATGTTGTGGTACTAAAGAAACATTAGATTTTTATGAAGTATTAATTTTGATTTTTACAAGCAAGTAGGATAAAATTGTGTTACAATTTACTCAATTATTAATTTGAATAATAATAATGAGACTAGAGAAAAATTGACATTATAAATATTTTTCTAGGGGAGTTATGTTTGCTGAATTACGATTTGTCATCACTAAATGAATATATTTATGGTTATACAAAGACAAGACACTTTATCAGAGACTACTCAAATTTCATACCAGTCATTATTCTGCAGTTTATAAAACAAATAGTTGACCCTCGTGTTCTCACATCTCCCATAAGGTTTTTCAAGAATACTTTGTATTTAAAGTACACTTGGAAGATTTTCCTACTGTAACCACAAGGTGGTCTGATTGTTGACAATTTTACCTACAATAAAATATTACAATTACCTAAATTCGATGTATTATGCATTAACAAAGGTTTGAAACATTGACAACAGTCTATTGGCTGTTCGGTTCTCGAGTGGCGGTCGTTACAACGTGAGTCGTTCAATATTTCAGATAGTTGTCTGGTCTGATCTGGTTGTCTAATTTGGTTGAAGGGTGATGCAACGCAAATTTCGACCTTTCGCGGAGTCGCGTCTTCGTATGGTTGACAATCATAGGCAATCTTCTGATTGCTCTTCTGTTCAATTATTTTAGGGAAATTTCCCCAGCATCCTAAAAGATTTTAACTGAGTGTGTTTTTACCTTTGAACAATGAGGAAGATGCATGCATTTTAAAAATGCTTAAATTTATTATTTTTTCATAATAACATTATATAAGTCGATAATAAAAGAAACCCATAGAAAAATTTCATTTCGTAAATATTCGACATTAAAATTTGAGTTTTTAAGTAAAGAAACCACGTGACTGAAAACGCTATGATATTGCCTTGACGTCACTTTGACGTCACTGATTTGCCCTGAGTTTGTGAATTCCCGTTGTTATCCTTATCTTGTTATTAACTATGGGTTAATATGACGGATAATGATTTGATAAGATGCTTAGCGTATTAATCTATAGCCACAGCATTCCTTTTAGATGTTTCAACATTTCAATAATAACAACGTGACGTCATCTGGTACATACGACGTCACTTGGCACGGACAGGTCGTTTCAATGGTTTTATATTGACCCAAAATAAATAAATTTTTAGCCTTCAATTTTAACAAAAAAAAAAAAAAGGAAAAATACGAGGAAGCATATTTTTCTGTCGTCTATCTACCTGCGATATAAAAAAATTACGTGCAACCTCCTCATTGATATGATCATCTAAACGATTGCTCCTACTCTAATCGCAAGTAATAACCATCATTTTTCATTGGACAACATTAATTTCTATCAACGTAACTCAGAAATTCTATTGCATAACATGGTTCTTGTTATTTGCATAACCAACCCTGTATCAGATGATAGCGGCGTAAACTGTCCTATATAATATTTAGACAATTGTCTTAACTATTTGGATTGTTTTAACTTCATGTCCGGCTATTTGCCTAATCAATTATTATACAATGGGTTTTTTATGACTATTTTTCTCATCAATTATTGTTTTTTCTTTCAACTTTACCTTTCCTTTCCTTTACCTTAATATATTGCTGATATTCTAAAATATCTGTGATTGAAGACTACTAGATGAAATCTATTTAATGACAAATGTAGATAACTAACTTTTAGGTACATCTCATAAAATAACACTTGTTACTAATTATTTATTTCTGCTGTTTTTGATATTACTGGTGCAAGGTTCAAAAAGTGCAAAAACCTATTTGATACAGAAGACAAAAGTATTATTGGATCATTAATTAAAAAGTTTCAGTTGAAAACTGTTGAGCAATGATCATTTATTGTCAGTGGTATATCTTAGTTAAATGTGCTCGGTGTTTACTAAAAATGTTCCAATTAAGTTGTTCATACAAATACATTTGCTAAGATACCTAGCAAAATAACCAAATATTTCAGTCTGGAAAACCCATTTCAATATATTAGACATTGTTCTAAAAGGAATTCTGTTTGCTTGTTGATAGAGGAAAATATATGGACTTAAAAGACATGGTGACTGGAAAAACAATCTACAGTTGCAGACAACGCATGGAAGTCTATGGAAAATGGAATAAATTTTATGTGACAGATAAAGACAAAGGAGGAACTTGGAAATGATTGATGAAGCTGAGCAACAAATTTAAGATCATATAAACGCCCTGAACTCTGATCACTTTCAAAATAATGTGATAATTATTGAACACAGTTTTCTTATTACTCATTTATTGCACTCACATGCAGTAAAGATGTACTTTCGTTATTAAAAATTGCTATGAAAGGTGCTACTTTTATTTGCAAGATCACACATAATAATTCATTTAAAATGTTATACAATCTTCACAAATCTGTATCCCAAACCTCATACTGGGTAAATCAAATGAATTAGGCCAAATTTATTTAGATATTTAATGATAAGTTTATAGAACACATCAACAATTGGGACAGTTATAACATATGCTTTTCTTTTAATTTTTTTTCGCAGAATTATGTATGTCGCTAATAGTCCTTTTCATCCACTCTTTGAAAATGTGAGTACAGTTCGATACATTTTCAGCAAACCATGCCATTTCAAGATTAGGTGCCATTACCAGGATTCCTCCTAATACTAGTATAGGCCATATAATTGAAAATATTAACTGAATAAGCTTTGTCATCACTACCCAAGCTCCAACAAAACATAGTACTGTTATAGTGGCGGTTTGTGCTTCAGTAGTCCATAACAGTAGTGGTATCGACTTAACTAAATTTGTAACTGATTCCATTTTAATTGTGGTGTATATTTATAGAAGACTGACAATTTTTCTTGCTAAAATTTACGTTTTTTTTAATAAATGTCAGTGTCATCATGCAATAGAGTAGGCATTTTAGTAGTTCACATATGATGTAGTTTATATGCAGAATTTATGAACATTAATTATGCTTAAATATTATGATTTTTACAATATCTTAGAAATGTATTAGAGATCATTTTATTTTTTGTTTGTCATAATTTTAAAATATTATTATTTTTACAATATCTTAGAAATGTATTAGATATCATTTTATTTTTTGTTTGTCATAATTTTAAAAGGTTTATATATAATATAAGAATGATATAATGTGTATTGAAGATTGAATGGCTCTGCCAAATAAACTTTTCATTTTGAAAATTAATTGCCTGAAAAATAATAGATAAAGCATTCCAAAATTTTAAAGTGAGATGCAATTCAAAAAGGCAAGTAAAAAAGTGTTATACACATTATTTGTTCGTTAGTTGGATACTAAGATGTTCATCTGAAGGGTTCAATGCAACTGATTCAGACATAAAATACAAGATCTTACTCTTTAGTTTTGTTTAACTGCTGGCACTTAAATGGTATTAATTGGACATCGTTACACTGTCTTAAAGCTAACACTCCTTATAAATAACACTTTCTTTTAATTAACCTGAAAGGGAAATTTGACTCGGTAAAACACATGATAAGAGAGGATATTTGGGTAAAGGTATAATATATTGGGTCTTTTCAGATAATTTTGTACAGCTGTAAATTCCAAATATATAAAAATAGGTATAAGGTTAACAAGTGTATAAGTTCAACAAGAGTGTCGGTCCATACAACACATAGTGAGGTTTAGAACGACTCGGACAATGCAGTCTCCAACTACTATACAGTGTTAAGTTTTTAGCAAAATGCTTGACACAAAAAAGATTCAATCAAAAGTTCAATTTTTACGATTCTGTGGACTTTTAGCTTAACTGCTTTATACATATTTAGAAATATTACAAATAATTTCGGGCGCTCAAACTAGAGCTTGATAATGCTTGAATCGCAACACTTCAGAATACTAAAAATTATTTTATATTCATATGTTCAGGCAAGGCGGTCCCATGCACTATGTACATGGTAAGAATACTTTTGTGTCACTGAATCAAGAGGAACGGCCTAAGGGCAAACACAACGAAAAACGTATAAATTTACCCAGGTAGAACACTAATATTGCACCAATATTGGTTTAATATTACAAAAACGTTGGCTCAATGTAAAAAACGCAACATTGAACCAATGAAAAATGTGAACATTGTTGTATATAGACTCAATATTGGTTAAGCTATATTCTACAAATATTTAAAAATCATATCATATAATACTTTATTCCAATATAAATTATTATTTGAAATCATATATTTAACGAAAATTTAGCCTAATGTCCAAAGATGGTAAAGCTATTTCTTGTAATTTTCATAAAGTAGGTACAATTTTTTAATAATAATAATTATCATTTTAAGAAGCTCACTAACAAGATCTAGAAGTGATTGTAGTAAAACCTCCAGCTGAAATATTTAACCTGTATATGGTAGGTTCAACTACATCTAGAGATGTAACGGTGATCAAAATCACAGCTATCTATCACCTATTCTTTGCATAGAGCAATCGCTAGCAGTGATTAGGTAAAAATGAACCGGTGATTAAATCACTCTTTTCTGTAGAACACCGTACAGTAATAATGTTCTGCTCTGCTCTTGTTCGCTCATTGCGGTTATCCGACTGGCAGCTGATAAGAGTAAAGTATTGTCTACTGTGTATGTTATAAGAACCATGTCGCTTTGTCTTTATCGGTACTCTTTATATGCTTTGTCGGTACAAAGCCGAAAAAGCTTCTTATATTATATTATGCATATAAACACTCATAAATTAACCTTTATGATTTTTTGCGCCTTGTCAGATCAAATTATAAGTCGAAGGCTTGGGGAAAAAAAGGAAGAAGTTAACACTTTCGGTTTGCTGTCGAACACTCATATAAAAGCCGCCTTTTATGTAAAGTTTACTATTTTCTTATTATGAATCACTTGATATATAATATTCCTTTTATCCATTTTCTTTGGTGTTAGTCCCGCGTAAGGCCCATATATATATGAATATCAATAATGAATGAATAGGTTGATACCTATTTATCAGACAAAATTCTGTGATCAGAATTTTGTCTGATAAAATTACAAATAATATATAATGGAAGCTGATTTGTTCGCCGTTCTTTATTCTTTAGTTTCAGTTCTTGGTGTCTTGTAGTGTGACGGTATATCTTTGACTTTGCTGCATATTGTATTGTGTCTTTGTGTCTATATAGTTTATTATTTTTAAATAGGTAAGGGTTAAGCGAAAACAATTTTCAAGAGTGAATATTAATCTCCATAATTCTTGGCGCGCGTGAATGAATAGGTATATTGTACATTTTTAATAACAATAACAATTAATTCATGAATGGCGTAGGTTGATGTCGATCACAGTTGCTTTACATCAGCTGCGAATTTAAAACAGCGAAACGAGCACGCAGAGCAGATCGTGAATTTGTAGAATAAAGTGATTTAAAGAGTGATATATCACTGCTACAAATAACAGTGATTAACGAACAGTCGCAACAGTTCTCACTGTGAAGCAAAAATCGCCGTTTGCCCCATCTCTAACTACATCATCTGTAAAATTACTAAAGGCATCTTGGGCCTTTATTAGTACAGAATACAGATTAGGTGAGCATCACCATGGTGAATTTTTCGTTGTCATTATTGAATCACATTGCCTGGAGACCCTAAGTAAGATATTGTACGCTTGTACAAGCATATTGCAAGGAGAGCCATCTCTATGCAAGTTATTGCAATCAGTCTAGGCGCAGCATGACTATCCAATATAGATATAAATCGGTTAAATAAAATTATTTAAAAGAGAGTTTAACAATATAATCTCAATATGAATATCCCGATACTTTAAAATTAATATTTATCATTATCAGTCAATGTTTGTTGTGCAATATTACTAAAAAGTTCAATAACAACATGATGACATATACACTTTCCAATATTGGAAAATCAATATTTATTGGTATTAGAAACAATTTCTTCGATGAGATTTTTTGCTGATTTCAAGTGTGATGAGTTTAGATATGTTTTGGTGGTTCTTTGGTAATCTCACAAGATTCCATCAATACAGCTATATCAACAGTTTATGTATAAGCACTCAGTACAAGAAAAAACTTGACTGTTGGATAGTTTACCTGTACCTGTGATTTATTTTTTGAAATATTTGTTTTTTAAATTTTTTTGAGGTTATTATTTGTTTTTAAAAGTCTTTGAATTTAATATTCGTTTTTAAAATGTCTATGTTTTCAAACCTCTCACGTTATATTTGTGGAAAAATGGGGCGAGCGTAGGTGCGTCTTTACTATGTACATACTTCGGTATGCGATGTAAAGCAACGACAGGCGCAGTTAGTACTTGGATGGTGACCATTCCAACAGAAACCGCGTCCTCGCCTCACACATCTTCCAGCGGCTTGTATATCAGTGTATGCGCGGAAGCTATACAACCTTAGGCGAGGGTTGTATAGGAGATATACCATCCTTCGGAGGGGATGTAAAGCCGTCGGTCCCTTGTCTATTAAATGTTAGGCAAGTAAAAGATCCCTACTCTTCTTAAGGGAAGAGGTTCGGCAAAATTCCTGTTTGGGGGTAGCTCGTCTACAGGCGTCGGTGTTAGGCCTCAGTAGCGGAAATAGGCCGACGTTAAATAAATGTATAAAAAAAAAGTATATTTGTGGAAAGTTCTAATGTCATATGCCTGTAGTTTTGAAATGTATTCCGTAAATTTGTTATTTACATTGTTTTATTACATTTTTGTTGTCTAAAAGTGAAAAGTAGCAATATGATACCTAATAAATAAAGATAGTAAAATCGATTACACTGCTCAAAACTATTTCGTTCAGGCAATTTTGTAGTTTTTCTATCCACGCTAATGAGTATATTTATATTCTCTAGTATTACTTCGTTTATTTCAGTTCACTTTTTACTCAGTCAGATTTTCTGATTTTTAAAATTTTCCTTTTTATTGTTTGGGGCATCATATTTCTTTAACTAATAAAAAATATATTTTTATGTTATATAAAAACGACATCTGCATTTTAATTAATTAAATATTTATCATAGTTTTTGCTAAATAATGAATAAATTTTCATTTACTATAATTTGGGATCTGTCTGTATGAATGTGCTAACGAAGAATTAGCAATTTTGAAGCAGATTACGCCATTCTGTAACTTGTCTTTGAGGAAGGTGCAGTAAGTTAGAGAAAAATTGCTATCGATGCACAAGAAATCCAGTACTAAAACTGTAGAATACATCCGAACAATCTACGAGATATACACGTTAGAGGTTATACTTACCATACATAGGTAACTTACAACCAATATCTCAGATACTGTCGAATTAATATTTTTAAATTACTGCGCGCGAAAGGTAGGCATGATCAAAAAGTTTTTGCTCTTTGCATTTATTGTTGTCCCTAATTTCTATGTCTAACATGTAAATACAAAACTTGTAGAGCACTGATCTTTATAGATTTATAATTTAAAAAATATTAATTCTACGGTAATGGGTAACTCCCCGTGTAATTGACTTATCGCGATCAGACCGACGTACATTTTTTTATTAACTACAAGATAGCACTCGCATAAAATGATTTTTTTCATAAACGCTTGGTGCGTGAAATAAAAATTGCACGTTTTTTCAGACAATTTTTTTTTGGCACGGAGAGAAAGGGTGGGGGAAAAATGCTTTTCGCCACTTGATAGTTTTTTTATTAATGTTTAATTTCCGCCCGGCCAGATCGAGATAAAATGATTAGGAAGGGAGATAGAGGACGCCAAAAAAACTGTTTGAAAAAACGTGCAATTTTTATTTTGCGCACCAAGGGTTTGTTTGCAAAAAAAATCATTTTATGTGAGTGCTTTCTTGTAGCTAATAAAGAAATGTATGTCGGTCTGATTGCGATAGGTCAATTACACGGGGAGTTATCAGCATGCGAAATATTTTCGTTTTCCCCTTCTCCTTCCCCTCCTAATTATCCCACCGCCCCCAGCCCAACAAAACATCTGCCAATACCCTTCTATTAAAAAAAAAATTAAGTACTCAGCTCCGCTTCTTCATGATAAAAAAATGAATTCAATTTTTTTTATTTTTGCACCTTGATATCTCACGAATCAAAGTTCTGACGTTGATGAGGTTGGGAACAAAATTTGCTAATTTTCATGAGCTCTTCATTTTTGGTCTGAAGATTTTTTTTCCAGATCTAAAGCCGCCGAGTTATCTTCGAAAAACCATTTTCCCATATATTTAACATGTCGTTTCCCCCTCCTCCCCCCTTTGACATCCGCTGAACAAATGTGTCGGACTGTTGGGGGGGACCAAACTCTATTTATTGGCAGAAAGAAAAAAAAATCACAATCGAATGTTTCCTTATTCCAAAGCCAGATCTGCTCCACTATTTTGTAGGGATGAAAGTGTCAGAATGCGGCGATAACTATGGTTCGAAATATTGAGTGCTAATGCTTGTTGTTTTGCGGATCGTTTAGGACTCTGTAGCACCGCCGATCTTACCCTTTCACCATTTTCAAGTGTTCGTACAGAAGAGTTCTTCCTTTTGGCTGGATGGTTATTAAACATAATATTTTTAGTCGCAAACTCCTCTATAAAATCCTCATTTTACTATAATGAACGTAACCAGACTGCAACCAACAGCTACTCTCCGGGCTATGTGCCCCGCCGAGCGCTGAATTACAAGTCTGGCGCGTTAAGTGTAATAATTGCATATTACCATCAAAACGCTAATGCTTCGATTGCAACAAACACCAGCCGAAAGACTGATCCTACTTAAAGGAGCTCTCTTGCCAGCCGTCACACACCACTTGCAGACTGCAGTTTCGAGCTGTTGGCTCTCGTCAGTGCAAGGTAGGCATGTGACAACCGGCACGAGGATCCTTTGACTATTTAGTACATCCCGGTATTTTTACAATACATGTAAAATAGTCAACAGGCGCCATCTAGCTTTTTATAGAGGAGTTTGCGTTTCACAATATTATGTTTAATATTCCGCCCTCTAAAAGCACATTTGAACTATGCTAAGCCCAATCCGGCTATTTATTTTTCGATTGCAACAGACACTGGACCGCTATGTGGCGCCTGTTGACTATTTTACATGTCGCTATTGTAAAAATACCGGGATGTACTAAATAGTCAAAGGATCCTCATGCCGGTCGTCACATGCCTACATTGCACTGGCGAGAGCTAACAGCTCGAAACTGTAGTCTGCAAGTGGTGTGTGACGGCTGGCAAGAGAGCTCCTTTAAGTAGGATCAGTCTTTCGGCTGGTGTTAGTTGCAATTTGCAATCGAAGCATTAGCGTTTTGATGGTAATATGCAATTATTACACTTAACGCGCCAGACTTGTAACTTGTAATTCAGCGCTCGGCGGGACGCATAGCCCGGAGAGTAGCTGTTGGTTGCAGTCTGGTTACGTTCCTTATAGTAAAATAAGGATTTTATAGAGGAGTTTGCGACTAAAAATATTATGTTTAATATTCCGCCCTCTAAAAGCACATTTGAACTATGGATGGTTATGTATTGCGCATTGCGTACATGGCCTCATTCGTTTTAGGCGATTATAAATAAGACCTGCCGGCCTCAAGTTGCCCTTACCAATTTTGCATGTAACCAATCATATATTTTTTCCTCGACCAATCAAAAGAATCGTAACTTTCAATTCTAACAAGGTACAAGCCCTTCGAAACTTCTGTTAAGGGCACATTACTTTATACCTCCAAAAAAATGTTCTCCTTTAATTAGCATCATAGCTCGTTTAACCATTCCACTGCAACGCTTGATTCGAGCCTCGGTCCTAAAGTTTATAGTTATTGGACTATTAGTAGTGGTTATATTATTATAACCAGCATTCTCTATCGGACTCGACATGAAGGTTTAAATTTGGGAAACTAAAAGCAAACACTTGTTTGTTTGAAATGCAGCATTTTATTAAATTTTTATATACAAAAATACTATATAATTTTATAACCTATTCAACTTATTCAACAAGTCAGTATGTACATTTAGAAAAAAAGTATTTAGCAGAATCAAATTCTCCTAAATTTTTCTGTAGGGATGTTGGCTTGGTTAGTTACCAGGGTAATATTCCATTTTCGATTACTCACCTAATATTTATTACCGGTAAGTTATGGACCTCACCAAAAATCAACTTCAACACTTGTTTTTGAGGTTGTAAGTTAACGTGAAAATTTTTAATTTGTTTTCTAATCTGTATGCGAAGTAAAACTACATGTTAATACCTTTATCTAAAAGTGAAACAAAAGACATGTATCTCTATAGAAACAGAAATGGATATAAAAAATAGCAGATCCTGAGATCTGCATTTGGCGCAGCTGATTGGTTAATTCAGAAGCAGAAGCAAAAGAGTAATGATAAGATTCGAAAACTAAAACAAGAGAGTTAGTTTTACAATGAATAGCATACAACTGGTTAATCGAGAGATACCTATGCATTTGATACCAAAAATTCGTCTTGAAGGCTTCATTACAATTGTATAATCAAAAATGGATTTTATAAATTACTGGTAACATAACCTCAATAAATTACGAGAAAAGTAACTTACTGGTAATTAAACATTCCTGTTCTTGAGGTTATAATAAAACATGTACGTAGAGAGAGCTTTAAGCTGTGGAAAAGTTTTATATAGTTAGGAATAACAGGTAAAAGTTTTAAATTTTATAACTAGATTCATTTACAAAGATGAACAAATTATTAGAATATATATGTATAAAAATCATTTTCAATCTAAATTAATAATAAATAAGAGAAGAGCATAACTTAATAATGCCCACTGCGCCATTTTGTAAAAACTATATTAATTAAATATCTAGTTCTGCATTCCAAATCAGATCTGGTGAAATTAACGGGTTTTTAAAACAAAGTTGAAATAAAAGTAAAAATATTGGGTGCCCATTTCATTGCCCACACTAACTGTGACCTAGAAGAGACTCAGTGTAACTTAAATAGGACTACAATTGCACGGTCCATCAAGAAAAGATGCCTCATCGCCAACACATTTGAAGAAGTGAAATAAAAAATTGTGGTGTAATACTGTAACGTTATACAGGGTGTTTTTGAAATACATGATGCATATATTCGGATCTATGAATAGTTGCCTCTTTCTGATTCACATAAAAATATGTATTTGTCAAAGTTTCTACAAATAACCCAGAAAATCGATTTTGAAAATTGCAAATTAAATTTAATAAGTCAGCGAGTACAGTTAATAAATATCATTGTACTTTGTCATGGTATAGCAGCAGTATGGCGAGCTCATGTACTCTGCTGGGAATAGTTTCCTAATTTTAGTGTTCATGGCGAACTAACCTTTGTGTTGTCTGTGCAGCATTGAAGTGACTGTGGACCGCTAATAAAATGTATTAGCGTGTAAGTGCGTGACTGTCAAGACTATTACTACTACTAAATAACAAGACTTTTGGTGCCGCTCGTGAGCAGCAGTAAAAGACTTTTATTGCTGCTAGGAATGATGAGAGCGGAAGTGAAAATATTTATTGCAGGTCAGATGGAGTGTTAGAGAAATGACAGTTAAGTTCATGAAACTTATCATTAAAGTGATGTTCTTCTAACATTTGAAGAGAAACATTCTTGTGTGTTCATTTTTTGTTTTATTTATAATCTGATCATTTTGTGCAACATTCCAATCTCAGTTGTAATAAGTGTGTTATGGTTCTGGGTTTCAGATTTGGAGTCTAAAGTTTTTTATTTTTTTGAAATTATAATTTAAAAAGTGGTACAATAGAAATATGTGAATTAATTTTTTTGGGACAAGTCTCCAGAGAAAATTTTACTGTTGACTCTAATGTAATTTGACCGGTTCATGGAAAACATGTTTTTTCCAAAAAGTGAGTGGGTCAACGGTTTATATGCACTTTTCTGATACACTTTCACAAATTTTCTACTTATCTGCTTAATATATCGCCTTCTAATAATCCAATCGGGGTAACAGAAATACTGACTTGTTTTCAATGAAATTCGGAAGAAATGTAGACCTATCCGATATTCATACATCAACCCGCCATCTTGAAAAAAATTAAAAAGCATCAAAGATGGTTGAAAAAATTCCAAATCTTTGCAATGAAGAAGAGTAATTTCACTAAAGTTGGTGAAAGTAAAGTTCATCTATTAACATATCGAATGCACGTAACGCGAATGATGTATGTTAAATAAAACGGTAAAAAAGGCAGACGAAATATAATTTTGTATCCTTCGCCAAGTATCAGTATCAAGTAGGCTATACCGGCCTTATTTTTTAGAATATGAGAATGAAACTTGGTAGGTGTATTATATGACCAAGTAGATATTTTGTGACATAATTGCCATTATTTTTCTCCAACTTTTGATTTTAAAAGAAATATATTATTATGGTTATTTGAAAAAATAAAGTTTGTTAAAAAAACTCTTCGGGCCAAATTTGATGGCCCACAAGATACACAATCTCAAATTTTTATGCTCGATTTGATTTTTCTGACACCACACCGGTCCACTACATGCAATTTTTTCTGGCCATGGCACTCTAGATACCCAACAAATTTCGAGTAAAATTTTTTTCATGGAGTTGAAATGTCACATATGGGGTATCACCATACTCGGAGTCTTTCAAGGATTCCAAAAATATAATAATATACAGGGCGTCCCATTTAGAAAACAAAAGTTAGGGTCATTTCCGATGAAACTGGAAGGGGGAAAATATGACAGTTATGCCACAAAGTGTCTTATTGGTCATATAATATACCAAGTTTCATTCTAATATTCTAAAATATAAGGAAAAAAGTCTACCATGATACGTTGACACCTGGTATATACCAATATTTCTTTTTTTAAATCGTAGGTTTTTTGACAGTCTTTAAGACGATACATTTAAAAACTATACTTTTTCAAAAAAAAATACATCCTTTTTATAATTTTCAAGAATACATTTTTAAGCTTGTTGTTTCATTCCATTTTCATGTAAACAAAATATACATTAAAAAAAAAACAACAACAAATTTTGGACAATTAGGAGCCAAACAACAGATTGGCTGCGATGACAATACTACTTACCATTATGAAGTAGTTGTTAGCCTCCTCTACATATAATTTAAAAAAATTCATGCTTATATTCCCAAAGTACAGCAGTTAAAAACAAGAAAAAATAGGTGGTTAATTTCAAACACGTTTACTCTGTAAAAACAGCAGTAGCTGGAAGACCGTGCTATATCGTAATGGAAAGAGCATGGTGTTTTATGCATATCGTAAATTGCACCTGCAAATTCGAAAATTAAGAGTGGTACGACTCTGCAATAAGGGGTTTTTGACATTATTATAGTGAAAACTGGAGACTTCTGATGTTTTTTTATCGAAGTCAACTTTGTTCGGCTCCTAACACGTATAGATGAAAATGGAATGAAATGAGAAGATCAAGGCATTCTCAACAATTCTAAAAAAATATACATTTTTTGAAAAAAATATGTTTTTCAAACTTATCGTTATAAAGTACGTTAAGAAATCTATGATGTAAAAATAGAAAAGTTAATGCATATTGGCGAAGAATTGAAAATTATATTTCATCCGCCATTTTTGACTGCGAGTAAGTGGATTCGATTTACTCTTAGATGCGCTTTATTTCCATTGACTTTGGTGAAATTATTCTCCCTAATCGCAAAGATATCCGATTATGAATTTAGAATTGCATCGCGAACAAACCAGTTATCCTGATTTGATTACTAGAATACAACATATTATGCAGACCAGAAGAAAATATGTGAAAATGCATAAAAAAAGTGCTTATAACATGGATCTCCACTCACTTCTGGGAGGAAACACTTTTTTCGTAATCAGGTCAAAACGCATAAGAATCATCAATAATACTTCCCCTAACCATTCAATTACACTTTTTATCTTCACTTTACATAAGAATGCGCATGTAATTTAAAAACATCCTGTATAAATTATTTAAAAATTTTGAGTTCACTCGAACATGTTTAAGATAATATTTTATAATTAATGCCTGAGCCGTTGAAGGTAAACCAGCATCACCAGTCGGCTCGTCTTTATGATTGAGAAAGTTAATTTGTTAAGCGTAGTATGATTCAACAAATCAGATCCATCTGCCAGTAAAATTTGTTTAATGCAAATATAAGGCACAGTGTTAAACCTAAGTTCATTTCAACCGACACCTCATGATGTCGATCTACTTTTATTTCAGTCCTGCAGATGGACTTCAATCAGGAGCTTAAAAAAAAACTATTTTCTTTCTAAACATCTTGGCCAAGCTTTAATATGCAATTTTTTCCTTTTTAAGCAAACCTATACTGTGAGGTAAATGAATTTTAATAGCCACCAAATATTTTATTATTGTGTAATATAATTTTATTACATTTCATTTTATGTTCCACTATATGTTAAAAATGTTCTTAAAATATTTAAAAAATATACAATTAACTTTTATTTCCCGCCAGTCAGTAGAAAAAATTGCTTTGTCTAGTTTAAAAGTCTTATTCGAATGGGAAGTAAGAGGCTTATTGTTCGATAGGAGAGCAGCCAGGATTGTTGAAATATTCACCATATTTAACTTCTTAGAGCATTGGTTTACTTTTCCACAATCAATACTAAAAAGTTATTCTTAAAGATCAGCACTTATTTTATAAGTTTTAAAAACCTTCCAAGTCTTTTCAAAATGAAAAATTAGTAACCTATTCGTCCAACTTTCCAAATACTAAGCAATTTAAAATCTATTTCAAAACAGGTGAAATAAATATATCATCTCTAATAATAAAACAAGTAGAAAAATATTACTGCGTATCTGGAAAATTCAGCACGACCCTATGATATTCCTAAACGTAAAAATCCATTATTCATCTCTAGTTATTTTTGTTAAATTGTCCTCGCATTATGCGTTATGCTCCTTCCTACTTCTATAAAATTCAGTTTTGTGCCTCATGAATTGGAAATGACCTTTTGACAAGATTCAATCTCATTTTCAAATCACTAGACTCTAACATACAACATAAGTACAAAATAAATACCAATAATAGAATGTAAACCTGTGCAACGACTTGTAACAATTTACCATACAAAAGCTAAGCTAGAACAATTATTGCTTGAACAAAACCATTTTTTTTTGCAAATTTCAGGCACTAATGGTTCGTAGAAATAAAATTGAGAAACACGTGTTGAAGCATTACGAGACATTTTTGCATGGTCCCTGCAGCCAAAAAAATATATACAAAATATATATTATACAATTACATAATATAGAATGACAAATGTACAAATTTACTTGATAAACTGAAAACCTTTCTGCCCTGAGTTAAATTTTGACAAGAATAACAATGATAATAACCAATTTGTAACCTATACACAATTTTACTAGTGAAACATTTAAAATTAGTGTATCAAATAACTAAGTAACTAATAAATAATTATCTACAATTAACACAAAATACAAACAAAGTAATAACTTTGTACCCAAATTAAACAATTTAATAATTTACACTATATTGTCCTATTCAATTTTTTTACCATTGTGCTTTACTATTGTTTGTGTAACAAATCCTTTTGTGCTTCCGTTTGAGTAGCAGGCTTCATAGGAATCTGAATATTCGCTATTGATGTATGTGTTGTTGAGAGTACCGTTGCTATTCGATTTCTTAATACTACCATTTTGTTTTTCATCATCTAGTACAGGCTGCAATAAATAAAAATATATAACATATATCAAATAATGAGTAAAAACAAATATGGAGGTTAATACTGATTTTTCAATTTATGGATGAATGCAGTTTTGCCCATTCGTTTTAATATTTTATTACGTAATTCATTTATTTTTTAATACAACAGATTTTCTCAAAATAATCATAAGTGAAGTTAATCTAGATTTTCAATGAAATTGTTTGGAAAGGTAATAAGGTTATTATTATTATTATTAAAGGTGAATTTTATTGGCATATTACATCATAAGGCTAACTTGAAATAGATACTCGAAAAACCTGTATATTTGTTAAGTATTTGAATAACTGAACTAAAAATGAACTTACCATGCAAGCACCATTGTTATTATTTTTCCCAGCCTTCTTGTCGTTATTATATCTAACTTTATAAAAGTCCGAAAACAAGAATAAGAACATAACTCCATGAAGTGCGATAAATATCATAAATGATTTTGGATAGTTGCAGTCTGTGAATAAGAGCTGGAATTGATGAGCAAATATAGCCACAAATTGTACCTGGAAATAAAAACAGATGAATATGAGTGTTAAACATGAAATATTTTTGTGAGAATAAAATTTTTAGATAAAAGTGGTATAAATAACAATGCATTTTATTTATTTATTTATTCATTAACGGGATAACCCCTTTAAAATACAAGACTAATGAAAAAAGAATAAAAAAAAATTTAAAACTAAAACTAACAAGTGTAATACTACAACTCATTTACAGCACATTTAAAACTTTGCAAAGAGTAATTAAAAAATCTAGCTTAGTATTGGCACCATTAGCAGACCACAACATTCTGGTCATAGGCCGATGAAAGCCATAATTGGAAGAGTGGTATTTAATATGAAAAAGAGACTTATCTCTGGTGTTCGTTGATTTAACGCTGAAGTTAATATTTTGAAGGAGTTTAGGACAGATGATAATAAAAGATAGTAATTTAAATACAAACAACAAATCATCTCGGGTCTTCCTGCCACTCAAAGATTTAATATTCAAAATTTTACATACTTCCGGTATTATCCAACAGGAATGGATTATTAATATTTGAATACAATTTATGTGATATACATCTCACAAATCTATTCTGAACTGATTCGATTAATTGAATATGATTGTTATAAAATGGACTCCATAACACAGCAGCATACTCTAAATGTGAACAAACATATGCACAGTATAAAATTTTTAAAGTTTGAGCTGAGAATTGTTTTCCAATTCTAAAAATAAATCCAAGCATTTTTGCTAGCCTTATTAGTAATGGTAGATATATGGTTAATGAAACATAGTTTTGCATCAAACAAAATGCCTAGATCTTTTATTTCAGTAACCAGTTTTAAAGAAATGTTATTTAAAGTAAAATCGAAATCTACCGAGGAGCAACCGATTAAAGTTCACACAATAACAACTTGGAATGTGTTATATAACCAGCTATATCATTGATAAATAAATTGAAAAGTAAGGCGCCATAATGGCTACCTTGAGGAACACCAGAGTGAACCTCAATGGTATTAGATAGGAAATTATTGATTTTTACCCATTGATTCCGTTCTGTTAAAAAGCTTTCAATCCATGCAAGTAGAGAGCCACCAATTCCCAAAGACCCTAATTTTGATATCAGACGTTTATGATTAACGGTATCAAATGCCTTTGAGAAGTCACTATATATAGAATGAATCTGATGTTTCCTTTCAAATGCATCAAGTATATCATTTTGATAAATAAGTAAGTTAGTTAGTGTCCATTTACCCTGACGGAACCCATGCTGTTCATTACTTATAACATTCTTAAAATCTTAAATTCCCAAGATAACAGTTGAGAGACAAAGTAATCTAGCATTTCTTGGTATGCATGACTGTAAACAAATTCCTCTATAATTCTTAATATCATTTACATCCCCACTATTGAAAATAGGTCTTATGAAGCTGTATGTCCAGAATTGTGGGAAAACACCCAGATTTATAGACAAACTATACAAGATATGTAACAGGCTGCTAACAGAATAAATACAATTTTTTTTAAAATATAGCTCGAATTCCATCAGGACCACAACTTAAACTGTTCTTTAACCCTTCAATTTTCGAAAATACGTCACACATATTGACATTAACATAAACATTGTCATTACAATGATTGTTATCCACTATATCTGCAACAGCTGCAGTGTAAACAGAGGAAAAGTTATCAGCGAATAAGTCAACCGTATCATAGCCATTATCACTACTTGTATCATTCAAGAACATATTGTTAGGGTACGAGTAAGTGTTGTTACCACCGTTCACAAATTTCCAGATATTTTGCAGGTCCGAAGAAATATTAACTAACTATTAATATTTTGTTATTGCACCATTTCTATTTATAACTTCTACAAATTTGTTTGGCATAGAATTAAATAACCTTATACAATAATCATTAGTAATAATATTTTCCCATGCATTAATTTACTATTTCCAGTAATTCTTCGGCATTCCGTGGTCTCACATTTCGTTTTTGGATACTTCTTACAAGTAGTCCCCATACTTCTTCTACAGGGTTAAGATCTGGACTATGACTGGGCCAGTTAAGAACATTGATGTTGTTATCTTGAAACCAGTTAGTTATGGTATGAGCAGTATGAACGGAACAATTGTCTTGTTGAAATATGAACACATTATTAGGAAATAATTGTGACACAGAAGGGAGCATAATATTGTCTAAAATCCTAATATATGTTTCACTATTAAATCGTTCCTCAATATGCCACAAAACACCAGGACCACGTGCCGATATCCAAGCCCACATATTGACGGAAAATTTACCACTTTTATCATTGTTAGATATATATTTCTCATCGAATCGAGTATTTGGAGGGCGGTAAACACGAATACGACCGCTGTGTGTTGACTGAAAAGTTTTTTCGTCTGTAAAGATTACATTGTTCCAAAAATTTACATCATGCGCTAAAAATTCAAGCGCATATCCTACTCGAGCTTCTTTATGTTCAGCTTTAAGTAAGTATTTCTGTGCTGCTGCATGACAGCGTAGCTCCGATTCTCTTACTCGCCGGCGACCAGTACTACTCGATCCAGGAAGATTCGTTTCTGCAGCAGCCTGAATAACTGAGTAAAATGGATTTCTTACTAAAGTATTTACCAATTGCAAATCTTGTTGTTGAGTTGATATACTTCATCGCTCTGATCCAGGATTTCTACTAATCGTACTGTTTATTCTCCACTTTGTTAAAATGTTACACACCGAATTTTCGTTAATATTATAACACAGTGTAATTTGTCTCATTGACCATCCATCTTCTGCTTTAGCAATAACTCCAGATTTAACAAAATCGCTTATATGAGGCATATTAGTTTTTTGCACACTTGCAATAAATTATGACAACTAACTGACAATGTCACAAAAATTAAAGTTAGATATACACAACTAGATTTTAGCAAAATACTTGCCCTTATTTTTTTTTGCTCACAACCGTATACACATCATAAAATTGGTTCGACAGTAGCGTCAACATTGTCTTTGCACAAATAATTATTCCAATCAACAGAAGAGATAAAGTTGTTAATAGCAACATAATCAGCATTGGCAAAATCAAATAGTACTTCTTCAAATTGGGTATATGTAGTATCATTGTTAGTTAGTATATCAAACGAAATAGCAGTATGATGCACGGTATTGTTTAGTAAGACATCAGTTGCAGGAGTAACTATGATATTTGTACCAAACTGAAAATACGCTGTGTCCATGGCAACCAATATTTTCGTTTGTAACTATGAAGTTATGAATATATTATTCCTACATGCAATGACGGGGTGTGACACCACTTCATGTCTTTCTAAACAAGGGAAACTAAAAGCAATTAATATATTGGGAAAATACTGTGACCTTCAAAACTTAGTGTTTATAAGAACAAACAGGCTAAAGTGGACGATCTTTTTAAAGTCGGAAAGGAACTTTTGATACACATTTATGGTAAAACAAAAGTATTTGAAACTTTAAATGATTTACGATTTACAAAATTTAATAATTTAACTGCGTGCTAAACTCTAAACAGTAATTTTGAAATAGCTGGGTTACCCCCCCGACAACAGATTCTGCTAAATTCCATTGTTTAAGAGTATACCTACAGGTTCAAGAGCGGTTTTGGAACATTCTTAACCCAGAGGACTGGGGATGGGAAAAAAGGTGGCGTGTCTGTGTCTGAGATCACAGTGATACCAGTGGCACCAGAATTTGTTTTAAAGTTAATTTTCTGCAATTGTAACAGTGACTGTAGGAAATTATGCAGTTGTAGAAAAGCTAATATCTTCTGTTCAAATCTCTGTGGCAAATGTAATGGCAATGCATGGGACAATATTCCACAACCACTGGAAGATAGTGATTCAGATGATAATTTTTAATAAGGTTCTCAATAATGTTTTTGGTCTTTTTTAAAATTAATATTGTAAAGTACAAAACCTTCTATTAAAATAAAAAACGTATAATTTTTACTATATTTTACTCTACTTACTCTATTTTAGCTTAAAATTTTAAAATCGGTAATATGTAATCGGCCTCAATTTTTTACTAAATAAAGATAGGTATGTATAAACACCAACATTTAATGCAGTTTTCCATTACTTTAATTTTCGTCTCTCGTCTTTTTTTAAAATTTATAATAATACATAAGGGATTTTGTTTTAATAAGTCCCAAAATTCAAGATGACAGACCGAATTAGTAGATTTTATATTTTTCTAATGATAAAGGCCATTTTATATAACATTTTCTGTCGATAAAATAGTTGATTTATACCAATTGGAATTTTATTATTCAGTAAAATTAGCTGTATCTCAAAAATTGTTAAAGGTATAAAAATCTTTTTAGCAGCAAAAGATTCATAAATTAATTTACAAATCATTAAATCACATACTTTTTTGAATTGTTAGTAGTTTTTCAGTTATTAAGATTTTTTTAATACAAAAACAAAAAATTCAAGATGAATTTAAGGGTCAAAACGGAGGCATGGTGACTTTTAGTTTAATTACTACGTTTAAAGCTAACAATCTGCACTGGTCTTATTTGAATGTTAATTTGTTGCGGGTCGCACATATAAATAATTTTAATTGTATTGGACTAAAATCTGTGATATGAAGTACTTCATTCACGCAAAGAGAAATAAACAAAAGTGAAATTAATATACCCAAAATATTTCATTTCTCTTGCACGGAGCATAATCACCATCTGACTGGTTATGTCACTTGTCGGCTTTCAGTAACTTATTTTTTATGTCTACTATATCTCTTCGATTTACTGTACATTCATTTAAAATGGAGGGCTATTAGCTTTAGCAGATTTCACTTATATATAATTTTCCTATTTCATAGCCAAAAACGTCTTATTTACTTACCATTTGGAAAGTTGTAAGATATTTTTTCCACCATAAATATTTTTGGTATTGAGGTCCCATTGCGGCTACCATATAATAGAAATACATGACGATGTGGACAAAAGTATTGAGCAAGGCAAAGAATGTACTATGGCCACCTAAAAAAAAATATAAAACAAATTTATAGATTGTTTCAACTATTCCTTGGTTTAGGTACTGGCACAAATTCATATTTGTGATTAATAGTACATTCAATATTAATATAATAACACTACCAATCACGGTTAATTAAATTTTTGAATATAGAGGAAAAACGTTAATTTTTCATCTTCGTTAGTTAGTGAATAGAGAAAATATTAGCAAAATAATACATTAAATGGTATCCAAAGGTTTGAGTGACATCCAAAAGTGCCCTGTATTCGCCCCTCTCTCCCTTGGACCTATCATCATCTCTTGGTTTTTTCAGATAGCACAGACCGCCATTTTTTTCCACGAATATAAATAAACTTTATTCTAAATTCAACGATAGGTTAACCTTGTTATTCATGTTCATGACATGACGTCCCATGTATAACAAATTAAACTTTCTTATTAACTTTCCCATATATGTAGTACCTATATAAGGGAAGTATGGTGAACATGCAAAAATTCGATTTTGAGTTTTTTATGGATTTACACGTTTTCAAGTCCCCCTGAACCCAAAAAAATGGTTTTTAAAAAATGTCTGTCTGCCGTCTGTGCATAATCGCACCTAGAGCCCAAACTACTGGACTAAGCCGACGCACATTTGAAACCTATAAAGGTAAGCGAGTCAATTTGCGAACGAAATAGTACAGAGCCGTACTTAAAATTCGTATGTATTAGAATGTACATAATAATAATAATAATACAGTTCTTAAAAGGCAGTGACAGAGTGAACAACTGTGAATATTTACTCCTGATACTGCACAGCTAAGAGTGTTAACTAGAGACCAAAATGCATTCAGATAGTGATGGAAGTTACAGTGAAATGGAAATAGAAGATAATGGCCAATGGAAAAAAGTGAGACATAAACGGAAATCAAGAGTAGAAGGTGGAAATACAAACAAAAAGAATAGACTATCACAAGAAGATATCAATAACATCATATTAGGGTCAAATGCCAACACAACAAAAACACAGAGATAAATACACACACAAAAAACATCCAAAACAAAAATATTGCAATGCATACAAACAAAAATTACTCAATAAGAATGAATGAAATAGTACACAAAAAATTTAAACACTTATTTTACATTACCACTGTCAATGACATAACAAGAAAAGACATGTCTGAAATATGGGAAACAGCACAACCACAATCTGATGAAGTTATTATACAAACAAAAAGAGGTTTCCTCATAAAAACAAACAAGGAGAAAAAAATAATAACAGAAACATTAAATAAACTTATATCTAACAAAAAAATCAAAAATTACCAGGAAACCTCGGACTCCTACATTCCCAATCATGATAGACCTACAACATCAAGTTCCTACTCCGTAATTATTGGATCAGTAGAACATGAAATAACAGACTCAGAAATAAGCGAACATATTAAAAGAATGAATATAAAACACCGCTACTGCAAAAGAATAATTGCAAAAGTTAACAACAAGCCGACACTAATGATCCGAATCATAACGGATTGCTTAAAATCCAGCGAGCAACTACTTAATGAGGGTGTATTCTACAAACATAAACATTACCCGACTTTCCCTAGCCTACCACCTGCTCCAATCCCGCAACCATGCTCAGGGTGCTTACAGTTCATGCACACAAAAGAACAATGCACGACCCCAATAAAGTGTACCAAATGTGATGGACCCCACCATTATTCCAAGTGCAATTCCCCACTGCCGATGAAATGCACTGGCTGCGGATCAGAAGAACATGCTGCATGGTCACTCAAATGTCCAAAAAAACCAACACAACCAATACAGGGCATCCCTAACACGCAGATAAAGCCGCTTAACAAAAAAGCCATGAAATTGATAAAAAAATAACAAAGAACTCAAAAATACATTCACCAATTACGATACACGACATGATTGTCAACACATATATATCAAAAATAAACAAAGACAAGAACAGAGATAGAGAAGAACTATTAAAGAAACTAAGGAAGAGATTCGTAACACAGTACAATATTGATACAGTGGCCTCATTTTCAGGGAATAGACTATACATCCTAATGTTCGATTTAGATGAACCTCTAACTACCTCACCAACCGAACCAATACCTGGAATAAATAATATTCAAGTTCACGTCGATGCTTAAGATTCTCTACGCCAATGTAAATAGCTATGTACCAAAAAAATATATAATCAATAACATAGTAGAAAAAAACAAAATTAATTGCTCAATATTTGTGGAAACCAAAACAACGGAAAATAGCAGCACGCACTACAAAAATTGGGATGTTCTACAATTCAATGGGAATATGGTAAATAACAATACACGAGGTGGAAGTCTAGTACAAGTAGACCCAACTCTAAAAATGAAAAAAAGAAAATCCTCCCTGAATAAACAACCCCCTTAATGAAGCAACCCACTTTTCAATACCATTCCAAGGCGGTAAGTTACACATACTCCTGGTGTACATTCATCCGACATCTAATATTGAAGAAACAATATTCACCAAAGCAGCACTGTACAAATACTGTATAATAATAGGGGACTTCAACGTTAACAGAGCAAAAAATCGTCAACTTCAGACATTCTTAAACAATTCATCGTTCAAAAAAGCAGACACACGTCCAACATTTCTTATGATGAATAACCCAGACACAACGCCAGATCTATTACTTTACACAAATAATATAGAAAATAATATAAACAAAATCGAAACCCACCCAGACATAGGTTCTGATCATTGGGCAATAGAGATAAACATTAAACTTGACAAAATAATAAATGCAGTGGAAGAAGTAGAAAAAATGAACCTCCACAAATGTGACACTGAAAAGGTTAGTATTGCAATAGAAAAATACATAGAAGAAAGTCAACAACTCCCAATTGACGAACAGACAATAAATAGCTTTAATGAAAAGTTAACTGAGGCCATAATACATAACTCTCCTAAAAGAAAGACTAAATTCTACTTGCACGAATTGCCACCATTCATCATCAAACTAATAAGAAATAAAAGAAAAATGTACAGAGACTACTTATCAAATAAAAATGAAGACTACAAAAGACTCCTTAACGCGTACAACAAGAACATCAAAAAATTAATAAGAGAATATAAAGAACACAAATGGATAAATGCCTGTAATGAAATAAATCAACAGCAAGGAAAAAAGTACTGGCAACAAATCAGGAAACTCTCCAGGTACAAACAGACATCATACATAACTACTCTAGAAGAAAATGGCAAATTCTATAACAATGACCTTGAAAAAGCAGAACTGTTTGCTCATCATTTTGAAAAAACATATACTATAAAAAATGACAATCAGGTTGATGAGACAAATTACGAAGATATAAGAAATTGGTCCAACAACTTTTTTTCAGAAGAACTTCAAAGACAAAATAAGGCAATAAGTGAGGAAACTTACTTTGAGATATTAAATAAAGGAAAAAGCACAGCCCCCGGAAAAGATAACATATCCACAAGCATCATTTGAAAACTAGGACACAATGTACATCTATATATAATTAGAATATATGAATACTGTCTTAACAACCAGTACTTTCCCACACAATGGAAACAGGGAATTGTTATCACCATCCCTAAACCAAACACCAATCACCATAGAGTGAACAACTATCGCCCTATAGTGTTGTTGTCAGTGCTGGCAAAAAATCTCGAACAGATAATTAAAAAACTGATCTCTGAAGCCATTGGTCATAATATTCCTAACTATCAGTTCACATTCCGTGAAAAGTGCTCCACCACACATCCACTGACGATACTTATATCAAATATCCAAACATCAAAACTTGAAGGATATCATAGCGCAGCAATCCTTATTGACATTACCAAAGCGTTCGACAGTGTATGGCATGAGGGTTTGTTCATATTCATTATAAAAAATTATTTAACGGAAAGAACCCTACGAATTAAAATAAATACAAGTTACTCAAAATTATTAAAAACACAACAAGGACTGCCACAAGGCTCCCCACTCTCACCACTGCTATACAACATCTACTGCTATGACATCTACAACTTTGAAAAACACCTACAATACTTTAATCCCAATACACATATACTACAGTATGCTGATGACACGGCTCTAATTAGTCATGATCGCACCCTGGAAAAAACTGTTGTCCAATTACAAGTACTAATGAACAGAACAATGATCTGGTTCAACAAGTGGAGACTAAAACCCATCCCAACAAAATCCCAGTACATTATCTTTAACCATGGAATAAACAACAACTCACCAACGGTTACCATTAACCATCACATTCTCCCCGCTCAGTCAACAGTCAAAAACCTGGGGGCGTAAGTTAAGACAGCAAGTTGAACTTCAACAACCATACCAAATACATAAAGAAAAGATGCATCGCCAGAAGCAAACACTTTCGCTGCATGACCTATAAAAATGAGGGAATCAGTAAAAAGACAGCAGCTCACATTTATAAATCAATATGTAGACCAATACTAGAATACGGCCACCCCCTCTTTCTAAATGTCAGAAAAACAGCAATAAAAAATATCAACGTTGCGGAAACATCAGCACTGAGAACCATTACCAAATACCGACACCTAACAAATCCGCTGCATAACCCACCTAACACTCTTCTATATCAAATAACCAAGACAGAACCAATTCCACAGAGACTATCCAAATTATCCACTAAATTTGCCATTGCTGATCACAACATGGAAATACTCCGACCTCTCTGCAAAAATAGAAATCGTCAAACAACCGGCTACAGGAAGTTTCCTCAAAAAACATTGTGGGAACACATCAAGGAACTAAGAACCACATAATAAAGAACCGTCAATCACTATACATATACATTTTTTTCGTTTTTTTTTTCACATTCTTATATCTATTTGCTATTCACATTACATATAATTTATAAAATGTAAACAATATTTTATTGTAAAAAGGCCTCGGTCAATGGCCATTTGGGTTTTTGCTCAATAAAGTACTTTCATTATTATTATTATTAATAATAATACTAAACTGTAATGCCTTGTTAGTGGAGTCAGACAAGCAAAACATAAGGAATTGTTTCCCGTGTCATTTTTTTTTTTAACACGTTAGTTACATCGAATACTATACGACATTTTCTACCTCTAGCAACCGCCGCTACGCAAGTTATCGGCCATTTTGTGAAGAATCAACCATTTTGGTCGTTCTTTCTAAATATAAATGAGTCTATCTCGGTATGTGTAGGTCCAAAAAAAGCGAAAAAAATTGAAGCTGTTCGTTATGACTTACAATAGGAAATTTTTATCTGTACACATAACCTCAAAAATAAAAACTGAAAAAACTGCTAAATTTTGATTTTTTTGTCATGATTTCGGATGTTTTAAGTGAAATTTGATTAAATTTTCAGAAATTGTACTATATGTCATTACTCTTAGAAATTGACCGTTTTCGAGAAAATCACATTTTAACATTCACCCTTATAAATCATTATAAGAAATATTAACGTAGTAAACGCCCATGCCAACAATACTTTTGACCTCTTGTCCTAAATTCTAATAAACGTTTTATCATTTCAACAACTTTTCGAGTAATTTCAGGTCATATGAGATCCACAAATTTACATTACAGTTAGACTTTACATTCGGATCGCCAGGCTTGAAAATATCCCGCAAGTAAAATTTTGTAAGAAGAATCCAGCGGTTCATTAACTTTACTATGCATAAAGTCTGTCATATTGAATCCACCATTTTAAATATTGCTTTTTGTACTTGGAATCCAGAGCGATTTACCAAATATCGAGTTTCGTAAAAAAAAAACATTGAAAAGTTTACATTTTAACAGGGGGACAAACTTCATATACTTTAGACACATATCCTTTGTATACACATTTGAATATATTTTTTTAAATGCTGCACCAAATTAGTACTGTGCTTGTCGTTTGCATGGTGTTTGGTCTGGACTAAAGTTCGTATCCTATTTTCAAACAGACATGTTCGATCTTTTTTCGTGTCTGTTTTAGACAGATAGTATTTGTTTTGTTTCTTGTAGACCCAGTATTAGAGTGGAGGTCTGACTACCCTGATGTAACATGCAAAATTTGTATGCTTAAACTTCCGTTCTAGCTCATCACTTGACGTTGTTACCTTTATAAGTTGAATAACAATGGAAATGTTTAATAAATGCATGAATAATATTAATAAATACTACATCCAACTACCTGCTATCCATTATAAAAATGATTTGTAACTACGTGAACTATTATTATGGAAATTATTATTATTGAAAATATGAAGTTCAATACTATGAGGTCAAATTCCTGAATACATGCATAATTCCATAAATCAATATTAATGATTATTATTTAATAAATAATAGCGATTACAATAAAGTCAATGAAATGCAAAACATTAATAACACTAGAATTATTGTTATGCAAGTGATACCATTATCAATGAGTACTCCTTTATAGGATTTCTGGGCATACCTTCTTAATGTTTGGGAGTAACATTATTACAGTATGAGAATTGGCAACATCTGTTAATGAGCATCGAAAACGGTTGACGAGTAGGTAACCTAATTTTTGGAAAAATTTAATTCTTAATTTAACCAATACATTGTATTGTGTTTTCACTATTACAGCGTCCATGTTTTTATGTATCGGTAATTCTCAAATGATTCATCCAATGATGTAACGAGAATCGACAAAAGGTCTATCCAAAAGCATGACATGAAACCGTCCAATAATGTCTTGTGTTTATATACACGTTTCTTCTAAAAAATAATTATTTATACAAGTGTATAAAGAATATTATGAAGGCAGTGAAGGAATATGAGAAGAAGGCAGTGAAGTATTCCATCGTCTTATAATTTCTACGTGGGTGACTAATATAAGTCAACATAACTTCAGAAGAATAATAATTTACGGTGAATGTGAACGCCATTGTGAAGCTGCTATGGATGAATATGCAGAAAGAAGACGCACAAATGGAAATATTTTTTAAGATTGATAAATTGTACGAGAAACACAGGTACTTTGGTTCTTAAAAATGAAACTGGTCATCCACGATCAACAGGAACTCCGGCAAATGACGATGTTGTGCTTCATGCAGTGGAAATGGATCCAACGGCTTCTGTATGAAACATAGCATGAATGTTGAATATTTCAAGATGTTCAACATAAAGAATTCTGAATGGCAACAGCTATTATACCCATCATCAAAATCTTATGCTGCAAAATTACCAGGCCCGTATAGATCTCTGCATTTGGTTTTTAGAACAGGAACAAATGGATTTTTCACGCGATGAATTCTTTAACACACACAACTGTCATATTTGAGCCAATGAGAATTCACATGCTTTTAGGCCCAGAAATAGAAAAGGTTCAGTATACATTTATAGACGGATATTTTTGGAAATTCTTTGGTAAGTAACTGATTATGAACAAGGGGGTAGATAATGTTAAAATTGTTTCTACAGATTGGACCCTTTTAATTTCCTTCTCGCTTGAATGGACAAACCTATGGGTCATTTTAAACCAAAGACCTGCTGGAATTGTACCATTATTACAACGTTGTAACAGTTCCACCATGTTATGCATTGCACGTACAAGCTATTATAAACAGAATGTATACAAATACAGTTGGGATGCGATGGCTCTATAAACTAAACTGTCCGATCGCTCCACTTAATTCCATTGGGCTAGTTTCTTTGGGGTCGTCTAAGACAATATGTTGACAGTAAGAAGGTTATTCATACCCTTGACAATCTAACAGAGGACGAAATAACCAAAGCATTAGTGACAGTTACGCCGGAAATTGTGCAATAGTCTGCACTGGATATATTAGTGGCATGCCTACATCCTGATTTTTAGCATTATATGGCGTTTTGTGAGAAAAGCATGACACTTTGTAAATATGTTTATTATCACCTTTAGAGTGATTTAAGATGCAGAGCCAAATTTTTTATTGTGGCAGGATCGGGTTTTAGGGGAGGATTATTTATAATCACGATATCTAGAAACTAATTTTAATTTTAGATTTTTTTCAAAGACTGGCTTTTTTCATCAATGTGATTAAGGACTAACGTTTAGTAGTAGTATATTATTATTCAGGGTAGTTTGATCTCTTTCATACCTTACAATGTTTAGGTACAATTATAAAAAAAAGTTATTGTGCATTTTACATTAATTTCAAATGGAATAGTTGAAAGAAACATTAGTATTTAAAATATTATAGGTATATTATATTAATCTACCATTTCACCCTAAATTCAATGCACTGCCTTAAGAAAATCAACCAACTCATTTAATTTACTTTATATGAAATAAGAACCTGACACCGCCACTACTTGCTGGTCACAATCTCTTCCCTGTTTTTGTTGTAAAATCTTATGCTTACGAATGAGTGCGTAAGCGAGTAATACAAAGACAGCTGTTATTAGTCTAGTGGTAATACATTGTATTAAAATTCTTGATTTTTATTGATTACAAAGTGATTTTGTTAACGTGTTAGATTGAAGCTTATTATATTGCACATAGTGCTTAATGTAAATTAGCCAGGTATGTTCAATAATTTTAAAGTTAAATTTGTAAACATTGCCTGAATAATGTGTGGTTATGAGTATGAAGTAGTTATCAAAATAAAATTGGAGGGTTAAGAATTATAGATTGACTACGGTGTAGGTAAACATAAGAAGTATATCCCAGTGCATTACCTAGCTGAGCAATTGAGATGAGAAAAAGCGACAGCTTTTAGAGGCTATCATGCATTTACTGGGTGTAACACGGTGTCATCTTTTGCTACGAAGGGGAAGAGGAGCACATGGTTGACTTGGCAAAATTATCCTCAGGTAACATCGGCATTCCTGAAAATTTCTCAGCCATTAATTTCTGTTTACACAGCAACCCTTCGCACGCTAGAAATGTTTGTTACATTACTCTATGGTGCAGACCAAACAATGAACGGTCTAAATGATGCAAGGAAAAAATTGTTCTTAAAGTAAGAATAGGTGTCTCCGAAATCTACCACCAACGTAAAATGCTTTTATTTTACACGTATACAGAGCATGTTATTAAGCGGGGTACATTTAGGGTCAGTGTTTGGGTGAAATCACCACTTTGTCATCTCCGGAGGATTGGGAATGGACACTCGAAATCGATCAATGGTGTCCCATTTTGACAACTTTTCCGCCAATTTGGGAAGCCCTCAGAGAACTTGTTAAAAGCAATTGTAAAAAAGGATGCACAACGTCCCGATGTTTTTGTAAGAGCTCCAAGGTTCCATGTACTCAACTCTGCACAAATTGTCAAGAAAATTGCACCAATTCCAAGTTTGTACTGTACATTACAGCACAGGCTAAAAACAGCTATTTTTTTTAATATTCAGCACAAGTATTCCCCTAGTAACGGAAGACGAGGAACAGGATGACTGAACATTTATTGTAGTTGTAATAGTACTTAAATCGTTGTAATGACCGCTAAAAATAAAAACGGAAATAGTTTTTTAAGGTTTGAATAAAATTTATTTCGACGTGGTGTTGGGGTGGGGGTGGTCTCTTTGGTGCCTCTGTATCCCATTTAGTCGGTATTAACACCTTTATTTAGAAATATAAGAAAAAAATAAATTACAGCAATTTTATTCCAAGCCTTCTAAATCGATGTGACTTTCTAACATGTAGATTATTAGGGGTAGTATTAATGACGTGTACCTAATCTATGACAACTTATTACTTATATAAAATCCATAGATACTTTAATAGTTTCTTTTTGGCTCTAGACTACCAAGTTTAATTTATTGGACAGTTTTTTTAAATACAAATTTTTTTTTTCGTTGAATCACCACCCCGTACATTTTCCATCCGCCACGTTTATTTTTTTGGATCTGCACTTAAATTGTTCTCATATGGCTATAGTACCTATGTAAGAAGTGAAATGCTTTTATCATCAAATGCCGTATCTTTCTACGTAGGCACGCTACTAATATAGCCGACGCGCACGTCTTTGCTTGCAAATAGAAGGTGGCCATCTTGAACACTTTAGTCACTAGGCAAAACTATTTTAGTTTAAATGTTACTTTGTCATAATTTTCACTAAAGTTCCACATAATCGGACAAAGTCCTGTTTCAAGGTTATTTTATCATTCTAGACATCGCATCGGTACGATTTATTTGATGTTCCATATCGTAGCAGGAGCCCTAAACACGGAGGCCTAAAGTCCATTTTGGAGGGCGGAGTCCGATCTCTATCGTCCCATTGCCTACTTTCATCCTAAATAATTGACTTCATGACCCACTGTTTTTGGGACCCTCCAAAGTGCCGGCCCGGGTACGAGAAATTTGAAAAACATTTTTTCCCACTGAATAATTTTAGAAGGAATTTTCGTTACCTCAACAAAAAAATTTTAGGCCCTCACCGGAGTCGTCTCTGGTGCTCTAAGAATTTTTTAAAAAGCCTCTTCAATACAATTATTCATTCTAAACAATTTTAATTTATAAAGACATTTGATCAAACGAAAAATTTTCAAAACAATTTTCATCCGGAATAATTTTTATGCGAGGAATTTTTTGATTCGATGTAAACTTAACAGGCCCTCCCTGTCCTCTTAGCGAAAAATTTACAAAGAACCACTTCGATACAATCTTAAACTGACTGCGTTATTTACAGATAAACTATTTTTTTTTTATACATTTATTTAACGTCGGCCTATTTCCGCTACTGAGGCCTAACACCGACGCCTGTAGACGAGCTACCCCCAACCAGGAATTTTGCCGAACCTCTTCCCTTAAGAAGAGTAGGGATCTTTTACTTGCCTAACATTTAATAGACAAGGGACCGACGGCTTTACATCCCCTCCGAAGGATGGTATATCTCCTATACAACCCTCGCCTAAGGTTGTATAGCTTCCGCGCATACACTGATATACAAGCCGCTGGAAGATGTGTGAGGCGAGAACGCGGTTTCCGTTGGAATGGTCACCAATCCAAGTACTAACCGCGCCTGTCGTTGCTTTACATCGCATACCGAAGTATGTACATAGTAAAGACGCACCTACGCTCGCCCCTCAGATAAACTATAGTTGCTACAATATTTCCAAATAGGCAAAGCTGGAAATAGTCCATTTAAAGAGTCGGGATTTATGACGAAATTACTGAATGTTTGCGACTGGGACTGGACAATGTCTCCCCCTCTCTTCCGTTTTCGAGGATGCTGAATCGATTTCGGGGGTCAGACCAATTTTCCTCTTTTTCCGCGAACCCGTTCATTTTCCTCAGTTTTTCGACTATTTGACTTCAGCCACCCCTACCCCAGGCTTCCACCCTTGTAGGGGGTTAGGAAAATTGATATTTTTTTGTGAGGACAAAACTGATGATTTACAGGAGGTGTTTCTTTGAATAAGATGGTAGGTGACCGGGGTTGTGTAACCACCTCCAGGGGTTGTTTTCATCCTTCAAAGGGGTGGAATTTTTTTTCTGGGGAAGAAATTAATATTTTGTAGGAGACGTTTCTATGAGGAAGGTGGTAGGTGACCACGACTGTGTAACCAACCACGGTGGTTGTTTTCACCCTTCAAGGGGGTGGAAATTCTTTCAATCTATAATTGAAAAATAGTATAAAAAATATAGTCATTAAAGCGTTTTTATAAATTTTGTACATACAGGAATGGGTGTATGAATACATGTGTATAGATACTTATATATTTTTTATTTGTGACAGCGGATCAACAAAATCATATGGAAAATTAGTTTTTTCCAGTTTGCTTGTGATCGGGGAACCGGGCAAAAAAATGTTTCAGATAAGAAAGGTCTCCTCGAGGCGCGTAAACTGGTTTTTGGTTTTTTAAAATCGGCCAATTAGGGCCAGAGATATGTCCGTTTGAAAGGATTGAGTTTTAAGGTAGGAAAAGGGATCGGACAGGGGTGTTTAAGAGATAAGGGATGGGGTTAGGAGGGTTGCACGCTCCCCCTCCCATCCCTTCCGTAATTGCCCTAGAGAGCTCCCCCGCGGCCTCGACCTCTTCCTATGACCACCCACAACAGAAAATAAATTACCCTCCTAACCCCAACTTATCTCTTAAACACTGTCCCATTAAGTATATCTCCTGTAGGCTTTTGTGAAGTTTTGGGTTACTTTAGTAGTGTGTATATGAGAAGGCAGTAATGCCACCCATATGCCCCCTATTCCTTATCCCCAGCTCTCGCCCGATTGGTCGATTGGTAG
Source organism: Leptura quadrifasciata (assembly GCA_963675555.1). Lineage (NCBI taxonomy): Eukaryota > Metazoa > Arthropoda > Insecta > Coleoptera > Cerambycidae > Leptura > Leptura quadrifasciata. The sequence continues at coordinate 45,912,215 of OY776677.1, forward strand.
GGGGAATCATTTATCATGTATTATGATTGGTTAATGGGTAGGAGGATCACCGTGCTATTTGGTCGAAGGGTGCCCACTTAGCATGATTGGTGGATGGTAGGGGAAAACTTTACCCAGTAGTATGATCGAATACTTGGTTACTCATATATTAAGCACACCAGAGTGAATTTGTCTCATAACGCACTCTAGCCGACTAATCTACCATGCTACTTCTCCACTTTCCTCCTCCTAGTGCAACAAAATACAGAGAGTGCAAGTATGGTAAATCACTGATTTTGCATGTTGAATGAAGTTGTAGGTACAATGAACTGCTGACTTTGCAAGTTCAATGAACTGTTGACTCTGCATGTAAAATGGGCTGCTGACTTTGCGAGTTCAATGAACTGCTGACATTGCAAATATCTTTGATAGTTCAATGAACTATCAACATTGCAAGTGTAGTAAGTCAGATATATGCTTTTAACAAGTTTTTGTATATTTGTGAATGTAATATAACATGTTTGGGGGGGTGCACTCAAAAAGTATATGCGAATCTTAGCCTTAGCCAACGTGTTTCATACTACGTTGGAAGATGCTTCACTATGCCATAAAGCTTGATTCGCCGCGTGTAAGTATACTGGTACCCTAATCTGTGATTTATCGAAAGAAAATAAGCCGTGATTGGTCTATTGGCACTTACCATAATTAAATCAAATCGTACATTATAATAAGAAATAATAATGTTGCAAAGATATACATACCTGGGGCAAATTTCATACCCAGCCAAACCGAAAATGGCATACATCCATGGTGTATAACGTGGAGCGTTGACACGTGGCTATTTTTCTTCCGTAAAATGAAAAATAGTGTATCAAAGAACTCCGTGAATTTTGAGAAATAATACCACCAACACGTCCTCGCCATCTGAAACAGAAGTTATGTATTAGACTTTAACTTACTACTACTGGTATATTAGCTTAAAATTTGGCGAGACGTTATATGGAATTCCATTGATTGAATGTGGGGGTTCGGCAAAATTTCCAGGTTAGGGGTCCCAGTGCCTACACAAACACTGATAAGATAATCCCCTGGCGTCGGTAATTACCCTTGGTAGCGGAAATAGGCCCACGTTAAATAAATGATTAAAATAAACTAATCGGAAAGCGACCTCCTTCACAAAAAATTACACAAACGAAAGGTTAACCATCCTAATAATCTTTGCCATCTATTAGTGCTAAATAAAAATAGTATCTACGATACACTTTTAGAATTTCCTAAAAGCATTAAAGTCGAAATTTAGCATAAGTTAGATATATTTTCCTTTATTTTTTTCCAATCGTTAAATATTCCATCTTTTCCGTGGTTATACTCTTTGTGTTTGTTTTTACATAAGGCCCTGATAGACCCCTGTGCGAGAAGAGAGTGTCCCTGTTTTTGATCCCGAGTCTATTCTTTATTACGCGGTAGATATTAGATTACGTGGTAGGTATGTATAGTCCAGATCACCACTTCCCGGCACTCAAAAAACGCAACAAAATCTTTACGACTTCATTAAAATATCGATACTATCTGTAGTTCTGTTCGCAAATTGACTCGCTTATATTTATAGGTTTTTAATGTGCGTCGGCTTGTTTGATGATAGTATGCCGCTTGACCCAACGTCGATAATAATTATGTCGTAAAGTTTTTGTTGCGTTTTTTGAGTGTGTGAACTGATGGACTCGAATATACATTACCAGAATGAAATGTAAATACTATTAAGTATCTGGCTGTATCGACAAAAGCCGTAATGTCAAAAAAAAATAATACACTGTGATTTATGATGAAATTATGCAGAATTAAAAAAAGCAATATTATTAAAATCAAAAATCATTTATATCACAGCGTACCTGAAAAAAAATCTGTATGGCATAACGAGTTCTAGCGTTGTCTAAACTCTCACTCTTTGTGCTGTCTCGACCGCAATTGACTCGCTTAGCTTTATAGGTGTGCGCCCGTTCGTTTGATGATAGGTATTCGGCATGGCTCGCGGAGATAATAATTATGTCGAAAAGTTTTTGTTGCGTTATCTGAGTGCAGCGAAGTCCTTACTTGGACTATACTTATTATGTTATTATTCAATGAAAAATTAAGAACTTGGAACTTGTTATTAAGTTTTATTTATTCAACCATTTTAAACATTAACTTTACACTTAACATAATAGCAGGTAAATCCGTTGAATAAACCATTATTTTCCATTACAATACGGCTAATTTGTTTATAATTATCGTATTTGCTAAAATTTTTTGTAGTTTTATATCTATCGATAGATACTATTTCAGAGGTACTGCAGAGAGAATGATCTGGTGCAGAAATAACTTTTTCCTGATTAAAATAAAGAAAAACCGCCTAATTTGTTAGCAAACAATAATATTAACAATTTATGTTTCTTCTTTGGATGCCTCATTACGGATTGAGTGGTTTTCTTGTATGAACTACTAATTTGCAGAATAAAAAAAATATATATTTTTTTAAACTTGCTTTTCTGTCAAAAAATGGAACTACTAAATAGTAAAAAATAATAATGTGCGACTGCAAGAAAAGCAAGGCGTGCGCACTTTGTATATAAGTATATATATATCACTTTTATGTACTGTCGTGAGCAGAAAAAATAGGACAACTTTTTTTTTCGAATGTAAATCTGTCTATTTGAATATGTAATGAGTAGCCGAAATAAAACAGATATCACTTTTAATTTATTTTTTATTTTAATGCCGTAGTTATTGCTGTAAATGATGGATGGTTAATGAGACAAATTGCACTGCGTTATAACATTAACAAAAATTTGGTGTGTAACATTTTAAGAAAGTGGAGAATAAACGGTACGATTAGTAGAAATCCTGGATCAAAGGATATCCTACTTAACAAGAAACTATTAATATTTCGTTATTGCACCATTTCTATTTATAACTTCTATAAGTCTGTTTGGCATAGTATTAAATAACCTTGTACAATAATCATCAGTAATAATATTTTCCCATGCATTATTTATTATTTCCAGTAATTCTTCGGCATTCCGTGGTCTTACATTTCGTTTTTGGATACTTCTTACGAGTAGTCCCCATACTTCTTCCACAGGGTTAAGATCTGGAGTACGACTGGGCCAGTTAAGAACACCGATGTTGTTATCTTGAAACCAGTTAGTTACGGTATGAGCAGTATGAACGGAACAATTGTCTTGTTGAAATATGAACTCATTATTAGAAAATAATTGTGACACAGAAGGGAGCAAATATTGTCTAAAATCCTAATATACGTTTCACTATTAAATCGTTCCTCAATATGCCACAAAACTCCAGGACCACGTGCCGATATCCAAGCCCACATATTGACGGAAAATCTACCACTTTTATCATTGTTAGATATATATTTCTCATCGAATCGAGTATTCGGAGGGCGGTAAACCCGAATACGACCGCTGTGTGTTGACTGGAAAGTTTTTTCTGTAAAGATTACACTATTCCAAAAATTTAGATCATGCGCTAAAAATTCCAGCGCAAATCCTGCTCGCGCTTCCTTATGTTCAGCTTTAAGTAAGTATTTCTGTGCTGCTGCATGACATCGTAGCTCCGATTCCCTTACTCGCCGGCGACCATTACTACTCGATCCAGGAAAATTCGTTCCTTCAGCAGCCTGAATAACTGAAGAGGTAAAATGGATTTTCTACTAAAGCATTTACCAATTGCAAATCTTGTTGTTGAGTTGATATTCTGCATCGCCCTGATCCAGGATTTCTACTAATCGTACCGTTTATTCTCCACTTTCTTAAATTGTTACACACCGAATTTTTGTCATTATTATAACGCAGTGCAATTTGTCTCATTGACCATCCATCTTCTGCTTTAGCAATAACTCCAGATTCAACTAAATCGCTTATATGAGGCATATTAGTTTTTTTGCACACATGCAATACATTATGACAACTAACTGACAATGTCACAAAAATTAAAGTTAGATCTACACAACTAGATTTTAGCAAAATACCATTATAAGACTTGTCCTATTTTTTTTTGCTCACGACCGTATGCATGATTGTAGGCAATATGTCTACAACGATTCCACCCCTTTCATATAATCATGCGTACAATCATACAAAGTGCGCACGTCTTGCTTTTCCTGTAATCGTACATTGTTCTTTTTTTACTTTTTAGTACGACTTTTTACAGAATAGCAAGTTTAAAAAATATATATTTTCTACTTTTAGTCATACTTTAATTAAATTATTATCATACATTGCCCACGTTTAATTAGTAGGTTAATTTAGATTTTCAATGATAACATATAGAGCGCTCAATAAAATTCGTCTGTTAACGATTCGTTTTTATTTCTCGCTCCTTTATTTTGCGGATTTTTCAATTTTCACCACCGTGTCCCCTATGTGCGGATATTTGCAAAAGTAACGGTAGAATACTGTATTGTCATCTGAACTTAGTAACTGTGTAAAATTTCATCAATTGATTATGTCAGGAAGTGTGTTAAATAAAGGATGCAAGATTTGAAGACAAACATTGTGAATGGAAAATAATAATAAATTTTTTATTAAAACTTGCTTTTCTATAAAAGTCGTACTAAAAAGTAAAAAATAATAATGTGCGACTGCAAGAAAAGCAAGACGTGCGCACGAAGTATATGGCATGATTGTAGGCAATATGTGTACACGATTCCACCCCTTTCATACAATCCTGCAATAATTACGACTATTCCGAATCTGGGGCAAAAAAAATCAACACAAAAATTAGGAACTGCATCTAAACTGTTTTATTGTAAGTGTGGAAAGGTCGCATTTAAATACGCATCAAAATATAATAAGTGTTAAGACTTAAATAAATTATTTCTATTGAAAACCCATCTTTGGAATTTACTGCTATGATTCTCGCTGAAAACAGGAAATGCCAATTCTACTTCTGCTTCTATTAAAATTGTGTTATACATGGCAACAGTGCGAGAATCAAATTGATGAGGTTATGAGCGTCATAGCTAATCAAATCTGTCGGTCTCTTGTCCAATAAATTTTCTCGATATCCAAATTTTTAAAGTCACAGTATAGGCCAGCCTATGCGCAGCCTGACGTTACACACCTCGCGGAAGGCTCCTCGTTTGGATTGAGGTGCTTGTGTCAGCAACGAAATTTAATAAAAAGTGTTAGTGTCAAAGTTCTTAAAACAATGTATAGGTTAAGTTGTGTTAAATCTTTTTTTATTAGATATAAAAATTGTAGTACTTATTTTTTCATGCCTAAAGCAGAAGGTGTTTGGGTTAAGGTTTTATGAATTGTTGTTTTAACTGAGCCAGGCCTATTCTTTCCGACCCTGCAATCCGCCACCGCGTCAGCGCGCGGTGGCTGCACGATCGGCCCTGGAATAGATCCTGGTTAGGTACCTGTTGCACCATTACTTATAATAAAACAGTTTTGAATTGATCCATTAGATGTTAGGTAAGTAGAAGATCCCCACTCTTCGACAGAGAAGAGGTTTGGCAACCCGGGTTGAGGGTAGTAAACACAAACGAGCCTGAAAAATATTTTTTAGAATTGATTTTTTACTTCTGGTTTTATTCGAGAGAATGTGTCACACAGAGTTCAGGGAAGTAAAATGATTTGCCTGCCCAAATATTCTACAGTATCTATACCCAAAAAGGCTGGTTCACATACTTTTTGACTGTCACGTTTGATTGAGCCGAGAGTTTCGCCGAAGCGTTTTTCATACATTTCGTTTATTGTGCCCGGCCACTAATCTTGGCTAGGTCACGTGACTCTTTTTCTTTAAATGCAAATTTTGCCATGAAATCATGTAATTTGGTTATTATAATATATGTAGGAGTAAAGGAAATTTCTGCCATTATTAATTATTCATTTGCAAGATACTGGATTGAACCCAACCCAGAGGGGGCGGACTGTTATTCAAACTATAGTCCACACAGCTTTGACATTAAGGCTACGATAGGCATCTCTTAGAAACAAAGTAGTGTGAGCTTTTTAGTACGGTATTTTTTAGGTTAATGAAAATTTATCGGTTTTTATTTAGTATGATCTAATATTAACGTGAATAACTAAAAATGACAAATTAGTTAGTTTTGAATTTATGACGTTTTATTGAAATTTTAGGAACTACTGTAAAATCAAGATTTTTGGAACTATAACGAAATATTGGTAATTCATAATTTCGAAAGGTTCGATGTCGGCAAGCCAACGACGGTAATTTAATTAAAAGTGGTTTTGGTTCGTATACTAAAATAATTTCATAATTTTGCCTATTTATTGTACAATATAATTAATTAAGTCCTGATATTTTATTGAATGATAATGATCGTGATATTAATTTTTGTATTAAATTTTGATTATAGATTTGCTATAAAATAATTGATATTAAAATATACTACCTGAATCTAATATTGAAGAGCAAAGGCAATTTTTGTAGTAAAGTTAGTGAATTTTTCAGGTGAACTGGTGTATATCTATGAATTTTTGTTAATTAGGCCAAAAAAATAACTTTTTTATTATATTTTAAATCAGGAAAATATAAAGTGAATATTTTCAGTCATTACTGTACTTTTTATTTTTATTATTTTTTAAGCTTAATTGTTCTTCATTTATTTTTTCCATAGAAAACATTTAGGAGTTCTCTCATCATTTTTAGGTTATATTGTGAACGACGTCAAATTTCAAATTTTAAATTAATTCCATTTTCTTCTTCTTCTCCTTTTCCTCTGATTTTAACAAGAGCACAAGTCCTTGACTATCCTTTCAAAATTAAGACCTGCATATCAAATTTTTTTTTTGGTGATTCGCAAGGACACGTGAGGAAGCAAAGCCATCTTAGCGACCCTTTCAGGCGTGGTCCATAGAAGGAGCAGGATGTGCTTGGGCTGTTAAAAATTATTTTGTAAAAGTTATTAAGTATGAATTTTCACGTCATAAGTTTATGCTTGTTTCTTCGAAACTGAGCCCCCACAGGTCACTTGGGGTAAGTCTTTGCGAATCCTTATTTTCTAAATTATTTAGTAAGGTTTATTTTTTATCTTAGGGTTTCCAAGTTTTCCTCATACGAGGCACGAGTTTCTTTTTGCTTATAATATAATTTGGATTATAGACCTCAGTCGCGGAGATAGGCCGACGTTAAATAACGTATATAAAAAACCTCTGCGAGTCTTTCAAATGATCAGTTCTGGTAATATCTTCTAGAACAGCTTATGAAATTCTATAAAATGTTTAAAATATATTTTAGGTTAGAACAATATAAACATCCTGTATATTTTTGTTCATCATACGAGTTCTTAAATAAAGAAATGTATAATTGATTCTAAATTACATATGAATATGCCACAAAAAACTGGGAATTATTTTTTTATCAATTTATTATATAGATGGTGGGTACAATAACTCATGGGATTTCCAAATGAAGACAGCGTAATTCGAGACCAATTCTGTTTAATATTGCGCAGTTTATGTCGAAACAGCAGGTACCTTTATGAATGAAAAAAGAGAGGAAAATATTGTAGTAATATTTATGGTTTTTAGATATCATGGGATTTTTATAGCATTTCAATTTTGTTTTGAATGAGTTTCAAGTTCCAAACGACATTTACGTTAGAATTATAATCCAACATATTTTTACACGCTTTATATTAGCTTCACTTGTATGTTTGTTTGTTTCTTGTTTGTTTGTATGTAACTTTTTCAATCTTTGAACGTGATTCTCACCCACTTCAAAACATCAGATTAAACTGAAACTTTGCACACTTATCAAGGACCGATGACAATACAATAATTTGACAACTTTGTCCTAATGTCCTCACCAGGATCATCAGGATAAAATAAAATATGACTAATCTATTGTCAACATTTTGGCGGAGGTGCCGCAGTTAATAATATAACGTATTTGTCGTTGTATAAGACCTTGTTAAAAGCTAGTTCCAACTTTAATACATACATTATGATGTAAGGTATATACGATTGGAATTGAAACTGGTCAGTTTTAAAGCACAGGACCGTGCGTACTGAACTTGATATTTTGTCCTATATATTTGGCAATGGTATTGAGATTCGAACGGTAGTTGAAACTGTGCAAGCGAGTCCGAGACTGGCCATGTAATCAGCCTGAATGAACCATCTACGACTGCACTGGTTTAAAGGTAATAAAACGGACAGGCCTACTAGCACAAAAAAATTCGTAAATCGTTTCTTTATCTTGGAACGTGGAAGTCTAATATCGTGCTATCTATGTGCCAGTGCAGCGCATAAATACCTATTATAATATCAAGCGTAGGAGTTTAGTTAGTTACTGTTCATATTTATAAATATTTACTACTGTATAAAAGGTAAAATATTTTAATTATTTACTAATTTACCATGGTTTTCTGGAGACCATTTGAAACAGAGGATAATATAATAACGCCCGAAAATCTTATCATTTTGTTATGACAAGCATTTCTATTTACCTCCGCCCATGTACAATAAAGAGATGCCGACTGTTTTTGCCGGCTTTTAGTTTTTATACGGTTTCAATTCCAATTATATATACTTTAATATTAATTATGTACTACTAGCGGATACTCAGCTGTTTCGAAAAGCAGGATGAATGGCAAGAGTAGGGTGACTAAAAAAAAATTATAGTTTAAGAAACTAAAAAACACGCTTTAATAGCAAACAAAACTAAAAAGTAAAAAATAATGTTTACATATTTTAAATATTTTATTGTAAAGAGCGTGGGGTGCAATAAAAATACAGTAAAAAGCACCCCACGCTTTTTACAATAAAATATTTAAAATATGTAAACATTATTTTGTACTTTTTAGTTCGGTTTGTTATTAACGCGTTTTTTAGTTTTTTTAAACTATAATTCTTTTTAACTGAAAATGCCCTCAGTTAAAGCTCTCTTAAACTTCATTGTATTTGAAATTCAGATTATTATAAACTGATGCATAAACACGCCTTATATTTTTGGATTCACTATAATGGATATATCAACTATTCTTTTAGTAGGCTGATCTTGTTATACATTTAAAAATTGAAGTAATCAATTATTTAAAAGTTATCGTGATTCTGACAACTTTGTTACATTAGTTGAATCAGTTATAATTCTAGTCAAAAAATCCGTTCCGTTTAAGATATATTATTATCTAGTCACTGAATATAAAACCGCTGCCCAAGGAATCACTACTTCCACATCCAGATTTTTGTATCCAAGTCTTATACACTAAATCCCAATGTGATATTTTACTCCCTTTAATAATAGGGTGGGGGTGGCAATGGGGGTGGAAGAAGGGGTGGCTAATGCCAAAATTTTTTTAGAGGCCCTTGATTCTCGTAAACACACTAAATCCCAATTTGATTTTTTACTCCCTTTAATAATAGGGTGGCAATGGGGGTAGTAGAGAAGGTAACTAACGCCAAAAACATTTTCTGAGGCATTTCGTTCTTGTATACACACTAAATCACATTTTAATTTCTTTTACTCCCATTCTTAATAGTGTGGGGGTGATAGTGGGGGGTGGCTGATGCAAAAAAAATTGAGACCTTGACTTTTCGTAGATGTCCTAAATTGCAATTTTATGGACTCTTACTTTGCTTGCTTTGCCTATTTACCCTTACTTACTCCATTTACCCCCGAACCCTTCAACGGAATTAGATCAAAATATAATCTAGTTCTAGTCTATTTTACCCAATTAAAGGACGTAAATCTTGCCAGGCCGAAGACATTTACACGTACTTACGACACAAGAAATGTAACAGACCGGCTTCGCGTTGATATAAAAAATTATGACGCATATAATGTACTCCCGTGTAAGGCAGAACTTCAACAATATTTGCTGCGAACAATGTACATCGCGAAAATCTGGTGTGGAGTTCACCTTCAGGACCACAGTGATCTCGAACCAACGAATTTCGGTTGAATTGAAGAAGATGGTATATTAACATTTAAATGGTTCGAGGGTGACCAACTCCCTCCCTGCACAGATGTTATCATCAGTGGCGGCCGGTGCGGGAGGGCCCTGGGGCGCCGCCCTCCCTGCCAAATTTAAAACAATAAATAACAATAACAATAGACAATAACCTATCTCCCAATAACCTGCCTTCCGACTATTTTTTTAAAAATAATAAAAAACAAACGGCATACTCTCCTCACTTGGGATCAATTTAATTTAACTTCCGAACTGCATGTATAAACGCTGAAATGGGCTCCAGATATTCCCTAAAATATGTACGGCGGTCGTCATGGCAACAAGTGAAAGAATGGTAAGGGGTTACGCGTGGTTTCGTTATCTATTGGGATTGGGGCTCTGGTCAGTCCGCCCACGGCTGTGTAGGAGTTAACTGCTTCGTCGTTTCTGTTTTCTTTGCTTTTTTACGTATGCAATTGTTTTGAGGTTATCGCGCTTTTTAAAAAAGTTTATCGATCTGTTATATATATATATAACGTAATGTAATTTACATTACAGATTTTTTTTAGTTTTATTAAACATTAAACTAGACGGCAAAAGTGCAAAAGACATAATTAATTATGAAAGTGAGTGAAATTAAAAAACTTATATTTAGCCGCTTGAGCTTAAATGAAAAACTTGAAATAAAACAAACACACATACACAGTTATAGGTGTAAATAAATAAAATTTGCACATAATTACTCTCAAATTTACAATATAATTATTACTCGATCAATAATTTTTTATGCTTTGTTTAAAATATTTTCAAGACGTTTTTCAGAAATAGAAAAGTTTGCTGAGGAACTTCTAACGCTATATTGTTTCTTGTATTAAAATTGCAGTTTTTATTCGACAAGTCAAGACGGTTAAATTGAGATTTAGCATAATAATAGTAGTTAGGTTATACTAGGCGATAACGAGATTAGTTTAGTAGGCGACAACGAAATTGGATTCCCCTTTATTAGGGGAATAATACTTTGAAATTTTGGCAAATCATTTGTGATACAAAACATTCAATTTTGCACTTATTAAGTGAAAAATGTCGGTTCGGGTCCAACCGGAAATAGCAACAACTTTTGATTGGATACCTGTTCTTTATTTAAGTACTACAAATATCTTAAAACATCATAGTACTGTTTAATAGAAATTATACTTTAGCCTTAAATTAAATGCCACGTAGTTTTTATGGACTGTTTTTTGCTAATTATTTCATGGTCGTCAAAAGCTCTTTATTCTTGGAAATCATAGTTTTTATTTGACATTTAACAATAACCGAGCACAAAGAAATATAGACAGCTTTAAACTTGCATCAGAGTGACATGTGTTAAGAGTTAGACATTCTTATTTATTGATTAGCCATCAAGATTACCAATAAAATTCAGATGAACTTAACTATAACTTTAATGAGTAAATAAATTTATTTAACTGATGAGGATTGAGGGTCAATCATTGTTTAAACACTGAATAGAACAATGAACGCTTATTTTATGTGGCAGATGGAACGTTATAAGTTATATCGTGTTGACACCATTGATGGTCGTATGATATACAAGTCCTCTTTATATTAAATTTATTCATAGCCTGTAATTATTTCATTACAGTAACAGTTTTATTTTCCTACTTATCCTAAAACTTGTATCATAATATTTTCCTCAAGACCTCTTCTACATTTATTTATTGGATAACCATCCATAATGGAGGCAGTGATGGAACGAATTAATAAATAAATATTTAAAATAATGTAGCTGGCGATTTTCTTTTGTCAATATTTCATCGGAATATACACACTAGAAACTTACTAGCCGCAGTTGGAGAATATAAGAAGATACAAACTCTGGATACTGTGTAATTTCTCAGTAATGGAACAGAACAAGACCGAAGTTTGCTAAGAAAGGTACGAAGAAATAGAACAGAGTGCGAGAAAAATTCACGCTGCGTTTAGGAATCAGACAAGAATTTTAATTTCAAATTATACAGTGTGCCATGTGTTTCACCATCTTTATAAGTATGAAACAAGTTCTTTAAAATTGAAAGTGTAGAGGCTGTACTGAAAAAATTTGTAATTTTTTATAACATTTTGATTTAAAATTTTAAAAAATTTGAACGAATTAAGGATTGTTTTTGTTTCGTTTGTAGTCTGTGTCACTGTGTAATCCTACTACCGTAATACCTAAAATTATTTTTCTAGAGCCAGACGTCGAGCAAAATGTGTACGCATGGTTCCCCGCCATCGGGCAACTCGTTTTCATTGGAGGGAAGAATGTAAAAACTGCATTTTCACTTATGAGACTAGGTCTATTCTAATGGTAGAACTTTAGTGTGGTGGGAGCCTACCTCTAGAGATGCCGAAGAAACCATGGTAGATCAGGAGGCATTTGGTGGAGGAGGTATTACTGTTTGAGCCGGAGTGAAGCGGAATGGCAAAGCAGAATTGTTTATTAAACATGAAACCGTTATAGCTCAACGCTATAGGGACAATATTTTGATTCCAGTATAGTTATTCCGTATGTGAAGGATTATGCAGAACGTTTTGTTTTAATCGACGACAATGCCAGACTTCATCGAGCAAAAATTGTTAGTCAGACTTTGAAAGAAAACCATGTCGATAGGATGATTTGACCTGCAAAGTCACCAGATCTTAATCAGCTTGAAAAAAATTGGTCGTACCCAAAATTATTGGTAGTTTCAAGACCCAATCAACCTTAAACTCTAGACGATCTGATTCAAGCCATTGAAATTACATTAATAACCTTGTTTTAAGTATACCAAATAGATGTCAGAAAGTTTGTGATAACAGAGGAGGATCTAGTCCATATCACACTACCTAATTTAGCTGTTTCCCTGGAGCAAAGCAATTTCAATTTTATCGGCTCTTTTCATTAAAATAGGAACACACAAACTGTTTTTCTCAATCTCAAGCCGTTTCCCAGATATCTTAGGTCAAACTGAAGAATTTCGATTTTCAACTGTTTTTTCTCTCGAAAACGACTTATGATAGACCATAAAAATTTAAGCTACAATTTTGTGTTGTTTTAAGGTAAGCGTCCACTGATCGGAATCACACGGACGGTACGCATCGTTGGGATATGACTTTTTAATTAACTACATAATTTTAAAGAATGCGTTCACCTATCGGTATCGCACGGATCGCACTTCGGTATTTCCGAAGACGAAATCAAAATTAGTTGCGTACCGACACTGCCGGTGCTGATAATAACAATACTGACAAGTGCACGCAGGCCATCGATATTTAGGTTTCATGATTTTATTAGAGGGTAATATTATAACTGATTTCTGGCGTTCGTTTGGGCAGCATAAATGAAACCATGGATGTAGTAAAGCTTATCACGACCTCCACTATCACCCCCCCCCCCCCCTCTATTATGACAGGGGGTAAAAGAAATAAAAATGCGATTTAGCGTGTGTACAAGAACCAAACGCCTCAAAATTTGGCATTAGCTACCCCCTTCTACTGCCCCCACCCCATTATTAAAGGTAGTGAAAATATCTTAAAATATCTAATAGTACTCCAAATCTATCATGCGACATTCGAAAATATTGAAAGAACTTCATATCATCTTGAATTAAATCACAAATAAAGTGTGATATTCTCCAAACTTTGGTCTTTTTATGTTTATATTATGCACTCAGCTTTTCTCATTTTCCTTTTTGTTTTCTTCTTCCTCGGATAATAATAAGCAAATTATAATAACATCTTCTTCATTAATAACTGACATAACGCGTGCTCCTCTTAACACCAGCTAGTTAACGCGAATTGCGGAGGGAAAATGCCGATGATCCGGAGCTACTACTTCACTAACGCAGTATACTTTATACGAGGATAATTGAAACTGGTCAGTGTTAAAGCACAGGACCGTGCGCACTGAACTTGATGATATTTTGTCATATATATTTAGCAATGGTATCGAGATTCGAACGGTAGTTGAAACTGTGCGGGCGAGTCCGAGACTGATGGCAATGTAATCAGCCTGAATGAACCATCTACGACTGCACTGGTTTAAAGATAATAAAACGGACAGGCCTACTAGCATAAAAAAAACTCGTAAAACGCTTCTCAGTACTCAACGGTGGACTTGTGAGATGTGCTGTCAATGTGCCAGTGCAGTGCGTAAATACCTGTTATAATATCAAGCGTAGGAGTTTAGTTAGTTATTGTTCATATTTATAAATATTTACTACTATATAAAAGGTAAAATATTTTAATTATTTACTAATTTACCATGGCTTTCTGGAGACCATTCGAAACAGAGGATAATATAATAACGTCCGAAAATCTTATCATTTTCTTATGACAAGCATTTATATTTACCTCCGCCCATGTACAATAAAGAGATGCCGACTGTTTTTGCCGGCTTTTAGTTTTTATACGGTTTCAATTAAGTTCGTTTACACTTTACACAAAATAAATCCGATTCGTGAGATGCGTACCGTCCTTGCCATGCCAATTAGTGGACGCTTACCTTTATAGGGATTTGCATGTAATTACAATGAAATTGGGTCGTCCTGCAAATATGGTAATAGTCAACCTATCACAAAAATAAAAACCTTTTCGAGATCTTTGTCTAAGGCTTTTCTCCACAATTTCAAAATTTTAAAATTATTATTCATTTCAATTATACAGGGCACTGCAAAGAGCTTATTTAAATTTACAGAGTTTTCGTGACACATGCTTTCGAAATGTTTCAGCAGGCACCCTGTATAAGCAATTACAATGCTGGGTAGTAAGGCAGTTTTAAAGTACGCAATATAGTTCATTTAACGAGGTCCCGAACATCAAAAGTTTGTAGGATCTTTTGCAATACATTTCCCCCTCTGCTTACGAGGGTGAGAAAAACGATGGTGATGGCTTCGAGTTCTAAAATTCTTGCGTACTACTCCTATCAAGGAAAAACCACCCCTATTTCCGCCTTCTCGTTCTTGCGCTTGCGAGGAATCGTCGGATCGAGTTTTTTTGGGGAATAATAATAAATTCAGTTAATTTACATTAGAGTACCCCGGACCAACCCCCACCCGTAATAGCAATATATCAAAAAAATACAAAATACGGACTCTACAAGGTTTTTTATGACTTTTCGAGGGCACCTATTATGATCGAGGTGCTATTTCTCACCCTACCCTCCGGAACTACCCCCAACGTATAAGAACCACCCCTTTCTCCATTCTGTCGGTCCTAGATATTGGTTTCGTCGGACTGGGATTTTTATGGGAATATCAGGGAAACTAATCATTACTCAAATACAGTTGACCTAAGCAACTCCCGGGGGCTACACATATAGTTTATAGAAAAAGGGGTATTTTTATACATTGGCGAAATAGTGAAAAATAACACCACCATCGTGATTCCCGCCCTCGAAAACCCATGAATGATTTTGGTGTTGCGAGCAGGGTAGTATCAATCCCCGGAAGTTGCCCACGCATGCCTAAGACCGACAGCATAGAAGAGGGGGTGGTTTTATATATTGGGGTAGTTTCGAGAGAGTAGAGCGAAAAAAATACCAGTGATTACCGCCCTCGAAAACCCCGTCGTTTTCCGCTTTTTCGAGTGATTTCGGTTTTGCGAGTAGGGTAGTTTTAACCCCCGAAGCTTGCTTAGGTCAACCGTGTAATGGTTAGTTTCACTGATGAACTCATAAAAATCTCGATCCGACAAATCTCCGCTTGTCTAGGACCGACAGCATGCAAGAGGGGGGTTTCGTACGTTTGGGGTAGTTGTGGGAGGATAGGGTGAAATATAGCACTTCCATCATTATCCCTGCCCTCGAAAACCCATAAAAAACCTTGTCGAGTCCGTATTCCTCCAAAAACACCAGATCCGACGATCCCTCGCAAGCCCAAGGTCGAGAAGCCGCAAATAGGGGTGGTTTTCCTTGATAGGGGTAGTATGCAAGGGTTTCAAAACTCGAAACCATCACCTCGAGAACAGGGGAGGAAATGTATTACAAAAGATCATACAAACTTTTGATGTGTTGGCCTTTTTTGTATCTCGTTAAACGGACTGATAAGTTTACTTGATAATAGGAAAAAAATCCATTATTTGCTTTGTTCTTAAAAAGTAAGGGGCACATTTTAAAAAAAATGTCCTAATTTCGATAAAAAGTCCGTATAATAAAACATAAGCGAATATGTTTTTCCAATTGGTTCATAGATTACCCTGATATAAAAAATTAAATTTTTGGTTTCCCTAAATTTATGGTAAGAATGAAATTCTGACTTTTTGCAAAGAGTTTAGTCTATATCATGTATAAAAACTATTTTGAGCACAATGGAAAATTGACATTACCAGTTATTGTCGATGAAGTTCCCAAAAAATCCTGAAAACTGTATTTCGATATTCCAAATCGTTTAGAAAACATACGATTTCAAAATTACCTTAGAAATTTGCATTATTCCAACTTATTGTGCAAAGTGCAGTTTTTTATACAGATCACCCTCTACTGATAAGCTGTAATTTCTTGAGGACCTCAAAGAATTCATATAGTGAATAATTCCTCTCAAATGTTATAAATAATTCTAGGGGATATAAACTTTAATATGATTAACAAAGATCATCTTTCTAATAATTATCTTAATATTCTTGACTCGTTAAGCTTTGTATGTTATATTAATAACTCTATTAGATATGGTAAAACATTAACAGCATGACGTTACCATGTATTTATGAAAGGTATTGATAATAATCTTGTTAGTATTATCTCATCTGCAATACATTATAGTACTATAACTGACCATTTAACCACACTATTAAAAAATGAATTTGGAGACGAAATTGAAGAAGTAAATAAACAAAGAAAAGAAATAAACTATGATAAATGAAAAAGTTTTTTAGAGGGGGGAACTGTGCGTATTGACAATTTTTACTAAAGTAAATAAACCGTTAACTCAATTAAAATAATGTGTTGTATAACTGGAATCGCATGAATATCTGGAATAATTTGAATAATAATTTGTAAGGAAAATAAAAAATACATACCCTTAAAGCCATCGGACTATTCGAATAGTCCACAGGTTGACACCGGAAGCTGTAGCTACCCCACCATCCGCTCATGAGATACTGTAACAAATATTATCATTATAAAATATAGAAATGCACTTATAATCATTCATTTTTTCTACATCTCTTATAACAACCATATTCCTGCTCAATAACAGAAAAATTAAAAAGTACATCTCGAAATTTCTTATTCAACTTCGGGGGTGTCCTTTTCATGTTGAAATGTTTCCAAACATGCATTAAAGCTGGAAATGTTAATTTTGAAAATGTATTATACTCTTAATCGATTTTATTACCTATTTTTTCTTCTTCTTTTCTTTATCTAATATACGCATTTTGAAATTGTTCATTAATAAATTATGTAACAAAATATGAGGTCAACGCGAAGTAGACTAATAATTACAAAAATAAATATATAGTAAAATACATACATTTGTTAAATGTAACTTAGTCCAAGTACTTTGCCAACTCAGATTGCAATAAGTCATCAACAGATGGAGCCATTCGACAAGTTGTAGACGTCTTTCGTCTGTAAATTGATAAACTGGAGGAACAGGGTAGGGTTGTTGTCTATTTACTTATGCCGTACTGATGAGAGCTAACAAGCTTGAAACGCTGGTGATACACAACAACCCTGCACTATAGTCTTTTCTTTAGGATTAATCTGTCTGCTGGGGGCTTATTACAATCAGATTTTTGTTTGCGTTTTCCGATTGAAGACGTAGTATGTTGCAAGCTTTAGGG
The DNA here is from genome assembly GCA_963675555.1 of Leptura quadrifasciata. Classification (NCBI taxonomy): domain Eukaryota; kingdom Metazoa; phylum Arthropoda; class Insecta; order Coleoptera; family Cerambycidae; genus Leptura; species Leptura quadrifasciata. The sequence goes on from OY776677.1 coordinate 45,929,910, forward strand.
CATTATTTTCAATCGTTTTTGTCCACCTTGATGGGTGGCAATGAATTTAATTCCTTTTATAGGAAACAGTGAAATTTTGCATATATATTTATAAAAAAATCCCGAGACACGTCGATTTTGGATTCTGAACTGACATTCTGCAACGTACAAATTTCATCCTTAAATTCAACCCCATTCGAGTGGCTGTTGCAACCCCTAAATTTGTCAATAGGAATTAGGGGCTTGTGATACCTCATTTGAAAGGCCTTTTCATTCTCTATTCAAAAATACTATGGTTTCAATATTTATTGCAAAAATTAAGGGTAAAAACAATTAATTCATGTGCTTGACGTATTTCAGAACAGCATACTAAAAAAAAACTTAATTTTAATGTAGTAAATAAACACCACAGAAATTAGACAACCCCCAATTCCAGAAGCCAGGGGCTTGTGCGGAAGGGGGTTATACATTGAAAAAAAACGCGGACATACAACCATTTCCTCCGACAGTGCCAGTGCCGGAGCCAGGATTCGAACCCGGTAAAGCGATGTCCGTGTGATTAATCGCGATTGCCACCTCGCGTCTTAACTCACTCGCCTATCGACCAGACCAAATGCTCAAAGTAAGTTTTTTAAACGTCTTGACAGCATTTTAAATCATAAATAAAAACGTAATGACTAGGTGCACTCCAGAGTGTACGCTATTTTCAGCGTTGGGTACACTCCAAATCACGAACGCCTTGGATGTGACGTCTTTCATGGAATGCGCGGTAGTGCGTATTGATATAGTAAGAAGTATGTAGGTTCCTCATCGATAGTCTGTGGTGTAGTGGTTAGGTTGCCCGATTCTCACACGTGAGGTTGAGGGTTCGAATAATTTTTTTTTACTACATTTTTTTAACAATTAAAATACGTAATAATTTCTTTAGGTTAGTTCGTTAGGTTAAATATGTTAACATATTTGATGTATAGTTGCTTATGATAGATAATTTCCCTTGCCTTTGACATTTTGTTAACAAGTAAAATACGTAATACGAATATTTTTTTAGGTTTGTTCGTTAGGTTAAATATGTTAATATTATTTGTTGTAGTTTGGAGTGCCCGCGCTCTTTGGGCTCCCACCAATCATAGCCCCGCATTTATTTCCCCATTCTGTACGTAGTAGGATCGGCGGATATGCCGGAGTGCACCCAACGCTGAAAATAGCGTGCACTCTGGAGTGTACCTAGTCATTGCGAAATAAAAACGTCTTTTCCAACATCTGATACGTGACCGACCTAACCACGTCCTAATTGTACCTTGGGATATAGGCGGCAAATCAGGAAATTTTTCTTGAAATAGGCGAGCAACTGTGATCGCATTCTATCTGGTAACCAACCATCTATAAAATTATTATTTTATGCATTTCATTTAAATAAACCATGTTTAGATATTGCAGTTAGCAATACTCAAACAATACGCAAAACACTGACAACTATTTATTGCTATCAATTGTTATGGCGTTTTCAATGTCATCTATGAAGATTTTTTATGTTTTTATGTCTTGTTTTTATTTGATAATGTTGAAAAAGAACACTGAAATTGTTTTTGCTAGCCTGCAAGAAAGAACGCTATAAGTTTTTATGTTTTTTTTTTGTTGTAGCGAATTTCGTCAAGCAGACCGTTGTTCGGGGCACTGAGAACAATGTTTTTAAAAAACGAGTCCGGTCCTGGAACTTTTCTCAAGTAAATTATTATTTTGGTTGGAATTAAGAGTGAAATATTTGCACCGAATCTTATCCCCATATGTGCGGCCGTTTCGAAAATATGGCGGTATATAAATAATTGGCCGAGAATCATATAACACCCCGTTTCTCGAAAACCATTCACATTCAATGGTAAAAATGGGGCGTTTTGAATTCGGCAAAATGTGATGTCCCATTTCACTATATCCGTTTAGATTTGGGGCATTCTGAATATGTTTGTCTGTGGCTCTGTAGCACACAACTGGCTCTACTGATTTTGATCAACAAGGCGTCGTTAGATCCATCTTGACTCCAGGTAAATAAGCGAAAAAGTTGCACACTTCTGGGCCAGGGTTAAAAGACATTTCTCCTCCATTTTTCATTCCCTATGGGTCAAAAAGCACTTCCAAAATGGGTTCTCCGTGGTGGGTAGTTCAATTTTACCTCCCTCATCCTCTTCGACCTCTTTTTAGTTACATTCCATCCGAACAGTGCGAAAAAATCCGTTAATACACCTCTTTGTTTCAAAGGGGTGATTTTCACCCCCTTTGATCAAACCTCTCGGTGGCCCTGTATCAAAAATTACTTTTACACAGAAACTCCGCGGCCATTTGGTACACCACGGAAAATTCGTTTTGGGGGGTGGTTCTTGGCCAACATGGGGATACAGGCAGGTTTTCTTACCCTCGGGCCAATCGCAATCGATTTCCCACCCCAAAAATGGAGGGGAAAATGTCATTTAGCCTTGGCCCAGAAATGTCCAACTTTCCCGCTTATTTATTTGCTCAAATGCCATTAGGTATATAATATTTAAAAAAATTACTCGTCGTGTGGTGAATCAAATTAAAGATCACGAAATTACTCTAAAAACCCTATAACCCAATCCCACTCACAAACTAGAATCGTTTCTCGAATGGTTTATTTTTTAATAACAATTTTTCGAAGACCTACTGTTATTGATTTGTGTTAATTTCGTCTATAAATTAACGTAGTCTTATTTGGCTCGGTTTAGTTCACTTTTTAAGCTGTCAAGTTCTTGAGTTTTTAATTTGCTTCACATTTTGTGGTTGCAAAATATATTCTTTTTTACATTTATTTAACGTCGGCCTATTTTCGCTACTGGGGGTTAACACCGACGCCTGTAGACGAGCTACCCCCAGCCAGGAATTTTGCCGAATCTCTTCTCTTTCGAAGAGTAGGGACCTTTTACTTGCCTAACACTTAATAGACAAGAGACCGACAGCTTTACATCCCCTCCGAAGGATGGTATATCCACTACGTAAACCTCGCCTTATATTGCATAGATTCCGCGCATACACTGACATACAGGCCGCTGGAAGATGTGAGGCGAGGACACGATCTCTTCTCTGAACATGAGTTGTGACCTCCTGACGAAAAAACTTGAAACTCCATGGGCCTATACGTGTTCAAATCAGAGTTTAGGTTATCACCCTGTATATGGTACTTTTAGGATTTTTGTTCGAAATGGAGAGATTCGATTTAGAACGAAAATGAAACTTTTTAAGACTGATTCACAAATTGTTTAGAAATAACAAAAATAACGATTAAAGATGCACTACTTTTTTGTTAACTACAAAGTTGCAAGAATTTGCGTTAGACTGAATATGCGTTTTAAGTTTCGAAGAATACCGAAAAGTAGAGATTAATTTTACGGCACTTAGAGAAAATACCAAAAAATTGAGATTAATTCTCCGCCGCTGTATTTCATACTTAAGTTCAGTTTAAAAATTTATAATATTTGCTATTAATTGAACTATTCCATTTCCGAAATTTGCTTGAAGTTCTCCATAATTTTAGTATAAATTCTGTCACAATAGAGGTGTCAATAAAAAAATTATAGATTTATGTGTATTATGAACGTCTATAAAGTTTTTAAAAAGTAGCCATTTAGGTACTTTATTAGTAAATTACCTCAACGCGTCGAGGCTAGGAAACGTTCCCTTGGTGCGAGGTTAGACTAGACTCTAGGTTGTTATAGTGGTGTAGTTAGTTTCGCAGCTGTTGTGAGCCAGGGTGGGACCAGATATTTTTGCCGATATTTATCGCAGTCATATTGACCTGTGCCTTGAAAGAAATATGGTGCCAAGAAAATGGTGTTTTGTGCCTGGATGCGCAATCACAACGTAGTCCCCTGTGGAACTGCAGAAAAAGGCGAAAAACGTTAAACTACTGGGAACGCAGTAAAAGACATCCCCCTCCCCCATTTTCGAGGGTGAGGACAATGATGGTGATGATGGTTTACACATCAATTTAGCGCAAATCACCACCCCTTTTCCGGATTGTTGGATCGGGTTTTTTGCTTAATCCCACAAAATTAAGCAACTTTCGACTACAAGTCATCTGATTCGACCCCCGGAGTTGAAATCACCCTCACCTCCAAAACCGCCATGTCATCACAAAGCTCGAACAGAAATGGGTGTATACCCATTTTCGTGAACGTGAAAGCGATGGTGACAAGTTTCGACAAGTGACAAGTTTTTGCATTTGGGAATGAGTACTTTAACGGTCTTTGCATTTCCACAAGAGACTAACAATTAGGACGCCATTGCGACAGTAAGAAGACCGGACATTAAAAAAGTTTCTTCGACATCAACTCTGTATTGTTGCCAGGATCATATTAATGTAAGTTATATCTAGGTAAGTTATTGAACATAATTGCATATAATGGTATTTTTTTTTACTTGAACAAGACATGGAAAATTATTTAGAATATAAACCTAGCAAAGTAAAGGCACACATCGCTTGTCAAGCAGATAAAGCAGTACACAAAACAACTCGATTAACTAGTGAAAGGAGGGTCCGAAAAAGAAAAGTTGGAGAGTTACTGTGCAAATCTACCAAACGTTTGGAACACGTGCCGGAACGATCAACCTCTCATACTGCAGAAGACATTGAGTAGTCACAGAACTGACTTAGCAGTAAGATGTGATATATCGACTTAAACCTGAATATTAACTTATTATAGAAGTAAGAGTAGTAAAATTTCGTTTTCAATCCCATAAAATCTGAATTACTTCCACAAAAGGCATTTAAAAAACCTGTGATACAAAACTTACTCCAATTATATTATGATGATTCAAGCACAGATACTGACTAGCTTTGACACCACTGGATTGAGGCTGGTTAAAATCAGTATATGACGCGAGAAAATCGGATACCATAATCACGTCTACGTTCGGCAAATTATGTGAATCTCCTTTCTGGAAACCCTCCTGCATATCTGACAGCAATAAACAAACTCTATTTAAGGTTCTGAACAGTAAAGGCACTGTTACTGCCGTGAATCCAAACTTTGTTCTAACGAGAACGACACGTAATAAACCTAACAGATTTACAGATGATCTGGCGCCTGCCGAGTCAGCAAGCATGTGACGTCAAACCAATGAGAACGCGTTAATCTAACTTAAATAACGCAAGTAATTTCTACGGCCGCTGTTGTAGTTCGGATTGAGTTTTTTCAGGTACAGTTCCAATATTGTTGTTATTAGGTTAAAATTTTAATTTTTCAGTACTTTTAATGTATTTTAATTTTTTTGTAGACAGACTTAACAGGTGCCGGTTTTCTGTGATTTCCCTGACTATTTATTCCCTGGCAGTTTCTAATATCTTAACTTTTCCCGGTTTTCCAGGTTGCTGGGCACCCTGAATATGCGTCGAGCAGTGTACTCGAGTACAAATGTTCGGGTGTTTTGGTATTTATGGATACTACATCAGAAACACCATTTTTAACATAAGTAGGAACGTATGAGAGAATGGTTGGAAACTAGGAAGGTAGGTAGTGGAAATATGGATGGTGAAAAAGTGAAAGAATACTGTAAAAAGATCGGCAATGATGGTGAGAAAATAAAAGACAGATGGTTGAGGATACGATGGTATAGTTCGTGGGATAGTGGGAGGATCAGTGGGAAGAACGTGGGGGCTCTACACCAGCATAACCATGTATAGTCCAAGTCAGTACTTCCCGACACTCAAAAAACGCAACAAAAACTTTACAACATAATTATTATCACCGCGGGCCATGCGGCATGCTTGTCATCAAACAGCCCGACGCGCATTGAAAACCTATAAAGGTAAGCGAGTCAATTTGCCGTCGAGATAGTACAAAGGGTGATGATATTTTAATGTGGTCGTAAAATTTTTGTTGCATTTTTTATGTGCCGGGAAGCGCTAATCACAACTATACATGCACTAGTTGAAAATAATTTTGCACCTATATATCATATAAATATTATATTTTTAGACTTACCTCGTAAAATATCCAAGCGCTAAAAAGAGTTTGTACTAAATTGTAAACAATTAAAATGTTCCTAAGATTAAAAGGTTTCCTATTTTCCATTAGTTTTGGTCCTAGTACTTTTGAAAAATATGCATAAAATATACATATGAATAGCGTTGGGAACGGACTAGACATCATGGCCCAACCATTTACTCTTGGATCTGGAACAAAAGAGAATTTGGTTAACAAACAGATAATACTAAAATACCAAAATAATGCAAGAGCAAGGTATGCTATTGTAGGTATGTTTGTTGGCCCAGAATGAATTAGTTATCTTGAAGTTATATTTTACGGAACACCAAATTCAATAATCAATTATCTACATTGGGCAAAATTAGATTTTTCTCAAAAACTATCAATTTTTATAAAAAATGAAACAAAAAAAACTTGAAATTAAATTCTGCTTAACCTGAAATGAAATTTTTGCAAATTAATGAAAAGTTGAAAAAATTCTCAATATCATGTACCTACGTACTTCAATTAACTTCAACTTTGTATCAATTAAGGTATTTAATGTGCCTATGTATTGAATTGAAGCCTTGTAAGCTAAGTTTTCAAGTTTGTCCGTCTCATCGGGGTATAACTTGATATGGGGACAAGTTAAATCAAATCGTCACATTTTCCCCATTTACACATTGATGCTTATGGCAATTTAATTATGATGCACCTTATACATTGGTATAATAACACCTGTCACAAATACTGGTAAATTCCGTACACGGCAGTTATTTTAAGGTTGTCATATTCTAATGAGACCTTATTTGTTGTTTTTTATAGTAACATTGGTTTAACATACAATCGTCACAGAAGCAAGGGGGATATTTAAATAGATTATACAAAGGAAGGTTATAAATGTTTATTAAACCTAAGTAAATTCACAAAGTTACTAGAAATTAAAAAAAAATCAATTATTACATTTGCATGGTATAGTAACTTATCTTGCTTGTTAAAAGATAAGATATACGTCTAGTCAAACCTCAACATTAAAGTTTCATGCACCTCAAACTATTATAGAGTACGGGGATCGCTATTAGGCATATAGCGAAATCCTATACACTTATGTACATGTGCAATACGGTTGAGAATGTCATCTAAGGGAGTGTGATTGGGGTGGGGCGATCCAATGCGCTGTACACTGGCGCTGCTGTGATTGTCGATGTTGTGGATTTATTTATTATTTATTAGAGTTCGTTGGGTTAGGTCACGAGTAACCTTACAAAATTTAAGTATTATTGCACTTAAAATAATATTAACCTGTTAAAATTGACATTTATTTAACAGAAGATAAAGTACAAATAATTAAATGGTACTATGGTGAGCATTCACTGCGTGATACAATAAATTTATTTATTGTAGCGTACGAAAATCGACGCACTCTCACTTATCTTGAGAAAGATACTTTTGTTTATTTTAGTTATTTGTTGATCACCGTAATTAATTTCAACAAATTGTTATTTTGAGATGACACGTTGTAATTCGTTAAGTTTTTATTTGACGACCGGTAACCTACACCTTCCGCTCCAAATACATTTACACGAGCATTTACATTACTAACAGCAGCGGATCGACCAGCTGTCTGTCGCACCACCCATTTCATATCAATGCTCTCTGTTATAATATATGATAGAATTCTATAAACTTACGAATTAAAAAAAAATGAAATAAAGGTTTATTGCATCTATTATAAGTAATGATACTATCTTAATTTGTGGCATAATTTTCTTATTATTACCCAAGTTTTCCTCCATTCAAAAAGCAATATCATAAGTTTAATGTTGCGACATTTACATGACATTTATTCCCCTTAGAATTAGCCCTTATAAGTGTTAACATGCAGAAATCTGTAGAAACTCAGTCGTAGTCATCAAAATCTCTTACGAACAAGCTTTAAAAGGCGAGAGAAAAATAACAAATAATGCAATTTTTTATTATGGAAAATTTGATGCTGCTAAATTAAGGTGCTATGATTGCCAATTTTCTTTAAAAGTGAACGTTCTTCACATTGACAAGACTTACAAGAATAGGTAATCAACATTCGGAAGGCTGACGCATAAGGAGAGCCGAATAAATTTAATACAGCATGCTTTTTAAAATATATTAGAAATAAAAAAGTGATTTATTTTTTTATGTTATTAAAAGAAACATAATTATCGAGAAAAATAAACAGCATATAATTAACACTTTATTTTCTATACGATAGGAAAAGTATTCAAAGGAAGTACATGACTTGGTGTTGCTGCACCAGTACATTATTGTTATTAAGTATTCATTTTTGTAATGGAGATTTCTAAAATAAAACAATTTAAAATAATCTTACAAAGGGTATAGTAAATATGACAACCAAAGCATTACAATTTTGTTTTTCACCCAACGTTTCGTAAATATTGCCTACGTCTCCTTCAGACAAAACCCTCAATTATCTGAAACGTCTAATTATTATAAATTGTATTTTAATTCATTTGTCGCTAGATGTTTCAGAAATAATGTTTTACCATTTTCAGACAATTTAAAATAATAAAATAGGATAGGCGACGTAACTATACGTAACAACTGAATATGCATTAGGTAAAATGTGATTCAAATCTGTATTCATAGACCGCAATTGATCGGCTATTATACATTTTCTAATCGTTATCACTGTCTACTTGTTAATTCAAGTTCATCAAAAACTGAAGGCATTTATAAAAGGCCGTCCTCACCTCATTTGGTTGTTTTACACGTAAATGCCATTCTGGTTATTCTACCACAACCGTCGGTGGTGGAACAAAAATATACCGTAATATTTTTAAAGGTGGTTCCAAATCGGGCAAAAATTATTCAAGGCATTTATTTTTGATCATTTTCATGGTTATTATGATCAACACAGTTACTTCTGGGGACAAAAGGGGGTCATTAGAAAATCCTTCTGCATGTCAAACAATATATCTTTTCTTTGAAGGGGCTGTATATCCTCTTACTGATTTTACTTAATTGTCTTGCCAAGATCTTTTGTTCCCTCTATGAGTAAATATCTAGGTTTTGTTAAAAAACACATTTTCGCTTGGTTAAATTTATGTTAGCAATGTATACTCCGAGAAACTTTCTTCTATTGGCAACTGCATGAAGTAAAACTCTGTTTGTCCTACAATTTTTGTAAGAAACACGTCAAGCGTAATGTAAAGTCTAGTAAACTTAACTCGGCGAATCCAAAGGTCACTTCGCCGTTTGGAATCTGGGATGGGTTGGGAGGGTGGCCAATGAAAATTATTGAACCACAGCACTTAGGCCCCATTGGGCCCCTAGTACTCCCTCCCTGTAAGCAGACCAACCTAATCTTGCGAAATAGGTGATGATGCAGCCTAGGGGCCAAAGTAGGCCAACGTTCTCCCAAAATGGATTCTCTGATTGATGAGACGGCAGAACAGTCACAGTGTGCATGTTGAACCGTCTCATCTTTTTGTTTACAACCTCTACAGAGAGGTGTTTGGCTCAATCTCATATTATGCAGATGTTTATAAAACGTAGGCTCCTTCTGGACATTGCCAGGTAGTCCATTGCTGTACTCTTGTTGGCATATTTTAATAGTTCCCTAGCAAGCTGGCAGCTGTTTGTTTCACTCCACAGCTCCTTGAATTCATTGTGGGTGTTGTCTTTAATTATTTGTGTTATCGCTGTGATCGGAAACAGACTGGCCGGGCCTGATCCAAAGAAACTTAGGTCTGATGCCTTCTTGGCCAGTCTGTCGGCTACTTTGTTGAGACTACATTGTGCATGTTCTTTCACCCAGCATATCAGTATGTTATTCATGCTGGAGGCACCCACAAGTGCTTGGTGACATTCCCATACTGCTCCTGTGGTAATTTTGTAACTTCTCAGGGCTAGTAATGATCGTCTACAATCTGTGTAGATCCTGATTGTTTTGCCCGTAGTTTGTCTCTTTTGCGACTAGTTCCGTCTGTACTACGCTGGCTCGCCCATCCATAGCCCATATATATTGGATTTGTAGACTTCTGGAGTATAGTCCACATTCTGCCCCTTTTTTGATCCGTCTGTGAAGATGTTGATCACACCTTCACCAGCAGCCTCGTTCTCACTATTCGTCTGTATTGTGTAGAGTCTGTCAAAGACAAACCGGGGAGAAATGCCATCAGTGCCCGTCTGTAGAAGAGGGGTTTTTCTGACATCCTCCACAGGCGACTTCTGGTCTCTCCACAGCCTACGTTTGGTTGTATGCCAACGGATTTGAGGCGTACCATTGATGTCAGAGCTACTTCTGCAGATATATATCTAGTGGTGGCAGACACAGCATTACCAGCATTCGTCGTCTGAACTAATATGTATTGGATAAGACATAAAAAAATGCCAATGATTCTCAAATAGTTCATGAATGAATGATAATTAATACAATCGTTAAATAATGTAAAAATACTGAAAGTATTATCATATAATGTTAAGAAGTATTAATTTACCAAATTCATTGTTTAGTGCGATTCGGATAACAAATGGGCACAAATGAAACTGATAACAAAAAATGAACTGCCCTTTTCAATAACAATATTAATTACTAGAAAAAAAAAATTAAAGTAATATCGTTCGAAAACTAATATTGGCACAGTTAAGCAAGAATCGCGGGGAGGTATGGGCATTTCTTGCCAGGAAAGGATACTAATCTTGATTAGAAGTAACGAAAATAAATCGTTTTTCTCTTAACGGCAATAAAAAAAAATCTGGTTAAGAAAATAAATATTAAAAAGTATCAATCAGTAACATAAAACAAAATAAATGAAAATTCGTAGATACCAGATAGCAAATTAACAATAATTTTAAAGTAAATAAAGTAAAACCAAACGAAGCAATTGTAATTGAAACAATTACTACAGAACAACACTAGCAATAAAGCATTTCCACAAACACCAAACACTATTTTAAATAAATAAAAATACATTCGAACAACTTCATTCGATGTGTCTTTCAAGATTGGCGTATTAAAAAATAAAATTATGTAAACCCCTAATCACTTTCGTTATTACTGACATTTAAAAAAAAAAACACTTTTTTGGTTTCAAGGGACCTGAAATCATGTAAATTCACCAAAGACTCAAAATCGATTTTTGCACGATTACAATACTTTCCTTATATACTACGTATATGGGAAAGTAAAAAATAAAGGCCGTGGATATTCGTCTGATAATCTGATAAATAACCAGGCCGCTAAACGTCCGATAGTCGATTTTATTTACGGGAATAATAAAAGAAACATTTTTGCGAAAACAATTTAACAAAATTTGTGACACATTAATAAAATAAAATTTTTAGAAGGAAACCCTTGATATAACAAAATAAAAAAAGATTGAAGAAGCCAACAGGATTTTAACTCGGATATATTCCATTGCTAATTCAATTTGATTATCTTTATACACTGAGCTACACGAGGACAACAATTCTACTATAATATGTAAAATTGTAATACGTTTATTAGTTTGACAATGTCCATTTGCCGGGTGAATATCCACTATTTAACACTAAAAATAACTTGAATATTTCATATAAAAACGAATTTAATTCCAATATAAGACGACTTTTAACTCAAATAAATAACAGTTCATAATAACGATTGACAGATCTTTAGAGTTTGAGAATCGCTGAACTTATGGAAGGATATATTATTTATCTCTCTCTATTCAGTGTATATTTCATACTTCCGTCTCACTTTAGATAAGAGAGAAGCTTGGTAGACACACGTGAACAATGTATTTGGGTTATTGCTTTAACTTTGTGTGCAAGTCGTTTGTGTCGTGTGTTCACGATACACACGCCAAATTAAAGTTTACTACACTACGTTGTTTGACAATTTGGCATGCAAATTGTAAGATTGCATTGCTAATTTTATATTAGCAGCATCTTCAAAACTTTGACACCGAAACGTTTCAAAATTGGTTTCTGCGGCTGTACGTTTAAAAATTCATCGTGTTGGAGCATTTCCACTTTTAAATTAACTTCAAATTTTTACTCTTGATGGTATTCAAGAATAATTTAGGGCCAGATTTCGTAGATGTTAGTTATTTGAAGACATTATCTTCAATGCAACCTATTGGAAACGGCCGCAGTGATAAACCCAGATGATTATGCACGTAAAAAATTGCGCGCAAGCAAGCTCTTTGGGATTTCAATACATAACGGGTGGGGCAATAGTGCGTCCGACTTCGATAACTCGAATTCTACGTTAGCAAGACATTTAAAAAAATGCAGATAAACTACACAAAAGACGATTGTACCGGACTAAGTGCCAGTTTTTAAAAAGGAATGCTATAAATATCAGTATATTTTCAGAAGGATCTTTGTAGACTCCTTTCACTCCTATATTATCTCTCAACAATTTGGATGTAGCGGTTTTTTTTATAGAAATAATGCCATCTGCAGATGCATTTTGAAAAAATCACTAGTCACCATTACGGATTTTCAGGAAAACTTTTGTAAATACCAGTTACGAGATATCTGAGTGTGTTTTTGAATCATTTTCACTTCCTAAAAATGTACAAGATGGCCAAAAATTATTTTTCAATTTATAATTTCGTGAATTGAATTTTCTCATTTTTTTCGAATGAGACACCCTGTATATTTTTCGACCATATGATGCAGGAATGAAAACCAACATTTTTTATTTTATATTTGTCTCTATGGCTATTTGTAACCATTTTCGATTTATTGAGCAATAAGCATTTTAACGATTTTGATTTGATCAAATCTAACACATGGATAGATACTCCCTCAGTATATTGATGAATTACTTCTGTGAATAATTCATTGAACAAATAGTAACGCCACTGATTCATTTTCATAGACGCCCGTAACGCATAAAAGTAGATACATCTACATTTAATAATATATATTAGATATAATATATGAATTTAATTATTCAGTTTATTACCACTAATTACTGGAACAATATAAATAAGTAAGTATATAGCTTTATTTTCAAAATTATTTATGTAAATTTAAACATAATATTTTAATTGGTAAAAATAAATTTTAGATTTGTGTTATTGAATAATGCGATGATATTGAATATGTCAATAACAATTAAATTTAATAATATTAACCTTCTAAGTTAGTAAACCAGAAAGGAAACAATTTTTAAGTTCGACATTCAATTAATTATATGTATAAATATGTAAAATAGATGTATATAAAACGATACTATCATTCCAAGTTAGATAAATTGTTATAAAACAGATTTCGTTTTGGAGCGCTTCGGGAAGACTTTCTCTCCTGTCTTGAATATTTTAATTCTTGAACCATTTTTACTACAACTTTAATTTTATAAGAAAAATTCTTTAATTGGGCGACAAGTTATACTTTGACTTACAAGAGAAGCGTTAATTCTAGATCGGCCTATTCACATGCGAGCATGTCCAGCGGATTTGTCCGACAGACACATCTGTGGTGAGCTACAGAATTTATTAATTGTAATATGCATAATAAAGTTTTGAAACTACTGCTTACTTATAGTTTTTCTTTAAGCCTAAATCCATTTCAAATATTAATGATGAAGAATTAATACATGAGGCTGTGAAGTAAATGCGGCCGTGAAGTAAAAGCGGCCAAAAAAATAAGATTGATAAGTACAATGTGATGATATTTTTGGAATGCTGTCAGATCCGATAAACGTCATTTTTTGAGTCAGTTACCTAAAAACAAATGTGGCATGCAATTTTAATTTTACGTCCGGCAAACAAATCCGGTGAAAATGACTACACACATGCGGATCTGTCTGGCTCGCTGTCGGTGCTCGTCATCTTGGATCGCGGACGGCGAGCAAGACATGTACGTCGAGTGCGTGGATTGAACACGAACAGGACCTCGGTGATTGAAAAAATAATATTTTTCGACTGGAGAGCTTTAGGTGAGACCCTGGAGGCCTGCTGTGCACTTTATTTTGTAAGATTCGAAGTTGGGGTGGTTTGTCCTTAAACGGTTGGAATGGGCCAATAGCTTCGCCCTGTATCTGTTTCCAAGCTTAAGTTCACTTTTTGTTGACTTTTCTAAATCGTTAGGGTCTAATGCTACACCCTACCCTGTATGTTCTCTTGCACTGAATTAAATTTTTTATTTTAGCAGGCAGGGTCAAGAACTACACCCTGTAGATTATTTTCTTGAAATAACAACATTATATTTAAAACGAAAACTAAACAAGTATTTATTTAATCGAAAAAACAGAGTTGATTATTTAGGTGGTTGAAACTAAAATTATTTACACGGTTATATTTATAAGATAACGTATCGACACTTGAATTTTTGCCTAAGTTTTGTTTTATTAAAATTTGTTATTTAATGTGAAAATCCACTTGAAAAATTGGAACCGCGAAGCTATTTGAATTTGAGCACTGGGGCTGATTATTAATAAAGTACTTTTTTTTTTTTTTTTTTTTTTTAAATGGCATTAGGATGGAGCTCAAATGATGAAATACTTGCTGAAATTTTGAGTTGAAAATTATATCACTAAAAAGGTTGTGAAAAATGGAGCAATTTGATATAAAAATGTCAGCGGAATCTATGTTTGTTTTGGAAATATGAATAATAACTATCTGAATAACTTGTTAAATTGAGGGCTGTACTTTAATCCATATTTGATGTTATATTAAGTCGTGTTAATTCATATGTGATTGTTATGTTATGCCATATTGAGGGTATGTAATTGTCAGCGTTGAGCAGAGCGGGATCCAGCTTTATGGTAATATGAAATGAAGATAGCGGCGAGTTGCCAGCAACTCGTGCGGAACATGTAAACTGGACTTATTTTCGGACGAATGTTTTATGGGCTGGCTGAAGAGGTAAATGAAGGATGTTTTGATGTATTAATAGAAATTTGAGTTGAGAGTTGAAACGAAGGGAAATGGACTTCTAGAAAATTTTGGAAAGTGAAATAAAATATTTCGAATAGATGTTTGGGGAGTGAATTGGAAGTGATTCGAGTTGTTGAGGGGGCTGTATTTTTTAGGGCGGTGTTTTGTAAAGTGTTGAGTGTATTTTGACGAGATTTGATATTGGGATGATTTTGACGAATATTTAGATTAATTGGGAATTATTGATGTGGCGTGAATTTTCTCAGAATTATTTAGTGAATGTGGTGGTTTCTTAGTTCTGCAAGTGTCTTAATGACTTTTTTATGTGGTTTGTCAAGTTGATCTGTCCGACGAACACGTCCGTCGGACAGATCCGCTGGACATATTCGCATGTAAATAGGCCGCTTAATACATCGATTTAGAAGTCAAATACCTGTTCTCGAGAATCGAATACAATTATCTGTTTGTCTGTAGACCGGTACATTTTCTGTTTTTGTATTTTGACCAGTGCCGCCTTTGGAACTTTTATTAGGCGGTAAAATTTGAGAAGCAGCAGACAATGTGCATTTTACAGATTAATCAAAAAATTTAAAAAAGTTAATTGATTTATTATTAAAAAAATTGAAATTATATTCTTTGTTAAATAATGATAAAATATGTAATATTAACACGCTTTAAAAATGTTGGGCTTTGTTATACGTAGCCGCAGAGAATTTACTTCGAATCAAGCTATTTGCACGCTTTATTTCACACTTGTCAGAAGTAAGTGAAAATATGTTGATGCGATTGACGTTATTCAAAAGAAAATCCCTGAAATATCTATTCTTCAAAGAACACAATTTTTTCCCTGTAATTATCAACTTTTACTACATGAATTTAACTTTTTCTCGCTTCGTAAACGGCGCGAGATCGTGAGCTTATTGTTCCTGCATAAAATTTTACACTACTTGATTGATTCACTTGCACTACTAGAAAATATTTATTTTAGCGTTCCCAGACAAGTATCAAGAAATCAACAACGTTTTATTTCTCAATTCCAAATTCATTACATAATTATTTCCACGTTCAGTGGAAGTCTAGTAACGCAAAAAAATGTATATATATATATATATATATATATATATATATATATATGAGAGGATTCACTTACCTCTCACCACTACACCATTTACATTAGTCTGTATAAGACTAGCAGGTTGGCCACTGTCATTTGTCTGCTCCATGACCTATGGCATACTGAGGAGAGCTAATAAGTTCGAAACCGGTCTATGTCTGGTCAGGGAGTTGACAAATGACATTGGCTACCAATTTTTCATGATTTGTAAGGTGTAATTCAATGCAGGTCGGGGTATTTGCCCGCTGAGTAGTTGTTTCCTGCAAATCATGTATAATAACAATATATATATATATATATATATTTTTTTTTTTGTTGAAATAGACTTAAAATGTCATGAAACGTCGAGATTTTAAATTCGAGCGGAAAAAAATGTCAGTTTGTCTGTCTGAAACTTTTTTTGTACGTACGTTTACTCTGGAACCGTTTATGATATTGACTTGATATTAGGTACACTTATGTATTATAACGAGATCTGGAACTATATTATATTTTGATCTAATTCCGTTGAAGGGTTCGGGGGCAAATGGGGCAAATAAGGATAAATAGGCAAAGCAAGCAGGTAAGAGTCCATAAAATTGCAATTTAGGGCATGTCAAGGTCTCAAGTTTTTTTTTTGGCATCAGCCACCACCCTCCCCCACTATCACCTCCACACTATTATGAAAAGGATTTTAAAAAAGGAAAATGTGATTTAGTGTGTATACAAGAACGAAACGTCTTAAAATATTTTCGCGTTAGCTACCCCCTCTACCACCCTCTTATTAAGGGGAGTAAAAAATTAAATTGAGATTTAGTGTGTATACGAAAACCAAGAACCTCTACATTTTTTTTTTGGCATAGCCACCGTCTTTACCATCCCCACCGTATTATTAAAGGGAGTAAAAAAAATAATTAGGATTTAGTGTGTGTACGAGAACCAAGGACCTTTAAAATTTATTTTGGCATTAGCCACCCCCTCTACCACCCCCATCCTATTACTAAAGGGAGTAAAGTATTACATTGGGATTTAGCGTATATAAGACTTCTGGATGTGGAAGTAGTGATTCCATGGGCAGCGGTTTTTAATAGTCCGTTAACCACTATATACAGAAGTCATAACAGTATTGCTTGTGTTGATATATTCCTCTGTACCAAGAAACAGTTTAAAAATGAGATTTATGGCTCACTCCCGAGTTAAGAATTGAAAATTAATACTGGTTAAGTTAATTTCATCTGTAAGGAATATATTACATATATTTTTCTGTTTTGTTACAAAATAGTTTATATTGTAGTTATAGCTACTTGTACTATATACTTGCATTAAGTATCTGTATCTATGATATATTTCCTGTAATCAGGCTTCTGCCTGCTGCATGTATTTTTTAATTAAATAAATAAGTAAACTTCTATCATGTTCTCTATGTAAATATCCTTAGCTAATGTAAATTTAATATTTTATGTGATATTATTTATCTTATGTAAAATTTGTTGAATTTGGACCAAATTGCTAAATAAAAATTAGCATTCCGCCAGGAAACTGAACCTAAATGTCAAATCAATAATGTTATTAAAATGTAGGCAAAATTGCTAAAAATTTCAAGGCACAATCAACTTTATGATAAAAAGTTGTTACTTCATTGAGCTAAGCTAAAAATGACTATCATCGTTGATTGAAACAATCATTCACTTCAAGTCCATCGTTTTATACAATCGAGGTCACGAATATACGTTAAGTATATGTTGCATTTAGAGGTCAAGGCCATTTCATTTAATATTATAACCTGTATTAATCTAATGCTCGTGGATTACCTTCGTGCGTGCCATACTAGTTCTGTTTTATTGTTACGTTAAAATTATTCTTTCCTTCAGGTGTCATGTTCAAATATTTCAAGTCTGCCAGATTAAATTTTTTGAATATGGCACAATGGAACTGATTATACACGTAAGTGACAGAAAGCAAGTAATGTAATCGTGAGAAATCACCACCCGGGATTTCTTCACGTTTCAAATTATGTACCTAAATTTTGAAAACTAAGATCTTTCAATTCAACCTCAAATTTAACAGGAGCAATTGCTCCACCCTTGGACAGTCAGAAATAGAAAATTCTATTGAAGATATGCACGACAATAATTTTTTGATAACTTCGCTCATTTACATAGAAAGTTAAAATGTGCGAAGGTTAAATAGTATTTCTAAAAATATGGTCCTAAATTATTATTGCGTGTAGCATTCAACTAAATAAGTCAAAAATTTCTTATATCACTGGCACGAAACCGTATCCCTTAATAGTTTATAGCAGCTTAAAGAGGTTCAAATATTTTTTCCGATTAATTGAACAACGATAAAAGATAAATAGAAAAACTTTGGGCAAACCCCACACGGAATGATAGGCAAATGGCCCTCGGTTAAATTGCACCAAATTTTAGTATGTTATATGGTTTGGCCCTCTGAACAATAGTTCTCATGGGTACAATGATCAAAAGTCAATATAACACGCAAGCCACTACTTGTTAAAGACAGAACCATTAAGCACGGAATCAAAGACTTAGAGTATACTGTTCCTACCCTACACGAATTAACGGATGTTCATATTCAATCAGGAGCACTAACTTTGAAGAAATAGAAGTCCCTTAGAAAATCTAGCTATAAATCAGGGATGCCAATTTTGAAAAATAAAAGTCCCTAGAAAATCAGTACGAATCAGTGCTACCAACATTGAGAAAAATAAAAATCCCTAGAAATGTGGTTAGGGGAAAATTATCATTATACTCGTACTTTTTTGATTTTTTTAAGGAAAAATTTAATTCAAAAGTACGCGGGCTCGCGGAGACGAAGAGTACTCACAGATATGTTATCTGATACATATCTCGCGCAGCATCTCCGCGCCGCCACTTAATGAAGACACCTTTAATCATCATCCGCTACGTATTCAATGATCTGTGAACTTCATAAAACCGTGTATCAAAGGGGTAGTTTTTCGGGGGTGGTTTTTGGCCGTTTCGGGGGTCGAGGAGGGGCCTCGACATCACCATCGTGCTCAGCATCCTCAAAAACGGGGGGGGGGGGGGGGGTAACACAGGTTTAGCTGGTAGGAGACGGCGGGGGAGTTGGCGAGGGGTCGTGGAGGAGTCCCGACATCACCATCGTGCTTAGCATCCTCGAAAACGGGGGATAACACAGGTTTGGCAGGTAGGACACGGCGGATACGCGGTTTACCCCCTTTCGAGGGTGGTCTTTGACCGTTTGAGGAGTTGGCGGGGGTCGAGAAGTCTCGACATCACCATTGTTCTCAGCATCCTCGGAAACGGGGAGTAACAGAGATTTGGCTGGTAGGAGACGGCGGACATGCGGTGTAACCCTTTCGAGGGTGGTTTTTGGTCGTTTGGGGTGACCTCGGAGAGAGATTTAACCACCACCATCGTGTTCGCATACTCTAAAACTGGGGGGGGGGGCATAGTCTCGTTAGGCTTAGAAAAATTCATATACCTGTCCGACAGAATGCATAACCAAGACAACTATTTTACAGGCGGCCAAGACCTATAACATACTAAAATTCGATGCAAATTAACCGAGGGCCACTTTCCTATCATTCCGTGCGAGGTCCTTTGCGGCGCTTTCGAATTATTTTTAAAGTTGCAAAATCTATGTCTTTCGGTCTATAACTTGAAACGAAGCTAGATAAAGAAATATTGCTCACGACTTCTTTTGTAAAGCACTAAATTCCCTACAAAAAAGTCCGCGGCGGCATTCCTGTATAATGCAATGTTTACATGTAATAATCAATTAACTTGCGTTAATCAGCTTCCAGCGCACGCGGCCATTACACAATATTCACAATATTACTTACCGGTCTCAAACTGTCTGGACATTCCTGGAACCAAAACCCTAATTCGCCTGGTCTAATAATTACAACACGAGATTTACATCACAAGAAAACTTCAAAACCCTTAAAATGCATTGGTCTAAAATTCTTTAACTATCAAGGCCCTAAACTATTAAATTTGTTACCTACAGAATTTAGAGAAATCATACATTTTGGAAAATATTAAGAAAAAGTAGAAAACGAATGGCTAAATTGAGGAAGTAGGAGGTCTATTTGAAGAATTATGCCATTGCTTCTACTCTTTATTTATGTACAGTTACTATATCCAGCAATATACATTTTATTTATAGTATGACAAATATTGAAAGAGTTTTATTTGATATATTAATTTTCTTGTTTATTACTCTTTGACTGGAGTATTCGATATAGTAATAAAATTATATCTATCATATAGTCAGGTCCCCGTGAATGAATAACATTTTTTAAGTCCATCTCTGTATCCATTATTATAGAAGGTCAAAGTTGGGAACAGGATAAATAGGGATTGCGGGTGCAAAGAATTATAGGATTTTCTTGGGAGACAATACACGCAATAAATAAAAACCAAAGACTTATGGCAATGTGTTTGATACATATTAAACATAAAAAGCAGTCCCACTTATATTCGGTAAGAATTAGACAAATAACAAGTTTTCAGAAAAAAATACTTTAACAACATATTTATCCCACTTGCCCCTAAATAACACTTTATACTGTATGGCGTATGACATCGGCAAACTATAAAGACGGTGCTCTTTTTACAGAAAATATTAAAAATATATCAAAATCTATAACAAAACTTTACTACAGATTTATTATATTTGTAATCTGTTTATTTATTTATCACGATAAAATCCAACAGACAAGACTGTCCATAAATAGGGTACTAAAACATAGCAATTTTAAAGATTACATATTATATAAAAAAATACAACTAAATTAAAAATGTATATAAAAAACAACAAGTAAGGATGCTGCAGACAAAGCTGATCATGGCATACACTAACACATAGTAAAGTACCAAGTAAAATACAGAATTACATAAAAAAGAAGAAAAAAAAATTCGAACAAACATTGTAAAAAATTAAGTAGATATACACATATGTACAAAAATACACATATATACAGTAAAATATGGATAAGACAGCCTCTTTAAGAGAACGGCAAAAACTAGCAAAATTATCACGTAATATATCAACAAAGCGCTACAATTCATTGCATTGTCTAGACATAATGAGTAAGGGTGAATTCATGTACTGAATGATGTGGGGTGTATCGTATTTAAATGTTAACGACTGCCTAGCTCCAAATCTGGGTATATTCCATTGCATCTGCTCTAAGAGTTGAGGATTGTCAACATAACCATGAATAATTTTATGCAAATATGTGATATTCACTTACTCTACGCCGTACGAATGACGGCTCAATATCAAGCTCTTAGCAGGTCACTAAGTATAACTGTAATTCTGCTCGGGGTATCTCTGAAATACAGATATTTGCAAAATGTACGTTGTATACGCTCGAACATCTTAATGTGAACATTATATTACGGGCACCAAGCGACACTTCAGCACTCCAAACGACTTCTAACATATGCAAAATATAATATTTTTAGGCATTCAACACTTGTAAATTGTTGTGTATTGAATTATAAATCCTAGCATTCTTAAACATTGACCATTAATATACTCGTAATGAGGAATAAATGATAAAGCAGGATCTAACTTAATACCTAGGTCTTTTTTCCTATCTTGCTCATTGTCTATTAGTCTTGCAATTTTTAAATCATCTGCATAGAAAAAAATATAGGAATCTAGAGATATCTCAATGTCATTGACAAACATTAAAAACAAAAGAGGACCCAAATTGGATCCCTGCGTTACACCACTTGTTGCACAGTAAGTACTGGATTTAAAGCCTTTATGTTCTACATAGTTTTTTCTATCTGATAATAGTGAATACAATAGCTCAATCAAATTTTCACGCAATCCATATTGTTTAGCTTTTTAATGATCGTACCATGATGCGCTTGATCAAACGCTTTAGTAAAATCAGTGAAAATTACGTCAACTTGTAACCTATTATCGAGAGCATTAGACACAAATTGAACAAAGTTGCCAATATTTGTCAGAGTAGAACGACCCCTAAGAAATCCATGTTGGTTAATGAATATCTGCTTAGAAACATGGTTATACATTACAAATGGCAAAACACACTCAAAAACTTTTGCGATATTTGGAATTATGCCAATAGGCCGGTAATTAATAATGTTTTAAAAATTGGAAAAATTTTCGAAATTTTACAGCTCTTTGGAAATACAGATTTATCAATAATTAAGTTAAAAATCTTTCATAACGGTTCTTCAAAGCAGCTAATACAGACTCTGATCAATAATGCCGGAATAAGATCCACACCCATTGTGAAATTAGCTTTAATCTTCATCACTGCTCTTCTGATATCACTAATATCAACGGTAAAACTGTGCAGGACATTGGCACCAACAGACGTATCATCACAGAGTTATCATTTAAAAATATACTACTGCAATGTCTTGTAAAATCATCAACAATATCTTGAGCAGTTATTAGAGGACGCTCATCATAAACCATAGTATCAGGTATTCTCGACAAATTCTTCTTAGCATTCACAAAATTCCAGGGCTGGTTCGGATCATTTTTAATGTTACTTTCAGTAGACCTAATTAAATTATAATATTTACGTCGAATACTGTACTTTATATCACGCCTTAGGATTTTCACCTTGTCTATACTGGGTGTAACAGGATCATGGTATACCCCCCCTTTTCTCCTTTAGTTTTGAAGATATTTGATTGAAATTAAGGATATACTACATACATAATAAGCGGCACTTTTTGACATACAATTGATTTTTTTTCACTTCCGGTTTCACCGGAAGCGGCACTAACTTTCGATTTTTAAATAGAACACCCTGTATATTATTGCATTTTTGAATTCTGCATAATTTTCTGAATCCAACGATGCCAAATAAGCGACATTTCAAACATCGGGTACCTAAAGTTTGAGTTCTTGTAGTAAAAGTACCACATATATATAGCAAAAAACCGACCATTCGCCGGGGCTCAATGGTCAACTTCTCATTATGACACCTTGTCAAAAAGGCGAAAAAAAGTCGCTAAAATTACCTCATTGGGTACATGCCTAAAAACGTGACAATTAACTGGGAAACTCATTACAATTGTTATTTTGTGTGGCAGACGTCAGTATTTGAACGCATTCGTAGAGCAAACGCCCGTCGCGACACCCAAAATTCCGACAAACCTGGGTTCAAATCAAAGGTCTTTTTATGTAGATCATAAATACTTTTGAGAAAGATGGGCAGACGGTCAACCATAAAGAGCAGACGCTTTAGAAAATGTAACCTTAAAGAATAATGCCAAAGTCGGTTAGGGTTTTATTGAGTACATATTCGGACATTTGAGAATGCACTAGGAAAACTGTAACAATTATTATTTTGTTTGTCAGACTTCCGTAAATATGTAGGCAAAACAACTTCGTATACAAGAAAGAACAGCAATACAAAACAATAGTAGTAAATAAAAATAGCAAGTTTTTTTTAGTTTTGTTTGATAATAAATCTACAGAAAAACAACTATTCGTCATCTTAGTCATCATTTACAATGAGAGTATATGTATATATATGAAGTGTTAGTGTACTCCCGGGTGCTCTCTCGCGTCGATGGTCGACTCCTCCAGGAGTCACGGTTGTCTGAACGATGTTTCCGCAGAATCTCATCTGCCATCTTCAGGTTCTCACTGAAAGCTGTCTACTGCTGCTCCTCGTTGCTCGAACTGAAGTTCAGGTTCCCACTGAAAGCTGCCTACTGCTGCTCCTCGTTGCTCGAACTGAACATTATTTTTTTGAAACCACCATTCGTGAAATATTCCGTAATATTTCATTACCAAGGAGAAGAAATATGTTTTTTATGCATGACGGCGTAACACCGCATTAAACCAGAACATGTAGAACATGGTTACACAACCACTATCTTAATAGATGGATTGGCTGGGATGCAGATGGGCTTATCAAGTGACCTGCTCGGTCTCCTGACCCAGCTCCTCTTGATTTCACTGTGTGGAGACGTGATTGAACAGTTGAGAGAAAAATCGTTCAAAAGTTTATTTTAGAAATTATCTTTTTTTATTAAGTGTAATTTTTTCCTTTTTTGTATATTTCTCCTATTCTGTAATTGGGTCGCACGACCTGAATAGTGTAAATAAAATGAAATAAATAAAAATACTTTTGCATAAGGAAAAATGAAGGACATTTCAAACATTTTTTGTAATTGATAATTTTCTGCGTTTAATTACATTGCAAAGCATTCTTCGAGAGAGTATTTCGGACCTAATTATGCCGAGTTGATGAAATGGTAAGATCGAGGGGAACGGAACTCAATATCTGAGGAAAATGTTAATCAAACCGCTACGCTGGACTATAAGTTTGACTGATTTTTTATTAGTCTTAAATTGTTTTTATGATGTTAAATCCTGCGAAAAATGTTTTTAATTTCATTGTCTGTATTCTCATATGTTTTAAATATATTTTTGATAGAATTCGGATGCAATAATTCGCTTACGCAAGACGTTAGGAACAAAAGCACTTTACATACAAAGAGTCTTATAAGCGTAAACTAAACATGACGCAGGGAAAGTTTTATTGAATCTTGAAGACTCATAGCAATGCAAAAACCTAAATTAGTATTCAATTTTACTACTTTTTATGCTAGTTTTTTATGATTTCAAATTAATGAAGAATTTGCAAGCAATAGCTTCATAAATTTTAATGAGATATATTAGACAATAACAAATATGCATTAATATTTACCAGGATATATTTTTCCAATATTTAAAAAAATAACACCCTTATTAACACATAATAGAATAACCAGAAAATCTAACATCCAAGGATAATTATTTTAAATACATAGTAAAATGTGCCGTTTCAAAACGTTATTCAAATTACACATTTCTAGGCTCTAGGTACAAAGAAATAATCATTTAACAAATCATATAAATGAGTAATTACCATTAAATTATATAACACTTAGGACACAATGAAAATTTAAAAACATATCGGCATCACGGTAATGGTTAATGGTTTTCAGTGTTAAAAGCAGTAGCTGCAATACTTGGTCTGGTTGGAATGCCCTGCTCATAGTGCGGCTTGCCGATCCCTATCAATAGTGGGGTGGATCTGGTATTGAAAATGGCTTGAAGTCGGACCCCTCTATCTTCTGGAACATTTCCGGTGGAACTTTTCGCGAGGAGGGGGGGATTTACGTGTAAAGATAGGAAAAATCAGTTTTTCGGACATAACTCGCTTAGTTTCATTCGAATCGAAAAAGTGCACATGGATAAATGAAGGGCTCGCAAAGACACGTAAACTAAATTTTGACTCGTCGAAATCGGTCCAGTGGTTTTCGAGATATTGCGAATTGAAGATACGGATTTGTATACGGATTTTTTCGCTGCGGCAGGAACGTACCGAGAGCGGTTTTCACGTTTTTTTCGAGGAAGAAAGTGACTTGGCGACTTTTTATTTTTTCCTCCAATAGAAACTCAGAACCTAAGTACCTACTGTATCCAAATTTCAAGTCGCTAACTTGATTAGGGGGGGAGGAGGAAGGAAAATTGTAAATAAAATTAAAATTATTGTAACTTCCACAAATTTTTCCGCAAATCGCGCAGCAAACGTCCCATCGAATGTAGAATTTTTTTCTCTTTGATTTAAGTCCGGCCAGATTGCGAACGGATGATTGAGGGGAAAGGGAAACCTGCAAAGTTTTTGCCCTGTATAAGGGTAAGGGTTAGGAACTTCGGGTCGGGCTCATTTTCAAGGGCAATCAATTATCTTTCAAGATTTATTACCTCGAAGCTCTAACTTCATTAGGGCCTGCACGCGCGCGTGATACATTTATAAAAAAGAGGGCAGCAATTCAGCAGCCGTGCAGCGAGATACCGGGGGAAGAGCCTAGCGCTCCCACTTCTCTCCCTTCTCTATCACAAATACACAAATAGTTGTTATAAAAAAAATTATCTTGTAATAATGACCACAAATTGTACTGATGAGAGATCATTTTCAAAACTAAAATTGACGACAAATAGATTAAGATCATCTATGAGCCAAGGTAGGCTCCAGGACCATTTAATTAGTATGAGTATCAATAATACCTTACAAAGAATTCGCTATTCAAAAATCTCCAAATAAAAAGGTTCCCATCCATATTCATCTGGCCCTGCATCAATTTCTCGTATTCAGCTGTCACTTTTCTTGACAGCAATGAGGCTCACGGTTGTAAACTTTGAACTGAAGTTAGTAAGTTCGGTGTGTACATGTATGGAAACCGCCGAGCATCCTCGGTTTGAAAATGGGTTCGAGGTGATTTCTTCAAGCCGAGCATGCTTGACCGTGTATGGGGGGTTTAAGTTCTGACACAGCAGAATAAATGATTATTACCTCTACCCCGCAGGATTAAATATGGTTAGGCCGCCACTGATGAAATAAAAGACCCATGATTAACCTCAACATTTTAGGTCCAACCATTAAGCAACTAAATCAACCTCTGTCCAACGTTTTACTACGGAAAAAACAAGTGTGACAAGTTAGGATAAGGTGATTCAGTAATGGTTAGATAATAATAAATACCACAGAAATTATACAACGCCAAATTCCAGAAGCTAGAGGCTTGTGCGGAAGGGGGTTACACATTGAAAAAACGCGGACATACAGCCATTTCCTCCGACAGTGCCGGAGCAGAGATTCGAACCCGGTGGCGCAATACCCATTCATTAATCGCGATTTGCCACCTCGCGCCTTAACCAACACGGTTATCGGCCAGACAGACGTTTGTTAACCCTAAGGATACTGTTTCGTTTTACTGTTGTCGATGCACGTTTATACTACGTGACGTCAAAGCCTTGCCGCGCTTATAAATTTATTTGAAATGGTTGGTGGCTCGCAAGGTTTTAAAAACTTGTAATAAATTAATTCCTGATAATTAAGACGTCATATTTTGCATACCGCATTTACGTACATAATTGAACATTTTTATACAATAAAAAAATGTGCAAGTTCCCTATTAAGGCGAAAAAGAGGGTACACTGCCCTTCTCCGGATATTTTGTATACTGTTATTTTTGTAAATTTTCTCTTATGGCTTAATTTTTGCAAACCCACGTCAAAATACACCCGAAAATGCAAAAAAATTTGGTTGGAAAATATTTTCTCATTATTTCTGCTTTTTACGTCTTGAGATTGGCCTAATAACTTATGAAGCTCGTTATAGTATTTCAAAACTAATACTGTTATTTGGTAATTATGCAAAATAATATTTATTCTTTCTAGTTTTCATTGTAATAAAAAATAAATACGCTGTTTTTATAGTGTTCAAAATAAATATTTCAGTGACAAAGATACCTAAAAAATGTAAGTGAATGAGTTCGATCCGTTTTCTATTTTACTGGGTCTCTTTGAAATACGTGCCGGTATGTGGACAGGAACTAACAGTAAACCCACGAGGCATATTAAAATTTTACACTTTAAAATTGCCTAGCTCTATATATTATACAATACACATATTACTTTAGACTAAATGTTTCACATTTGAAAGAAGGCTAATCATAAAGCTTGTAAAATTAATAGGAAGCTGTAACGGAGTTCCTGATTTACATTATTTTTAATTAGATGTTTTGTTGTGAACTCGTTATGAAACTGTTATTGGTTGAATATACTTCCTAAACAATTAATGTTACTGACAATACTTAATGTAAGGTATTAGTATATAGGAGTACTGAAAACAGTAATTTTGTTCGATTCTGGTAAGTATTTGTTTATATTTTATCTAGTCTAGCGTTAAGTATTATGTCTATAGCAATAAACATAAAACTTATAAAATAGTAAATTGATGTAAGTTATTTGTTATTACGCTACACAGGAAATAGGGCAATGACAATATAGAGGGTGGGGCAATATAGTTCGTCGGACCTCGATATCTCGAGTTCTACGATAGCTAGAAATTTTTTAAAAAATTGCTAATAAACTAGATAAAAAGTCTATAACTGGAAATTATTTTCGAACATACAGGTCGAGCCAAGACAAAATTACGGGACCAAGTGCATTTTTTTTAAATGGGATGCTATGTATATCAGTACATTTTTTGGTGCCTCTTTCTAGGCTCTATTCATTCCTATATTAGCATTGAATATCTCCCAACCACTTAGATGTAATGAATTTTTTTGTTGAAATAATGCAATCTGCAGATGGATATTAAAAAAATCACCACAGTCACAATTATGGGTTTTAAGAAATACTTATGTGAATACCAGTTACGAGACATCTAATTAATGTTTTTGAATCATCTTCATTTCCTAAAAAAATCGGCAGCTGGAAGCGGCTGAAACCTCCCCACTCGGTGGATTTTTGAAGCCGAAAAGAGCATTAAATTGTGTGACAAAACGGTACTAAACGTAATCCGATCATCCAAAACCTTTTCAGATCTTCTGGAGCATTAAAAAAATCCTCAACTTAATGAATTTACAATCATCTATGCGAGTTATTACCTACATTATCGCTCGTTGAATAATATTCTATTAGGATATTAACAACTTTAACATCACTTGAACGGCTAAGAAAGTCTAGTTATCCTAAATACTACAGATTTGTAAAGCAACAAACTGAAAATTGGTAAAGTGATAATCTATAATAAATTCACCAACGAAGGTACAGAAAGCATATGATATTGATATTGTTGCATCTACCTTTAAAGTTTGTGACAATCCACTAAAAGTTACAAATATGCCGAAATCTTATTAACATGACATGACACCAACGTTATCGGACCACAAACGATGACAATGACAATCGTCAAAATTTGCTCATTGCAATCCGATCGCTCGCGGCTGTCTTTGTTAAATGAAACATTAGCATTTCAGTAATTTTACTAGATTTTAGAGGAATATTTGTAGTTTAATTCTTCGATTTGTCTGTATATATATTTAAAAACGGCAATAAACGTAATCCGCTCTACTTCTAGAGCAGTGAAGAAACCCTCACACGTGAATTGACAAGTGATGTGACGAGTTTCACGACGTAACGGCTACGCGCATCGATCATGTCATGCGAAATGCGATCTATGCTTCATATTTGCTTTGTTTTTAATTTTTTCACGGAAACCAAATCGAAAGGGTGAAAGTGTGATATATCGTTGAAATCAGAATTTTAACTGCTTTTCAATGGTTCCATTGAAAATTAAAAGTAATTATAAAATAAACAACTTGTTGCGTCAAAATGGCACTAAACGTAATCCGATCTCAACCAAAACCTTTTCAGATCTTCTGGGGCACTAAAGAAACGCACATGCAAAGTTTCATTCAAATCCGTTCAGTAATTTCGGCGCTATCGTGCTAACACACATACACACACACAGACAATTTTCAAAAACCACTTTTTTGGGTTCCTAGGACCTCAAAACGTAAAGATTTGATGTTATCTCAATTTTCGTTTTTGAACCAATTTTAGTAACCTCTCACAATTTTATTGTGGAGAGGTTAAAATGTACAGGGTGACAAAAAATTATGTTCAATTAAGAACACTTTAAATTGAATTTTCCCCATTTTTTCAATTGGAACACCCTGTATATTTTTCGACGATGTGATGTAGAAATGAAAAACGAAAATTTTTTGTAAGTACTTCCCTATGGCTAATTGCGACCATTTCCGTTTTATAAATAAATGTCAAATTCAAGAATAAACTTAAAAAAAGAGGTTACCTCAAATAATTCAATAGAAAAATTTATAATAGGTGTTCGACGTGTTACTCATTTTGATTGACACACGTCTTTATACAATTTTGAAGTGAGGCCACTTAGTAGGACCATTTCTTCCAATCCATTGAAATGAGTAAATAGTATGTTTTTAGTATTCGTGGCGTACTTTCTTCAGGGTGTTCTTGAACAATATTAATGAAATTTTCTTGCTCCTCAACGTTTTGAACAATATTTGGTTCTACTTTTGATGATGGAAACCTGCCGTGCTCCCTTGCATAGCGATACACAGTTGAAAAGTCTGATGATTTGGCGTTCTTCTGTTAGGAAAACGAATATGGTATTTCTCTGCGGCTTGTCTACCATTATCATCACACAATTCATACACATAAATAATATCGGCATATTCCTCATTTGTAAAATTATAAGGCATGCTCATTTGCAGACTAAGTTAGCCATTAAAAGTAGACTAGTTCTAAAGTTTATGACAACAAACATAGAAATGTCAAACTATCTAGGCCTACTATAATTATAACAAAAAGAAAACTGTTTAATGATTCCTATTTTAAAATGTACCTACTTATTTATACACTACACTTTCTTTGGAATAAAAAAAAAACTTTGGTTTAAATTTTTTTTTCCATATTGAACCTTATTCACCGAGATTAAATTAACAATTTTTATTTATTTGGACAATTAGTGTAAGCAAATGAAGCTGTTTTTTTTCAAATTCCCCATTTTGCCAAATTCAATCGTTTGTAAAAAAATCAATAAAGGTGCGTCAAAAAATCTAATTACATGGTTTTATTTAGTTATGTATGGGCTTTTATAATTGGCAACCGAATGTTAAAAAATATATATACAAAAATAGATAAACAAATTTAAAAGTCCGGCCCTGGAATTAAAAAAATATATATAATAGCAATCTATCAACTCTGATAAGTGTATAAAGTGTCTAAAATTTAAACAGATTCCGATAAATAGTGAGGACGTTGTGGCCAAAATAAATTTAGACACCCTGTATCTCAGAAATTAAGAGCGACAGGAAAATTTCAATGGCCGTTCCTGAATACTCAAGTGGTCCTATGCCGCCTCTGGAAGTATGTACAGTTCCTCATAAAACATCCTGTATAAGCTGCACTGTATATTGGTTACTGCATCATGTTACATGTACGAGTAACTACGAAAGTCCACAACGAATGTTAAAATTTATTAACCAGTTAATATAAAATTCAGTGCAAATTATTTTATTCGCTTCATCTGATATACAAAAAATAAATATATTATTGACTAGTTCAGGAGGGGTCTTATATCACGATGATTTGGTTAATTTGGAAAATTCCCAATGATTGATATTGACATTGATAGAAAAAATAAACAATAACAGGTTTTGTTACTTATTTTTTATATATTTTTTTTTACACACATCAATCATTAACTCTAACGGCACGCCGCCATGACTTATTAATAAAATTATATATTATAACCTTGCGATGATTATTATTACCACATGTAAATTGCCATTAGACAAATATTTAATGAATAACTGACACATACGCATCATTAAGTTGCATGGGATAATTTAGTTATT
The DNA here is from genome assembly GCA_963675555.1 of Leptura quadrifasciata. Taxonomy (NCBI): domain Eukaryota; kingdom Metazoa; phylum Arthropoda; class Insecta; order Coleoptera; family Cerambycidae; genus Leptura; species Leptura quadrifasciata. Next base: position 45,961,078 of record OY776677.1, read on the forward strand.
TTTAAAATCATTTTTTAAAGAATTTCATTAGTTATTTATTCTGTTACAGTGTAATAATATGATTCAATTAAACGTAGTTTATTGTGCGAGATGAGAAATTATTAAGTTTGTATCAAACGTAGAAAGCATATAAAAACAACAATGGCACTTTCTAAAATAATAAAACCGTTTGAATCTCTTTCCTTTTCTTTAATTAAAAAATTATGTGACGCAATATAACCAATAAAAGTTATGAAATGGAAACAAATTAAATATTGTGTTACGCTCGGAAAAAGAAAAAAAAATACAAAAAATATTAAAGGTTTGGAACCAGTTTAGTTCGGCTTTAAGAAATCTGAGTAAGTTTGACCCTGTCACATTTTAATATACCAGGAATGGTAAAGCTACTTTATTATTTATATAATATACTGGCTTGTATTTAAAAAAAGAAACAGAGCTTTATGGTCAACATGAGACAAGAGCGGACTAACGGGAATTATCTCTCCTCTCAAAGGTTCTGTTAGCATCAACGAAATTTTAAATATTTCTGAAAGTAAAAATATCGAACAGGACCTGTTATCCCGTTAAACTCGACACGCTAATCTCTCATCCCAATTTAAATTCAATTATTATATTACTAACACCTTAAATAATATATTTTTCGTTGTCTGTAATTGTTTACAATCCAAAATACTAACTGCTTTTCGATCGATCACACCGACAATTTTTAAAACGGTAGAAACTTAGTTTTAAAGACGCATAGAGATGCGTGTCTATCAAAATGGACAACATATGGACCACAGATAAAAAAAATTCAGTTCAATTGTTAGAAAAACCTTTAATTTTTTAAGTTTATTCTTGAACTTTGCACTTATTGCTCAGTAAATCGAAAATGGTTACAAATAGCAATAGAACGAGGGGCAAACCGCGAAGGAAGTTTGGTGTATACGTCAGAGGAAGTCTCGGGGAAATTGGAGGAAGTCTCGGGGAAATTGGAGGAAGTCTGCAGAAGTCTAGAGGAGGCACGAGGAAGTCCGTGGGTGTTCGAGGAAATCTTTAATTGAGAAATCTGTGCATTACCTGCTGTAAACCACTACGCATGGCAGTCATTATTCTCAAGTTACGTAATCTTTCAACCTTATCAATCTTTATGAATTGATCCAGAGAGTAAATTACAAACTATAGGGCAAGTCAAAAAACAAATACATAATTACATAATATAATACTGAAACATACCACCCCTAAGTAGGTAATATTAAAAAAAAAATCTTGTGTTTGTTTTAAAGTCAGGGAAACATTGTTTTTACAACAACAATTAACTAGAAACTATCACAGCATTATACAATTATTACTTAAAAATAATTCTTATTTTCATTCCAAATTTATGCAATTATTAATTTTACAACTATTAAACATAAATTATGTTACAAGTCTGTACAATTTCATACGCATATAAGTAGGCCCGACTCGATGTCTCCGATGCTTCTAAATATTGGGGTAAAACGTAGATAAATTTCAAGTGGTGCTTAAAAGCGTCTTTAACATGAGTTGTTAATTCTTATATAATGCTTGGCAATTTCTACACAAGTGCATTTTGTAAAGTCAGAAATACGTCGAGGGCTACGCAAAGGTGAATAGGACGACATTATGTGCATAAGACAGAGACACTGCATAGCGTGACGACGCCCGTCTCCGTGTATCGAATACGTGAGAGAGCGTTCAGGACATATGGGAGAACTGGACCTGTGATTTGGGAACCGCGGTACTGGAAAAACAGACTAAAAGCCAGGCGACGCTTTGCAGCGGGGCAGAACTTATCGGGGACGCCTTCTAAGTTCGCCAAGAAGAATACTTATTGAGGACTCTTGCCTACGACTACAAGCACTTCAAGTCCAGTAAAAGCAAAATTCATCATGTTTGTTTTCGAACCCTCTGAATTTGCTAAGGGATACTAATTGCAGGACCCCGCTGTTTATACGACGCCACTCTCACTGACCAAACTGTCTAAGTATCATAACCTTTATTATTTAAAATTGAGTTTAGGGTATTATGGGTAATTTGCTTATTTGTGGTACTAAAGTACATTCGATTTTTTATGAAATATTAGCTTTGCTTTTCAACAAGAAAACATGATAAAATTATATTACAATTTACTCAGTTATTAATTTCGATAAGGAGACTAGGTAAAAGTTCACATGCTGAATATTTTACTAGGGAGATTTACGTTTGATAAATAACATGTTTATATCCTAGTACTATATATTTCAGAGTTTATGCAATGAAAAGCAACTTTAACTTTAATTATACTTCAGTTGATATACTATCCAAGGCCTACCGTGTGCCTTTATATGTAAGGTTTCACAAGAATGGTTTACAGTTCAAATTATTGTGAGATATTTCTCAGCTGCGAATACCTAATTTTCTATGATTGTTTAATAACGATCCACCACTGTTAATTCCTTTACGCACTACAAACTGTATAGGCCAGCGGTCAATCGACCCGTGACCTTGCTTGTATTTAAGGGGGTTACTTTTTTCGTCGAGTACTGAACCGGGACGTCTTGTCTGTTTGAATTATATCTACCCACCCCCTTTTACGTTGTTGAACAGTCATACACAATTTGGTAGTTGCCGTTTGTGAAATCAATTAAGCGCGATTTCCCCCCAATATTCTATGATATTTTACATGAGTATTTAATTCTCATTTACATAGCGTTTGCTAACACTATGATGTCAATCCCCATTTAATCGGCCTATTTGCCGCATTTTTAATTACAACTACAAAATAACATGGAATACTATTGTATTACCTGGTTCTTGTTATTGCATAGCCAACCCTAAAACATGTATAGTATGGTCATTACTATATCGACGTAAATTTTCTTATATAATATTTAGACAATTGTCTTAAATATTTGGATTGTTTTTCAGACATTTCAATTTCATAATTACATATTACCAACAGAACGCTAATGCTTCGATTGGAACATATGTTGGTAATATGTAATTATTACACTTAACGCGCCACGCTTATAACTCGTAATTCAGTGTTCGTAGGGCACCTATCCCGGAGAGTAGCTTTTGGTTGCAGTGTGGTTACGTTCCTTAAAGTAAAATAAGGACTTTATAGAGTAATTTGCGACTGAAATATTATGTTTCAATATTCTGCCCTCTAGAAGCACACTTGAACTCATATCTTTCAATGTTTATTAAAGTAAAATTTGATAAATGGGTGTGGGGGCATATCGTGGGACAAATAATACCGAAATCGTCAAGTAATGGTGTCTATAATATAGTAAATAAGAGGAGAGGTAACAATTGAAAGACGAATATACCTAGTAACAAATGATGATGCGCAGTCATCAGGGAGTGGCACTTTAACCCCGCAATAAATTGTCATCAGGGAGTGCTGCGCAGTAAATGGAATTATGGACTAATACACCTGTCGGAATGCTCTTTATACTAAATGAAATTTTCTGTCAACTAAAAGAAAGAGGAACTTCTTGAATGTTACTAACATTTATATTACTATGAAAAATTAGGAGAATTTCAAAGAAGTTTGGGGAAGTCTTGAGGATGTCCGGGGAAGTGTTGATGAAGTTTCGAGGAAATCCGAGGGGAAAGTCAGGGAAGTCTCCTACGAAAAGGAAGTCTGGTGTACAAAATTTTGGCCACGGTTGACCCCTCGGCGATAGAAAATGTACATACAAAAAATGCTGGTTTTTCATTCTTATATCATATGGTCGAAATATATACAAGGTGTTTCATTTTTAGGAAGTGAAAATGATTCAAAAACATCACATAGATGTCTCGTTGTTTCTAAAAATTTTTCTTAAAATCCATACCGGTAACTAGTGACTTTTTCAAAATCCATCAGCAGATGGCATTATTTTAATAAAAAAATCGCTACATCAAAATGGTTGGGAGATAGTCAATAGTAATACATAAATGGAAGGAGTCTAGAAATAGGCTTCTAAAAATGTACTGATATTTAGATCATTCCATTTTTTAAAAATGGCACTTAGTTCGGCACAATCGTCTTGGTTCATCCTGTACATTCGAAAATAATCTCTTACTTGTTTTTTTTTTTAATTTCTGGCTATTGAAGTTTACTAAACAGTGGGAGGAAAGTACTGCAAGATATTAAAAATTATTTGTTGACTTATATTCAGCGTTTAATTAAATTTTGATTAAGTATTAAATTTGAATAAAAAAACACGCTCGAACCGAACAAATAAACGATCTACCCGAACATAAATACGTATAATTTACCACCATTCGCCACCTTGAGGCTGAAAAATATTTTGCCATCGTGACCAGAGGCCAGAAACATCAAAAGCGAATAAAAGGTAATCTAAATTAGCAATAAAAAAAGATCCGGTTTTATGGTTACTCATGAATTATGCGAGGGAATTATGGAAATGCCGAATCGAGCTGAATATTTCACTAAAAACTTTACTTCACTCAACAGATATTTTAGCTCACGGAGTCATGGGAGTATCAAAATGACCATTCAAATAAATTTTTATCGATTTTGTGACAGAAAATTTCCCATAACTTTCGTTTAATTAGTTTTATAGTCATCAGCTATAATGTTCCAAGGCAAGGACGTTGATGAGTACGACATATGAGTTTCCGAAAGCACGTTGCTTGATAACAGCCCGACGCCTTAGACGGAGGGCAATTAACTAAAAGCAACATGCTTGAGGAAACTGAGATAAAATTATGAGTTATTTATCATTGGCTTAGATTTTTTTTGCAATAAGTAATCTACTTATATTATTTATTCAAAACTATCTAAAAACATTATTTATCTTCGAGCGTCAAAAAAACATAACTTTATGACGAGCTCTTTGAACGTAAATTGCCATTTCTCTGATACTTCGTCTGACCGGCTTACTTAGTCTCCTACGATATTATTTTGGTAATATCAGTATTGTCAGTAATAGTTGGTAATATTGGTAATATTCGATAATATTTGGTAGTATTATTCAGTAATATTTTGGTAGTACTTAGCAATTTGTATTCAAATTAATGTGTTTATAATGATTTGCATCATGATTTTAAGGAGATAAGATATTCGCAATCTACTTTCCACGCATTCCAGTCCATAGATGAGGAATACGAGCAGAATCAGAACTATATACCATAGGTGCATTCGGTGCAATTGCACTCGGCGTGCCACTTTTTGGAGGGTGGAAAAATTCATGAACGAACAAATTTCAAGAATGCAGGCGGTTTTCAACATGTAGATAAACTGAATGTCTCACCGGATGCACTGTCATCTTCAATTAATTTTGGAACTATTAAAGTAGGTAATAAAGCAGTTTTTCTAAACAAAAAGCAATAAAGGCATATATTTAAATCCACAATGAGATAAGCGTTTAGTGGAATTAGCTATTATTGTGACCCATCAGTTGTTGGATTTACAGTTAGAATATAAAGAACTTGGGCGCTAATTTGCATCTACTATTCAACGATCCTAGCTTGGCGTTTGACAGCGGGAGAAGAAGTATCTCCAGAGTGGAACAGAGACGAACAAGCTGCTTTACTGTGAAAGTACAATTAGAAATTTGAGTAGAGCACGAGGCGCGTTTAGATTTTAAATGAAAATGACACTAAAAAAGAAGCTAGGTTATATTAGTAGTCGGTAATAGTTAAATACCAGTAACCTGCATATTATGGGGCTAATGATTCTATTAAATTTTATAGCATACTTTACTTTTTTCAAGACTGGACAGATCTTTCCATGGGGAAGGGAACATATGGTTTTAGATCACAGCGCATCAAAACTCAAATGCGAAGCTAAGATCGTTGAGAAGTATTAAAATTTGGAAAGATACTTTCATCTATGTACAATTAACAAAAATAAACAATAATCAGGTGAACGTGATCGTTTGGATAATGAAAATCAAGAGTTTTCCGTGATGAAACTAAAAACACTCCTAACAATATGTATATTATTTACTATCAAAAGTAAATAATTCCCTTCAAGTACATTATTGTCATTATTTATGGATACAATTAATATTTTCGAATTATCAAAATATTACTTCCTTTTGGAAGTTTGGAAATAATCGAAAATCAAACACATGAATTTATTAATATAAATAACTACCTATTTTCAATTGCGGCACCTGATGTTAAGCAAGAACTAATATTATTAGGAACCCAACTAATTTTCGCCAAAGAGTATGTAGAAAGAAACATATTCGTTGTAGATTGTTTTGCGGGGCCGTTTGGTTTCGAACAGCCTTACTTCACATCGACCTAAAAGATCTTTTGTGATTTACCTTACATCTAGTGGTTATCCAGGATTCCCAAACTTTTTACAAAGCTTGTGATTTTCCTGGGAGCTAACTTCCCTATGTCTTTAGGCGTTAATTCCGCCTGTCCTAGGAATTTTAGCCTAGTGCGGACTAACACCTTGCATTCGCAAAGTATGTGTTCCGCAGTTTCAATTGCAGTATCGCAATATCTGCATTTATTATCTACCGCCTTGCCCATATTCTTGAGATGGTATCTCAAGGGGCAGTGGCTAGTTAGAAGGCCTGTGGTTAGCCTTAATTCAGACTTTTCAAGTTCGAGAAGCCTTGTGGCATTCTTTGTCGAATAAGTTATAAGCTTTTTCGCTTCTCTTTGGCCTGGAGTATTTCCTCCAGTACGACTTTTTCTGATCTTTTTCCCATTCTTGGATCTCCTCCGCTATATGTCCCTTGGCTAGGCCACAAAACGGTTCGGGTCCAATGAACGGTGCTTCAGGTCGTTTTTTTGCAAGGCTATCAGAGTTCATTTCCTTGTACTCCCTCATGCCCTGGCACCCACATCAAGGCAACCTTGTTGTTATTAGCCAGTTGCCATTATAAATCGTTAGTAAAGAAAATAAAGAAATCGAGCAAAAAGCTATTGCCGGTTTAATTGTATCAGGAACAAGTGAAGATTCTGAAGAAATACACCTTGACGACAGTTCCGACATGGAAAATTTCGAGGAAGACTCGGAGGAAGATTTTATTAATACAGATTCAGGCGAACGTTGTAAGGAAAATAACGAGAATAGGTAATGATCCGTTTGCCAGAAAGCGATGCGACTTGGTCAATATAAAAAAAATACAAGGCGATGAAAAATATTAAAAAATAAGACGATTTGTACAGTAGGGTGGAATGAATAAAACAAATCTTTTAAATTTCTTCAGATGCATAGTGTAAATGGATGCTATTAATCTTGATCGAAGAATATTTTGAGAGTTCACAACTACCTTGAAAATGGGGAAAATGTTCGATTTTTTTAATTTTAAAAAATTTTCAAATCGACAATCGAGTCGACAATCATATTTCCTTTATGGCTTCTTATCAATGTTAAAACGTGTATACAAAAGTTTTTTAGATAAAGCATTTTTTAGTTCCACGAATATTTTAAACTTGTTTCTAAAAAGAAAGAATTGTGTGAAAATAAAGTTTTTCGGAACAGATTTAAAACGTTTATGGACCTAAACAATGTTTTATTTGAAAGACTTTTGTATACGATTTAACACCGGCATGAAGCCATAAAATAATTACCTATAATTGTCAATTGGGAAATTTTTAATAATTCGAAAATCGATCTTTTGCCTAAGTATATATTATGTCACCGGAACTAATATCGTTACCATTTGTATGGGAAAAAACGGACGTAGAAGTCTCTGATCAAGCGAAGAATCTTTTGTTTTCTACGTTATTGCCGGAGGTGCCGATTGGACAGTATATTTAATCAATTTACACCCCCGCGTCCTCTACGTGCGGATATTTGCAAAAATAACGGTCGAATTCTGTATTGTCATCTGATCTTAGTAACTGCAAAATTTCATCAATTGATTATGTCGGGAAGTGTGTTATATAAGGGATGCAAGATTTGAACACAAACATGAAAATACTACATTGTTAGTTAAAGAAAAGCAAGTAAAACATAACAGTATTTATTTCATTCATAATATTCGATGTTTGAAGAAAAAATAGCATGTTATATGCGGAGGAAAGCGACTATTTGCACTTTTATTACTTTCTCCAAACGACAAAAAACATGATTTTTATGACAAGTTTCTATACTGTCATTTCTCTGACACTTTGTCTGACCGGCTTACTTAATAATACCTTATTGCCACTAACGAGCTCAAAGCAGCAGTAATAATAGTTTGTGCAACAAGAGTGGATATGATATCCATATCGCACAGCGCCGCGCTCAATCTTTCGAGTGCGATATGGATAATCTACTCGAATTATACAGTGTACCTTTTCTACGACCGGCTTAAGAAAAAACTACAAAAAAGTTATTTTAATCAAATTTTAATATACTAACGTAGGTAGCGTCTGCTTAATCTTCTAGTTTAGGTGGAAACATTTTGTGTGAATTTCGCTGGGGGGTAGACAAATTCCTACAAAAAGGTGAGTGAAGTATTTGGGGGTGAGACTCGGCCAAAGACTGACGTTCAACACCTACATCAACGAGACCGTACGGGATCGTCTACTCCATATCCAGAAGTCTGTATTCGCTCTTGGTCAGGGGTAGCAGACTGAACAGAAATAACAAAAAGCTGTTGTACACGATGGTGATCAGGCCGGCCATCACATACGCGGCTCCGGTGTGGTGCAGCATACCGCGCGAAGAAAACTTCAAGTGCTTGAACACACATTTATGCGCCTCGTGTCGAACTGTGGCAGGTACACCTCCCTCAGAGATCTATACGCATACTGCAACGACATAACCCCACTAGCGGACTACGTCCAACACATAATTCTACGAATTTAAGCTGGGCGATAGTCCGCTAACAAGAGACATAACACGAATTAAGACAGCATAATGCCCCATTTCGGATCAAACACAAATTATCATGCCAAGTGTTGTTCGTTTTCCGGCAACCTCTTTAGCCAAACTTCCTTCTACCCTAATCGTTCTCTATCCCACTCTCTCCATTTTTCCCTAAATTCTTTTACTGGACACGTGCAACTCTTTCCTTCTCCTTGTTTTTGTCTGTCTCTTTGCTTGTTTTGTCTCATTGCTTCTATCTGTTTCCTGAAAATTCTTCCTCGAAATCTCCATTAAAAACCATAATATTTTAAATGCCATCTTTTGTTTTGCTCTATTTTCCGGCGGCCGGGAGACCGCCGAGCCGATGGTTGCCTCGAACGGGCTTGTTCGCTGAACTCCGTCCCGTATCAACTGCCAAAATTTATTAGGTGTGTTGTGCTCCAATTTTTCATATTGTTTTTATTTTTATAGCTTCGTCCAAATATACAATCCCCGCGACGCTGCGCGCCGCGGATGCCAGAGGAGCAAATTTTATGTATATTTTAACTGTTAATAAATTTGTTTTGAATTGAATTGACGCTTCGTATGCAAGAGGTTGTAGGTTCAACTCCCCCGCCCCCCTCCCACATAGTTATTCTTTTCTCTGAAATTTTGTATGTACCATTTATAAATTTTTCACCGGAATCGCTCGTTTTTTATTACTTTTTAGCTCAATAACTACACAAATACACACTGACAGTTTACGCACTAACTTGAAGTTTTTAAAACGAATAGCTGTCTATGTACTTAATACACGAACTGTCGATTTCATATCCATCCTAGATAGTATATGATATATATCCGTTCAGTTAACTGGAATTGCCCACTTATCCATTTTACAGGCTGTACAGAAAACAGAAAATTTACATAAGAGAGAGAATCTTTTATGGGAAAATCCAATCTTGCCCCCATCAAGAAATTCCTAGATCCACCACTGTGTGGATTTAAATGATTTATTTGGTCTCCTGCCGGCCTCACTTCGCTCGCCCATCAAATACATCCTCGATAAAAAATATTGCATTTACTCCATATAAAACAATATAATATTAAATTAATTTTTATTCATTTTCTTTCTATTTATATAAGTTTTCCTCTTGTCTTTAACTATTACTATGAACAAATATCTTATTTCAAAGGTTTTTAAACATCAACTGAACTTAGAACTTATTGTAATTCTTTTAATCATTGCAGTTTTCTATAATTTTTTGACTGAGTATAAACAGCTTGTTGCAATATCGCGTATCTCATATGACATCGTAAGGAAATATTAGTATGTGTACGTTACTATTTTCTAAAACATCCTGAATTCAAGAGTGGTATTATTTTGATTTAGTTCATAAATGTAATTTTCTACATCTGACTCACAAGTAAGTGCTTTAATATATCTGCATTCTAAACTGATTATTAAGTTTTTTATTTTATTTTTAAAAATCATAGGCTGTCCACTTCCTGCTTTCCAGAACTAGTATTTATTATAGGTATTCATTATAGATACTATCACCAATATTTCTCTCGAATATGGTAATCCAAATTATTTATCGATTCCTGAATAATCGTGACTAGTCTGTAATCTTGCTTGTTCAGTTATCTAGATTGTTTAGTAATCTGTACATATAAATAAAATTGAAGTGCATGTCTGTGATTTCTGAACACCTACATTTTACACTGTTATATGTACACAACTATTTTCCTGTAAACTAAACCCAAAGTAGCATTAAAAAAAAATTGTCTATCTGTTTGTTTCGTTTTAACTCAAAAAACTACTAGATTAATATTATTAATGCAACTTGCAAATATATATAATCTACAGTATGTTTCACTTAACATGAATACGCCCAGATATTTCCGTCACGGTCGAAGGTAACGACTTGATATTTTGCACAGTTGTACAACTTTATGAGGCGCAATCCTGGATTTTTATTTATGTGGAAATGTTAAAAATAAAGTTTACAGAACTAGGTCCCAAGACAGGGATGAGCTTCTGTGCCATATTAGGCAACTTGCATTAAAATAAATATGCAACTTTCTTAATTCCGACATATCATTATCAAGAACTGTGGTACGAAACAACAAAGGGAGAATTAAAAAATGTATACGAATCGAAAAAGAACACTAAAATGAAAATGATTAAATTAATTGAGAGGGTAGCTCAGTCTGCTAAAGCGCGTTATGTGGCAAATTCGCTTTGGTCAGGCTCTGCTGTGCTTTGGGTTCGATCCCCGGCATCGACAATGGCAATGTCGGTAGGCAACGGATAGCCCTTGGCTTTGGGGGCTGTCTATTATGTTATTACAATCATTTGCTATTAATACTAGTTTATTAATTATTAAATGAAGACATTGCACCTATCTGATTATCATGTTGAAACTTGAACATTATTAACAAAAATACTTTCAATAACAATTATTAACCATAATAATGATATTTTTAATTTTTTCCATGGCAACTAGGTATTCAAAGCTAAAACTTGAAATTTTTTGAAACTACAACGAAAATTAATTTTTCGGAACTACAACAAAAAAAAACGCCCTACGAGGCGGGCGTAATTCTTGTAACTGCAGTGAACGACTTCCCACGGGGCTCGATTTCTGTAACTACAACAAAAAACATCCCACGGGATGTAATTTTTGTAACTGCAGCGAAAAACGTCGGCGGGGCGTAAATTGCGTAACAGCAATGACATTTCCTACGACGAGGCTTGATGCCCGGGACGTAATGCACAAAGCGACAATGGGCTAGTAGACAATAACGAAAATGACAAAAGTAATAATATAGCATTATAGTATGACTCTTCAATATGTTATAAATATAATTTGAAGGTAGTTTTACCGACTATTATTGGTTTTATTGTAAAACGAATAGGCTTAAGATTAGAGCGTATTTAAAATACGGCAGTTTGCCGGTTTCTCGTGACGTAATATCGTCACATTAAATTAAAAAATTGTCTACCTGCCCATTTTGTACTTGTACTTCCAAACAAAACTATTTTCTATGATGTTGTGTAGCACTGCTCCTTACGCGGACGAGTTAATAGTTCCGCGATAAAGTCCCCGAACGCTGCTGACAAATTTTTTACACCATTTTTCAAACTTAGCAGTCATTTTTGGCGGTAAACTTATATGTTTTCCGTCACAATTGCCTTTCTTCAGTGATTCGGAACACATGTCGGTCTATTACCATGTACATGGGACCGCTTGAACGTATGAATATAAAAATAATATTGTAATCTGTTGCGATTTAAGTATATTTAAACTCGATAACAGAGTACCCGATATTACCTATGATAATTTACAAATACGTTTACAGCCAAGCTACAAGCCCACAAATTCGCAAATATGAAATTTTCAGTTGAATCTTTTTGGTGTCAGTCGATTGCTTTAACGTAATCCATTGGATGATAGTTGGAGACTGCATTGTCCGAGTCGCCGTAATCCTCACAATGTGTGGTATGGACCATGAACATGAACGTAGCCCTCGAATTTGAAAAATTAAAAAACTTAGAGTCGAAGAGTTTGGTAGAGACTCTTGAAGGCGTTCGTGTACTTATTTTTGATTAGGGAGTATCAGTTTAATTTATGAAATTTTTTTTATTTTTTGCACCAGGGCTTCACCCTGTATATGCAGTTGGAGTACTTGGATTCAGTAAAAAATTTGGAAAACACTTTTCATTGTGGAAGGGTATTTTTTCACCACCCTGTATATTACTTCTTGAAAGAACGGAATTATATTTATTTTTAAACATGCATCTAAAATGAACTTAAAAGTAGATTGTAAAATGTTAGCTTTTCAACAACGAAAGTTTTGTCTTGAAAAAAAAATTAACTCGTATTTTGAAATTTGAAAAAATTCACGTTTTTGGCGAAGGAGCCGATTATAATAGTTTGATAAATTCACTTTATATTAGATGCGCGAGGGCGGAATAGATTTGTCGTTTTATACTTGGAGCTGCCAAGGAAGAATTCGCTGATAGGTTTAAGTACGCGTACCAGAAGTGACTTTCCTGGGATTCGCCACGCTCAGCCTTTTATACTATCGCTACTGTTGCGTTAATCGTGCACTGCGAGTCTCACACGATCGTTTTTTTGTGGTCTGGAAAGCTACCGCCCATTTCGTGCGGGCACGGTCTAAAGCTGGATGTCCCTACCCATTCAGTGCGGGCACTAACTGCGCATTAACTGAAGTTGATTGAAATTTGATCTGAAAGTTATGTGGTTGTTTCGGTCTTAAAATTTGAAACCTTTTGATGTTTAAATGGAATTTGAGTCAGATTTACTTAAGAAGTTATTTGATAATTTTGTCCGAATTAATTTACCACTTTTCGACTTGCCTTCGTAAAACGATTCCGCAGGCGAGCCACTTATTATGAGGCTGCGGTCATACTAAATGCCGTGGATGGCGCGAGCTGAACGAACGGACGTAAGTTTTGATAACATGTTTGAACTTTGGTGCGGGCAGAGAGTTGATATAAAAGAATCTGTGCACATACTCCATATGTTGAATGAGCGAAAATAAAGGTTGATATTAATCGAGGAGCTGTAGAATGTTGGGTATAAAAATAAATGATAATTTATTATTTAAGACGCAGAACCGAATAGATAATTAGATTGAACTAAGAATGGCTTGGAAAACTTTTATTTAAATGAATTATATTTTTATATCGGGGGTATGCAAAGTGTCTTAGAAGTAGTTATAGTGATATTATACGGGGCTGTAACTTTAAAGTTATTGTTTTGAGAAGTTTAAGCTGTAAAATGGACATATTGAATGTTTTGACGTTATTTTGGGTATCTTTTTGAATTAAATATTTCGAAAAATTATAGTTTTTTGATTATTTAAATTATATGGATACTTTTCTTTTCTATTTTGACATGTCGAGCTGAAAGATGGATTTAATTGACAAATTTTAATATTTTTTTTAGTCAATTTTTTAATGGTACGTAGTATATACTATAACAATCGACACTCTGTTAGCCTTATATCTATGCATATATATAAATTGTTTACTAACAAATATTTTCAAAAGACCAATTTATAACTTTACTTGAATCCTATTCTCTTTCATTGTACCTTACTGAGTTATTACTAACAAAAGCAAGCAAGTGTTTAGATATGACGTTCCAGTTGATACCATTGGTGAATTTCCGTTGAGCAAAATCGATGTAAGTGTAAGTTTTGTATTTTACGTCTGCCTAAGTTAAGTCGAACCCATCAAGTGAAGGTCCTAACAGATTATTTAGAAAGTGTAACAAAACGTCCCTCAGACACCTAAATCATGCATCGTTCACTTATTCATGTTAAGTGGAACACACTATATATTGTGCAAAATTCATTAATTACTGGTACGGTCGTGAGCAAAAAAAAAATAGGACAAGTCTTATAACGGTATTTTGCTAAAATCTAGTTGTGTACATCTAACTTTAATTTTTGTGACATTCTCAGTTAGTTGTCATAATTTATTGCAAGTGTGCAAAAAACTAATATGCCTCATATAAGCGATTTAGTTCAATCTTCTGGAGTTATTGCTCAAGCAGAAGATGGATCGCCAATGAGACAAATTGCACTGCGTTAAATATTGACAAAAATTCGGTGTGTAACATTTTAAGAAAGTGGAGAATAAACGGTACAGATTTACATTAGAAAAAAAAAGTTGTCCTATTTTTTTCTGCTCACGATAGTACTAGTTTAGTTTTGTTTCGTCTTGATACTTTAAACAATATCATAAACGATTCGGAAGTTACAAGACAAAACGCACCGGGACGAAAGAGCAGAAGAGCGCGTTTGATGGACCACTGCTGGTAGTTGCTGACACAATTATATGTCTACGCAAAGGAAGTCACGCGGGAATGGCTAGTCTTTAATTATAAGAGTACTGATTACTCAGAATTTGTATTAATTACTGATTACTAAAGTTCTTAAATCTGATCGAATCGATTATACTACTTTTTTAAAAAGGTGGTGTGAGTGTCAATCTGATTACTAAGTAATCAATTACAAGTAATCAATTATTTACCTGATATATCTACTATGTGAGTACTATTAAAAACATATGCAAATAGTTGGTAATTATCTTACTAACATTTCAAAATAAATACCTTATTATATAACTTTATTATTCATACACATACACTTTATTATTTATTTATATTATTAAATAAATAGATCATCCTGTAACATATATCTAATGATAATTAATATGTGCAGACTTAAATACAAAAGTAAAAAGTATATTTATAGGCCAAATTGCGAAAAATTCTGTACAAACATAACACCTAGTGAATCAGCAGGTTACTTCAAGTGTTTATGTTTCATAATATTTATTCATAATAGAAATTATACCTGACTGTCGACAATACATGCTATATGGGTGCGTTTTAGAGAGAGTAAAGAATAAAACAAGAAATTAAAATTTTAAAAAACCCCCGACTGATTATTAGAACTGAATACTATTCTAGATGAAGGATAGGAAATGTCGAAAGTTTTTATTTCTTGCTTCATGCCAAAACAATTGTTTTCAATTTTATAGCCATCTGATCATTTTTACTTCCTCAATTCAGCCGTTGTAATAAACGTTTTGGGTTCAAATGTTCAAATTTGGTATGGTAGTTCTAGTCCACTGGCAATCAGGGTCGGGGCGCTCTTGTATCCGAATAGGGCGGTAGAATCTGAGGAGCGACACAACGATAAACGTTTACGCTACTACTTGCACACCGGCGACTTTCAGCAGCGCGACTCAGCCGTGCGTCAGCCGTGTACACTATTATGTATACTGTATACGACCAGAATTGAAACCGTATAAAAAACTAAAACACGGCAAAAACAGTCGGCATCTCTTGCAAAGATAAACAGAAATGCTTGTCATAAGAAAAACAATAAAGAGATGCCGACTGTCTTTACCGGCTTTTAGTTTTTATACGGTTTCAATTTTGGTCGTATACACTATACGTGATTCCCTATTTCTCTACAAATTGGCGATTTAACACCGCTGCAACCACAGGTTCCTGCGACTAGCCGCGATGATTCACCCGCTGTGTCTATACACACGCTCTCCTCACACAGTATAGTTCTGATTGCGACAGCGTCCAGTGAAGTCCCTACCTATTTGCGAATACTGCTGAATAATTAATTCTCACAGCCGCGAGACTTGATCGCGTATATTTACGACACAGCAGCGCTGCTTAGTAGATGTCTCACTTAATATCGGTCGTACAAAAAAATTTATTTTTACGAAAATTGTGCCGATTTATATAACCTATAAAATGGTTTAAAGACATTTGAAATCCATGGCCTACTTTAAGAGTTATAGCGGAACATATCGAAATTGCGGAAAACGTCTAGGCCAAATATCTCCGTTATTTGAAGAGATACGAGAAAAATTCTAAGGCGAAATTTTTTTGCAAAACAGTGTTTCAACGAGGTTTTATCTAATTTTTTTCAAAACCGCTGTATTTTGAGATTTACTCTTCAGGCTGTTAAAAAAAATATTTTGAAACGGGCGGGAAATGGCGCTATTAAATATAGTGTTTTCCTCCCTTTTCAACGATATATCACATGCCATACTTATTCATGGTACTACGTTAGTAATTATAAAAACATTTTTCTAAAACCAATAATTTTTTTTTTAACAAGCATTATACTTGCCGTGGAGAAGTACGATTAAATAAAACGATAAAATAATTCAATAAGTTGTTCAAATCTTTGCCATAATAAAACATTAACACAATTAAGAAGAATAAAGTAAATTCAGGTAACAAAAACAAATTAATAATCCTAATCCTCAAAATAATTTTTAAGATATCATATCAAGCGTTCAAAGTGTCCACCGCGATTTCTTATGTACAATCGAGCGCGGCAAGGCACTGCATTTAAAACATTACTCAGCATTTCGGGGGTAACTGTAATACATGCCTGTTGAATTCGAGGTTTTAGGTCTTCTACATTTTGCGGTAATATCGAAAACACTTTATCTTTAATATACCCCCATAAAAAAAAAATCCATTGGGGTTATATCTGGAGAACGAGGAGGCCATCGAATAAATCCATTGGTACCTATCCAATGTTGAGGCAAAATTTCGTCTAAATAATCTAGGCAAATCTGGGAATTGTGGGGAGGAGCTCCATCTTGTTAAAAATATTGAAAGTTGTGTCGATTCTCTAAAGGTAGGTCATCTAAGAATTCATTAAAGTCATTTCTCAAAAAGTTTAGGTACCTTTGACCACTGAGGTGACCATCATAAAAATAAGGACCTATTAAATTGGTGTCTAAAATACCTATCCACATATTTATTGAAAAACGATTTTGAAACACAGTCGGTCTATGCCAGTGTGTATTTTTAGAAGTCCATTTGTAATGAATATTGCGATTAAAAACTCCATTATTGGAAAAATTTGCCTCGTCGGACCAAAGTATTTTACTACATATTAATGGATCGGCACGCTTCTTTTCCAACAGCCACCTACAAAAAGCCATCCTCCTTGGCTTGTAAATTGTGAACTTTTTTGGCTTTAAACACCGGTAACCATTTTTCTTTAAAATTTTTCTAGCACTTGTTTTATTTATATGACAAACAATTTGCATTTCTCTTAATGATGTTTCCAAATTCTCTGTATTTTTATTTCTTACATAATTAATAACTCGGTTTACCTTATTTACATTATCAGTAATACTGTTCAACCTTCTCTTCTTCTTTAAAAATGAACCATTATTTTTCAGTTTCGTAGCTAATTTTCTGAACAGAGTTTTACTCGGCTGTAGTGCTTGTGGAAATCTGTTTCTATATTCTACTTGAGCTAATCCAGAGTTAAAATTGCATTGGCAATATGTAACGAACATATTATAACGATCAATGTGAATGAAAATAATTTTTGAAAATTCTATATTTTTAAACGAGTGTGATTGAGTGAGAGTTTAAGTATTAAGTTAATACTTATTAACTGAGATGATCTGTCAAAAAATTAAATTGTCAAATTTGTTCATAGCCAACTATTTTAAAATAATTGAAATAATAGTGAAATCATGAAATACAAACAAATGGATATTATATTTAAATTAATTGTTAAAGACATTTTAACTTTCTGAGCAAGGAAGGAGTGACGCTTTTATGGAGGACCTCTATACATTGGCATAACTGCGAATACTCTTTCCATAATTGCTGCATGTTACTTTTTTGATTATTATTTTGTTTTTGTTACCTGAATTTACTTTATTCTTCTTAATTGTGTTAATGTTTTATTATAGCAAAGATTTGAACAACTTATTGAATTATTTTATCGTTTTATTTAATCATACTTCTCCACGGCAAGTATAGTGCTTGTTAAAAAAAAATGTATCGGTTTAAAAAAAATGTTTTTATAATCACTAACGTAGTACCAATGAATAAATATGGCATGTGATATATCGTTGAAAAGGGAGGAAAATACTCTATTTAATGGTGCCATTTCCCGCCCGTTTCAAAATAATTTTTTTAACAGCCTGAAGAGTAAATCTCAAAATACAGCGGTTTTGAAAAAAATAGATAAAACTTCGTTGAAACACTCTGTTTTGCAAAAAATTTTCGCTTTAGAATTTTTCTCGTATCTCTTCAAATAACGGAGATATTTGGCCTAGACGTTTTCCGCATTTTCGATATTTTCCGCCATAACTCTTAAAGTAAGCCATGGATTTCAAATGTCTTTAAACCATTTTGTAAGTTATATAAATCGGCACAATTTTCGTAAAAATAATTTTTTCTGTACGACCGATATTAAGTGAGATATTCTCGAGTGCCCTGATAAAATGGACAGCCTGTATACTGACTTTCAAACAGCTTTTGACAAAATCGACCATTACTTACTCCTTTCTAAATATAAGTCAATTGGAGTGTCAGAAGCCTTGTTACCTTTCATCGAGTTCTACTTACTCAATTGAAAGCAGTCTGTTGAATATGGTGGATTTAATTCTCAGAGCTTCATCGCAACGTCTGGAGTTTCTCAAGGATCCAATCTGGGGTCACTTTTATTTTTGGTGTTTATTAACGACCTATCCCTAAGTATGACCACACATTGCTTGCTTTTTGCAGACGACTAGAAAATCTATTAAGAAATAAGCAAACTTAACGACTGTTCTTATTTACAAAACGCATTAGACTCGCTTAATGGTGGTGCGAAAGCAACTTCTTAAAGCTAAACATATCTAAATATAAAGTCATGTTCCTTTACAACAACAAAAAACCAGTCATATTCGCACATATAATTAATAATACAATATTCGAAAGATGCTTAAACTTTAAGGATCTTGGAGTAACATTCGACTCCAGGTTCAGTTTCTCTGGTCGTATTAGCACCACTGTTACTGCAACATCTTAAAGTACTCGGATATTGCATTAGGAATTGGGGCAGTTTTACAGACATTAACACTCTGAAATTAATATACGTGTCATTTATAAGAAACAAGCTTGAACTATCATCTGCTCAAGTATACAAGTGGGGTTCATGTACAAAGGAAACTTTTTAAATACATGCAAATGGACTTTATTCAGAAAGAGGCTTCAATCATAATATATTACTAAACTTGCTACGAATTACACGTACATAACCAAATAAATACATTGGATATTAATGACTATAAGATATTACGTAACGAAATCACTTGGGCTACTGTAGCGTAGCAGATATCGTAGGAAACTACTTAACCCGGAAAGTGATGTATGTGCCTACGATAAAATTTCTCTAGCTCAGACTATCTCAGGGCGTTAAGCCCAAGTTTACATAAACTATGATAAATTATTAGTTTACTTACTTAACAACTCACTGAGGTTTCCATATGTAGTGGCTGCAGACGAAATAATGACACTTTCTTTAAAAATGAAATGCACTATATTATACAATTTACAAAATTGGTTCTCTAGCATATAACCTGACGATGTTAACAAGGTGTGGCAAATATCTCGATTAAAAAGTTATAACATTCGTAAAATGCCTCGTGTAGCTACACATCGGTTTACAATGTCCTCATAAATTGTCATAAATTCTGCCACAAAGGTTTGATTTAGAGAACCTCCTTAAATATATGTAAATGCATAAAATCTTTAAATATGTACAAGTTAAAAATGCAAAGTATGAACTGATATCCAGCCGAACCACTGAAGGTGGTCCCCGGTAAGTAAAAAAAATAAACACAACACACTTATTCAGGGTGGTACGATACCGAGTCCGGACGTGGAAGAACTGTAGCCCTACAGAGATGTCTTCGGGACACAAGAAATGGACCCAAGGATGGGGTTGATTGTAGCCTCACCAGCCCTGGAACCTTCCACTGTGTGTGGATGTCCCGTCCGTGGAACTCTCACTGACGTGTGTAGAAGCCCCGTCCGTAGAACCCTCACTGATGAGGGAACAATCCACCAATACTCCGGGAAGCCACAGTCGGATGAATGGGGTCGAGTCCGCCTTTTAAGTTGGCACTGTATTTCCAAAGGAAAGCCTTGTGTAATTTAATATCCTGCTTCCGCAGATAAAATTTACTCACAAACACAAAATATTCCGCTAAACGGAACAACAACAGATTGAGGAAATTTTCTTGTGTTGATAATTCTAAAATCCACCAGGATGCCTTGGATTAACCGAGGTTGGAAGAATTACCAACTAATTACCAAGCCAGCAAAAATGGTTGCCTCCCCGTTTTCCGTTTCTCTTTACTGATCATGTGCCACAAATGTGTCGCCCTCCCGTGGAGAATAACGAATGTGTTACGGACGTAGCAGTTGTTATTTTGCGGCCCACAAAACGCTAAAGCGTATGGTGGGTCGCATACGCTAGAGGTCTGCAACAAATTCATTCGATTTAAAGTCGCTTGAAATAAAAAGAATTTGTACAGCATTACAAGTATTGTACAAAGTATTTTATAATTAGTTAGACTGTGTTCACTTGTTAAAATAGAATTAAGTTTTGACTTGACCCCCTACCACGCTACATAATACGCAGATTTTATTTGAAACTTTTTTGTTTTGCGATAGATGGCGTTGTAATCACAAAAATAATAATTTCGCAATCCTCGAGAAACACACTTTGGATTGAAAATTAAAATAACACGTGCTCAATGTTTTCATGGTTCTGGGAATATGGGGCTCAAGTGCACTATGCTTTAATTGTACGTAATTTGCTGAATAATATTTTCCCGGGAAATTGGATTGTCGAAGAGGTGCATTAGAATGGCCACCGAGGTCCCCTGACTTGACCCCTCTTGACTTCTTTTATTGGAAATATTTAAAGCCATGTTTACGAGAACAAACCCGACAATACTGATGAACTGAAAGAGAGAATACGCAATATTTTAAACTCAATAACACCCGACTTATTGGAAAGCACACTGCCAAGCGCAAGAAGGTGGTAAATTTGAACATCTTATGGCATAAATTTTTACTTGCTTCGTACTGTTTAGTGAAAGGTGAGGGAACTCACATACAAAACAAGCACCCTGATGGTGAGAGGTGAGGGGACTCGCATAAAACAAGCACCTCGAGGGAACAGAAATCTGTCCACGTCGTTGTTCCTGGGTAACGCTAAAAATAGTTTCTTGAACAAATTAAACGCTATCAATCACGAATGAAAAAAATTGTTTAAATTACAGGTAAAATCTATTCTGAAATGAAAAATGGGATTTCCCATTTTTTGAGAGTTGAAAGTCAACTGTTATCAGTGGATAAGTTTTCTTAAAAATATTGAATACGTATTATTTTATTTTTCAATGGTGTATTTTTCGAGAATTGCGAAAAAAAATATTTTTTGCGATTACAACGCCATCTATTGCGAAACAAAAAAATTGTTTCAGACAAAACCGACGTATTTTATAGTGTAGACTTCGAATCTGCAATAAAAAAATGAGGTAGGATAGCTTTTCCAAAAATATTCAATACGTATTTTTTTTCGATCTGATGTGTATTTTTCAAGATAATTGATCGTTCCGGCACTTTTTATTCACCGGGTATGTACACTATTTAACGAAATCTCTCATTTGTGTGACGTTAATTTTGATAATGTAAATCATATTATCCGTATATACCAAAAAATCAGCTCATAAATTGAATCTTTTATCATATTATCATATAATCATTAATGTTAATGTTATTAATCATATTTCACATTTTTATTTATTATGTTATGTAATTAGGTGTAAGTAAAATTGTTGAAAATAAATATATTATACCCAAATAAAATATTTGCAATAATGGGCTAGTAGACAATAACGAAAATGACAAAAGTAATAATATAGCATTATAGTATGACTCTTCAATATATTATAAATATAATTTGAAGGTAGTTTTACCGACTATTATTGGTTTTATTGTAAAACGAATAGGCTTAAGATTAGAGCGTATTTAAAATACGGCAGTTTGCCGGTTTCTTGTGACGTAATATCGTCACATACCCGCGCATTTAACATAACCTCGACAGCGCCACACATACGTTTTGCACGTTTTGTTGGCTCCGCCTTTCCACTAGCGCTCGTTTCTCTGCTGATTATGCTATTACGTCATAGCCAATAGAATAGTTCGAACATTTGCGGCAATATCTAACCATTTAAACATAGTTTAAAGTTCATGATTTTTTTTACTATAAGGCATTATTATAAAAACAAAATAAAAAATACGGGTCAACTGTTTTTATGCGTAGATGTTATTAAAATAATAATTAAAAAATTGCCTACCTGCCCATTGTCAGCAAAAATAGTGCATTCTGTGAGTTGAATTTTTCTTAGGGGGGCGAGCGTAGGTGCGTCTTTACTACGTACATACTTCGGTATGCGATATAAAGCAACGACAGGCGCAGTTAGTACTTGGATGGGTGACCATTCCAACGGAAACCGCGTCCTCGCCTCACACATCTTCCAGCGGCTTGTATATCAGTGTATGCGCGGAAGTTATACAACCTTAGGCGAGGGTTGTATAGGAGATATACCATCCTTCGGAGGGGATGTAAAGCCGTCGGTCCCTTGTCTATTAAATGTTAGGCAAGTAAAAGATCCCTACTCTTCTTAAGTGAAGAGATTCGGCAAAATTCCTGGTTGGGGGTAGCTCGTCTACAGGCGTCGGTGTTAGGCCTCAGTAGCGGAAATAGGCCGACGTTAAATAAATGTATAAAAAAAAAAATTCTTAGCCTAACGAGACTATGTCCCCCCCCCCGTTTTCGTTCGAGGATGCTGAACACGATGGCGGTGGTTATATCTCTCTCCAAGGTTACCTCACCCCCCCCCCCCCCCAAACGGCCAAAAATCACTCACGAAAGGGGTAACCGCATATCCGCCGTCTCCTACCAGCCAAACCTGTGTTACCCCCATTTTAGAGGATGCTGAGCACGATGGTGATATCGGTTCACCACAGGGAGAAGATCCAACATCACCATCGTGCTTAGCATCCTTGAAAAGAGGGGTAATTTAGGTTTGGCTGGTAGGAGATGACGGATACGCGGTTTAGCCCTTTCGGGGGTGGTTTTGACCATTTGGGGGGTTGGCGGGGGTCAAGGAGGAGTCTGGATATCACCATCGTGCTCATCATCGTCGAAGAAACACAGGTTTGGTTGGTGGAAGACAGCGGATATGCGGTTTACCCCTTTAGGGGAGATTTTTGGCCGTATGAGGGGTGGGGCGACCTAGGAGAGATGTAACCACCGCCATCGTGTTTAGCATCCTTTAAAACGGAGGGGCGGCATAGTCTCGTTAGGCTAAAAAAAAATCATATTCCTGTCCGGCAATAAAAGTTTTGAATCGGTATCTTTTTCTATCTTAAGGTTTTTGCAAAATTTGTTTTTGTACGATGTTATATATTTTGTCAGGTACTAATTTGATTTGATTGCCCATTATCATAAGTAATGGGACTTTTCTACTGTTATAAAACCGCAATTTTAATTTCGCCGTAATAAACACATTTTTTATTATGCCTTATTTCAGAAATTAATGTTTTACATTATACTTTATTACACCTGTTACAGTGATAATTTTCTGGTATTTATGTAGGCAAATTTGTGATTTATGTAAATTAGAAACTTATCAAACATCCTGCATTGCTTAATATATTATTACTTTGAAAACTGCGTGCTTTAAAATAATTTTAATGAAGTAACACATTAATTAACACACAACACAATGTTATTAATTCTTCAAACTTGTAAACTTTATCGACCATATTAATATTTTTTCTATTAAACAACTTACAATACTGAGTAAATAATTGACATTCAAGTTTAAACTGTATTGCCCACATGTGCATTGTGCAAAGGCAAACAGGAATGGGTTTGATGCTGTTGTGGCAAAAGTACCTATTTAAATGCAAATATTCTAGCAAACTTGTGCATATCAACTAAGATTCCAGAATATACCGGGTTAAACAGGATCATGGTATACCCCCTTCTCTCCTTTAGTTTTGAAGATAATTGATTGAAATTTAGGATATGCTATATACATAATAAGCGGAACTTACTGATATCAACTGATTTTTTCACTTCCGGTTTCGCCGGAATTGATGTTAAAGAACACGCCAAAACCCTCTAAGAACTTTTCTAAACTGTAACAAAATCCGATTTAATGTATAAAAACCTCTTCCAACGGCGTCTTTACGTGAAACACGCTTTTCATGCGTTATGTTAAATATGAGGACAAGTTATCCTGTCTCTAGTCAAAGTATTTCGAGAGTTTTAGCGAAAATAGCCCTTAGCGTCGAGGGTGGCCTTTCACTTTGTGACCATCGATTTTGACGAAAAAATGATGGGTTTTAAGCGTATTTGCCCTAAACCGGTTCCTCAGTGATTCGGTGTTAGAAAAGTATAGTTACCATGTACTCAGAACGTGCATGGGACCGCCTTGCCTGAACGTATGAATTTATAATTGCCAGAATATAATTCAAAGTCGTTGCGATTCAAGCATATTTAAGCTCCGAGGAGCGATCAAAATTGATATTGATTATATACATGAAAATACATCAATAGACAGGCAAGCAAAGGCCCACCAAAATTATAAACATTGAACTTTTTACTGAATCTTTTTGTATAATCGTTTGCTATAAACCGCATATTGGATCGTAGTTGGTTACATTATAAGTCGTTCCGTTCCTCACCATGTGTTGTACACGGGCCAGACTATAGTTGTTACTCATGAACGTTTTGTAAAAATATAATTAAAAAAAAATTTAACATATATATTTTTGAACTTTATATTGTCTTTCTCTTACGTTTCAAAATTCCTTTTCAGGTTTAAATTTAAGAAAGTGTTAGATTTATAGTGTTACGACGTCCAATTGGTACCATCAGTGAAGCAGATAAGCAAAAACGAACAGTAAGAATAGATTTTGTATTATGCTCCGTCTGAAACAGTCGATTTGAACCCTTCTTTGTGAACGTTTAATATCCATTTTGGAAAGTGTAATAAAAGTCCTTCAGACGTGTAACGGTGGTTCGTTCACAAATGAGCTCGAAAAATTTTTATTGTCTTTTTATCTGCACCGTAATTCTGGAGGTTACTATACAACAACTACTACATAGTAATTATTACAACATTACTATTTTACAGAAGTCTACAACCTTAAAATAATTTCCATAGCCTACTTAAGTAATTTTCTTACATCGCATTCATCTGACGCGGCCATTTTGAAAAAATTGTTCGTATTTCAGCTATTTCCTGATTTTTTTTAAATCGAAAACATATAATACACATAAAAAACTACGTTACCTACGTTTATTTATCTCTATGCCGTGTACGATTATACAATACGCTGTAAAACAAGTAGGTTATATACACAGTTTAAAAATGTTTAGATTTATTTTAACGCAACTGAAATTAACCGGTCTGGCCTCAAGAACTCATAGAACTCGTTTTTTCGGTATTAAAATCTATAATGAAGGAATTCTAAAGAGACTTTAAAAATGTGAAAAGTGCATTGATCACATATCACATATTCATAAAAACAATTATTTCTTACGAACTTTTTACTCCTGTTTAGAAACCCCGATAACTGACCACTATCTAGTATTATTAAAATGTTTCCCATTGGCACTTGCAATAGAGCCACATAAGTTTAATAAAAAAACTGAATTTAAAAATTATATTAACTATGACAAGTTGAGAAGTCTCTTAAAGTTTGAGAATTATCATGATATATATGATGAAGAAAACATACATAGTGCTGTGAACTTGTTTATTAATAAATTACAACTACAAACTACATATAAATGAATGCACAAATAAAATTAAAATAAAACCTAATGTAATCAAACAAAATAATTGGATTCCGAATGGCTTAATAAAATCAATAAACAAAAAAACATGATATGCATAAAAAATAAAAAACAATCTTTTAAATCAGTATAAAATGAACTAAATGATTTAATTAAAAATGTATAAATAAACTATTACAAGAACTTAATCAATAAAAGTAATAACTATCCCGCAAAAATGTGGCAATGTGTGAAGGATATTCAAGGTTAAAAAAATGAAGTAATTATTATAAGCATAACAAATTTGCAAGGAAAAATTATTTTTAATAAAAATGTAATTGCAGATCACTAGAATACATGTTTCAGTGAGATAGGTGAAAATTTAGCAAGTAAAATTAAGCAAATCAAATATAACTTTCCGAAATCTTGACTAGCCAATTCATTTGCTATTAGAAATACTGAGGTACAAGAAGTAAAAAAGGATGATTGCTGATTAAATTAAAATTTAAAAAAGCTCCTGGGGTCGATAAGCTCAAAAGAAATTTCTGGCTAACATTGTGGAGCCCCAACTTATTTAATAATTAAATTGTTACAATGCCGTACTTTTCCCGATGCCTTTAAAATAGCTATGATCAAACCAATTTATAAACAAGGGGATTAACAAGATGTATCGAACTATAGACATATCTCTTATAACTAGTGAACATATTAAAAAAATACAAGTCCAATACATGAAGCGAACCACCTATAGCCGATAAATACTAAAACTCACTACAAATAATACAGAACAAATTGCTTAGAATTTCCAATAATTTTCTCTCCTATATTCGTATCCAAACTATGCACGATCTTTCAGGCACCCCCACGATTTCTGATTTTATTTTAAAAACACTATCTAATTTAGGAAATTCGCTAGTTACATCAGATAACTAGTAACTCATCGATCCCCTCACCCCCAAATTCCTCCACACTCCTAAACATCCATCCCTTAATTATATTTTCACTCCCTAATACCCCACCAGAAAAATTATTGTAAAATATGTTAAAAAAATATAAATAGAAATGCAAAAAATAATAAAATACAAAATAAAAAAATCTTTAAAAAATATAAAAAAAAATACAATACTGCAAAAATGAAAAAAAAGAGTAAAACCAAAAACAAACAAAAAATATTACTATCGCATCTAAAAAAATTTCATTTAGGCAAAAGAGCCATTACTATAATCAAATAAAAGAGCCATAAAAAACCAACACATAACTAATTTAATATTGTATAAACCAACAAACATAAAATTGTAATTTATCCTATTAACAATTAATCTCATAAAACATACGCCTAGCCTCAGAGCACGAAGACTTAAACCAATTCAATCCAGGGCAAGCATCTCGCAGATGGAGAGCTCCAAGCACGAGCCGCATACTTTCTCAACTTTAGAGTGAAAATGATAACCAGACTTGTAGAAAATTCCTTACGACTATGACGAAGAAATATTCTGTAGTAGGGTGTCTTCTGATCTAAAATTTTCTTCAGATCTGGGTGAAAATTGATATCAAACTTTACAAAAAGAACTTGGGTACATATAAAACGTTACTACAAACGCAACGCAATTTGGGTCCTGATTATACAAAACTAGACTGTGATGCTTGTTTTGCTCGGGTAGCTGGTTTGGAGATTATTCCAGGGTTCAATGTTAATATTAATTAAAATCCAGATCCAAAATAAGACATTTATTTTCCTAATAATTATATGTACAGTGTGGCCATATCTTTTATGGCTTAGGTTGCGACAATCTTGTTATTATATAAGTACATCATAGTAATCGGAGAGAGAGAGAGAGAGCGAGTGTAACATATTTCCTCTATGTACGTCGTCGTAACCCCAATTCTCTAATCGAAGTTCCAGGACATAACAGACGCGACTAAGAAATCTGTTGTAGGAGAGATCCAGTTCAACACACTCGAATCAATCTGACAGGAGGTCCAGTTCAACGCACTCGGATAATAATAATAATAATAATTTATTTCCATATAGACTCATACAAGTGTTTGGATAATGTCAAAAATATTTAGAAAAAACAATTAGCTTTATAATACAATATTTAAAAGTTTCGTCAGACAAACAGGTACATAGATAAATATACAAGTGGATACAAAATAAAACATATAAGAGTATATAGACATAACATAATAACAAACAACAAACATCACAGATAAATAAATTTATCTTACGTTATTTATATCTAAAATATTCTTCCAGAGAATAAAAAGTCTGTTCTATTAGAAAATTTTTAACTAGCATCTTAAATTGGTTGAAGCTAGTTAACGCCTTGAATTTATTTGGAAGGTGATTATAGATCCTACCAGCGGTAATTAGTGGTCCATTACCCACCTGTGACAGTCTGTAAGGAGGAAGGGAAATATCGTTGGCCTGCCGCGTACGGTAATTATTGACATCCTTACATTTAACAAGTTGATTTACATTTTTTTTACATAGCATAAACACTGGTATATATATACACAATGTATGGTTAATATTCTGTTGTTTTTAAAAATAGGACGGCATGAGCTCAAGGAGGGTATATTAAACATAGAGCGGATAATTCTTTTTTGTAAGACAAATATTTTAGAAATACCAGAGCAATTACCCCAGCATACAAGACCATATGACAGTATTGATTGAACTGTCCCAAAATATAATGTTTTTAATGTGGAGGTACTTACACTCGATCTAAGTTGCCTAATTAAATAGCTTTTATTAGCCAATGTCTTTGAGAGATAATTAACCTGAACTTCCCAAGATAGGTGACTATCCATCCATAACCCTAAAAATTTCACTTCGTGTTGTTGTTTTATACTTCCATTTTCTGATTTTACTAAAACACTGTAATCGATGTTAGTACCAACTGGTTTAAATAGCAAGAAGTTTGTTTTAGAACTATTTAATATAAGGTCATTTGATTGACACCAAGATGACATACTCTGAACACAGGAGTTGGCAACTGTGCTTAGTCTTGGGACTGTATCAGATGTTATGAGGGCGGATGTATCATCGGCAAATAGTGTAAGGAAACATGATTCCATCGAAGAGGCTATATCATTAATGAAAATGTTGAATAAGAAGGGCCCCAAAACACTTCCCTGCGGAACCCCAGTGCTAACAAGTAATTTTTTTGAATAGCAAAACTTGTTCTCATGAGATAGTCGAACGAGCTGATACCTTCTGCTCAAATATGATTCAATCCATGTGAATGCCGATCCTCTAACGCCATAAGAGTATAATTTCTGCAACAAAAGCTGATGATCAATTGTATCAAAGGCGCGCGATAGGTCATAAAAAATACCACCAGAAAGTAATTTGCTGTCCAAGTGGTTAAGTAGTTTATCATAAAGCGATAATATCGCATCTTGTGTTGAGCGATTTTTTGTGAAACCGTACTGCCTCTTAGATAAAAGATTACAATTGTCAAAAAAAGAAGACAATCTAGTAAAAAATGCCTTTTCCAGGATTTTAGAAAAGATAGACAAGAGGGCCACAGGTCTGTAGTTTTCCAGATTTGATGAGTCTCCTTTTTTATAAATCGGGACAATCATTGCAATTTTCAGTTGCTCCGGAAAATAGCCGTGTACAAAAGATGCATTAATTAAATGCGTTAAAGGATTTACAATATAATCAGCAACTGCCTTTAACATAAAGTAGGGAATTTCATCTGGACCACTAGAATGCTTATTTCCACATGATGTTATTAAGTTATATACTTCGCTAGTGGTAACAGGAGTTAAGAAAATAGAACGCAAATTGTTTTGAATGTTAGGAGGGGTTCGTTTTGTATTATTTTTACTAGATTTGATGAGAGATCTGACAGACTCAATGAAATATTCATTGAATGAATCAGCAGCCTCATCCCTGTTAATTACTTTTTTGTCTTGCTTCAGGACTGTAGGTAGAGATTGCTTAATATTAACATTAGAATTTTTTTCAATAATTTTCCAAGCTGCCCTAGCTTTATTGTCAGCTTCTCTTATGAAATTATCATTGTAATTTTTTTTACAGGCATTAATATTTGATTCGTGTTTTTTTTTTAAATATTATATCTAATACGTAAGTTTGAATCATTGCTACTTTTACACAAAAAATGAATTTGCTTTAGAAGATTACCTTCTTCAATAAGCTCTGGAGTAATCCAAGGATTAGATCTAGATTTATTTTTTTGTTTAATTGTTTTTAGTAGAAAAGCATTGTCAAACATTCTCATGAAACCAGTAAGAAAAAACTCAAATTTCTTTTTTACACAAGACGTTTCATACACATTTGACCATGTTTCATTTGTTAGCAAACTTTTAAAATACTCAATATGTTCTGCATTAAAATTTCGCCTCCTACTAAATTCTAAATTAAGTTCATTTTTATTGATATTATAGCTTACTATTTGTGAACAGTGGTCAGAAAGGCCGGGGTCATCACATTTTATTTTAATTTCATTCAGATTTGTGAATATATTGTCTAACAGAGATTTCGACGTGTATCGAGTATTCGCTTGTATACGGGAATATTCACCTTCAATACACTGATTGAGACCATAACAGGCAAATAGATTAATTATATCATTTACCTCGTCTTTACCCACTTCCAAAAAATTATAGTTAAATTCTTCACAGATGAATAATGGACCCTTCAATTTACTAGTAGCATCTAGAATACCTTCCAAAGAATTTAAAAAATATTCGTTGTTTCCAGCGTTGTTTACAGGAGAGCGATACACGCAACATACATTTAAAAGCGAGTTATTTATATGTATATTTACAGAAGCAGCTTCAAACAATTTGTCAGACATGTTAACATTATGAAAAACTCTCTTTTGAAAGTCTAAGCCCTCTCTTACAAATATTGCAACTCCTCCCCCTATATAAGTTTTCCGACAAAAGAAATTAGCTAGACAGTAATTATAAATTTTAATGGCATCAACTTCCTGATCACATAGCCAAGTTTCAGTTAAGCATATAACTTCAGGATATTTTAAGGAATCAATATAAAGGTTTAGTCTGTCAACTTTTCCGCTAATACTACGTATGTTCAAATTTAAGACTCTTATAACGTCAGCACTGTCTTCATTTAATGTAGTTACCTGGTCACTAATAATATTTTCTGGATCTTGACAATCCGGTCCAAGAAGTAGGTTATGTGGTGGGTTCATTAAATTATCATAAGGCCCAGTTGCGAAAGATGAGGATATAACCCTCCCTAACAGATACTTGGCCAGCGGCTGCCACGACGCCGGAGAAACTTGAGCTTCCGGTTATCTCAGTTCAACACACTCGAGAAAGGTGAAAGTCAAGCTCTGAATTTACTGGTTTCTGGCTAGCTATTTTATACCCAAAAATCACGGTCACGTGGTTTTGCACCCGGCACGAAATGCACACGGCACGCAAGTTGCGGCCTGGTGAAGTTAGAATTAAAAGTTAACGAAAGAACTAATCAGGTATTGAACTAATCTAAAACTGAACTACTTGATCCATGCATGATTAAAATAAATTAAACTGGAATGAAAGTATACAGTATTCCTGTAGTATTGTATACTTCATAAGACGATCACCTAAATGGTCAATTTTGTTTCTTTATCTAGACATAAAATTGAGATAAATAAATACAGGGTGGGATTAAATGATTTCCAAGTTGCTCCACACCAGGATTTCAGTATAAACCAATAGACCAGGGAATGGGGATGCCTCATTGTTACCTTATTGACCAGGATTTTTCCATTATTAGAGAGGGAGGGGAGAATAGGGATGCTTTAATTATTACCATTCTTCCGTAGGATTGTTTTTTTTTGTCTTACGCCTACAGTATAATAGAAGAAGTGTTAATAAATTGTTTATCGAGCCATTAAGTCCTTTTTCGTCAACTGCATGGTTGTTTACGACTAGCGTAAAAAAATACTTTTTTAATGGTTAATAATGGAGCAAATAATACGATTTTTATCGAGTACAAGTATCATTTGAACTATGGGACAAATGTCAATTCTGACTGATTGGACGCTCAAAACGTACAAGTTCAAACTCGTGCAGTGCAAATCGACAAAGAAAACTATATTTTTTACATGTCTTCTCATTAAGGAGCAAAAAATGCGTTTTTTAAGTATGTTGGAAACAACCATGTAGTTATCGAAAAACAACTTAATTATTCCATGAACAATATCTTAAAACACCGCGTTTTCCTTTACCGGAGGCGTTAAGTCCAAAAATCAATCCCGGGGAAAAACGGTAAGAACCAAAGTTTATCATCGTTCCATACGCGAGCGTTGAAAGTAAAAGAGACAATGCAATAATATAATTTCACCATTCACTTTCACGTCAAAATTCAAAGATATTGATCTTATGGGAAAAAATGGTAACGACCAAAATATAGAGAATTAAATTTTCCATAAGATTAAGTCATTATAGTCGGGAACAGTTTTGTTGGGCAGTCAAAAAACACAACAAAAATTTTGCGACCTCATTAAAATACCGTTACTTTCTGTTCTATACCGCCGGCAAATTAAATCACTTACCTTTATAGGTTAGATTACCCAGGACTTTCCCTAACGATTAAAAAAGATAAAACGCGTATGGAAATTTATGCAATTTCCAATGTACATCTTGATTAGAGTATCGGTGCCCGATGATATTCTGGGACTGACGATAGCGACTTACGTGACATAATTTCCCATAATTAATTTCTTTATGTGAAAAAAGTAAAAATTAAGTAAAACAAAACAATTAAATATCTTTCTTAAACCCCGTCCTGACTTATGCGCCACCCAGTACCAGTATATTTCGACCTCTAATTAATTGGAGACCATAAAATACTGTTGCTATGATGGTTCAACATGACGCAGCTTATTTTCAAGATCTTTTACTTTCAACGTTATTAAATGAAATTATATAACCCTTGAATACCAATTACAAATCTTTGATTGTTTATTTCGTGTATCAGTAAAATCAGCATTGTTAAATATAGGCAATACCTAATAAAGTATATGAAATTATTGGGTTACTTGAAATAAATTGTTTTTGTGTTGTAAATATTTGTTTTAGTGTGCTTGAAAATATGATTAGTACGTAAATATGTATTTTATATAACACTAACAAAATAATAATCTTAAATGCGTTGTTCTATTATGCATTAAGTGAAATCGATAATTTATAAGA
This sequence comes from Leptura quadrifasciata, assembly GCA_963675555.1. Lineage (NCBI taxonomy): Eukaryota > Metazoa > Arthropoda > Insecta > Coleoptera > Cerambycidae > Leptura > Leptura quadrifasciata. The sequence continues at coordinate 45,994,241 of OY776677.1, forward strand.
AAAGAAGTCCATTAGACGTGACCCAACTTATGCATTATGCTGTGAATTTGTGAATAGAAGCGTTAATTAACAATACTGTGAACAATTAAAAAAGGACTTCAAAATTGACATATATTTTTAGATTGCTTTGTTCAAATACAAAAATAGGTGCAGAAGTTGGAAGTTTTCAATTTAACACAATTACAATAAAAATTATCATAATTGTATTTGATTAGTATAAGTCTCACATAAGTCAATTTACAGCAAATACATTTTATTTGCTAAGCAGCAAAACAACCATTTACTAGAAAATTATAATTAACCGTTCCTAAATACAATACAATGGAAAGCGTTTCTTGCTTTTCTTTAACTTACAATGTAGTCATGCACAATGTTTGTCTTCAAATCTTGCATCCTTTATTTAACGCACTTCGTTACATAATCAATTGATAGACTTTTGCACAGTTACTAAGATCGGATGACAATACAGTATTCTATTGTTACTTTTGCAAATATCTGCATGTAGGGGGCGCGGGGGTGAAAATTGGTTAAATATACTATCCAACCAGCACCTCCGGCAAAACGTAGAAAACAAAAGGTTTTCGCCTGATCAGAGACTTCTACGTCCGTTTTCTCCCGTACAAATGGTACGATATCAGTTTCTGTGACACAATGGAATGCCGTCAGGTTTATACCTCAAAACGCAGCTCCAATGAATGTTTAACTGAAGGTACTTTTCCCTGCCTGTGGAAAATATCCAAGATATACCCCCCGCGTATAAAATAATTCTAAAGATGACATAAAAAATTAATTACCGGCTCATCAGCATGGTTTCTGCCAGAGCGTTCTGTCACTTCAAATTAACTCGAAGCCTGCAACGTGTGGATTAAACGTAAATCTTCTTTGACTAAACGATTAGATAGTGGACAATTCACAGACATTTTCTACCTCTCGTGCCTTCAACTTTCGAAGCTTTTACTATATAAATTAGAACACGTCGGAATCCGAAGTAAATTGTTAAAGTGGATCGAGTGCTTTACAACCAACAGACAATTTAGCGTGAGGGTTGGAGAAACTTCACTAGAGGTGCGTGATGTTTTAAGTGGGGTACCTCAGGGTTCTGCCTTCCAGATCTCTTGAATGATCCTCTTAAATCTAGGAAATTTAGATTTATCCGAGTAAGACAACATAATTTTGATAATATTTGTTAGCCAAAGAGCAGGTGGTTTGTTTACACCGAGGGGGCATACACACCAAAAAGTTGTATTAAATTATGAACAAAAAAATTAACCTTCGCATGAACATCATTCATATCAAAATATTTTTAAAAATGGTATACTAAACAAATTATGTTCAAAACGTTCGTAGTTGAAGTTTTTTAATTTCTTGTAGGTTACCATATTGAGCCCCTCTCTCTCACTGCCATCATCTTTTATACAATATATAGCCTGATGATCAGATGAATGGTTCTCCAAAACTCCCTTTTCTACCACACTTTCCAAGTTCAATACAATTACTGTTCCGTTCTCGCGGTATTTTTAAAAGTATTTTACCCCTTTTGTTCTCAAACTTTATGGGCCAATCAACGCGTGACTTAAGTACACATGCGCGAAAAATAGCTGTGATATAGACTGAAAACAACTAGTAAGAAGATTGACTTTAGTAGTGAAAGCACGCGTCTTGCCGCGTTTGAAGACAATTGGTTTAGAACTTGTGGTGAAAGACGCGCCTTGCCGCTCTTCCCGTTTTCTAATAGTTTTATACTCGTTTTATGCTGTGGTGCTCCTCCCCTTTTGGATCCGGATCAACCCAGGTACCTGGCAGAAGAAGTGATTGTGAAGCAACCAGATCTTTGGACGTTTTCTCGAGTGTTCGTTGCCACCAAAGGTAACGGCCCCTTATTTACTTGTAATTATTATTTAAAGTTGGTGAACAAAAGGTTTGCCTGTTCCCTCAAATATTTTAGTCTTTGATTTCGCGGTTCATAACAATTAGTAAATCAATTAGTATGACATTATAATTAGTTATTCTCGAGGGGAAGTCAACTATTTGGGTTAAACTAAATTATTGTAAAATAGAGTTGAGATTTTTACAGATATTTGTTAAGGTTGGCATGTTAATATTGAAGTAGTAGAATAATATCATTAGTGGCAGGTGCATGTAATCGCCTTCAAGCTGGGCGATAGTCCGCTAACAATACACATAACACAAATTAGACAGCATAATGCCCCATTTCAGATCAAAGATCCCTTACCGTACCAGACGTTACCGATTTTCCGGCAATCTCTGTAGCCAAGTTTCACCAACTATAATTTCCGCTTATCCTGTCCATCTTTACTAATACTAATACTAATATTCATATCTTTGTACATCTTTAAATCTTTCCGGGTCCCCCACTTCCTTTATGTTTGTATCCTTTTTGTCGCGTTTGTTTTTCTGGTTTTCTTTTTGTACATTTTTGTTTGTAGCTAACACCAAAAAATTTTTTTGAGACGTTTCGTTCTTGTAAACACACTAAATCACATTTTATTTTTTTTTTACTCCCTTTGGCAAAAAAAAAAATCTGAGACCTTGACTTTTTGCACATGCCCTAAATTGCAATTATATGGACTCTTACCTGCTTCCTGCTTGCTTTGCCTATTTACCCTTATTTACCCCATTTACCCCCAAACCCTTCAACGGAATTAGATCAAAATATAATCTAGTTCGACATCTCGTTATAGTACATAAGTGTACCAAATTTCAAGCCGATATCATAAACGGTTCCAGAGTAAACCACAGAATAATAAAACACCACAGAAATTAGACAATCCCCAATTCCAGAATCCAGAAGCTTGTGCGGAAGGGGGTTACATTTTGAAAAAACGCGGACATACAACCATTTCCTCCGACAGTGCTGGAGCCGGGATTCGAATCCGGAGGTGCGATACCTGTGTGGTTAATCGGAACTGCCAAAAAAGTTACAGACCGACCGACAGACAGACATAAACTTTCTTCGCTCAAATTTAACTCGATGTTTTAACAAAGCCTATTTCAACAAACAATTTTGTTTGCGTTGCTATACTTCCACTGGACGTGAAAGTAAAAGGATGTAATCAAATTCATCAAAAGAGATATGTTTGCATCTTGAGAAGGCGATTTATATATTTTTTTAAAAGAATGTTTGTCAGTTTGTTTAGGTCAAATCTTGCTATGAAAATTTCGATTAGTTCTAATTAAGCTAGAGCTTTGAAATTTTGCACATGTGTATAAGTCCGGTGACAATATGGCGGACGACTATTGTCATTTATGGTCCAAATCGATCAAAATCGATATCTGGGGGATTTTGGGGTTGCGGATTACGAATTTCTAATAAAAAAATTAGTTCAAGATGGCGGACGACTTTACCGTTTATGATCCGATTCGAATTTAAAATCGATATCTGGGGATTACAGCATATCAAAAGTCTAAAAAGTAAAAAATAAAAGTATCCAATCTCCTTTAAACAGGAAAATCTGGCGACAAGCTTTTATATCATAAAAAAAATTATATAATGTAACAAAATGATGGGTTTGATTTACTTCAAAGTTTATTTTCTACTTTTTAAAGAATTTTTTAAATAAAAGCTTTTTTTAAAATATTTTTTATATAAATTTATTGATTTTAATATTAATCCAAAGTTGTTCAATGGCATTACTAGAGTTAATTAGAGTTTACAATATAATTAAGTTATTGCTGGTACACACACACACACGCGCACAGATTGTTTATGCAATCTAGGTGTACTAATGACAATAATGATTAATATATATTAAAATAAATATTAAATATGAATTGTTATTATATTTTAAATACTTTGTAATTATGGAATTGTAATTCCAAAAAAGCAATAAATTTGATTGATTGATTAATTTAATTACAGAATGTTAAAAGAATTTTTAACATAACGGCATATCCTACCACATTATTCATTTCTGTCGCACCGACGAATTTTAAAACCCTGTAGAATATATGTAATATCAGGTTTATAGTCTGGCTGGCCAATATTTAAATTGATTGTAATAAGAGGTCACGGCAATCAACTCGGCAATCAATGTGAATTAAATAAAAATTGTATGTAAAAATAATTCGCCTGTGCTCTAAACTAACAAAATTGAATCTTATAGAAAATCACAGCACGGTAGATTAATCATAAAAATTCTCAAATTGTAAATTAAGAATCAAATTTTAAAAAGTGGTAATAGCATATATGCATGCCTTCCTCATTTCCTATACTACTTTGTTTCCCATGTATAATGTGCATACATACAAAATTATAGCAATAAAATAACCATAAAACTTTACAGTTGTAAGCCTCATAACGACATGTTTATTGCAGTTCAATGGGTTGTTAAAACATTTTACTTCTTTTTTACCTCGTCAAGTCTCTGGGTTGTTAATTTCAAAACTAAGAAATACCTAAATGTAAACAATATATTTTCTGTCGATTTAGTGAAGTTTCTACATAACTGTTGACCATTTTGCGGGAAGCTTTGCAGTTTTTTTTTAAATAAATCAGTTTTTTAGGTATGCATTTTATAATTATTTTTAATTTTCATCCCTCGATAATACCAGGATTGGTTGCCGAAATACTCCTCAGTATACTGTGCCGTATTTTTGATTTTGTAGAATGTTATCAAAAGTCATAAACCTCTTCCCGTATATCTTTACTCATCGATTTTTTTTTCCCAAACATTTATAGGAATATTTCAAAATAAAAAAATTTACTAATGGGAGACCCATACTAGGGATGAATTAGGCCCGGTTTTTCAATGCTCGGTTAAGCTGATTTGGCCAACACCCAAGAGTTAGCAGTCAGTCTATCCGATTTTTCTTGTGTTTCATCTAATCGTCAGCAAAATTGCCAGTTACAGCAGCTGGTGCCTCGGTCATAGGAGATAGCCGACAGTCAGTGAACTCTACATAAAATTATAGTTCATTTCCGACAGTAACGCTATTCTAAAATCTACAAATCTTGTGTTGTGAGGATTACAGAGTACTGAAAATGGAACTTTATCACTTAAGGGAGAAGCTGAGGAGTTTACTGCTTTCATTAACTGTGAAAAAAAAACCTTATTATTATGAGGTGGAATTTTTTTTACAAGATTTGGGTTTCACAAATAAATAGCACATTATATCCTGGACCTGGCTGAACACGAAATAGAGACAATATTAGACCAACACCAACTGTATTTTTCAATGAACGTCTGAGAATATTCTTCAGCTGTGCACAGTCATGTGTAAAGTCTGAAAGGAGAATTAAAAAAAGGCACTTAAACGCCGTTTATAAACTAGACAGATAATAGAGCTGGTTATTTGGCCTTTACTACCGCAACCTTTTCAGATCTATTGTGGTGCTCTTTGAATACATTCCGTATAGTACCTCATCCAGCTTGTCCTTTGTACCAGACTCCACAGCTTTGATAAGGGCCCTTTAGTGTAGCTGTCAGCCTTTGGTTTTCTTCATCGAGTACTTGGGATCTCAATCTTGCTACGCCTTCGCAGTGGCACAATGCTTGAATTGGGGTTTCCTCTTCCTCTTGACAGAACCTGCATGTTTCCTCCTCTGCCAGGAACATTAGACTCATGTGTCTATTGTGCCTAGTTAGAAGGCATACTATTATTCTCTTAGCCTTCTTATTCTGTCTTAGTAGGTCTTACCTGAATTTGACCGATCGTTCTTTGGCCTATCTCTGTCTTGGGAGGTTCCTCCACCATTTCAGAGTTCCAGAGATTTATTTTACACTGATTCCTTAGTGGCTGCTCGTTTGCATGGCTTTGCCACGTCTCAGAAGGGCTCCGGTCCTATTGGGGCTTTGAGTGCGCCTTCTTTGGCAAATTCATCTGTCTTTTCATTTCCTCTGTGTTCCTCGCGCCCTGGTATCCATGCTAGGGTCACTTTATTCTGACTTTCCAGCTCTATAAAGGCCGTTAAGCAGTCCCACATTGTCGCTTGGCTGTCAGAAAAAATGACAATCGACTGGTTGACAGTGCCTTGTCCTATTATCTCCCTTGCGCAACAGTGTATGGCTATCACTTCAGGTATGCAATCAATCTCGACCCACTAAAAAATCCTTCAAACATAAATTTTTCGTCTATTTGTTCCAAATAAAGAGCCGTTTCTAATTCAAATCAAGATAATGAAATCAATTTTAAGCGGTGCTCAGACACACTTTTTTGCACATAGTTTAATGGCCCCTCACTGCGCTCGCCCACTCGAATTTTCCTTCAAATGGCTGACCGTAAATCTCCTTTGGTTGAATAATAATTATTTACAAACTCCAAGTTTATTTTGAACATAAAATGTATCAATTTTGATAATGGTCGGACCTAGCGTAATCATCACTTTAAACAGTCAAACAAGCTAACGGAGGTTGTAACACTTTAACTAAAGATTCCTAATCACGACTGAAAGCCCATGGTGATTGGTTACGTTGGTCACCAACAGGTGTCGACACCGATTGATCGGTATCTACATTCAAAAATCATTAAAAAAGATAGTTACTCTTTCCACCAAGAGAAGACGGCAATTTCGTAGAAAGTTAGAAATTATTGAAATAAAAATGTATGCTATAAAATATGATAAGTATAATTTCTTGTTAATAAATTAATGCGTAAAGATGAGATAATGATATAAACATAGTTTGGATCATCGAAAGTCCATAATATTGATTCGTTTTTAAAACTAAAAAATGCTAACACTGTTCTATGTCTGTCAAACGGTAAGTCTATTCACCACAGATTTTTTTTTAAATCGAAGTGTATGAGAATGCCCCTCGAAATGCCCAAATTATGAACCTCTTCCTCTTTTTGAATCTAGAACTCAAAATATTCACTTCGTCGCACGGCAGATTCTGGCTATTCGGTATAGGTTACAGGATTTTCAATCAATTTGAACACAAAATTCAGTTATTGGTTATTTAATTGAATATCAATTTTTCATCGGATTTATTTGAGATATCGCCCAAGAGAAAATTGAGTAAGGCCCTGATTTTTTTTTAAAATTTAGATATTAATTTTTGATAATTTTATTGTAGACGATTTGGACAGGGTGTCAAAAACAGCACCAGGCAATTATTTTGTATATTTCTTTGGATAATTTTCATGTATACTTTGGACTTTGGATTTTGGTAACTATATTGGTTTAACAATATTGTTCTGACGATATAATTTTGATTATCTGAGAAAACTCCTGTCGCTATTTTAGCTACTAAGATTTGGGAGACTTGTGAAACGTATTTTAACAAAAGAATTTCCAGAAAATCCTCGAATTTGGAGAACGCTTAAGCACTGACCTGGAATCTGGAGCAGCTGGTGATCTCCCATATTTTGTAAAAACTAAGTGAATTTTTGTGCTTGTTATTCTGCTTTAATTTTTCTTCTGTTTAATTGTGTATAAATAAATTAATAACAATTTCATTTCCCATAGCACAGAACCCTAAACGATTTATTACATAATGAATATTTTAAATATTTCATTGTGTGTAAATCGAGAAATAAATGTATTTTTAGAACTGTTTTCTTTTATTGATCTGACCCACTAAAAGGATTAGTAAGACCTCGAACCTCATATATTTTTGTGAACTTTAGTTCATAATAAGGTTGTCAGACACTCAATGAAAATTTCAGTGGGTCTTGGCCTATATTTGTTGACGGCGCCGGCGTTTTCTTATTTGTTGTTAAGTATTCGCCTTTCATGAACATTTTGTATTTATTAAAAAGATTATTTTGTCAAAATTTGTAGAATAGTACTTAATTCAAAGAGGGTAGATAGGGGCGCGCGCGTGTAGGTATTACGCAAAAAATATTTAAAAAAAAGCCTTTATTTAAAACGCTCTAAAAAATTGAAAATAAACTTTGAAGTAAATCAAATCTATCATTTTGTTACATTATATAATTTTATTTATGATATAAAAGCTTGTCGCGAGATTTTCCTGTGTAAAGGAGATTGCTCGAGATTTTATATCACAAAAAAATTATATACGGTGGGGCAATAGTGCGTCGGACCTCGATATCTCGAGTTCTACGATAGCTAGACATTTTTTAAAAAATTGCAAGTAAACTGGAGAAAAGAAAAGTCTATAATTGGAAATTATTTTCGATCATACACGAGGGGTCATCCACTACCCGAAAAATGTACACTTATTCCCATTTTCGGAATACTTGATTGAAATTCCGGGTATTCCAGAGTATTTTGAAATATTCCTATTATTCCCGGTATTCAGAGAATATTCCGAGTATTCCGAAACTATTCCGGGTAATCCGAAAATATTCCGGCAATTCCGAAAAAAAAAAGTACTAGTACATCATTTAGAAGAAAATATATCTATTTTTGACATAATTTTATATGCCTGTATCTTTTGATAATTAAAAGACGGTCTCTGATCTTTTTATCTAGAAAGGCTGATTACAGGAATGTACATAAGTTTGATTTAATCATGAACATTACCAAAACATATTAAATATTTCAAAAAATATTTCTATTATATGATAATATGTGAGCTAAAATAAATTATTTTAGTTTTTTTTACACAGTTAATTTTAGAAAGGTGGCCACGACCATAACAGAAAGACACGAATTGTAAATAGCAGCTAAAATCGAGGTTAAACGTGAATTTGTTACAAAATAATCAATTTTAATCTTAAGGCTATTTCAATGGCAATAAGCTTAGTTTGTTATAATTTTTTTTTTACGAAATAACCTCGGAAATATCTAAAATATCTAAATAAAAATATACTGTTTTCACAGACAAATTAATAATTTGCCGTTGATTTTTTGAAAATTATTAAAAGTGTTCTTCCTTGTACCTCCCAGATTTCATGTTTAAAATTGCAGGGTTTCCACGTTGAGCCGTATTCCAGAAAAACGTTCACCTACAGACAGACCCACAAACGATACGCCAATTCGGATATATTTTATGTTTTTGGTGTTCAAAGTCTAGTTCAAAATGCCCATTTTCCGGGCCATTTTCATCCTCGTTGATGTCACGGCAATGTATGCAACTCCACACATTGGCTCACATGGCCAGGCCAATGTTTGTTCCAACATTGGCTGTTCTTTCATACAATACAAATGGGCATCCACATATTGGTTACACATTTGTCACATGGTCAGTTAACAAGTGACTAAGCAAACGTCAAAATGTCTGTGCCTGATGACCTGCAACCAGCGATTGGTGCTTTCTGTGTAGCGGTTGCTGCATATAATTATGCAGAAAACTTAGCAAGTCAGAAGAAACCAGATCATGCTTAGAATTTTAAAATTAAACTTAAAAAAATACTAACAATACAGATTAACACAGCACTGAAAAACAAAGGCCAATGTGTGTAGGGGGAGCTTGGCACATGAGAGAGCATGCATCAGTTCCTTTGATGCGGGGTAAAAACTGACAACCCTACGGCAGGTGGCAATTGCAAACTCCAACGTCTGCCAGCGTCTTCACAAGCGCCAACTTCTCCATTCACACGCTGATCAAGTGACGCTTGCTATATCGTATGGCCAATGTGTGGTGCCGGCTTAATGCGTAAGCTGTGAGCATGCTTCTGAAAGCACACATAGCTCGTAAATTTATGCGTCTCATAAAAATTCTGGAAGATACACCTCTCTCAGAAATCATTATGCACGTTGTCACAACATTATCCAAATAGCGGACTACATCCAAGAAATTTCTCAGAAATTCTACACTTTCAAACAAGGTGATAAGTCCGTTAACTCATTGCATTACATAAATTAGACAGTATAATGCCCCTTTCGGGATAAAACACTCCCTTTATCATACGATATCGTTTTCTGTAAATCTCGAATTTTTAATTCTTTCCTGTCCCTCCTTTCGTTTTCATTTATTTATTGTTGTTTTCTAAATTCTTTTTTAATAAACCTCCTACACCTATATTAAAATCAAAACTTAAAACCAAAATCTGGCAGCTGATGATGCTGTCTCCATGATAGTTATCCCGAACGTTTTTTCGTTCAGCTTTTTTACATGTTAATTACCCAAATTAAATCAGTGTTTAATAGTTTTAAGTTTTAATTATTTTTATTCCCTTTTAATAAAAACTTTACGACCTCTTGCGATTAGTTTCAAAACTAATTGCGCTCAGACACGCACTTGAAATATTTAGATCAGCAACTCAGTCTTTCAATTTTAACAGCCCGTTACGGTCTGGTATTATTAATATGTACCTACATTCTAATACATACGAATTTTAAGTTCGGCTCTGTATTATTTCGTTCGCAAATTGACTCGTTTAACTTTATAAGTTTGTAATGTACGTCAGCTTGTTTGATGACACCATGCCGCATGGTCTAACGGCGATAATAATGAGGTCGTAAAGTTTTTGTTACCTTTTTTGAGTGCACTGTAAATCTGAGCTCGGCTATAATTTGTTTTGTTCATTTTGTTGAAAGGTGCTAAGTTTGTATTTATACTCTCTGTATTGCCGTTTAGTAGAACCAGCCAGATATTCCGCATATATTCCGGATATTCCAAAAAATATTCCGAATATTCCGGGTATTCCAAAAATATTCCGAGTATTCTCGAGGTATTCCCGATATTCCCGGTATTCCGACAGTTTTCTCGGTATTCCGGAAATATTCCTGATATTCCGGAAATATTCCGGTATTCCGAACCAGATGTACACTTATTCCCGAAGTGGATAACCCCTCGATCATACAGGGCGAGCCAAGGCGCCAAGTGACTTTTTTTAACATGGAATGCTATGTATATCAGTATATTTTTTGAAGCCTCTTTCTAGGCCTATATTAGCATTTAATGTCTCCCAATCACTTGGATGTAATTAATTTTTTTGTTGAAATAATGCAATCTGCAGATGGATATTAAAAAAATCACCACATGGGTTTTAAGAAAAACTTATGTGAATACCAGTTACGAGACATCTAATTAATGTTTTTGAATCATTTTCATTTCCTAAAAATGTACAGGGTGACCAAAAATTATTTTTCAATTAAGAACATCTTAAATTGAATTTTCTCAATTTTGTCAAATGGAACAGCCTATATATTTTTCGACGACGTGATGTAGAAATGAAAAACGAACATTTTTTTGTAAGTACTTCCCTATGGCTAATTGCAACCATTTTCGTTTTATTAATAAGTAAGTGTCAAATTCAAGAATAGACTTAAAAAAGAGGTTCCCTCAAATAATTCATTAGAAATATTTATAATAGGTGTTCGACGTGTTGCCCATTTTGATTGACACACGTCTTTATGCAATTTTGAAATAAGGCCATTTATTGGGACCATTTCTTCCAATCCATTGAAATGAGTACCTAAATAGTATTTAACAATACTTGGAATTTTACAATATGAATTTTAATAAAGCGGAACTTGTAGACATGACTTTTGTTTTGGGCGAGTCAGACACAAATTGTTTACTTGCCAATAGAATTTATCACCAACGTTATCCTGAAAGAAGGATTCCTGATGTTAGTAGCTTCCAAAACCTTCTCGATATAGATTTCTGGAAACTAGAAATGTCGAATATAAAAAAAATGAAAGAATAAAACATGTTGTGAACGAAGAAAATGAGTTTTCTGTGGTGCTGGCAACGGTTGAGAATTCCCATGTTAGTCAAAGAGAAGTGAGCTCATCAGTAGGAATAAGTAGACGGTCTGTGGGTCGAATTTTAAAAACAAATAAGTTGCATGCATATCATATTCAAATGCGCCAGGAATTATCTTATAACGATTTTTTAGAGCATTTAAATAAAAGCTTTTTTTTAAAATTTTTTTTTACATAATTTTATTTTTTACTTTTCAGTTTTTTGATATCCTGCAATCTCCAGATATCGATTTTGAGGCGAATCGGATCGTAAACGGTAAAGTCGTCCGCCATCTTGTTTTTTCTTATATGAAAATGTTAAAGTGTATTGTCACCGGACTTATACACGTGTGCAAAATTTCCAAGCTTTAGCTTAATTAGAACTAGTCGAAATTTTGATTGCAAGATTTGACCTAAACAAACTAACTAATTAACAAACATTGCAAGTTTAATAAAAGCTTTTAATAAATAAAAAGTAGGTGTACTCCTGTATACTTTAAAATGTCTCTAGTATTCTTAAATTGTCCTTATTAACTTCATATCAACATTTTATTCTTTACTCATTAGACACTTAAAGCACCGACAAGGACGTAGACGTAAACGTATAAAATGACAGCTACGCAGGTGCAATAGCGAATTGTTCTACGTTTGTACTTACACCTGACGTAAACTTACGTGTTTCTACGTACACCTAAAACGTATCGTATCGAGCCGAGTGATGGCGATGTGTAACTGTCAAAGATGCCACATTCGCATAACCACCACCGATTTTTCTTATTTTTGGCCTATTTACAAAACTATGCAATATAAATAAAACAAAGACACCAATGAAAAATGCTGGGTTAAGCGGTTATGGTTATAAGGTTCGTTGAAATTACGTTTCAAACAGTGCTTTATCTTAATTTAATAAGTCAATGTAACGTAACATGGATTTACGTGTATTTCTGCGTTTACTCCAAAGAGTTACGTATATGGCGCTGGTGTTGCTTTACGTGTCTAGTGACACACATAAACTGATGATGATATATGAGAATATAAAAAGTTGTTAAAACTAACCTAGCCCAACTGAACGTAGGCGATGTTACGTAAGATCAGGGTCGGACTAAATTATAAATTATAAGGCGTATGTTTGGTTGAAAAAGCACACGTTTACCACCTACATATTGTTGGGATGAATTTGTGGAAGTTTCCAATTACGCCCAGTAATGAAAATAATTTAATAATGTGAGACTATGCCATTATGTTATTTCTTTGCGTTTATCTTGGAACAATAAATGTGTAGCTTAAAAATCTTGAGAACAATAAGTAGAAACTAAAATATTATTGAATTAACTTGTAATTCAGCGCTCGGCGGGGCACATAGCCCGGAGAGTAGCTGTTGGTTGCAGTCTGGTTAGGTTCCTTATAGTAAAATAAGGATTTATAGAGGAGTTTGCGACTAAAAATATTATGTTTAAAATATTATTGCTTGTAATTTATAATGACACTAATACGGCTGATTCATCTGCAGATTATTCATATCGTTTTAAAAATGTTGAAAATTTTAAATACAAAAACGATTCAATTAATATAACTTTAAATAAAAGTCAAAAAATTGTAGTCAGATTAAAGTTTGACATATACATTTTGCAAAAAATAATTGCCTTAAATCAGCAACATTGCTTTCTTTAAGGAGAAGGTTCGATGAATGGAATTGGTTTTTACCTAGTAGTATTTTTTTTTTAAATTCTGCATAGTTTCAAAGTTACGTATGTGAAAATTTAGAACTCCCCACCATGCGCTTATACCGTAGTTTAGGTGTGATTCTACACTTCAATATGTTGCGAATTCCCAATTTTGAAATTGGGTAGTCATTTTACGTACATCGCAAACGAAAGATATTAAGTTTTCTTTATATTTATGGTAATTTTTTATCAAACCAGTTCTTAAATAATATCAGATCATTTTTAGCTTTATTTTTAAGTGTATTCCAGGAGGTGCCTTTGTATATAACTGCCGAATCGTCAGCATAAGAGTAAATTTGACCACATGTAGGAATTTCGAAAATAGAACGTTTTGTTCTCTTCTTCTTTCTTAAAATATTTTCTCAACCGCCTTTCAAGTTACCGAAGTAACCCCCGTTGGAAGATCTCAAGGATCTTGTGCTAGGTGAAGAGAGACGAGGCCCTACAGTTTAATGTGGACTCCGAACCACTCTTGGGGCAACTCAGTATGCTAGCCAGACGCTTTAGGACTGGTCCTTGTGGCACCTTGAACTCAATAGTTTTTGGATCACTGTGTCATTGATATGTGCTTTCTATGCTTTGTTGTCTATTTTTTAAATAGTTCTTTATTAATTTCAGGGCATTATCTCGAAAACCATAATGTTCAAGAGTTATGAGCTGTGTGAGCAGCTTTTTATGGCTAACGGTGTGTTGTAGATCAAAGAAAACTGTGAAACTTTTTTCTTTGTTGTCCTTATAGACTTCAGCACTCAAATTTTTTATGGCATCGTTAGTTGATTAACGCTGATCAACGTATACTTGGGAATCGGGGCGAATGTGAAAAGCTAATAAAAATTGGTTTATACCACTTGAAGAATTTAAAAAAACCGAAAATTATTTCTTATGGGAAATCACCTGCTGCATTCGCTTTTTGAAGTCGCGATGAAATTTGAATTTGCTAACGCCCCCTAAAAATTTTACTCCAAAATTCAGAAATCGGAAATACACGATTCTTGTTATTTCTCAAGTCATATTGTAGTTATTAAAAAAATTTATCGACCTGTTTTTTTGCCAAATGATTGTTAGTATCTGGTTACAACACTGGTGCTGTTTAATAGTTTTCTACGGAGCCGTCTTGATGAAAACTACAAATTTATAAGGACTTGTCATATTTGTGTAGTGAAATTTTTTACTTGTGGTGAAAGAATGTTGTTTTGGAAATTTTTAAAAATCTAAGACAAATTTTTATCCAAAATACCATAATTGTTTTTAGCGAATAATGTGTGTCTTTAAATTCAATTAAATATTCTTTGTTTTTCTTGGCATACTTAGGAGCATGCCTTGTCGGCGTCGGTTAACACCATCACAAATTAAAATATAATTTAAAAAAAATTGAGAAATATTACCGGAAATACTGATACGCAAATTATGAAAGAATATACCTTCTTATGTTATTTTAGATAGATCTAACATAATATTGTACTCCGTATAATACCATTTAATATTTAATTTATTTAATATTTATATTATATTATACAAATAAATATTCTTCTACAAATCTTCCAGACTTTTATTCTGACTTAATTCTAACTAGCTTAAATCTAATCAGCGCTGTGCGAAAAAATGACATTGGAGGAACATTCTGTGCAGTTCAAGAAGTAGAGCGAATTAAACGGCAGCTGAGGAAAATAGCAGGCCAGCTAATAGTATCATCATTAGGTTCGATTACAACCTCCCTCCTTTGATGGTCAAACGTCTTGGTCAGCACATAAGGGAGTAATGAGGAAAAAGCTATGGCTCTAGTTTTAGCAGTAAGAGGCCAAGCCTCAAAGTTGCCTTAGACTAATGCAGTGGTAAAACCACAGGAATCTGCACTAGACTTAAGATATGGAAATCAATACCTTGCCCAAGTATACCGGACTCAGCTGAAGTCACGTTCATAAAAGACTGGGGAAAGTTTATAAGAATTTGAGGCTGCTGTTGAGCGACTGGCACGCTAGGCTTGCCCGGATGTAGCAAAGAAGTTCCAGGAACAACTGGTAGGTGGGACCTTTATTGATGGAATAAGAGATGAAGAAAGCAGGCAAGTTCTTAAGTTATCTCGGTATCGTAATAGTAGAGAGGTTTGGTTCCATTCACTTGAAGTTGAAGCCGCTTATAAGGAAATTCCACGTCAAAGAGTGCCAGCCATGACTGCCAAGTATATATGAAAAGCATCTAATAGGCCGGTGTGGATCAACAAGACGACAAAAATGGTACTGTTTTGTAGGCAGGGATTCCGCAATTTCCCGGAATGTTTTCATAACCAATCTTATCTTATTTCGCCGTTGGCTTGAGTGATTAATTGTGTGTGACTGCTTTGGTAGCCCAGGGCGGATCATGAAACAAAAATACCAGTACAAGTATGAAATTTGTTCCCCTGGATTTTTGGAAGAAAGAAACGACGTCATCAGTCTTCTCTGAAGTTGTATTTTCAGAAAGAACCAACTTAACTTCACAACATGTGGAAACTTAATGTCTTTGGAGAAAAATTTTAATATGTTGGATAACATAATTAAATGTTTGATAAATTATTTTAATTAAAAATGTCATATTAAATTTGTATACTTATATAATTTCAGTTGTTTGTTTTATTTCCAGAATATAATAAAATTTTTGCATTTTAATACTATAAAACAAAATAGCAAATCAATAATTAGTTCTATCCCCAATTAATTTCATACTATATAATAAATAAATAAATAAACACGACAGAAATTAGACAACCCCCCAATTCCAGAAGCCAGGGGCTTGTGCGGAAGGGGGTTACACATTGAAAAAAAACGCGGACATACAATCATTTCCTTCGACAGTGCCAGTGCCGGAGCCAGGATTCGAACCCGGTGGTGCGATGTCCGTGTGATTAATCGCGATTGCCACCAATTACCAACCAATTAAAAACTTTTTATTGATTATTATATATATAATTCATTTCATTTATATCATTTTCTAGCTAGCTAAGTGTTGTTACAATCCTACAATAAAGTAACATTAATATCCTATCCTGTCTAGAGGTTCCTCTTCAGGGATAGGTCGGCCGATGGATGCCTGACTGATACGCTGTTGAAATTTATTGCTTGCTAAGTTTAATGTGATACTTCCTAAAAAGTTTTTATCAGTTGTGTGTTTTTATTCTGTTACCAGATTCATAAATTACCTGCTTGTGACCTCATTGTGGCATTAATATTTATGAGTTTTTATGTAGGAAACTTAAAAACCAAAACCTACTTCATTGTGTGTTTATAAAAAAATAAGATTTTATCCGATAAGTAAATTTATGTATAAAAGAAAAAGAAATTAAAAACTATTCTGAAGGTTGTCTGATAAAAAAAATGGGTTATTCTAGTCTATATACATATGTACAAGGAGTATGGGGTGGAAGGGATGAGGGGTAAGGTGTACAAGTCTGTTAGTGTATGTATATGGTGCATGTTATATGTAAATGTCCAGTGTCAGTCTCTGGCGTCATATATGGGGAGTCTCTGATGTAGAAGTCTGTGGGCGTGTGGTGGGTCGTTGTGTCTTCGTCTTTTTGCGATGTCTCTAGTCAGCTCCGATTGTTGAATTTTGGTGGCAAAGAATTTTTGGGCTGTTTCATTGATATAGTTCTTTATAAATGGGACTCCAGCCCTCTCGTGTAATTCAACAACCGGAGTATATCTGTCTGCGTTGAGTAGTAATCGTAATATTTTATTTTGTGTAGTCTGTAGTCTGTGGTACTGTGCGTCCGAGATGCAGTTCCAGGACGCACAGGCGTATGTTAATGTCGGTCTAAATATCACTTTGTATAAGGTCAGTTTGTTGTCAAGAGTCAGTCTGCTGCGCCGGTTTACCAACGGATACAACTTGCTCAGCGTGGCGTATGTCTTATGTAAGATATTGGTGATATGGGGTCCAAAGCAGAGTCTCGTATCCAGGGTTACCCCTAGATACTTGACCCTGCCTTTTTCCCCTATCTGTCTGCCATTTATTGTAATTTTGCTGAACGTTGTCGTGTTGGTAAATTTCCGGTGCAGCGTAATCGTTTCCGTCTTCTGTTCGTTAATATGTATTTTCCATTGTCTATTATATGTCTCAAGTATTGTCATGTGACGCCGTATCTTTTGGACGGCTGTTTCTGCATAGAATGACCGCCCGCAGATAACGGCGTCGTCGGCGTAAAGTAAAGAATTCGTAGTGGGGTGGGAGGGTATGTCGGAAAGGAAGAGGTTGTAAAGGATGGGAGAGAGGATCGCCCCTTGAGGGACGCCCGCCGTTATGTTTTTAATTGTGGAGTATGAGTTCTCGATCCTTACAGTTATTTTCCGTTTGCGATTGCCACCTCACGTCTTAACCCACTCGGCTATCGACCAGATATGTTTACTTTCTTCCTAATTAAGGCGAAAATTAAATCTTTTAAATATTATTATTGTTAGAGAAGTTAATATTAGTCGAAGAAATGAAGCACTGAGCAAGCTCAAATTGGCGCAGTAAGATGGATCGCGATGGGATTTTTTGCATTCGATTCGTAATGCAGTCCCGAAACTTTGTGAAGATAGTTATTGAATGCATTTTGAATAAATAAATTATTGCAATAAAAATACTGATTTTAGAACAGCAACGCTAAGAAGTATTAAATAACTATTTTACAACTCGGTCAATTATTATAGAAATAAGTCCAATTTTGTTCCTCGGGGGTTTTGGGGGTCGCTGAGCACGATTATGCAGTCGGCGACGGCGTCCGAGGCACCTGGGGCCCAGGGTGGGCGTCAAACACGTCGTCTTCTGGAGTTTTGCCTCCAATTTATAAAACACGGAGCCAAAATACTTACTAGGGGGGTTTTGGGGGTCGCCGAGCACGATTATGTAGTCGGCGACGGCGTCCGAGGCACCTGGGGCCCAGGGTGGGCGTCAAGCACGTCGTCTTCTGGAGTTTTGCCTCTAATTTATAAAATACCAAACCAAAATACTTACTCGAGGGTTTTTAGGGTCGCTGAATACGAATGTGTATTCAGCAAGGACATATAAAAATATTGTTTTAAATTGTTTATGTTAAAAAATTTAAAGATTTACATCACAAAGGGGTTCTTCATCGCTTTCAGCATCACATTCTGTACTTCCTCCTTCAAGAAAGATGTTAGAAGTTTCGTGTTAGTAAGTTGGATGCTAGTACCAACTGTGAAATATGTAAGGCGCCAAATTTAAAAGCGGACAGGGCGCGAAGCTACGTATGGATGGCCACCCTGGGCCCCAGGTGCCTCGGACGCCATCGCCGACTGCATAATCGTGCTCAGCGACCCCCAAAACTCCCGAGTAACAAAATTGGATTTATTTCTATAATAATTGACCGAGTTGTAAAATAATTATTTAATGCTTCTTAGCGTTGCTTTCTAAAATCAGTATTTTTATTGCAATAATTTATTTATTCAAAATGCATTCAATAACTATCTTCACAAAGTTTCGGGACGGCATTACGAATCGAATGCAAAAAATCCCATCGCGTTCCATCTTACTGCGCCAATTTGAGCTTGTTTGGCCTGATTTTCTGCTTTAGTTCTTCGACTATATATCGATTTCCGGTAATTGAAGTATTGATATATAATGAAATATAATATAAACTGTTTTATATAGTGAAGGACAATATAAACTGTTTTATTTTAATTTTGGAGAAAATGTTATCAAGACCAAGATATCCAATCTATGATATGCAGTGTGTCTCTCGGTAGGGTTCGAACTATGAATCGCTAGTGAAATTCCATAATTTTCCACGTTTTCAGTAATCAATGACATTAAATTCCATGACTTTTTGGGAACTTTAATGAGAAAAATATTTTTATTTGTTAGCGTATGTTTGGTGAAGAAAATCACAAACACAAACAACAAGTATATGTTAGCATAATATAAATTAGAAAGTAGTACCATAGATAAATACATACGGCTCCCTGTAGCCCTGAAGACCATGGAGAGGGTTTGTGGGACAGAGAGGCTACACATAGGAAGACAAACGACACACCCAATATGCGAGGATACTGAGATTATCATTTTCTTCCGAAAAAATCCCAGCGTCTCGACGGGAATCAAATTCGGAACGCCTGATGAGTCAAGTGTGCCTGCATATCAACCAAGCGCAAAGTATGTTTTATACTATACAAATTAAAAGGTTATTTTATTTAGAAACTATTAGGAGGCAAAAATCATTTTGGTCGAGCACTTGATGAGAGTACTCTTATGTGTAAAAGGTAATACCAAATGTAAATTCTACGACTTTTCGAGGCCATGTGAATGTCTTGAATGTTATATCCCAATTAGAGACTTAGTTACTTTGATATGTGATTTAATCTCATCGCCACTGATATCTTTAATAATGGGTGAGAAGATAAATCACAGTCCATCCAGTTAATTATTTCCGAGTAGTGTTGAGCCTTGAAATTGTGTTTTGGTGGCATCAATGTTCTGATAGTTTCTCTCTTTTAATCTAACTGTCTCGGCTTTAGAATTCGTTGAAGTCTGAGCTCTCTTATGTGTTTTGTCCCACGTCCGATTTTATTTCTTTTTTTACCCCTTTTTAGTTTCCCCAATTAGCAATTTTTCCGCGGTATTACGACTTGAAAAAAAATGTTGAATTTTTTCGGCCCACCCTACGAGTGAACACCCTCAACGACAACTACAACAATTGTTTGAGGTCATCGGTAAAAGTTACTGTAAGACTGACTACAGACTTAAATGTAGTTATGTCTATGTTTATACAGTGTTACTAAGATAAGCTGGAGGCAGTAGTAAAAGTTTAAGAATAAATTAAGCATAAAATTTAATCGGAATTTGCAATCTCATTTAATATAACTTTGAACTTCCCACAACACAGTTTTCTAGGCTACTCTCGCGAAACGTAACGTCCTCGACCGCTAACCAAGCCGGTCCTGAAGTGAACCGTAGACGAATGAAAAATGAAAGTGGACGGCGACGACTAGCAGAAATTTACAGCCCCGACTTGGCGTACGAAAGTTCTTGAGAAATACGTTAGCACCGTATCTTGCGGTTGTTTAATGCAACCTTATTTGCTTTACCTTTACGTAACAGCCTCGTGGAATGTTTTGTGCGAAGAAAGTTGGTTATGTTTTACGTGCGAATATTTATTTATCTATCTACGCGATATAATTATTGAAGTTCATCAATGTATTACTTTGAAATGGGCACGTACGTATTATAATTAGCTGATGTATGTAAAAAAAAATGCTGAAAATATGTACAGTGAGGTTCAAAGTAACGGATGAATTCATTATCTACGTAATTAACAATTTATGAGTAAAATC
Organism: Leptura quadrifasciata; assembly: GCA_963675555.1. Taxonomy (NCBI): domain Eukaryota; kingdom Metazoa; phylum Arthropoda; class Insecta; order Coleoptera; family Cerambycidae; genus Leptura; species Leptura quadrifasciata. The sequence goes on from OY776677.1 coordinate 46,014,829, forward strand.
CTAAAACATGTCAATTATTAATTCTAAAATGACATTTTAGTTTGAAAAGACTTCTGGGCGTGATGTGTATATGGGAGCTGTCTTTGAAAAACGTTGCGAGTATTTCGTGACATGCGACATGTTCGGGATTTGCATATGTTGCAAGGTCTGTAGAGGCCGGTTGGTAAGGTCACGGAATACGGAGGATAAAGTTATTTATAGGATGACTAGTAAATATTTATGACTTGTGGTCGAAGAAACTGAAATATTATACGCTGACTGAAATAAAATAGTAGGTGCGTATTTATTGCAAACAATATTCCAATAAACAGTTGCTAAATATAGAGTAATATACTGAGTGATGCTTAAGACATATAACTAATTATAATATATGAAATGCTCAACAAAAATATTAGGTTTACATATAATAATAATGAATGACAAGTAGATGGAATAATGTATGTAAACTATAGTGAATGTAAAATAAAAATTGAAAATTTCTTTGTGGTATTAACTTAATCCGAAATAATAAGGGGAGTACTACTTATGCGCAATTCCTGGCTCTTCGTATGTACTGCGTTTCTTTTTTTATCATTTCTAACTAATCAAGCACTGTACTACAGTAATCAAAAAGTTGTGTCTGGTATTTTGCAATACGCCTAAGATACTTGCGTAGGATGCAAGATCTGTGACTTTTTTTAACATAATTTTATACCTTCCCCCTCAACCCCCTTGGAGTGACAGCTACACCTTTAAAACTTTTAAAAGGAACGAGGGGGCGTATGAAAGATCATTTGAAAGGGTTTTTAATTTTCTATCCAGCAATATAAGGTTTTTTGAATTTGTCTAATTTTTTTATTGAAAAATATTACATTTTTAATGTTCCGAGTTCAATTTTGACTGATTATTTTATTTTAATTTCATTTTTGAGTTGTGTTCATTTTATATTACAATATGGTTTATTTGGTTTTTTTAACTAATGTTTTTTAGACCAAGGGCAAATTTTGATTATTTTTATTTTGTTTGATTGTTTAAATTTCGTATTCCGTTTTTTAATCATGGAGTGGAATAAAAATCTATTTGAAAACATTTTATTTTTCGTTTAATTGTTTTGTTTATTTCATGTTCACGTTAAAAAGCCAAATAAAGTCGGGGGGAGGGGGCAATTTTGGTTCAGCAATATATTCTTGATCCGCCTCTGCATTCAACAAGCCCATTGTGTTTTAAACACACATTTCTTCATCGTTTGTAGACACGGGAAGGGCAGCAAAATAACAGGATTATACCTTTCGACCGAACTAGCCCTTGCTATGTAACGAAGCATTTTTCGTTACGGAAATCTGCATAAGATTTATATTTAATTGTACTCTATATAATTATGTTTCTTGTTTTCTGTACCGCCTTAATAATATTCACTATTTAAATACCTGAATATTTATTTAAAGCAGCAAATATTTGTAAACAGACTTATTGTTTATGATTTGAAGCAATTAAGTTAATAATTAGTTATCTGTGGCCGATTAAATCCGTTTCTTTTTCGTAGTTGGTTAGAATAATTATTTAAAACTGATTCTAAGTAATACGATATTAAAAATACTTTGTTTATACTAACTGACGCACGTAATAATAATTTACCAGTACTTTTAATAAGTCAATACAGCCGTCCTCGCTATCTTGTATTGAAGACGTTGGTCCATGCGCGTTTCTAAAGCAGTGGGGATCCTCGCGATACCATGAGTGGGAACGTGGCTATAAAACTGACCGTAACGGCCTGTAAAATCAGAAGTTGTTCCAACACTTGGAGCCAACTGTCCAGGGTCCGCCACTGAGATTGTAAAGAGTAAGAAAACTATGACATATATTTGGCTAGTGCATTTATTATTTCGTGTTTACTGATTGATAATTTTATACTTAGTTACCGTAATTTTATTGTCTGTATTCTGATTGAAATTTTTACACTGTCTGAATATTCTTGGAATTTATTTCATTATTTCATATTTACTGATTGATAATTTTCTCCTTAGTTACCGAAATTCTACTGTCTGTATTCTGATTGAAATTTTTATACTTAGCTTATTAAATTTTACTGTTTATTTTCTGACTGAAAATTTTATACTGTGCATCCAAAAGTCTGATATATAATTCGCTTACAATTCATATTTAACTGTTTAAATATTTTTATCATCTACTTTAATATTTTTCACATTATGACTACCTCTTGCCCTTACTTGTATTTAAGGACTAATATCCCTACAAGTTCCTACTTTCCCCTGTATTCAGGATTTGGTTCCCTACACCTGAACCTTAGTAATTGAACAAATTTAATTAATCTTTTGTTTGCACAGTATATTGAGTTCATGACAAAAATACTTGCTCATTTTGCCGATACATAATTACCCGTACTGTTAACATCATTAAGCACTAGCCAAGTTTCCGTTCTGTTTTATAACCTGTCTTAATACTGTTAATAATTCTCATTGCTTCGCATTTTCCGATATCCGTACACTGTCTGCTTAACAACCGTTTTATTATCAACTCGCTAATTTTACCGCTTACACGCTTTTGCCGCTAATATTACCATATTGCTTGCCACTCTTCCTCTACTGCTTATACAATTATACATATGTATATAAACTTGTGTTAATTTTGATTTTCTGTTTTATTTAGGATTGTTAACCATATGATTATAGTAATATACTTAACTATTATTGAATTTCTGCGTTTTACTGTTGTGTTTGTGAAAGTCTAATTTCCCTTATTGACCCACTGGAATCGACCGATTCTTCACTGAGCTGCTTAGTCTCGCTTATCAACTTTTGGGTAGTGTTGTTCAATCACTCGCGCCTTGAACTGGCGCCCGAGTAACAAGTAAGAAAACTCGAGTGTCAAAGTGACAGCCTTATTTCTCGCACTAAACGAGAAAAAGAGTGTCACAGCTAGTAGCTGTGATGCATTCAAAATATGTTTCATGTTGAGCTTCCTTGAGTGTGCCTCGAACTGCTTTCTTGTATGGCAAGTAACTTTATTCATTATGTTCGTTTTGTCACCACAAAATTTTCAATAATTCCAAAAACGCATTCTCATTTAAAAACGATTTTAGAACAGCTTTAAATCGTTTATAATCCAGTTTCCTGATGTTAAAAGATAATGCATTAAAATTTTTGACACGTTGCGTGTTTTTGATAGCCTTAGACAATCAAAATGTAGATTCTCATTACTTCGGATGAGATAAGAAAGTAGCTGGTCACGTGACAAATATTTTGATTCATGGGCTCTGATGTATAGGAGGCATTTCAAAATTTAAATACTGTATCATGTTAGAAGTGTATCGGATGTCTGACAATGTTATGTTTAGATCCAAATATCTAGACTGCTTTCTTCTAGGTTCTGGGTAGATATATATTTTTCCCTTACTAATTTCGTGACCCACATTTAACCTTCTCAGTGAAAAACTAAGAGCCAACCTTCTTAAAGACTGTAAAACTTCTCTTAAGCTACTATGTCCAAGGCCAAAATTTCTTGATGGGCTTATAGAATATCATCCACGTATGTCGAGGTGTTCCCATATCGCAAACCAAACCATTAACGGTTATTTAAAAACCCGCAGTACCGTTACAAAGTCTAAACGCCATCTTCCTACATTCATAATGGAAGCAGTTTTGGAACGATGGATCTCTATCTCTAAACATATTATCCGCATTATCTACGTAGAAAAGTGGATAACTATAATTTTCAAGTTAAGCGCTCGATAACTTACACACAGGCAGAATAAACGGAGTATGGAGAACATGATTTTCTTATAAGGTCATTACTTAATACACTATCTACAATTATTTCTCTCACAACGTTTCGTTCATTACCTATAGTAGGACAGCTGGTGACGTTTTTCAGTGATTATTTAGTTAAGGCTTATTTTTTGAGAGAATGTTGAGAGAAGCATGTATAGGTGTCATCTGTAAGCATTATCCCTGATAGCAGTATCGGAGGGTGGCAGACCAGCCCCAAGTCACAAAAAATGCTGAGCACAATTATCATTTAGTTAATGCTGTAACTTTCTATATTGTTATAATATTGGCACATCGATCGTTCAGTATTAAAAGGGTTGCAGATTCCCTAAAATTTTTATTATTTAGTTAGGCTTACATTTTTAATACGTTGTTATGTCAACTGTTTTTAGTGTACATTTCCATTTGTTGAACAAAATATCGGCTTTAAGCATCCTTTTTAATGACAAAAAGTCGCATTATTCTTCTCTGGAATTAATATTTTAGCATATACTGCGATATTAAAAACGAACTTCCATATCATTAACACATTATGTGTTTTGTTTTTCAAAAACAAAGCATGAATTGAAATAATGTTACTAATACATTTTTTTATATAGCAAATTTGTTTTTTTTCTATCAATTTTTATTTAATTAACAAGTATGATTGTACTAAAATACGACAGTAATAAAAAAGTTTTAATTTTAATCATTTATTTCTTCGAGACAATCGAAATCATCCTCATCATAGTCCGCCGAGTCTAAATCACTCGATGCTCGGGGTGCTTAAATAGATATACATGTATATCATAAAAATATAAAATATAAATTATTATTATAATTAGTGCATAAAATTGTCTGCTTATAAACTGATAATATGAAGATAGTTAAGGATCAGTCAAGTCAATAACAATCGATTTAGTTTTAAAATTTCTCAAGTTGGTACTCTATGAATGTCGATTGTCGAACTGTCAGTTTAAATCATGTCCTCTTCAGTTGCCAGTTAAAATGGTTATAAATATCACCCAAGTTTCTTCAAACTAAGGGCGTAAGTAACAGTTAATTAGAAATGATTGAACCATTAAAATTAAAAAATTATAAGTAACTGCAGATAAGCCACTCTAACTGTCGCCTGATTTTACTCCCTTAATCTACGCCCTTGCTTCAAACTTCCTTTTTCGATCAAGAAATTAAGCTGAAAACTTTGCGAAGTGATTAATTTAGTTAAAAGGCACGTGGTTGCTACACGGTTTGATACCGGATCAAAAACAAAATTTAATATTTTTTCAATTTATATTTTCAGTAGGTACTTTAGTGTGTGTAAGCAAATGTTTCAAATTCCACAGGTTTGCTGAGGTAATCATAATAATGCGACAGACGACACGAAATCAAGGCGCGCACTCGGTATGTTCAAATCGTTCAAAGGGGTTAAAACCGATATTTTGTTCAGCAAGTGGAAATGTATACTTAAAACAGTTGACATAATAACATATTAAAAATTTAAGCTTAACTAAATAATAAAAATTTCGTCGTGCACACGACACGTTTGAGGGGATCTGCAACCCTTTTAATACCGGCCAATGGATCTGCCAATGTTATAGCAAGATTTACAAGGTAACAGGCAAACAATATAGAAAATTACGGCATTAACTAAATGAAAATTATTGTGCTAAGTATTTTTTGCGACTTGGGGGTGTTCTGCCTCTCTCCGATACCGCTCAGGGATAATCCTTATAGATGACACTTATACATGCCTCCCTCAACATCCTCTCAAAAAATAGACCTTAACTAAATAATCACTGAAAAATGTCACCAATTCTTAGACCATTAGGAGCCAAGCGATATTCGGATTTCGTTGTCGACAATATGACGACGAAATCCGAATGATGTATTAATATTTTCCATGTAACAGTTTTCTTAATTCGCTTGTACATTGTGCGAAATATCGGAGTTCGTTTGCTAACTCAGCTATTTTATTTATTTCATCAGATGTAAGGTTTACAATATAAGATAATCCTTAGCTGTAAATGATACGCTCTTTCGTAGTATAGTGCAAAACACAAAACAGTTGAGTAAGTATAAGGAGCTACCTTTTAAATATGCAACACATTGCGCTAATACTTGATTTGTACTCAGTCCGAGCTCTCGATAAGACAAATTCGTAATTGTCAAGCCATCGCCATGACCATTGTTGGCACATTCATGAACATAGTACTCGTTCCCAGTGGTGGCCTCAAGTCTCCTGGTATGTAAACATCATTATTAGCAACCTAATATCGCAGATTTACAAATCTTAAACGCTTGATTTAGTTCGTGAGCCAATCAGGATGTCACTACCATTAGGTGGGACTAAACGCATCTACGTTTTTAGATTGAGTTAAAGTCAATCGCCTCCTGGACATTTCAGATTCCCAGCTAAATACGTTCTTTACCCGCCATTTTGAAAATGTTTCACCTTTTTGACCCAATTTTGCCTGTATCTCAGAAACCGTTGATCCTAAACGAAAAATACCTCTTAGTAATATTGTTCAGAATGAAATTTTACCTACAACTATGAAACTTTTATACCGGTTTAAGGCAGTTCAACAGAAATTGTAAATAAAATAATTTTTTGAATGTTCTGTTTCTGGTTTTTGTAATAATATCATTTTTAAAATTACGATTCTCCATCATTTGGTTTCATTTCAGGTTTGCCGGGATTAGCTGAGAAAATAGTTTGAAGTGTGAGAGGAATGAAAAGAAGGAAACTAGAAGAAAAATTGATGGAAAGCTGTATTATATGCGGGAAAGGGTCGAATTTGAACGAACTAACCAGTCCTCGAGACAACCGTTCCTGGGAAACGCTTTATGAGGATGCAACAATGAGACAGTTTATCCCTATTTTAAAATTACCTCAAGGCAGTGCGGCTGTACCAAAGTGTATATATTACCATAACGAATGCAAGTCACAATTAACCCACCCAAAATTCCTGACAAAAATTACAAATACAACAGCTACGTGTTCAAAAGAAGAGGGAAACCACTCCGGAGCCAAGGTACTTTATGAGGCAAGCTCCAAATGTTGCTGTGCAGTGCAGGGTTTATCACAAGACTTGCATTTTTGCATGAAAGGGGCAAATAGTCGTGAACCCTTAAAACCAGCTAGCTGTAGAACTTAGGGCTGACAAAACCATTCGTGAAATTGCTGCACAACGCCTAGATAACAGACCATTGTCGGTAACTTCAAGAGATATCGTGGCAGCTGAAGCACATTACCACCAAACCTGTTTCAAAGACTACACTAAGTATTATATTTGTTCCTCTTCTTTTGAAGGCGTAGCTGTTGTAGTTGTAATTTTGGTCAGGGATTTTGGGTGGGTGAATTGGATCTGCATTCGTTGTGGTAATATATACACTTTGCTACAGTCGCATTACCTTGAGGTAATGTTAAAATAGGGATATACTGTCTCTATTGCAGCCTCACAAAGCGTTTCCTAGGAACGTTTGTCTCGAGGGCTGGTTAGTTCGTTCAAATTCGACTCAATTTTCCTTGTAGCTTCCTTCTTTTCATTTTTCTTACTCTTCAAACTATTTTCTCAACAAACTCCGGCAAACCTGAAATGAAACCAAATAATGGGAATAGTAATTAGTAGTAATAACTAGTAAGATAATATTACCAAAACCAGTAACACAACATTGAAAAAATTATTTTATTTACAATTTCCTTCTTAAACTGCCTTAAACCGGTATACAAATTTCACAATTATAGGTAAAATTTCATTCGGAACAACTTTACTAAGAGGCATTTTTCGTCTAGGATCAACGGCCTCTGAGATTCAGGCATTACTGAGTCAAAAAGGTGAAGAATTTTCAAAATGGCGGCGAAAAAAAACGTTTTTAGCTGGGAATCTGAAATATCCAGAAGGAGATTCCTTTTAACTCACATATAGGATAATCTAAATACCTAAGGCCGTTTAGTCCTAAGGGTAGTCAACTTGATTTTTGTTAGACCTGGCTCATAAACTAATTCTCATGACCAAAGTCATAATCGTTTCATTAACTTTTGTTGTCATAATACAATCGAGAATACAATGGACAAGGTAAGTCACACAGGAATAATAAGTTCTCACTTAACTCTTAAGCGCGTCTTTGTTGTTATGCTTACTCGATATTTATGTAGCACAATTTGATAAATTGTTGATGGTCTCTACTATGTTTGACTGGTTGATATCACTTATCGCTATTAAGTACTTCTTCATTTGAAAATAGCAATAGACAACAACATAAACATTACCGTCGATACTAACATCATTTACAATCAGCCGATGGGGTTGCAATATGAGAGGAGAATTCACACACACGTTAATAATAATAATTGTAAAACTCGAAATGTTTTTAATGTAGCGACTTAAATCTGGAGACATTATGAAAGATTCACGTTTTCTAAAATCTTGCAAATTTGGAAAAAATCGGGATAGAGGTAACTTCGCATATTCTACTGTATACACGTGTCCGATTCGCTGTTTTTCTCAAAAAGACGTCGGTCGTACCGGACAAATTGATATTGAAACATTTGTTCTTTGACATTTTATTCATTCAATGCAGGCCTGTTTGAATCATCCATTATATCAGCTACCAGATAATCTCTGCGCTATATCTATGTATACACTGTATCTTTGAACTTTACTATATTGAACTGTTCTATAAATTACAGAACCATTATTATATTTTTATAAGGTTTGAAACCTTATAATAGATACTGTGAGTTATATATGATTTATGTAATATTAATCACTGTAATTTAGCAGTTATTATGTACATCTTAATTAGTGCTTTCATGCTTATCTGCTTATTTACTCAACTATGTCTATGTATATTGTATTGCTGTTACTTTTACTACCTAGTCATATAGTATAGCTTACCACATCGATATAAGCAACATAAAAAAACATCGGCGTCATTGAAGGCATAAAGTTGTTAATAGTCCCAATAGTGCTAAATAAACTACGTCGTGTTTACCCCAAAGGTTGTAAATTTCTCGTCATAATTTTTTACGAAGGTGCTTCAATTTTAGTAAAAAAGAAGTTAAAGAACACATTGATATTAGAATTTGCATAAAGCAAAATTGCTTTGAATCCGATAAGGAATATGTTTGTAGTGTGTAGGAATATGTTTGTAGTCCCTTCTGCTTTATCACTTTTCATTGCCAGACTATTCACGAGCAAGTTTGAAACAGAGATATGTAAATGATATTATCGCGGTATTTGATACAGGTTGCAGACGTAGACAATTTTGTTTTTTAAATTAAATAGCTCAACCTCGATAAGATTCACTTCTGAAGTTGAAAACAATGAACAACTACCGTTTTTAAATACATTAGTAACTAGAAATAGTGAAACTAAATTAGAATTCGATATGCCACATGTAACAGGATCATCGTATAGTCGTTTGCAATTTTACTCTGCAAATAAAAAAGGCAACAAAAGCTTTACGACCTCATTAAAATACTGTTAGTCTCCGTACTATTTCGCCCGCAAATTGAATCACTTACCTTTATAGGTTTTAAATGTACGTCGGCTTATTTAATGACACTATACCGAATGGTTCACCGGCGTTAATAATGAGCTCGTAATGCTTTTGTTGCATTTTTTATCTGCCCAGTAAAATTGAAGACCACTATACACCCCCTTTCTCCTTCAGTAACGATAAATTATTGAAATTTGGAACATTCTATATATTTTTGACATATGATTTTTTTTCACATTCGGTTTCACCTAATGACTCGCACGCACCATTTTGCCCACCACAAAATGGCTGCTTTTAGTTTCTTTATTATCTATTATGAGTACATGTGCCACCACAGAATCCATTGCGGGAACCAACCATGCACCACTACACTTTTTTAAAAGTTTGATGCTGACGCAAGTACGCAATCTGGACGAAGTACCTTCTGCGAAACGTGTAAATGCCGGGCTGCCCATAGGCTGGCCTAAATTTTGGTTTTGTTAATTTTGATTTTCAAAAATTTTTGATTTTTGTTGAAAATGGCAAACTAATTTAAAGGCAAAAATGTGCAAAAGGAAAACAACAAACAAACGGAACAAACATAAGGGAAAAGGAAAACAGAAAAGATTCAAAGGTATGAAATATCAGTAAAGATAACGGTAAAGGTGCGTATTGAACATTAGTCGCTGGTCCAGTCTGGCCCCAAAATACTTCAGACACGAAATTTGGTTTCCCCGAATTGAAATTGGTAATTTTATTTTCAGGCGTGTGAAGATTATCGCCTCCGACTTCTCAGCGTTTATCCGAATCGTCCACCGGTAACACACCAAGTAACACGCCATGGCACGGGCCATGTGCGCTTTGAGTAGCATGTTTGCTGCTTGGGCGTTATGGCATACATGGCTGTGTCATCGGCGTACTAGGCCAGCTTCGTATTCGGAAACTCTGGAAAATCGGAGACGTGCAGGTTGTACAACTTTGGCGACAGGCATGATCCTTGCGGAGCTCTTGCGCGAATGTTCCGCCATGTTGATAATTTGTTATTCACTCGAACTTGCAGGGATCTCCAGTCAAGAAAGAGTGAATAAGTATAGTAACCCAGGGATCCAGACGGTGTCAAACGCCTTCTCAATATCGTGGAACACCATGGTGGTGCTCTTCTCGAGGTTGTATTGTACTTTGACGTCGTTAACTATCCTAATGACTTGTACGGTGCTCCTGCGCCTCTTGAAGCCAAACTGGAACTCATCGTCGATGTGGAGCTCCTTCTGAACAGCATCTAGTCTGGTCAGGACGAGCTTCCCCGCCAACATAGAGATCGCCGGCAGTAACGAGATGGGCCTGTAGCTGCCGGCGAACTTCGGCGTTCTTGCTTGGCTATTAATAGCGCTCCGGATATAAGCCGGAAAGATAGTTCAATTTACTCTCATATAAATCATTATTTTACAAAAACGGCTTTCACTAAAAGACATCAAAAACATGTTACAATGTGGGACGATGAGAGAAAAAAAGTATATATAAAAAAATATATTATTTTTCCTCTATTTTCGATTTACAAAAATAATTCTTATCATCTCACAAAGGTATTATTAAAATAAACATTTTCCCTTTTGTAGAACTAAAATAAAATTAGCCCTAATGTCCACAAGTGCACCGAGAAATTTACAGATTAGGTATAATAAATTTGTCCAATGTCATATTCTATTACATATCTATCACTCTCTCTTTCCAAGCACACCGTACATTAGGCTGCGTCATTTTATTGACGTGAAGTCATTTACAATTAAAATTGGAAGCATGGATGACTAATACACTCCGAACAACTCTTAAGCTTCCTTCTGAATGATCAGAGATTGGCAAAAGAAAAAGCTTTTATTAAGAATGTAGCAAAGAGCAGCAGATACCCACAAGATTAGCTGATAAAATGATTAAAAAACGTAGATAGGGAAATCCTCCGAAAATCCTCGAACTTTCAAACCGAACAGATGGATACATTTTGTATTGTATCAATTCCATATGAACCCTGACTTGTCCAGGGGTTGAGTAAGATTTGTAAAAGATTAGATATGACAATTACCCATCCTTCAGGAAACAAATTACAACTTTACAATCCAGTGGATTGAATTAAACGAATGGTCCGAGAAATCAGTTGTAAAAATTGTAATTTGAAATATGTTGGACAAACGAACGGTCCAATTGTAATTAGATTCAAGGAGCATATGGCCCATCTCAAATACGATAGAACAGAATAATAAAAATGAAGAAATAATGACAAAGGGCCTATCCCATATAGCCCGCTTTATTGGTTAGTACGTCACGGTTTGCCGAATACATCTAGAATTTGGGTAGAGGTAGGGACAAGCGAATTAGCCAAATTGGTTAAATTATTTATTGTTTAGTATACTTTTAAGGATACTTTGTTAGGTTTATTTAGTTTTAATCACATTCCGATGAAGCTAAATGGTTAGCGATACGCGCATCTAGTAGTGTATTCGAGTGTAATGTTAAAGATTTTGGTGTTTGTGGAAACTACGTCGAAGTTAAATATATTGTAACAAGTAGTATAGTCTAGTATACCTTAATTTGGCGTGTGTATGTATGAGTTAATATTTCCGTACGATTTCATTTTCTCTTGTACACAAAAATCCAGAAATATTGTCCACGTAGACAATGTTTCTGGACTATTGCTTTAACTTTGTGTACAATATGGGAGAAAATGAAATCGTACGGAAATATTAACTCATACATACACACGCCAAGTTAAAGTATACTAGACTATATTATTAGAGGATTTGTATTTTCGCCATAGTGAATGCTTAATAAACCTTTACTAAAGAATAACTGAACCAAAGTGGATAGCTGCGATTAGATGTAATTAATTTTGACACATGACGTTAAAAATTATGCCTGATTGTGTAGCCTGGGTCAACATTGTTTTGGAACATCTAACAGTAGCGTTTACTTAAAATAATAGTATACTGTTTTATATGGAGTAAAAGTGACGAGTGAAGCGAGTCCGTCAAGAACAGCTGAGAAAGAAAATATCACTTTACTCCACATATAATATGTTATTTTTTCTTCAAACGTTGAATGTAAATTAAATAAATAGTGTTACTTTTTCTTCAAATACTTTTAGTGCCGTTCGTGATCAACAATAAAATACTTTTACTGCCGCTCAGAGCTTGTTAGCAAAATAGTATATTGTTTTATTAGGAGTAAAAGTGATACTTTTGTGACGAGTCACAGATGTGGCTTTTCCTCCGAATAAGACATGTTATTTTTTATTCAAACGGCGATTAGCTATAAAAAAAAAATAAAGACAAAAAATTTAGCTGTGCATTGCCATTATCACCGGATGTAAAACTCCGCTCGAGCGGAAGAAAAAGTACTTTTACTGCCGTTGCTAATGGCAACGCACAGCTGTCTGAGAGGTTAACTTTAATGCCATGAAATGATTAAGAAATGACATTATTTTCTAACATTTCAGGAAAATAATTATTTTCAAGATATTTCAAAAGGAACCTCTACACTCAAGTTCAGTTTAGTGTTTTATATTTATGTTTTACATGTTAGTGCGCTACCTATTCTTTATTTAAGTTTAAATTACTATTTAATTTGAAGTTTTGGATCTTATGAAATACGGATAAAGTTTACGTACGATTGTTGTACAACTCGTAACAGAAGGACCATTTCAACACTATACAAAAAAAAATTATTGTAAGCGAACTAAACTTTATGATGGTTTTATTCAAATATTTGAATAAGTTTTAGGTATAGTTGAGTTCATGTGTTATTGGCACTCAAAAAAACGCAACAAAAGCTTTACGACTTCATCAAAATACCGGTACTCTGTATACTATTTGTTCGCAAATTGACTCGTTTATCTTTATATATTTTTAATGTGCGTCGGCTTGTTTGATGAGAGCATGCCGCTTGGCTCACGGCAATAATAATTATGTCGTAAAGTTTTTGTTACGTTTTTTAAGTGCTGATAATAGATGAACTCGGCTATACACCACACATATATTGTAAAGAAATATTAATCACAGTTGAATATAATCACTCATTAGACTATATTGTTTGTGCAAGTTGCTCTATAAACACTAATACCAAAAACTTCTTAAAAAGAAGACTTCAAGAATGCTTGCATAACATCTTCATTCAACAGGTATGGAACATGAAATTAAGCAAGAAGACAATGTGTGAAATATACTGTTTAAAAATTAAAATATTTGTGTTTACATATAGTAGATACTTCAAATTAAACACTATCCCTCTACATAAATGAACGCAGAAGGAAGAGACATCATGTGACATCTAATTCTGAATTAATATAATAAAAACATAAAGAAAACTTACCACTTTCATTTTCTAATATGTCGTGATATTGGTCCACCACACTGGTAACTAGATGAGCCATTTTTGTTCCTGAAAAGAAAATTATAGTATGTAATAAAGATTTATACCAACTGCCAAGGTCAATTGTTGTTGTGGAATGTAAGTTAACAATATTATAGTTTATTATATTTTAGGTTAGGTTTGAGGAAAATAATTAATTTTATACGCGACCGGGCGTTAAAGTATACTTTATGAACAAGTTTTTTGAGAGTTCAATGCAAGTTTATGACTCGCCCTAATATGACCCGTGGGCGATAAAGTAATACTATTTTAAAAATTAAGAAACTGATCAGTCACAAACTAAGTCGTTCTGAGTTACTTATAAATAAATCACTAAAATACGCATACATTTGAAACGCCCAGTATATAGGGCATTTACAAATTTAAATTTTTCCTATTTATGTTTCCAAACTCAAGTAATTATTGCAGTTTAATTCATGTTATTTCATCTTGTCATTTATTTAGTCATTAAATATTAAACACAGTAAAGTTACCAGAAATGCAATTTTAGAATTATATTCTTTTAAAGCAAAGTTAAACGCTACTCTTTTGAGACAGAATTTACATAAAATCTAGTCGAGTCGCAGGGTTTGTTTATGGTATATTCAGATAAACGTCAAGTACTTCGTGTATTCCCATAGTATGGAATCGCCTACACGTTTCTAGCTTAACCATAGAAGAAGATAGAAAGTTGAGCGTCACTCTAGTGTTGCAGTGTGTCGAATATTATAATAGCGTTAAAATAACAAGTTGTATGCAGGAACTATAGCTTTTGACCATACACTACAAGTTTACCAATACTTTTTTTAGGCGCTTTACGCTGATATAAGAGCTGTTATAAGAGTCTTTGTCGATTTCAACCAATTTTATTTCTTTAGCTACTAAATTGTCAACGATGTAAAATTCTCGTGACTACGAGAACGTAATTGTTTGTGAACTGTGTTTGCACAACATAACAGTAAAATGGGTGGCATTACGGACTATCGGGGTTCTATCTAAATTTAAAATTAACAGTCCGCTGTTTTTAAGGACACTTGTCTACACCAATCTGTAAGGTCGTCGATCTTTTCGGCCACCCCATATTAACATCTGTTAGGTGTTAAAGACTTACTACTGCTGTTTAGTTTATCAGTCAATTGACACAAAATCAAATTTCCAGCGTTGTTTAGATTGTTCTTTCTAATAATATTTAAGCCGATTGGTTAGGTTCAGTCGGTAATTGCCATATACTGTATCCTGCTATCTTTCTTATCAGTAGACGAGAACACAACTATAATAAAACTGGAAATTTCCACAACCATTAATTACTTGCAAAAGGCGAGTTTTATTTCCCACAGCTGGTGAGTGTTTTCACTGAAGCCTGGCGCCGTAGCCAACTACTACAGAAAATATCAAATAACTTTTGTTACGTTGAAACACTTATTCTCTGTTATGTTCGTAAACTTTGACACTGCAGTTGCGTTCTCTCTGTTTCGAAGTAACATCTTTGACGTTTGTTCATTCATGTTATTATCATTCCCAGACTATTGTCACAACTGTTTAAAATAAGTATTGTCTGGCCGATAGCCGTGGTGTTTGAGATGCGAGGTTATTAATCACACGAGTATCGCGCCACTGGGTTCAAATCCCGGCTCCGGCCTTGGCATCGTCGGAGGAAATGGTTGTCTAATTTCTGTGTAGTTTAATTATTAATTATTATGTACACAGACTTTTGTCACTGCTCTTATTCTTGTCTATATTAATTTCTCAATGTAGACATGTAATATGTTTATTCAGGCATTTGCCACAACTCTAATTACTATTAAAATAACACAACATACTTTTGTATCTCAGTTCTTGTTATTGCATCAAAACACTCAGTATATCTATAGTATGGTCATTACTATAGCCGCGCGGATTTTCCTATTATAATATTTAGACAATTGTCTCAAATATTTGGATTACTTTTGATTTCATGTTCAACTATTGTTGCATCAATTTATATAAAATAAAATGTTTTTTTTTACTAACTTTTCCCATCAATTATTGTCTTATTCTTTCACCTTTACCTTTTCGTTATATAAGTAATAAACTAAATAAATGTTTTAATTTCAAAAGCAAAATAGAAAACAAACTTCAACAATAAATGTACAGTGTAACCTTGAGTAATAAGATACTACATAAAAACATATATAATTAACTAGGTGTCTCAATTAATAGACAGTGTGTTCAAGTTTACCAGGTATTTCAATTAACAGAGTGATTAATTTTCTAAGGTATATCATATCAGACAGAAACAAGTAATATTAAACTTTATATAAAAGAACCTGGGGTAATTATAAAAAGGGTTACTACACACACACACACACACATAACGAAATTTGGACGATCACGCAAATGGCCAACCTTATTTGTTTATCCTTCAGATAAATAAATAGCAATGAATTTACTGGTGACATGATTACCATTACTTTCTTTTAGTAATTAAATAGGGTACCCACAAGCAGTTTCACATTGTATATATATACGAAAATTTCTCATTTGATATTATTTGATTTGATAATTTTAATAGCATATTACGTAGAGTATTGTAAGAAGCATATTACGCACTAATGGTAAAATTACGCACGACCGTGCATATTTCCATGAGTGCCTAATTGCTTTACAATTCTAATTATGTACAATCATATTTATTCAAATTAAACGACAACTATTACAATTATAAACAAAACGCACTGTAAACAAATCGCACGGTAAATAAAACTCATGGGACAGAGAAATTATGGATGGCTTATATCGCTGACGCGGGGTTTAAAGCGACAAATGCGCCTACGTAATTTTCAAACGCTGTCAAAACTGACATAATATTTGTTGAATAATATTGTTGAATCTATGTGTCCCATGCGCTTTGTTTACAGGACGTTTTGTTTACAATAAGTAAAATTCAACTTACATAGATGGCAAGTAGTGTGTTTTTTACTATTTACAGTAGTGATCGTAAATTATTCTACAATGTTTCTTAGTCAACTGTCATATACAAATATGACGGTCACGGGAACAGGTTTATTTTGACTGCTGCTAGGTAACGGCAACGAATTGCTTGATTTAAAACATAAACCACAATGTATTTTGTGATAATAATTTTTTTTATTATTATAGAGACGAATGTTAATAATTGAAATATATTTTTCAATACGATTACATACAGGGTGGACAAAAACGAATATCAAAATTATAGATTGTGTATCAAGTGAAAAAACCTGTTCTATATATAGGTTGGCAATAGCATATACCTTTACTAAAACCAGATGTCTACTACAAAAAGCATGTTGACCGAATAAACCCCATTTTGCATTTTCCTGGGCGTTCTCCAACATATATCGATAATATTCAAATTCACAAAGTGAACTTTCCAAATATAATTTTGGAAGCAAAAATAATGCGACAGTAGTCACAGTTAACGATAGATGATTAATTCTGTCTGATTTGACGCAAAATTAGAATTGTATTAACTAAAATAACTAAACCTAGGTACCACAGAAATAATTGATACTTGAGAGGCTAGAAAAGAGATCGCTGAGAGCCCAGCCAATTCAGTTTCCTGGAAGGACGCCGGTCGGCACCATTAGACTACTAAAGCAGATGGCGGAGGAAGCCCTAGCAGCGAAGAGCATATGCGCCGTCGAGACCCTGGACATCAAAAATGCTTTTAGTACGGCGGTATGAGCGATGATTGTCAGGAAGATGCAGAGTATGGGGGTAGCTCCGTACCTCGTAAGGATTACAATGAGCCACTTCCAAGACAGAATGATCGGGTATGAGACGGAGGGGGCGAGATCGTCTGGAAAAACATCACGTGTGGGGATCCGCAGGGCTCGGTGCTTGGGCCGACCTTGTGGAACATTATATTTGTTGCTGTCTTCCGACTGCAACGGCAAGATGGTGTGAAGGTCATCGGTTATGTGAACGATCTGGCCGTAACGGTGACTGGAAGGTGGACAGTCTACATCACGGAGGCGGCCACCCAGGCCATCAGAAAGATCGAGAGATGGCTAGCAAGGATGCAGCTCGAGCTAGCTACTGAGAAAACGGAGTCTCTTGTTATTACCAGGAAGAGAAATCTTCCACCCATGAATGTTAGGGTAAGACGAGAGGAGATACGCCCAAGTGACCATCTGAAGTACCTAGGGGTTTACCTGGACTCCAAGTTGAACTTTGGTGTTCACACCTCAAAACGACCGAAAAAACAGGAAAGGCAGCCACAGCCATCAGAAGACTTATGGCCAACACACACGGGCCGAGAGCTTGCAAGAGGAGATTCGTGCACTCTATCCTCTTGTATGCGGCTCCGGTTTGGGAAAGCATGACGAAAGTGGGAAGGACGAGGGGGCAGGATGACTAAGATCCAGCGTTGCGCTGCGATAGGGGTGTGCAACGCATATAGAACTATCTCGTACGAGGCGGCGCTGGTGGCGGAGATTCCTCCTCAGAATCTGATAGCCAAAGAGCGGCTGCAAGTCTATGAGGGAGTTGCGATGGCAGAAGCCAGGGACAGATTGTTTGAAAGGTGGCAGAGCCGATGGGAGGTAGCAGACAAGGGAAGGTGAACCAGACGCCTTATCACAAATGTGGATGAAACGGAGCCATAAGGAAGTGGGATATTATCATACAGGAGCCCTGAGCGGACATGGGTGTTTCATGGAATACCTAAATGATATCGGTAAAATCGATAGCCGAGAGTGTATATATTGTGGGGAGGCCGACAACGCGGAACACAGTGTTTGTATGCAACAGGTGGAGGGAAGAGAGGCGACACGGCGGGGCGCCGCTACTCTCCCTGGACGAAATGGTAGAGAGGATGCTGGAGACAGAGGGGAACTGGAGACAGCCGAAGGAGGCGATGACTCACATTATCAAAAAGAAGGAAGAGGATAAAAGAGAGATGGGGCATAATAACAAACTCGAATGACTAACTGGTTTGAAGATAAGCGAAAGTAGTTAAAAACTGGTCGGAAACGTTAAAGAGTGGGAGGGGTTTTTATTCGGTTGAAGTCCGGCACTACCTATAGCGCTACATATTAAGCTCAGGTGCGCATGACGAGTTTCCCCTTTAAAAAAAGGTAGAAGATATAAAGTCGTATACATTTAGTGAGCAGTTTATTTGGGTACGGAAGCAATTTAATTTGTTTATATTTAAAATCAAATGGTAAGTTAAATAAGTAGGTACTTACTTTTTGAAGCAAACAAATACATTATATTTGTTTATTCAAGGCGACTCTCGTTTATTTAAAAACTTTTACCTGGCGATTGGTACACGGCAAAGTCTCCCGTGTATTCTTTCCCAGCTTCAATTATTGAATTCCCGAGATGTTTCAACGTCTTTTGCGGCAATATGTTAATTAATAGCCAAATTCTATTGTAGTTAAAAATGCGTAATTTGTAAAGTTTACCAACAGATACTCGGATGGGTCTAGTGCAATTGTCATCCTATTCAGCTTATGTTGATATCGGGATAGGCTTTGAGATCATCTGCGTATAGAAGAAAACCAATTTGGTAGCAACGTCATTAATTAATACTGCAAACATAAGAGGCCTCAGTATCAAGCCCTGGGGAACCCCGGAATTTTGAGCAAAATTGATTGACAGTAGAGCGTCCTTCGTTAGAACCGTGCTGTTCTGGTATAATATTTAACAGATGACTTGACATAAAAGTATTAATTAATATTTCATAGACTTTTGAGACGTTACAGAGAATTTTGGTCTATGATTGGTGATTTCATTTGATCGCCGTTTATAAAAAGGATATATTCTGGAAATTTTTCAGATATCAGTGGATAAGTGTTAAGGGAGATTAAGTAACAGCCTTTAAAATTCATTTCTGTAACTTCATTCTCAACTTTGTTTATTATTCTAGACATTATTAGTATATTATTCAACGAGCATATAATGATGGCTATTCACGAGGGTAAATCACCTGAGTGAATAGTAGCCATTATATGCGAGTAAAATATTATACTTTGTCCAAGACTATTAAATAATATCAATATTTAGTTTTTAGAACGATATCATTTTTGGAAATTCTCCAATTCATAAAAGGCTTGTATATTCATATGTACAACTTTTTTAACTTTTATGACAATGTATTCAAAGAGGTAATTTTGTGGCGGTGTAGACATTTCATTTTCACTATTAGTATTCATATTTTTAGTTTTTTAATTGAAATAACCAATAAAAGTACATAATGAATGTGATTTGATGTTTCAAATCGATGACAAAATTATACTTTGACAGATTGTCATGGCTTACTAAAAAAATAAGACAAAATAACAAGCACGTAGATAAACTTTAAAAATAATAGAATAATGAAATCATTATTCACTGCAGTTTTGAAAAAACAATATCGTAGTCTCTAATTAGGAAAGCCGGTATATACACCATCAGTAGTGAAATTATGAACGTGAAGTAAATTGCTGTTTGTATGTTAAATTATTAGGATTAACCTCAGTCGAATCGATGTATGCGTTGGAGAAAAAATCGGTAAAACTATTTACAATTGATTGAGGGTCGTCTAAGTGTCGATCATTATATTGTCGTTGGTGTTGGATAGGAAATTACTTTTTTAAACAATAATAAATGACTCGATTTTTTTGGGTCAGATTTAACATCTGAATCTACATGGACGACGTATCCTCTTGTACGCTGTACCGACTTTGGTTTTTACAGTAGGTCTTAAAATTTTGATAATCATCAATCATTATTAAATAGAAGCACATTTTTGATATGCTAATAATACCCTATTAACTAAAATTACATATATTCAGAAAATATTAAATTTTGTATGCACACATACATGAAACTTCACTGAATTAAACAAATTCAGACAATTTGGTATTTACTCAATGTGTCATAACAGATTTACGTACACATATGAGAGTAAAATGGCATATATACCTAACTAAATATATACTGCATGTACATTTACCTGTCTGGTTATTACATATTTAATAAAGTCATTATGTGTAAAACAAGCCACAAATGTAAACAATCTATCGACCATTTATCTTGTTAATAGGAGAACTTTCAAGCTTCGATGGATAATGCATTAAGACAAAAATATCATGCAAATTCGAATAAATTATTTCATTGAACTTTAAGCTACACATATACAGGTCTATAGACAAACAACTGCTAATAAGAAAAATTAGAACTTATTAGCACAAGTTTGCCACATTCAAAAGAGACAGAGATCCTAGAGAAATATTTAATAATTTTAGCCACAATTGTTTTCTTTACAGTGTGTCCCGTAATTAGTTAAATTCCTTCCGAGGAGTGATAGAACTAAACAATGAGTTGGATTTTGTATATAAAGATTTACCTTAAATGGGTCCCTACGCAAGCTGTAACCCTTTCAATCAAACAAGTAAAACTTAATGTCAATATTAAAAAGTGCATAACAGTTTGTTCCAAAAATTGGCCAGCCTTAAAAAATCACTAAAAATTATTAAATACAAGATTCATAACAGAACTACAAACATCTATCTTACAGACAAATAACCTAGGCAGATCGAAATGAATTGTCGCTTTGTTCGTTGTTCCAAAATTTATTAAAATTATTCGCTCCTACCAATCAGATGTGTATTAATTTGTAATACTGTAGTTAAGTGAGATATCACTGATTATTGATACGTTACATGGCAGTATGACCCATGCTTTAACAACCATATAAATGATCTCCATTTAATATAATATGAAATGTTGCATTTAATGCACAAAGTTTGTTCTAGAATGAGTGGAGAGTTTTTTTTAACATTTATTTAACTTCGGCCTATTTCCGCTACTGAGGCCTATCACCGACGCCTGTAGACGAGCTACCCCCAATCAGGAATGTTTGCCGGACCTCTTCTCTTAAGTGTAGGAATCTTTAACTTATCTAACATTCAATAGACAAGGGACCGACGACTTTACATCCTCTCCGAAGTATGGTATATACTCTATGCAATCCTCGCCTAAGATTGTACAACTTCCGTACATACATTGTTATACAAGCCGCTAGAAGATGTGAGGCGAGGACGCGGTCTTGTGAACACGGAAAAACTCCCTCGTTTGGTCAAATAAAAAGATTTCGGCAGAGCTTGGAGCCTCTGATCTTAATAGAGACCCTGGGAGCCTTTCGTGCACTTAATTTTTTAATTGCGAAGAGTGAGTGGATCACACGTAAAACGTTGGATAGGGTCAAATGCTACACCCTGTATAAGCCCTGGAGTAGGTTGCTTCGCTTGGAATAGCTTAATATTCACTTGGATTTATTTTAATGTCTATGGCACGGTCCAAGACTTCAACCCTGTATATGCCCCTTGAGTAAAACACTTGGTTTTAAAACGAACAAGAATAAATTTATTTATTAAAACTGAACAATAGGGATGCACCGGGTATTCGGTCCATTTTGAGGGAAACCCGGTTTCGCCGGATAACAAACCAGTACTCGTCCGGGTAACGAATACCAAAGAAATAAATGGTTGTCCAAAGCAATCATTTCCCCTATCGCCTTATAGAATGCTTTCGCTCTTTTATCATCAAATGTCCATTTTCCATTAGTATAGTTGGTGATTTTTAAATATTTCTGTGTACTGGCACTGGTACTACTGCAACAAGCAGGAAGTTCTTTTTGCGATAAAATGAAATTGTTTTTTCCTCAGTCTTTTTTAAGTATTCCACCGCATGAACACGTAAATGTCTTACTCAAACTGAGGATAACACAGACTGTCCTGTACTACCTCGAGAAATTTTCGTCTTACATAAAAGACATATTGCCTTAAGTCATCTTCAGATAATCGTAATATTCTGAAACTACACTCTTCTCTTTAACACTCGTTGTTTATTATTTACTATTATTTAGAACGTCAGAAACCAATTAAAACGGGTTATTACTAATCGCCAGCGACGTGTGACAACTGTGTGCTTTTTGCAAGGTACAAAAAGTGACATAACCTAACTCGAGTCGGCTCGGTGAATACCCTTTACCCGGTTAATACACGGTACCCGGCACTCAGCCTAACGATACCGGGTACTCGCTGTGGAAATTTCAGGTTAAACCTGGTACCCGGCGTTTATAAAAACAACTACCCGGCACATCCCTAGTGAACAAAGCTTAGAAGTTGAACTAAATACTTTCGACACTGAAATTCCGTTTAAAACAAAATGTGTTATGTTAACACGATTGTTTTATAAGGATTTGAAAAATACACTTTGGGTGTTTTTACTTGGTTATGGTCAAGGAAGGAAACTGTAGTGGCTTGTATCGCAGCGCACGTATCGAACTTGACTCCCTCGAGCTTATCGCGTTCGGTTCTTTTATACGCTTTGTCAGGCAGAAAGCTGGAAAGGTCTGGACATGTCCCCGCCCATTCCGTGCGGGCTTCGATTGCGCAATATTGCACAACATTTCTCAATATTACATCAGAAAAATTAAGGATGGAAAATTCGGATATGAAAATCACCTTATTGGCCTTAAAAAGGAAATTTTTTTGATATGCGAATGAAGTTCGAATCAATTCGAATTTAGGAGTTATTAATAAAAATTGTTTGAAAACCTTTATTAAAACTGCAATGACCCCGTAAAGTCGTCCCGAAGGTCTGTGCACGAGTTGAATATGATCTGAAATTGTGCCCCGATGCGTTCACGGTGAATGAATGTCGTGCATTTAAATTGGTACGTAGCTTATGTTTCGGAAGTGAGTTTTGATATTGATGGGGACGAAAGTACCGGTATTCTATTTGGACAATTTTAATGGAGACTGATTGTATGTTGATATTTTGGATATGATGATGTTTTGATAAATTCGGACTATTTGTGAATTATCGGTGTTATGTGAATTTTGTGAATCAAATAATCCCCATCTTAGATCTCTGTTCAGAATTCAGATTTGCATCATTCATTGTAGGATTCAGGATATAGTGGAGCGAAATAGACTACAAAAGTCGTTCCGTTCTCGAGAAAAAAATTTTCAGCGTAGAACCAAATCAGACCTTATAGGTTTTATGAAGTGAACAATTTATTGTACATCAGAAATGGTACTGAACTTTTTTTTTTCAAAAAAACATCAAAAATTGATTACTTATAAAGACCACGTTTTTTAATCTTTACATCATCATATCACCAAATCTAATTAAGCTATCGATCTAATTTTTTTTTAAATAGAAGTACATAAATGGGCGCTTTCAACGATTTCATTTTTTTCCATGAAACAATTTTTATTAATTTGTTTAATTACAATTGATTTGTTACTTCCCTATGGATATACTCATATTTTCACTAAGTGACAAACTTTTTTATTTGTAGAAATTTTTATATACATGCAAGAACCAATCGAAGCCAATATAAAGGAGGAGTTTTTTTAAAAAAAGTTTTTGATCTAGGGCTCATAGTTTTTTAATTATGAATAGTTTATGGCCAGTTTCTGAAACGTTAGATGTTAATGATGAGTTAATTATTCGTTTACTGTCATAGTTACAATTGTGACAACAATTGTTACTATGACATTTATTAATAGATAACTTTATTTTACGTTTCAGAAACTGGCCATTAGACACACTAAATTTACTCGGCGTTCTATACAATACAGGTGCGCGACTGTCAGCTCTTTGATTTATTATGAATGTACATACATATGCACATTTTCACTAAGCTACAAAGTTTCTTATTTGTGCAAATTTTTATATACATGCAACAAAGCAATTGAAGTCAAGATAAAGGAGTTTTCAAAAAAAAAATTGATCTAGCACTAGTTTTTAATTATGAATATTTTTGTGACGCAGTAGCATGGCACACACACATTAGCATCAAAAATTGCGACAAAAAATTATGGGAAACAAGGAAAGGTCTCATTTTTAATGAAATGCCGTCTTAACACATATTTATTTTACTCTTTGCAAATACTAAAATAAAGAGTAGTATATTGCAATTGATCGACACATCTCTAAAACCACAAATATCGTTCGTAGAGAAAAAATATCATTGCATTAGTCGTCGAAATGGACGGACGGCTTTAAAAATATCCATCTGTCCGTCCCTCGCGTTTCTTGTGAGCACGACAACTTAAAAAGGAAAAGTCCGATTGAATTGAAATTTAGGCAGTAAGTTAATGGTAACTAGAGGAGGAACTATTTCATTTTTGAAAAAATCAAGTAGTAAATAAAAATGTTATAGGATATTTTATTTTAAAAATTGAACCTGAAGAAACTGCAACCTTTAATGTGACATTAACATTGAAGCAAGGTTTTACAAAAATAACTTATACTATACTGACAAGCATTTGATCAATACAGTCGATATCTTCTGGAAGTGATTAAATTTAATATTAAGTATGTAGCCTATATATTAGATATTATAGGATTCCTCGTCATTCTCGGATTCATTCATATATTCTACACAATTATTGCATAATAGACATTTACACTGCTCACAACATTTCAACCCTTCTTTTAAACAGTTGCATTTTTTGTTATTATCAGAACAATAAAGGCTTAAACATTGTCGCACAATTTCTGGTATTGGTTCTTGAACTGAAAAAATTGGATTCGAACAGTCATTCACAAAAGTCCATCCGCAGTATTCTGCATCTTCAAGCTGCGGTTTTGCTTCAATACTTGGAGTACCATATTTTTAACTGATACATACATCTGTAATTTTAGTACAAATTGATAAAGCATTTTTCTAAAGAATTTAAATCACTAACGTTAGAAAATGTTGGTAAAAAGCACAATCAGTTGGTGGCAGCTAGAAGAAGCTGATTTATTTGATTTGGTGGTCATTCTTAAACGTAAATCATTGAGTGTCAGAATATTTTTATCTTTATTTTTGTACAGCAAGAGAACATATTTTGTGGCTATTTATAATGCTTCTTGCTTGGACAATAAGGGCAATTTTGACATTTGTTTAAGGCAATCAGTGTTCTTCCTCAGAACATCAAATGCAGTCCTTTTTCCTATTTTATAAAAAGAGCTTGAAGTATCGCATCCTGTCATCACCATGCACTATTTTCTTACATATAATACACTCCATTATGGGTCTTAGAAACAACTACAGAAAATTTTATTATACACAGTGCACGCTATACACTCTACAACATATTATTAGCTATTACACAATGCCACAGCCGTATCGTATTTAGCGTTCATTGGAAACGAGCTGACAGTCGCGCGCCTATCCTAGGACGCTAAGTAAATTTAGTGTGCCACTAAAATATTCATAATTAAAAACTATGAGTCCTAGATCAAAAAACTTCTCCTTCGATTCCTTCTGCGTGTATAAAAAAATTTCTACAAATAAAAAAGTTTGTCACTTAGTGAAAATATAGGTATATCCATAGGGAAGTAACAAATTAACTGTAATTTAAAGAAATTAATAAAAAATGTTTCATGGAAAAAAATAAAATCGTTGAAAGCGCCCATTTATGTACTTCTATTTTTTTTAAAACCAGATCGATAGCTCAATTAGATTTGGGGATATGATGATGTAAAGGTTAAAAAACATGGTTTTTATAAGTAGTCAATTTCTGATGTTTTTTCGAAATAAAAAAGTTCAGTACCACAAAAAAATATCGTAAATCGCTATTACAGGTTCCAAATCGCTTACTCTAAATAACTCATAAGATATCATTTGGTTCTACGCCGGAAAAAAAACAACACATTCTTAGGTCGATTTCACTCCATTAATACGAAATACTTTTAGGATGAAAAAAACAAAGGAAATTATTCTAGTTTAATCAGAAAATTTCGAAAAAATTATTGAAACGTTGGTACAAATATGAGGGGTTACTTAGTAGTGGGAGATATTTAGTTTTTCTAACCTGATGAGACGCCCGAAGAAAACTTTTTTTTTTTGTTAATACATGTATTATTATCATCTTTTTCAAACGTGATTTTTTGATTTTTATTTAATTTAGAAATAAAATTTATTATACATATGTTTATGAAATGATTAGGTACAGCAAATAAACTGTACATTTAAATTCCCATATAAACTAAGCAAGTCAAACAATGTGAGGATCGTATGGTATAGTAAACAACTGATCAAAACATCAATAACATCGAAAATAGAAACTGTAATTACTGTTTAATCACACTGTTTTATAAAATCGATCTCATAATATTACGTAAGTAGTTTAACAGCTCAGGTGAATAAAAAAGCTACTTTCTCCATTCTCAGTATACTTTTATTATATTTATTAATTTCAAAGAAGTAAAAGTATCCGAATAACACAAATATAGATTTATTATCAAACTTCTTTATATATCTGTAACGAGATCCGGTCTATGAGCATTTTATCGTTAACAATGGAAGATTTCGGAGAAATTTATGCAATTGCTGCAATATTTATGCTTGGGCTTGATTTATTCTTTTTAATTATCATTGTAATGCAATATTGTAAATATTACTCACACGTTACTTAAAAGTACATTATATACATGTTTAACAGACTTCAATTGAAACAAAGAGAAAACTACCTCTTTGAACATCTTTTTTTATATATGACCACCACGAACAAGGGACATTCAAGAACTGAGAAAGTTTGATTTTCCAACTAATATAGAAAAATATGGTAAAGTCAGGTTATTTCTAATTGTGCAATTTGGAAGCTATAGTAATAATAATATCACTGAATAAGCAAATTTTATAGCTGAAGGAAATTTTAAAAATATACAAAAAATACGAATTATAATATTCCAACCCATCTACAAATGCCTTATATAAGGACTAATAATAATCATCACTGAATAAGCAAATTTTAAAGCAGAAGGAAATTTTATAAATATATAAAAAATAGGAATTATAATATTCCAACCTATCTGCAAATGCCTCATATATAATAAGGACTAAACAAATTAAAACACTACTCTCTCAGCTACATGCCGACGACCGGTCTGCAGTTAGTGACATCCTGAGATGAAGGAGGCCTCGCATCTTTCTCGTAGCATTCGAGCAATCCAAGTTATTGTATTTTAGTGCAAACTGAGTTAGACAAAATACAAATTTCACCATTTAATTCAGCGCTCGCCGTCGGCATGTAGCGAGATTTCCTTACATTGAAAAATACATTTTCCTGTCCTCTAATAAAATTCACTGCGTTTTGTATTTTGTCCCACAGTTCTTCTCTTGAGTTGATAGTATTTCCATAGACTAAGGACTTCATATGTCCCCACACATAATAATCCATAGGATTATAATCAGGACTCCTTGGTGGCGAAGCAAATTTACTTCCTCGACCGATCCATCTGCATGAACCACATTTTGTTCCGTATGTCTAGCATGAAAGCATGTAATATATCAACAAGAGTATTTTGAAGAAAAAACAGATGACTGTCCATTTAAATTTGGAGGAAGGACAAATGGTCCCAATAATTGATCGCCGATGGTACCACACCAAACGGTAATCTTAAATTCTTGCTGAAAATGCTTTTCTTTAACGGCATGAGGACTTTCTACTTCCCACTAATGGGTATTTCTCCAGTTAAAAACATCTCGGCGAGTAAAAGTTGCTTTGTCGGTAAATAAAGTGTTCTTAACAAAATTTCGATCCCTGTTGCGTTTATTCAGAACAAATTGACAAACTTGTAGCCTTTGTGGAAGATCCCTTCGCAGTAAATTTTGTACAGGAGTGAGATGATATGGGTAGAAGCGTTCTTTACGTAAGACTCTTAGTTGTCGCTGCTAAACGACTTGAACTGACTTGAGGATCTTCATCCACACGAACTAAACATTCTAGTTCTTGATCTGGAGTAATTCGTTTCGGCAGTCCTACATTATTTTTAAGGCGAAACCGTTTCTCTCAAACGACGAAACAGATCTTTGAAAATCTTATGGTCTGGCTGTATTCTATTCTATTTGGATATTGCAATGAGTATCTCCTCGCCGCAGCACGTCCGCTAAAATTATTTTGAGCATAAACACATATCATATCCCTCATTTCCCTATTATTATGTCTGGGCATTGTAAATAAAGAAGTATAGAAATTAGCTCGAGGAACACAAGAACAAAATAAAATGATTAAATGACGTAAATTACAGAACTAAAACGTAACCAAAGCACACTTTTCAATAAATACACTTTACTTCATTAACTTTGAATGTGTCTTTCAAAAAATTATTGAAATGTTTAACGGCACTCCTCGAAAACGTTTGGAGTTATCAAGATCTAACAAGTGTACCTGTTATACCTGGAAATGACGCCATCATCAGATTTTCTGGTCAGAAGCGCCACAACGTTTCGTCAAAAAAAATATGAAAAAAATTCATCCTCAGATACAGGTCCTGCGGTCCTGATCTAACGTG
The DNA here is from genome assembly GCA_963675555.1 of Leptura quadrifasciata. NCBI lineage: Eukaryota > Metazoa > Arthropoda > Insecta > Coleoptera > Cerambycidae > Leptura > Leptura quadrifasciata. Next base: position 46,043,763 of record OY776677.1, read on the forward strand.
ATGTAACACATAAATTATTGTTTCTTAGAATAAATAAAGTTCCTCTAGCAAATTTGGCGAAGATCAGTCAAGAGGCTGTTGAGTTATTGCAAAAAAAACGAAAAAATTTTACTAAAGCATATTTGGTTATATCCTCATATTTTGGCCAAAGGAATCTACCCCTAAACTATGGCCTATTATTAATGATCCACCCTGTATATTGGGAACAGTTTTTTTTTTTAAATTGGTTTGTGTTTTCACAATTAATAATTTCACTTGGTAACTTATTGTAACAAGACTTTTATAAAAAATATTATTTTGTGCATAATTAGTTCTTACAGCTGGCACATATAGATTGTTACTAGTTCTTATAAAGTAATGATGAATTTCATTTAGAATTGTCTAATAAATGTTCTGATAATAACCTGTGCAAAATGTTAAAAATGAAAATTAATGTATATAATATCAAAGTTTGTTTTACACTGAGCATTTTTATTTTATCTAACATTGATTTTATACTTGTATATCGATTGCATTTTAAAATTATTCGTAAAGCCTAATTTTGTTTTTTGTAAGATATTTATCTCAGCGTTTCAGAGCAAAAATAGAATTAGTAATAAATAACAAATAAACACCACAGACATTAGACAACCCCCAATTCCAGAAGCCAAGGCTTGTGCGGAAGGGGGTTACACATTGAAAAAACGCGGACATACAATCATTTCCTCCGACAGTGCCAGTGCCGGAGCCAGGATTCGAGCCCGGTGTGCGATTAATCGCGATTGCCACCTCGCGCCTTAACCCACTCGGCTATCGACCAGACGAATTGTTGAACAACATTGAAAATGGGGGATGTATACATTGATTGATATATGGTTTGTTTTGTCCATCGTATCAAATTATTTCCTATTCGCCCTAATAAGTTTACCTTCTCCACTACTTTATTGGTAATATATGTTGATTTGAAAAGCTCAAATGCTCATCTATTATAACCCCTAAATATTTTGTTTGCTGTACCTATTCTATTTTATTATTATTTACAAAAACATCATGAGTGTTGGTATGTGCCAATAGATACTTATTTTTTATTATCATAAATTTTGATTTATTGGTATTTAATTTTAAGTTATTGTTGGTTAACCAACTAAATAAATTTTGCAAATCATAATTTAAATTTTCTATTACCGATTTTGCACTGTCACTCATACAAAACAACAGGGTATCATCTGCAAATAATTGAATTTGGCATCTCTTAACATGTAGAACTATATCATTAATATAAATAATAAATAGTTTTGGTCCCAGTACAGTTCCCTGTGGGACACCATACTGCGTTTCTTTTTCTGATGATATTGAATTTTTAAATTTTGTTGCAATCTGTCACATAGATAGTTCTGAAACCATTTTAACACACAACCATCAACGCCCATCTTTTTCATTTTCAATATATTATATTAAATCTCTGTCAATTGTCTCGAACGCACGCTGAAAATAAAGAAACAGTACACCAACGACTTTTCTGTTGTTAATGGCATTTTTTCAATCCACCAATACCGAGACCAATATTGATTGCAGAGCGCGCGTCAATATCCATTGGCTGGATGTCGGTCTCGATAACTAGGGCCGAGTAAGACTATTACTCTTTGCACCTAGATTATCTCTGTAGACCTGGACCGGCCTTCGTGATAGGTGGGCCCGCGTACTTCTACCAGACCCAGCTCACAAATGTGAGATGTGTCGTGGTATTTTCTGCGGACCTCCCCTGGTCCTGGCTGTTGAACCTCGCTGGCTGAGGTCTCTTCTGGCGCTCTTCTTGTCTTGATGTTTTCTTTCTTCGCCAGCTTGTCACCCCCGGGGGTAGTCATCGGTCGAGTTGGGTTTAGGAAGTTTTGGCTGGGACTGACTGCCGGTACGTAGGACATCAATTGATATCCTACCCCGGATCGTCGGAAAGGTAAGGATGAGCTGTGTAGCTCGGGAGTGTGGAGACCTAAGTGCTTCTTTTAGCACTTTCGGTCTCCACGGAGCAGGTAGGACAACGGGCGTCGGACGGTATGTTGTCCGACGCCCGCAAGGAGGTTGGGTTAGGGTTGAAAACGTCATGTCTCTGGTAGTGGTGGTCCGTCCTGGCGTATCTGAAACAGATCTGTTAGTGGGAAATAAAGGTTATACTTACCCGTTGTCCAGTAGTTGAACCCTCGGTCGCTTGTGCCTCGGGGCGTCGGCGGGGTCGTAATCAGTGGCCTGTCTGATCAGCGGGTTCCCATGCTCCTCGGCTTGGGCGTACAGCTTCTTCGCTCGTTCCCGGATGACTTCAGTGACCGTGGTGTACTCCAGGTCTCTGACGATGTCTGCGGTTCTCACGTACCATGGGGCGTCAACTACCGTCCTGAGGGCGATGTTCTCCACTGCCTGGATTCTCTTCATGTAGGACTTCGCCTGGTAGCCCCACGCTACCGAGGCGTACGTCAGCTGCGGCCTGATGAGGGTCTTGATAAGCGTGAGCTTGTTCCTCAAGTTAAGTCGGCTCCCATTTCCCGTCATTGGGTAGATGAGGGCTCTCGTACGTCGGGCCTTGGCTGTGATGGCGTCCGTGTTTTGTCTCCATGTTAGGCTTCTGTCCATGACCACGCCAAGGTATTTGACGGTGTCGTGCCATTGGATGTCCTCGCCGTTCATGGAGACGTGTCCTGTGGGAATTTCTTTCCGCACTCGTCTGAAGAGGATGGCTTGGCTCTTGTCGGCGTTGACTGCGACTTTCCACATCGTGCACCATTCTTCCAGGAGTGTGGCCGCTTCCTGGAGTTTTCTGGTTGCGTCTCTGGCCTTCCAGGATCTGGCAATCAGGGCGGTGTCGTCTGCATACAGGGCTAGGGCTGTATGGTCGGTCCGGGGGAGGTCCGAGGTATAGATGGCGAACAGGTGCGGTGACAGCACCGATCCCTGTGGAACTCCCGCCTCCAGATTGCAGAGCACTTTCACACGAGTTGTTGCGAAAAACTGCTTGATATTATTTACAACCTGCAGAAACCTGTCTCCAACTGCTTCAAAAGATAGTTTAATCATTTTTGTCAGTCGTGTCTCTGACAATTTTCTTTAGCTGTTGAAATTCTAACAACTTGAATGTTTCTAATATACTATGTATTCTAGTATATTTTCCAAAATTTCTTCTGTCCTCTGTGTTTTTGTAAGTGATAGTGCAATTCGTACAATACTAATTAAAAAATAATTGTTAAAAATTTCTGATATCTCTTCTTCATTTGTATTCATTTTCCTTTCTTAATTAATACCTATTCTAGTTGTATTATTTCCCCCCTTTAATAGTCTCTTCAATGTTTTCCACATTTCTTTTGGGTTCGTTTTAATTTCCTCTATTTTTTGTATACAATAATTTCTTTTACTGTCTCGTATACATGCTACTACTCTATTTCTTTGTATTTTGAATTAATTCCAATCGTTTTCTTGGCCTGTGATAATTGATTCCCTATATTTACTATCTCTCTCCTCAATTTATAGTTTTATCTCCTCCGTCCACCAATTCCTATTACCCCACTTAGTTCTTATTATTATGGTTCTTTCTGGAACATGTTTGTTATATTATCAACTAGTTGATTCGCTATTTTGGCTGTATTAGTGTATTCTGGAAACCATTTCCCTACCATAAGACTCAATTGATAGTTTGTATCGTTAAGTAATATTAACTTTTATTAGTTATCAACAGGTCTATTATCGTAGCTTGTTCATTTGTTACTGTAGTAAATTTGCCTATTATTTGTTTTAACCTTGGGTTTTTTTTATAGTTGTTTCTAGTTTATTCTAGTAATACGTATTCCGTGCCATATTTATGTTGAGGTCACCTACAAACACTACGATTCCATTTCTTGTAGTCCTTTCAGACATTACTTCTTCAAGTTTTGTTAAAAATTCTGCGTGACTAGAGTTTGAGTGGCAACATGAAAAAATTAAGTACTTTTGCTTCTGAATAATTAGTTATACGCCTATAATCTCCATATTCATTGTTATTGATTCGTTTACAATAACTTTGAATTTAAATTCTTCTTTTATAAAAATAATCCCCTGTATGTCTACTCTGTGAATAGGATACCGCACATTGGTATCCTACCATATCAATTTCGTATTTTTCTATCTCTTCTGTGACGTGTGCTTCAGATAAACAGATAATAGCCGGCTTCCAGTCATTTACAATTCATGTGAGTTGAGTTTTATTTGCTAATAGACTTTGCATGTTTAAATATAGTAGGTTGCCCTTTAATTGCCATTTTTCCTGAAATATTTGTGGATATTTCATGAGAAATATATTCTTCCAAAAACACTACGAGTTGATATTTTTAGTTACAGTCTTGCGTCTATTGCCTCATTTTGATACCCAAAACCGATAAATTCACCAATTTTTTTTGAACATTATGAATTAAAGTGTCTCGATGATACTTGGTCGTCATTATCTCAAGACCCAATTAAATCGATTCGATGAAATTGGTTTATTGTTTAAATATTTTTATAAACATATTTTTATATAAAAAAACTGCTGCAATATTACACACGTCCTTGATTATTTTGGTTGGAAACTTACGCCATGAACAGAAAAACAAGAAAAAAAAGCGTGAAGAAAACAACAAAATAGAATACGCGAGGAAATACCCATACCCGGAGTGACATCTTGAAGTGCAAATCAAAGTTTGTAAAAATAATTTATCTAAATTTAATAGAACTTTAAATTGTTTACCTTTAGATGTAATTACAGAACAAAAGATTTTTTCTCCAAACAAAAAAAATAAAGACGTAAGTAATAGTTGTTATTGAAAATTCTGAGTGCGACTCAATAATTTATTTATTGATAATTTACATAATATGCAATCAATTCATTTAAAATATTTAAATATAGTCATATTTTCTCAATTTTAATTGTCTATATGCATTATTAGCATGTGTTCTTATGATGATAGTAAATAGGTATTATATACTATTAAATATATTGACTATTTCATAACAAGTCATAATACATTATTATATAAAACAGCATTAACATTTCAATGAATAAAAGTTATATAGTTGATTAATTTTTGATATTCTGACAAATATCGTTCGCTCTGTTAAATAGCTTGGTTTTGGATAATAACATTTTGTGAATTGACAGTATTAAGTATTGGCGTTAAATTCATCCCGCATAGGGAAAGAAGGTCATATATTTTTGAGTTTATTGGTCAGTATCTAAAACTTTTTTACAGACACGCATTTTTATTTCCATTTTTACATACCGTCTTAGCATGAACTGGAAATATGATACTAAAGCATTGAGGGAATTGCGAGGTGGAAAAAACAAGGACATTTTCAGAAGGTTCAATATGCACCGAATACACGCGATTTCGCAACTCTTATCTGTGGGATGCCAGCGCACAGCAGTTCGAAACCCGATTTGGTAGAAGATGCGATAGAGGACTGCTCCTACTCTTTTATTTGCAATTTCATTATGCAGTTGACTCAAAGGCTATATACTTATACACATTTATTGTTATACGATTACATATTTGTACGAATTTATGTAGCTTTTAGGCAAATTGGATTACCATTTGAAGACTGAAATGCGTATTGTTGCGGTACGATATATAATATGTGTACAAGTGACGTGTTAAACTGCAGACAAAGTTTGCAAAAATTTTGTAGGTACGCAAATTCAACCTCACAACATTCACTTTCAGTCCGGTGACGGACACTAAATAGTAGGGTCCTATCAAAGAGTCATATCGGTACGATAAGTCGTTTATAGAGACAAGAGCCTGTACAAATTATATAAGTAGGTATAGATTTAAGAAGTAAAAATACTACTTGAATTTTAGCGAAGTCAAAGAAAAAGTTGTGTATTTGGAAAGTCATTTAAATATAATGTGCGTTAAAGTTTAAAGTTGATGAGGTGTATGCTGCAGAGATAATTAGTAACAAAGTATACACCAACCTGGGAAAAGAAAACCTTGTGAGACAAACCATTAAACAAATAGGCCAGTATGTGATATTCAGGTATAGAACTTCTTTAACAAATAAAGATCCCCTAACAATCATAAGACTTCTTTATATTCCAATTTACATGGAACACGGAACAATGCCTACAAAATAGACTCTGACTCAAATCCAAGGATTCTGCTGGTACCAAAGCTAGTAAACTGGGCTATTCAAACTCCTGAATGTAACCATGTGACTAAAAACTTACGAACAGAAAGTAACAGAAAATGGAAATTCGTCGCCAAGTTTCAAACGCAAAAGTCTCATCACAGGCAAATGAGTTGGATGATAGTGAATGTCTACACGGCGAGGTATTCGTCCCACAAGTTGTACAACTTGTACGTCTCCGACTTTCCAGAGTTCCCGAATACGAAGCTGGCCAATTACGCCGATAACACAGCCATGTACGCTCATTCACACAACGCGCAACTAGCCAGCATGCCGCTGAAGGCACACATGGCTCGTGCCACGGCTTATTACAACCAGTGGTTGTCTTCACACGTCGATTTACAGAAAACAAGATCATAAAGCCCATTCCGATCAGAGGAAACAAAATTCCAACTAAGAGATGCGTGAAGTATTTAAGCTGGACCAATGACTGACGTTTAACACCCACATAAATGAGACTGTATGGCCGCTCTACTCCACGTCCAGGAGTCTGCATCCGCTCATGGTCAGAGGTATCAAACTCAACAGACAAAATAAAAAATTGTTGTATACAATGGTGGCCATGCCGTACACTCCCCTCAGAGACATACGTACATTGCAATGTCATGACCCCGATAGCGGATTACGTCCAACAGATCTCCCAAAACTTCTACACCTTCAAGCTGGGCGATGATCCGCTAACAAGACACATAACACAAATTAGACAGCATAATGCCCCATTTCGGATTAAACACCCTTTACCGTACCAGACGTTACTGATTTTCCGGCAACTTTCCTATAGCAAATAGTCCATGAAGAAGTTGGAAAAACCCCAAAAGTTCTGTTACACGGATGAAACATAGGTCAGCCCCCTTTTCGAGGACGCTGAACACGATGGTGATATTTTTAAGGGTCCCACCCCTCATCAACTACCCCTAAACTCGAAAAACCACCCTTATTTCGCGTTTCTTTTCCAGCGTAGGCGTATCGGTTTTTTGGGCAGGATTCGGGTAGGCCATATGAAATTTAACCATACAACATCTTATCCACCCCCGGGGTTGAAATACCCCCTCCCCTAATACTAAAATATCTCCAAAAAAATCAAAATGCATCAAAATTTGTTAATCCCCGCTTTCGAGGGTGCTCAACACGATTGTAATATTAATTTCTTCCCCCATTCCACCAACCGCCGCTAAAACCACCCCCTTTTCATATTTCTTGATATTGGGCATGTGGGGACACGAAATATGCCCAGTATCTTAATAAAATCCTATCCAACAAGTGCTCGCATGCCCAGTACCACTAAATGTGAAAGGAGGTGGTTTTGGGGATTTGGGGGTGCTGATGGAGAGTGGGGAGTGAAATAGTATAGACATCGTGTTTCGCGCCCTCGAAAACGGGGAGAAAACATTTTCCACTATTTTGTATTTTCGGTGGATTTCAATGCTAGGGGTGATGGTAGTTTCAACCCCGGGGGTGGATAAGGTGTCATACGGCCTACCCAAATCCTGCACAAAAAACCGATACGCGTGTCTACGACGGAAAATAACGCGAAATAGGGGTGGTTTTCCGAGTTTAGGGGTAGTTGCTAGGGGGTGGGAATCTTAAAAATATCACCATCGTGTGCAACACCCTCTAAAACGTAGGGGTACCCATGTTTCATCACTGTAACATAACTTTTGTGTTTTAAGCCTTTTATGCAACTTTTTTATGGAGTAAACAGCGTATCAAGGCTTGCCAGAGACAACATGTCGAGAAATCCGAAAGATAAACTTGGTAATGTCCCAATGCTTTTTCGGTCCACTACTCTTATATAATCTACTTAAACTAATCACTGAAGAAATTCATTTTGGTAAAAGTTACTTTAAACTAAACGTTTCTATTTTAAATAACGAAAGCGGAACCGAAAACTTTGGAGGCCCTCGAAACACGTTAATAAAGCATAAGAAAAGATAGAGTTCAATCCTTGATTGGTGGTGCTCGTATAATAGCAAACTTGGAATACGCAGCTTTCTTAATAGTAATGTTCAATAGATTTCAAAGAAACAAACAAATGAATATTTTCTGTCATTTTTGAAATATACTTATACAGAGGACCCTAAAAATCCTGAAATTTTTCAGAAGATATTAAAAAATACACCAACAAATAATTTGTGTGTTTGTTTCATATAATTAAAGGCCTCTATGTTCAAAATGAAACGATAAGTATGTTTCATGAAAGAATCGAAGAATCGGAGTACATATATATGTCTTGTACTCCGATTTTTCTTATTTTCTTTTTTTTTGAAAAACTATATTCTAGAAACGAAATATTAAACATGAACTCTAATTTTAACCCGCCAAAAATTTTATATAGCGCTGATAATGATGTAATGATTCGGTAAAATTATTTATTTACACAAGCATACCCAATGCTTGGAACTAGAAATGAAATTGTACACTTCTCTTTCTCAACATATAATATATATTATATCTCTACTTATACAGCCAAAGTGTAACAACATGTAAATAAACATATATTAGGTATGTAATTTTATTAAGATTATAATCACAGAACGGCAGAATTTTGTGCAAACAGCAAAAAAAAATAAGGACGTAAATTAAATAATAGTTATTAAAAATTCCGGCCACAGATTAATTATTAATGTACCATTTACGTAATATCAACAAGTGTAATGGAAATAATTTAAAATAATGAAATATAGTTATAGTTAGTTACATAACGTTATCTGAAATTGTTTAATTGTTGAAATGCACACATATTATTACCCTATGTTCTAACAATATATAATTAATATTATATTATGACGCTATGAACATTATGCTATCAAATATATTAAGAAGTAATTTTATAACAAATCATAATGCATTATTATAATACAGGGTGATTTACCTAAACATGCGGAAAATTATTCAGTGGGTTGTCCCCACCAAAAGGAGTTAAAAAAAATTAGGAAATAAAAAATTTGGAAAAAAAATTACCTTATTTTTTTTGTAGAAGTGCGCCACCTATGACTAACTAATCTGACGTAATAGGGTGCAACGAAATCACTTCCTTTCTTATGTGGTATGGTTAAAAACGATTCTCGGTCTTGTTCTAGTAATTCTAGAACTTCTTCGTCTACTTCAACAGGACACGTTCTCTGTCGCCTGGTAAACAAAACTTGGTGTCACGAACTTGTTGCACTGCACTTAATTTTTTTCTCTCATTACGTTTGCGCCTAGGGGGAAACTGGGGAAATTTTCTCCTGTATTTTCGTACAGCCCCTGCAAGACTTTCATTCATTGCACCATAGGTCAATATCATGTCGCAGTACTCTTGCGACGTGAACTCTGGCATAATCGATAATTGCGAATACAGTTTAAAATTTAACAAAAATGGGAAATGCTCTAAACGGAAGTCTAAGAGTCACTGAACTGAACAGTGAACGCGTGGCGCACTGACCTTGGGAAACTAAGACAGCTGATATTACCTGCTAAACAAACAAGCGACACGTGTGCGAACGCGTCGAGATAGCATAACTCACCCGTTCAGAAGCGTATCTTTGAAGGTTTTAATGCAAAAAATATAATAAATTACCTCGGATCGCTTTAAAATTTTACAGAGGCTTCCCCACATAATAGACTTGTATACCATTTTATTTTCCGCATGTTTACATAAATCACCCTGTATATAAAACTACTAACAATTAGTGAATGAAAGCCTTACATTTGTTTAATATTTACTGATATAAAACAATACTGAACTTTGGTATAATTAAACCGAAATAATTAAAGCGAAAATTTTAAGGTACAGCTCTGTTAACTTCATAGTTAAATTCATGTAAAATGCTTTCGAATAAGGTTTCAGAAGCGGCAGATCATCAGAAGATGCTAATGCAAACCTAACATAATATATTTATAGTCGGTGGCCTTTTGTGTGTAATATGTACTTATACTTAATTAAGAACCTTATTATTGTAGAATGCACATAATCTCTCCCTAGACCCCTGCTTATAATCAAACACAGTTTAGTTTCCACAACACCAACCTACCCATGTCACTCTCCAACTTCGAGTCAAATTGTATTAATACTGCACTGAGACCTACTGGGCTACCATCTGCTGTAACTCGAGTTTTGTCACGTGGGTCATAATATCCTAAGGTTTTTAAATTGGCCATAGCTTTCTTTAATTTTTGAAATGCCTTATGTTATTCCAGGCTCCAAACCTTTTCGATGTTAGCGTTTCTCTCGAGTTTCAATCTTAACAACATGCATGGTTCTGTTTGCTATCCATTTTACAATGAAATTTAACAAGCCCAAAAAACTTTGTATCGTTCTTGGAGCTCTGAAGGTTTTAATTACTTTTATGTAGCTATCCTATGGTCTTACTCTATCTGGTGATAGCATGTGCCCTAGGAATTGAATTTTTGATATTTTAAAAATACATTTATTGTTATTTAGAAGGACGTTATTGTCTCTCAGTGTTTCCATCGTATTTTAGATTTCCTGAATTAGGGTAGTAGCTCATCCATTGTTGGTAAGGGGTGGTTTTCTCGAAGAATTGCTATATTTGCCCTTCTTATGACAATGCAGATTCTAACATCTTAGTTATCTTTTAAAATGAGTACCATGGGCGAGACCCATTTGGAGGGTCCGTTAATTTCTTCAATGATGTCCAAGTCGACCAATTCTTTTAGTTTCTCATTCATTATGCGCTCTAGAGGTACAGGGATTCTTCTATACGGTTGGCTAATGGGTTTAATGGATTCATCAATAGAAATGTCGGTCATAACGTTCTTAAATTTTGGAAACGGAGATTTTGCGTCAATTGAATTAATTCCCTCTCCAATTTTTAGAACGCCGGCGCCGAGTGCTATTGGCGTTGTTCGTTCTAGCAGGTTTTTCGAACCATTTTTTATGACGTATATTATTGCCAGTTTCGGATTTGTTTCCAATGCTCATTCTTGTTTCAAACGATCCTAATACTTTAAGTGGACTATTACTCGCATAAGCTAGGAACAATTATTAAGTAAATAGATTTACTCCATGTTTTTTTTTTTATTTTTAACTTGAAGCAAATAATTTTTATATGCACTATTGCGGCCCATAAAAGTCGACAGATTTCCCCGCTGTAAATATGGTTTTATTCAGAGACGGCACATCAATTATAATATTATTGTTTTAATACCAGTGTCATTTTTAATTATTGTTTCATTATGCCTCACCATGTGTTATGTGAAGCATAAAAGGTTATATTATCGCTAAACTTGGATAACGTTGGTCTCAACAACGCCTAGCAGATGAATTTAATTACAGCAAAGGCGCGATCCAAACATTAAATCGAAAGCGGATAAAAACCAATTCCATTCCAAATAGGAAAACGACTTCCAGCAAAAAAAGGGTTCCGAAATAAAGTTCCTTTTGACTGTACCAGTGCTAAAAAGCCTTGACTAACCGACGTTGATAAAGAGTCGAGAGTGAAGTTTGCAACTAATTTGTCAGCAACGAGTTTACAAGCTATTGCAAGAAAAATGGAATAGTACAATTTTACTCCACACCGTATTAGCCTCAGCAAAATGGAGAGGTGTAAAGGCAAAATAAAGGTATTTTAAAAAGATTGAAGATACGCCAATCATTAAAGGAAACTGGAAACAAGAGCTTTTAGATTACACTATGATGTACAACAGTACACCGCAGTCGGTAGCAGGGAAAGCTCCGTCTGGATTATTTTTCCGGCACCAATTTCATGACAAAATGCCTTGCCTCCTGCAAGACGGAAATATAATCGTTGATGAAGAAATACGAGATAAAGATAAAATAACCAAACAAAAAGGAAAATAATATGGAGATAGGAAAAGGAAAGCTGAGGAAAATCCATTAAGGAGACAAAGTCTACCTAAAAAATATGACAAGTAATAAATTAACCCGAAATTTTGACAGTACTCCTCACACTGTTATCAAGAAATGACCAAACGGGACAAGAACAGCGAAGAAACGTGGTCCACGTTAAGAGGATTGAAGGAGAGTGGCGGGCCCAGAACAGAGCTGAAGAAGACACCCTACCCTGGCTGCACCAAATGAAGACCTAAAATAGTACCATGAGGATACAAATTGTAAAATGAAATTACATTAGAATAGGCGCTGTTATAAGTAGATTAGGTAAAATACATAAAGCATATTTAATTAAATGCTGTCTACGTGCGAGGGCACAATGAACTTTATCGATGACATACTAGTTTTCGATGATACTTTATTATTATTATAAATATACAAATAATTCCAAGACAATAAAATTATTATTATTATATATGAACACCATATATGTATATTTCTCGCCGTGAAGAAATTACAAAAGTACGGTTTTTGAAGAATTAATCTTAATTTAACAGAGAAACACAGAAAGAATATGATTTGTAAAAATAGGAAATAAACTTGGTCCTGATAGAAGTGAGTACCACGGGAAACTGTACTTGGACCAGTCTTCATTATTAGAGTTTATCTGTGAGAATGAATTGTGACTTTATGACCAGAACATATAATAATAATAATAATAATAATGTGTCTTTATTTTTCTACTAATATACAACTTTAAAACATATATTATAGGGGGGGGGGGGCGACGTTCAACCAGGTTGCTCTTCCACGCAACCCCCACACAACAATGAAAAGAAATTTGAATACAAAAATTGAACAAAAAAGTAATAATAATACATATATACATTGGCAATGACGCAGAAAAATTAAATTATTATTTAATTTATTGTCTGTTTGCAAATATTTGGGATCTAACCTGCTTTCTGAAAGAGGCAATACTGGGAAGGGATTTGATATGTGATGGTAAATTATTAAATATTTTCACCGAGTTGTAAGAAAAAGACTTTTCAAATTGGGCAGTCGTATGCTTTGGAACACTAAATAAGTAGCGCGACCGTGTGAGACAATTATGTATATCTATACCTCTGACTAATTTCTCGAATAAATACTTTGGACTTTGATTTTTAACTATTTTGTAAACAAGACAAGCCATATGAAGCTGATAGCGTTCATCTAGAGTAAGCCATTTACTGTCATGAAGTGGGCCCGATATATGATCAAATTTTCTCAAATTGAAGCTGAACCTTAAGCATGAGTTTTGAACCTTTTGTAGACTTACTTGATCTCTTTTTAAGAGGGCCGGCCAGTATACAGTATCACAATAAGATAATGCGGACAAAATTAAACTATCACATAATTTTAGTTTTAATTCGCTTGACAAAATATCTTTATTCATATATAATAACTTTAATTTTGCGTAAGACTTTTGAAATAGATGACTAACGTGTTTTGTATGTTTTAAGTCTTCATCAATGTAAATCCCAAGATTTTTGCAGTTGTCACTAAATTTTAAATCCTGATTATTAAGTGTAATTTTAAAATCGTTATGAGCTTTTAAGTCCATCCTATTCTTCCCAAATATTAAAACTTCTGTCTTCGATTCATTTAAAACAAGACCATGAGCTTTTGAGACAGTCGCTATTTTTTCCAAATCAGAGTTAATTGCTGCAGTTGCCGCATCAACTTCATGTGAAAAAAATGAGAAGTATATTTGCGTATCATCGGCATATTGATGTGTGGAACAAGATGTTAAAAATGCATGAAAATCGGCTGTATGCAAAGAAAATAATAAGGGCCCCAAAATACTACCTTGTGGTACACCTTTTATATTATCCTGATATTCTGAAACATTCCCATAAAAAACTACCCTTTGACGTCTGTTAAGTAAGTAACTTTGAAAAAAATTTATTGCGCAGTCACTAAAATTAAAATATTTAAGTTTTTTGCATAAAGTGGTATGATCCAAAGTATCAAACGCTTTGCTGAAGTCCAACAAAATTAAACAGGTATTTTTATGCTTATCATTTGCTGCGTAAATGTCATCCGTTACTTGCAATAATGCTGTAGTCGTGCTATGACCTGCGCGGAAACCGGATTGTGTATGGGGCAGAATATTATATTTAGATATAAATAGATTTAATTGTTCTTCAACTATTTTTTCTAAAATTTTCGAGATAGTAGGCAGAATGCTGATAGGTCTAAAATGACATATATTCGAGGGGTTATTGACCTTCGGAGTAGGAATTATATTTGACAATTTCCAAGCGGTGGGGAAGTAATTTTCTGAGAGACATTTATTGATTATAAAAGTCAAATATTCATTTAAATGTGGGAGTACCAGCGATAACATTTTTAAATTTATTCCATCAGTCCCTTTTGCATTGGATTTTATGGTACGAAATATACTTTCAACCTTATGGATAGAAACTTCTGAGAAACTAAACGCAGTATCGTGCACAAGTGGGGTCGAATATTTGTTTAAAATAATATCAGAATTTACATTAGAGGTATTGGGTACACTGTTAATGAAAAAATCATTGAAAGAATTTGCATTTGCAAAGTCCGAATTGACACCTTTGGTTTTAGAGTTAGTATTTAAATATTCTAGGCATTTCCAAAATTCTTTAGGATCTTTCTTAGATTTGTCAATTAAATATGCTTTTTTCTCTAATTTCACTGACATATTGACGAAATTTCTAAGTTCTTTGTAATGGTTCCAGCTAGCATCAGTTTTATTTTTTTTGTACTTACTATATGCTTTGTCTCTGAGTTTCATCATTAGCTTAAGGTTGCCAGTTAGCCACGGCGCAGGTAATTTTGAGATTCTAACAGTTCTATATGGCGCGTGCATGTCAAAGACTTCTGTTATGTTTTGGTTCCAGAACTCTACCATGTCATCTATTGATTCTAAATTAAATATCAGGGGCCAGTTTACTCTAAATAAATCTATAAGAAACATATCATAATTAAATTTTGAAAAATCTCTATAAGTGTGGAATAGTTGTTGCTGTTTAACCCTTTTGAGTTTAACGGTGCAATCAACCATTGAGTGATCAGAAATATCCTCCATGTTAATAACATTAACATCGTCCATTAAATATTTATCAGAGCAAATTATTAAATCTATTAATGAACTTGAATTATTAGTGACACGAGTGGGTTGTGAAATTAATTGGTGTAAGTCATATTTATTCAAAAAATTAGACAGATGAATAGTATTTATATTATTTGTATTTAAAATATCCACATTAAAATCACCACCAAGCAAAATGGCATCAAAGTTAGGCATAAAACTAATCAAAATATTTTCTAAACACTCCATACAATGATTAAAATTTGAATTTGGTGGCCTATATACAGTTCCCAAGCACACTTTCCTACCTGCAATTTTTTTAGATATCCATAAATTTTCAAGAGGGCAATCATTATGACTTGGCGGGTCAAGTATGCTAAATTTTACCGTATTATGTATATAAAAAGCTACACCGCCTCCTCGCGTTCCTCGGTCTTTTCTAACAATTCTGTAATTAGGAATATCAATATTATGATTTGGTACTGCTTGATTCAACCAGGTTTCGGAGAGCCCTAAAACTGAATAACCTTCTGTATTAACCATTTCAGAAAACAAGTCAAATCCTTTGCAAACAGATCTAATGTTAAGGTGCGCGAAGGTAAACCATTTATTATGATTAACCATTTTACTCAATGCAACAAGATACTCCAGTGACTAATTTATACAACAACAAAAAGGGTATACCTAATTAGCATTATAAAATATTTCAATAAAAAACATATCTAACTAGCGTTCTAACGTTCAGTTAAGTGTACGACTTTTACTGCTCCGGCTAAACTCTGCGTAAAAACCATTGTGTGTGTAACACGCTAATGTATCTTTAAATTTCCCAATAATTAACCTAGGGGTTTTAGCAGAATCATCCTGTATATACAACTGTGACAAATGCATACATACATTTTAATTTAATCATGTTAGAAATACTTTAATACATTTGTTTAAGTAAGATCCAGCAATTAATTACCTATATACTAGTTTATGTATCGTTGCAATTAACAATATACATTTCAAAAAAAAATATGACACTGAAATGAACTGCATAACAACTTATGTTCAAAACAAATCTGATTAAAAAGAGTAAACGCTCACAACAATTTTGTATTTTCAATATACCATTGATTTTTTCAGGAATTTAGTACAAGGATATCATGCACATATTTGACATGAGTATAAAGTTTAAACGTAATAATAATATAAAAATAATATTTTACATCGTAAAATTTCATATGCAAACAAAATCGCTGTGTTGAATGTTTTACAAATTTTGTAGTTATCTTCTGCCACTGTAAAGATTCAAATTCATTAGATATCATTATTGCATTATGGACCTGTAATAGTTTTTCTACCGTTTTTAAAACTGCCGGTGTGATCGATCGAAAAGCAGTTATTAATTCTTCCTTCATATTTTGGACTGTAGAACAGGAGAAACTTAAAATTTGGCGCTTAACGTGTTCCGTTATTTAAGAACGAATAGCGCATCAGATATTACATTTGACGGCAGGACGCTCGGTATCTAATTCTCGTACTTCTTTCGAAGAGTATCGCGTTAGATTATTTCGTAAAATTTTTCTTCTTCGCCTTCTCTCACATTTTAAGGTTTGAGGTTTAAATACTTACATTGTGTGTATTTCATATTTATTTAGAATTAAAACGCCCTGCTCCAAACAAGTGACGTCCGAGCCTGTACGAAACCACCACCCGTCATTTTAACATATAAATAATAAGATAAGATTAAATGTAACAATAAAAATTATCAGGTTCAGGGCAGATTAGTGACGTCAAGGTAATTCAGTAAATATTGTTTTCAGTTACGTGGTTCTGTTTACTTAAAATCGATTGTAAAACTGAATATTTATGAAGTACTTTTTTTATTGTTTTTCTATTATATTGTCACTTATATAATACACATCGTGGAAAAAAATTATAAATTTATGCAGTTTTAAAATCTGAAGTTCACGAAAAGATATGAGGTCCGAGGTCTTCCTAATGCTTTTAGTGAGTCAGAAACAATAAAAGACAACTATGTAATTGTTTTAAAAATAAAATTTATTATGGTTAATATATTTACAAAAAGCTAAAATAATTAATATAAGTATAATTCTACAAAAATCAAGTCTTACTAGAAAGTCACAAGGGAACAGCTCTTGTATTATCTGTAAATGATAGGGGTAAAGTCCTTGCCTTTTCAAAATCCTCCATAACGATGTTCTTGTTATGTAGAATTGAAGAGCAGCCGGTCTAAAACATTCAGGAAGTTCACCAAAATAATATAATATTTGTGCCTCAATTGCATCTCCTATTTGTCTCCGACGACCACAATCATGACTTCTTTTTTTAAAACACCGCCTTTCTCTTATTAGAAAAAGTAACTGACGACGATATCGTTCTTTTGCCGCTGAAGCATTTCCTTTACATTCAACATGAATTAAATATATGTCTGCATATTCCTCATTACTAAAACTATGCACTTTAAGATCTGGTTAGAAAACTACTAATGTTAAGTATTAAGTTGTAATGAATGATTATCTTATTATTTCAAAGGCAAGAAACAACATAATGTTGTCAAATTATAATTTGACACCAGTCTACTTTTAGTATTTTACACTAATATAATTTGCTCATCGCTTTTTGATTGATCACTTAGGCAGATGTAGGTAATTTAATTTTCTCAAAAATGGTCGATTTTACGAATTTTTTTTTCAAGAGATAAAACAATTACTAAATCGATCATAATGTTTAGCTATTTATTTTTAATTGAAAAAAAAAAAAATAGCAGGCAGAAAGATATTTACAAAATTTTAAAAAGATTTGTGTACGCGCTAGGTGGATGAAATAATTTCCTTAGATGCCTTTTGATGAGTAACTGAGACGTGCAAAATTTCGTCTTTTTCCGATTACGTCATTTTGAGATAGAAACTAAAAACAGTTTTTTAGCATTCCCCTTTCAGGGGGTGTAGCAGGACAGGATTATGAAAAATTTTATACGAAGAATCCATCTTAATTATCGACAGTTAAATTTTTTTTCACGTTATTACGCCACACCCTGTATATTAAAATTACCAAAAGAAATGTACAAAATTGCTGATGCTATACAGGGTCCATTAATAATATGCTATAGAGGGGTAGAGTCTTTGGGCGAAAATATGAAGATATAACCAAATATACTTTAGTAAAATGTTGCTTGGAAAAAGATACAGGGTGTCAAATTTCAAATTATTCTTTAATTTTCTTGCAATAACTCAACTGCCTCTTGACCGGTCTTCGCCAATCTTTCTAGGGGAACTTTTTATTATTCTAAGAAACAATAATTTATGTATCGTATCACGTTAGATCATAGAGGGCGCCGCAGGACCTGTATCTGATGATGAATTTTGTCCATATTTCTTTTGACGAAACGTTGTGGTATTTCTGGCCAGAAAATCTGATGAAGGCATCATTTCCACGTATAAAAGGTACACTTGGTAGAACTTGACAACTCTAACCGTTTTCGAGGAAAGTGCCGTTAAACATTTCAATAATTTTTTGAAAGACAAATTCAAATTTGATGAAACAAAGTGTATTTATTGAAAAAAGTACAAAACGTAAGGGAAAACAAAATCATAATTACAGCGTAAACTCTTTCTCACTTTCTTATGAACTAATGAATTATTTTCATGGTATTCATAAAAGGTTTTCTTACATTGAAAAATACATTTTCCTGTCCTCTAATAAAATTCGCTGCATTTTGTATTTTGTCCCACAGCTCTTCTCTTGAGTTGATAGTATTTGCATAGACTAGGGACTTCATATGTACCATACATAATAATCCAAAGGATTATAATCAGGACTCCTTGTTGACCAAACAAACTCACTTCCTCGAGCGATCCATCTGCGTGGTAAAGTCGCATCGAGGTAATGACATAAATGGAGAAATGTGGGGGAGCTCCATCTTGCATGACGCTATATTTTGTTCCGTATGTCTAGCATGAAAGCATGTAATATATCAGCAAGAGTATTTTGAAGAAAAAACAGATAATTCTGTCCATTTAAATTTGGAGGAAGGACAAATGGTCCCAATAATTGATTACCGATGATACCACACCAAATGTTAATATTAAATTCTTGCTGAAAATACCTTTCTTTAACGGCATGAGGATTTTCTACTTCCCAGTAATGGATATTTCTCAGTTAAAAACGCCTCGGCGAGTAAAAGTTGCTTCGTCAGTAAATTAAGTGTTCTTAACAAAATCTCGATCCCTGTTGTGTTTATTTAGAAAAAAATAACAATAGCCTTTGTGGAAGATCTCTTCGAAGTTAGTTTTGTACAGGAGTGAGATGATATGGGTAGCGTTCTTTACGTAAAACCCTTAGGGCAGATTGTTTGCTCAACCCTGTTGTCGCTGCTAAACGACTTGAGCGGATTTGAAGATCTTCATCCACACGAAATAAAATTTCTAGTTCTTGATCTGGAGTAATTCGTTTCGGTCATCCTACATCGTTTTTATGGCGAAATGAGCCCGTTTCTCCCAAATGACGAAACAGATCTTTGAAAATCTTATGGTCTGGCTGTATTCTATTTGGATATTGCGATGAGTATCTCCTCACTGCAGCACGTCCGCTAATTATTTTGTGCGTAAACACATTTCCCTATTTGAAAAATTATTATGTCTACGTATTATAAATAAAGAAGTTAAAGAAATTAACTCGAGGAACACAAGAACAAAATAAAATGACTAACTGACGTAAATGACAGAAATAAAACGGAACCAAAGCACACTTTTCAATAACTACACTTTGTTTCATTAAATTTGAATTTGTCTTTCAAAAAATTATTGAATTTTAACGGCACTTTCCTCGAAACGGTTGGAGCTATCAAGTTCTACCAAGTGTACCTTTTATACATGGAAATGACGCCCTTATCAGATTTTTTGGTTGAAACTACCACGTTTCGTCAAAAAAAAAAAATGAAAAAAATTCATCATCAAATACAGGCCATGCGGCGTCCTCTATGAACTAACGCGACGTAATACATAAATTATTGTTTCTTAGAATAAAAAAGTTCTTCTAGCAAATTTGGCGAAGATCGGTCAAGGGGCTGTTGAGTTATTGCAAAAAAACAAAAAAAATAATTTGAACTTTGACACCCTGTATCTTTTTCCTCGGAAACATATTACTAAAGCATATTTGGTTATATCCTAATAATTTGGCCCAAAGAATCTACCCCTGAACTGTGGCCTATTATTAATGGTCCACCCTGTATTTAACACCCTATCCAAATCGTCTACAATAAAAATGATCAAAAATTAATATCAAAAATAACCTCTAACGGAAGCAGGCGTGTAATAAATCTTAAAAAAAAACCTGTCTTATCCATTTTTTTACTTGGTTGATAACTTGCTATTTAATCCGATATTAAATCAATATTCAGTTAATTAACTAAAATATTGATTGACATTTTATGTCAGCTTAGTCCAATATCCGGTAATCTATACCGACTAGACAAAATCTGCCGTTTCACCAAGTTAACGTAGCAAAGTTTACAGTTTTGACAGACAGAACAGCGTAACCAATTTCTAGTTTTAAAAACAAATCTATATTATGGACTTTCAATCATCTCAACAATTTTTATATTAATCCCTTGTAAACAGTATTTCTGCATTAATTTATTACAAATTATACTTATCATATTTTACAGTAAACATTTGTTTCACATAAATCCTTATTTTTATCACATTAAATCACTGCCATATCTTGATGAAAAATGGAAGCTGTAGCTATGTCGTTTTCTAAAATTGTTTGGATACTTTAAATATTAATGATAAATTGTAATACCCGTTGATGAACGGGCGTAACTATTTACTATGTGTTTTCAGTCGTGATTCTTGATGGATTAGAAATCTTTAATTCAAATCAATTATTTTTTTATTAGTAAAATCATGATCAGCGTCTCAAACATTAGCAGCGATGATGATCTACTTCCAGTTGTACATTTTTGTGCTGTATTAATGCTCCGATTCATCAGATATTCGCATAACACAACGAAAAATGCTTTATTTCAACCAATAATCGAGAATCATCTGTGGGTAATTAATATTACATATCTTGATAATTACAATGAAAATTCCTATCCTATAACGCATATTATATGATATAGGTATTTACAGATAAGGTGTACTCATATAGAGATAAAAACAATGACTACACTTCTACGGAACCAGACAATAATAGGTATACTTGTTCGTAACGCGACACATTAGTCATTAAGTATTCGTGTAGGAGTATCGTCTGATATTCCCTGATCCAATATAAGATTTACCCACTCAAATTACGATATTTCTCGAACAAAATTAATACCTAGCTGAAATTTTCTACAGTGAACGCGAGTTTGGGCAGTGCGATGTTATATACCATCGGGGTACTTTTGAATTTCTAGAAATATTAACTGTTTTTTTCAATTATGAAGAACAGTTAGTTAGAAAATAAACGGAAACCTCTTAAAAAACATTTTATTTATCTAAGTTGAACACTATTTCTACATGTAGACCTCCTCATACTAGTACACATTTTTCTAATATTTTTCTGAATTCAGAAAATAGATAGAAATTTACTTTTGTTGATTCACATCTATACAAGGTACACCATAGTTCAGGGGTAGATTGGGGCCAGAATATGAGGACTTAACCAAATATGCTTTAGTAAAATGTTGCTGTGGAAAAAGATACAGGGTGTCAAAGTTCAAATTATTTTTTCGTTTTTTTGCAATAACTGAACAGCCTCTTGATTGATCTTCGCCAAATAAAATAAATGATTAACTACTTTTCTCAATTAATAAGTTATTTAGACTTCAAGTGTGATTAATTTTCTCAGGTAAATAGTTTCAGACAAGGAAACCGTAATATTGAACTTTATATAAAGAATTTGGATAAATATACAAATACTACAAACACGACGTAACTTGGGTTCTAAATTAATAAAACTAGACGATCACGTAAATGGCCAATTTGCTTATTTATCTTGATATAAAATTGAGATAAATTACTGGGTGAAATTTAATATATTCTTGATTGCTAATCAATAGACAGGAAGGAGAGACGTTTCACTATGTATAGTCATAGTATTTTCTAATAAACAATATAACCGTTTATTAGAAAGTAATATTAATAGCAGTGTCACCGACAGATAGTTACTGAAAATGTGTGAACAAAATAAATTAGAATTATTTTGCAGACATCATTTTTGCTAAAATCGACAATCGTACATAATTTATAACCTTAATTCCTTCCAAGATTTAATACACTATTCAGATATTAATTCGGGAATTATGCAGTAAATTTGAATGAAATTATAGTGTTCTAATACAATGAATACAACTGGTGCCTTTTGCAATTTTTTACTATAAAATGTTTTAATCATAAAAAAACATAATAACTACCTACTTTTCTTCAGAGAAACAGGAAAAAATAAAAAGGATATATAAATAGCCATTACTTCATTTGGATAGGTTTTCTTCGTATTGTGGTAGAGATCAAAGTACTGTCAATCTCAATAAATCGTAATTAATCCCGAAAATATATAATCAGCAATACTTGCCATTTCTTAACATCAATATGAGTAAATAACTAAACCAAGTTTTAAGCACTATTTCAAACACTAAAAGTGAAAAATTATGAGCCCCACCCTGCTTTGACACACATTTAGCAATGTCATCGCTATGATGCTGCCTCTAGTAACAAAATGCCCAACTATTTCACACGATATTTAACATATTCGTATTCGACACAATACTTTAATAGGAGCAAATATTATGCAGACGTCAATTTCGAAGGAATGAAAGTCCTCGGATTGAGTTAACTATGCATGAACCAGCATATCTTAAATATAAAATATTATGCTTAAATCTGGCAACATTCTCCACGTATTCAGCGATGTTTGGTGCGTTAAACCGTTATACCTCAGCGTTTAAAATCAGTGTACATAGAGTGCGGTCGTTTATCAGTTGGGCGGTATAAATTTGTTGTTTATAAATTACGTATTTGTGATATCATAATGCCTTAAAATTTTATTTCGTGTGAAATATTTACAGTGTGAATTGTTTATGAATTGGGCAGCATTAATTTTTGTTTACAAATTACGTACTTGTTGTATCACAGTGCCTTAGTTTTATTTTGTTAGTGCTTTAGTGAAAATAAGTGTAATTGTGTAATATTTTTAAATGTGTAAAAATGAAAGCGGTTCCCGTTTGTTCAAAAGAAGTGGTAAAAGTTCATACCCCTAGAAAGTCTCCATTAAGCTTCAAGGAGAAGAAAATTATTTTAAATGTATATCATGCATTGGAGAAAGATCATCCCATGGTACAGAAGTCAGGATCGACAGGTTTAATTAACATGACTTCAAGGTATACTGCCGTGAGTGAGAGATCATTTACAGAATTTTAAGAGAAGAAAAAAATGAAGGGGATGTTCAGAAACCTAAAGCGAAGTCAGGAAGAAAAATATAATATTAGACAAATTCCAGAAAAATGGAATTCGACGTAAAGTTCATAAATTTTTCTATGATAATGAAATCCTTACTGTTAAGAAAATTTTACACTTCCTGAATAATAATGAACATATACCCAAAATTGGCAAATCGATGTTAAAAAAATGTTTGCATGATATGAATTTCTTATTTGCAAAAGGAAAGGGAAATAGCCTTCTACTTGAGAGAAATGATATTATTTGTTGGCGAAGGAATTATATGCGGGCAATTAGAGCTGCCCATGAAAGTGGAAGAAAATGCTATTATTTAGATGAGACGTGGTTAAATGAAGGACATACTGTAACGCAATTTTGGCAATATAGTGTAGCATTGCATATGCTACATTTTTCATAGTAATCAATTTAAAAAGTAAACTGGTGCATAGTGAGTTAGGCCACCCAGTATGTGGATAAATGTATTACTGGTTGCAGTGAAAAATCTCCTGAAAAGGAATTTATTAGACAAATATAAATATTTTTTTTTATTCTTTCTTTCCTGCAAAAACATGCTCCACATGCAGTTAAATATATAAGTAAATAATAATGAAAATAATGCGGCACCGTTTCAGACAATTAACACTGCAATTATAACTTGTTCAGGTTGAAAAGCACTTGACACCTCATTTTGAGTTAACACCGAAATATAGTAAACACACGACGTCTTCTCTTCCTGGCTGGTTTAACAGCATGTTTCTTATGAACTTGTTTTATTTATTTCTTTAGAAGCACATAGTAGCACACTCTCTATTTTAAGGTTATATTTTGGATATTTTAAATTCATCTTCTTCTTCTTCTTATCGTTCGATTTTGCCAAGAGCACAATTCTGTGATTTGAGTTGGTAATTAAGACCTGCGTGTAGGGATCGTTAGTTTTTTTAAATTCGCAAGACCGCGTTAGAAAGCTAAGCCATCTTAGCAGCCTTTTTAAGCGTGATCCATTGAAGGAGCCGGTAGTGCTTAGGCTTGGGGCAGTAGCCTAACTAGTAAATTTGGTCAAGCCATAATTTTTATTCACGCCATAAGCTTAGGCTTATAATCGATACTGAGCCCCCACAGGTCACTTGGGGTAAGTCTTGCGAATTCATTTGAATTTCATTTTGTAAGGTGTATTTTTTTTATATCTTAGGGTTGCCAGTATCCCTCATATGAGGCAATTTTCTTTGGTGTGATATCATTATTGGTATATCATCTTTCCGATGTAACGGCCACACACAGATGGTATTATTTTAAGAAGCAAGAGGTCAATAAGCGAAAGAATCCGAGTCGTCGATTTTTTTTTGGACCACGTAGACAGTGGAGACAATTTGAGAGTGGAGGCAGCGTGTTGTAGAGGGGTCCCTGCAGTCATACCTGATTCTGGAACAAAGTTACACCAGGGCCTTCTGTTGGGTGGTATTATTTATAACATTTTGTTTGATTTAAATTTCTACTTTACATGTATTTTTTTTTTACTTGTAAGAAATGGTACCATTTTAATTAAATTTTAACATTTTTCAAATATTCATACTAAATTTTCTTAAATAATACTTGTTAAACCTTGTCATAATTAAATATTTTTTTTTATCAATCATTCAAATTTCAACTTAACTAAATTTTTTTGCTATTGCTAAATAAATTATTCAACTGTCCCATTGTCAAATATTAAAGTCAACTTATTATTAACATGTGTGTTTCCTTTCTTCTACTCATTTAGCTGGATATATATTATTGGTGAGCTTATTACATAACTTAGGTACTCAGTATTGTTTTCCTTAGCTTTCACAATACTCATGGTTCATATAGTAAGTTAAGGTGGCGCCCTGAACATCTATTTTTTTGTTTATATATATATTCACTATTTTATATATTTTTTTGCAAGTTAACAAATGAGTAAATATCGAACCACGACCTCGCTTTCCCATAACCCAGAGCTGCCGTTCGCATAATTGAAACACTTCCTGGTTTTAAGCCAAGGGGTGTTACAATAGAAATGTAAAAAGTGTTCGTCAAGGCCATATGGAAGATTGGTCAACAGGATTAAAAATACCAACAGGAAAAGGAAAACGCTTAATCATAACGCACACAGGAAGTGATTCGGGATTCGTGGAAGATGGACTTCTATCGTTCGTGTCGAAAAAAAGTGGCGATTATCATGAGGACATGAATGCGGATGTTTTAGAGGAATAGTTTGCAAAAATTCTCGCTAAGATTGAATCCGGATCTGTCGTTATTATGGATAACGCCCCGTACCACAGTCGATTACTGGAAAAATTACCAACCAGTGCATGGCGAAAAGCGCAAATTCAAGAATGGTTAGATGGTAAAGGTATCCTACTCGATCGTGCTTCGCTGAAAGCCGAACTGCTAACCCTAGCGAAACAGCATTTGCCGATATATAAGAAATATATTGTGGATGAAATGACTAAAGCTTGAGGTACCTATTACAGCTGCCGCCTTACCACTGTGAACTCAATCCCATTGATCTTATTTGTTATTTATTTTTAACTTTTGTATGTTTTGTTTTTAATTATTCTATTTTAACAAGAAAGTTTATTTACATTGTTAGAACAGTTATTTATTTTTAACTTTTGGTATGTTTTGTTTTTAATTATTCTATTTTAACAAGAAAGTTTATTTATGTTGTTAGAACAGTTATTTATTTTGAAGTTGTAAGTCTATTTATTTATTTTCTTTTTTAACCTGTTACTCCTTAATTAACAACCCTGTTATCATCCTTTCCCGGTAAGGAATATGCTCACGCCTCCACGTTGGTCCTTGCTGGGCAATAAGAACAACAGGCATGGTTAAAATTTTTATGAACATCAACCATGCTAAAGTTTTAATGTAAGTATTCCACTCCTAATAAAATTATGCCTGCCATTAAAAAATTTCTTAAAAGAATTCCAGTTTGGCTGAGTTGAGCGTGAAAACAAATTTAATTTAATACTTATTTTTTATTTTATGAAATATTATTTTATATATACCTACATAAATACATATGTGGCGCCACTGAGTGCCCGGGATATACGATTTCCTTCTTTCTTTCCAAGTTTGTTTACGACTGAATAGTTAGTCGAGCAAATTATTAGGCATAAAGGCGGCGCGTTAAATCATTTACTCTATGCGGTCGACTAGGTCATTAAAATTGTTTGTGGTAGTCGCTGTTTCCATTTCTACTAGGCGGATAAAACTTAATATATTTCTCTCGATTCAATGGAATTATATGGTAGAACGAGTTGCCGCTTTAGTATCAAATAAAGGCTACGATCCGTTGACGAGAGTGCAGCTTATTTTTTGCGTTACTGACTCGAGTTAATGGCCGAAGTAAACATATACAGTGTGTCCAACTAAGTCGGCACCATATGGGAAACTTTTTTATTATTGGTTTTATGAAAAAAAGTTATTCTTGATAAAAAGTTCTGCATGGCCTAAAACGCAAAATGAAATAATCAGATATAAATTTTTTGCAGTCGTATACGAGGTATGTCGAAAAATGTAAATTTTGCTCAAGAGTAAAGTACCTTTTTTTATTACAATATCGACAAACGTTATTAAGAAAAGTTGATCCTAATTGAAAATTACGGTCAGATATCCAATATTATCCATCTACCATGAAAAAACGATTTTTAATAATTTTTGGCTATAAATTATACATAATTTAATTTTGCAAATCATAAAACATTTATTGTATTGAAAAACATGATAAACTTTCGGTTCATCCTAGATTAAATGTCAACGTAGAGACAAATTACTACTATACAGAATTTGCCAGTGCATCCTAGATTAAATGTCGATCTGTAGACATAAATTATCAATGCTAATTACAGAGAAGAGTGTGTAAAAATAACAAAATCTGTTTTTTCATGGTAGATGGATAATATTGGATATCTGACCGTAATTTTCAATTAGGATCAACTTTTCTTAATAACGTTTGTCGATATTGTAATAAAAAAAGGTACTTTACTCTTGAGCAAAATTTACATTTTTCGACATACCTCGTATACGACTGCAAAAAATTTATATCTGATTATTTCATTTTGGGTTTTAGGCCATGCAGAACTTTTTATCAAGAATAACTTTTTTTCATAAAACCAATAATAAAAAAGTTTCCCATATGGCGCCGACCTAGTTGGACACACTGTATATTATATTTTATTTGAATATTTAAGTCCCTTTATAGAATATAAAACCATTTATGGTGAATTTGGGACGAATGAGTGGTACGTTCGCGTTGAATAGTCAAGGACGAGAAAATTTCGGAAATTTACTTTTACCTAGGATTGCAATATAAAATATAGGTCCCTGTCTTAAGTTTGCTAGTTTACATAATAAACTCAATTCTCAATTCTGTTGACTTGTTTTTAAGAATGAAGATATTTTATGCACTATTTGACCTTGGTAACGCACCCTTAACATTAACTTTTCTCGTAAAAATTTTTGTAAGGACCTGCATATTTAAAAAATAAATCTCTTAAATTTAAGTTTAACTATCACAATAAAAATCAGTCGTTAATTGTTCTGGCAATTAACAATTATTAATTTTAATTGTAATCATAATTACCAATTGTAAAGCAAAAAATAATTACAATTAATTCCATTTCAAAGTGCAATTAACAATTACATTTTAAATTGCCAATTGTCGATATGATTTAATTATGCCCAATTTTCCATTATCTTTGGAAAAAAATTTTGGTAATCTATTTAGGAGATTTTGGTTGGATTTGGGGTTCTTTCCGTGTTTACTGTGCGAGTCAGAAAGTAGCGGAAAAATGAAAATCTCCACCTCTATATGGAATTTTTCTTTATTTTTTAGAACTTTAGAGTTAATGATGACTACTCTCAATTATTCTTGTACGCCACTGTTGTATTATTACTTATCTCTTAACTTGGCAATTATATTGAATGCCATAATATCTCATTATTTATATAGTTATCAAACACGAATAATTAATTTTCACAGTTAGTTGCAGTGATTATTAATACGTTTTAAACAAGTTCATTGTTTCCATGTTTATTGTTTTTATGTATATCTTTTCTATACACTTGTGATATAAATATCATAATTAAAATAAATGAACAAACTAGATGTAAACATTATACTCGTCGCAGGTTTGTTGACGTTTTTATACGATTGTTGAACATTCCAGAGGATACTCTAATTTTTTTGATATAAATTTTTGTTTAAATATTAGGCTATAGGTACAGCAAATTTATTAAAATAGTGTCATCTAGATCATTTGAATTTCTAGTCACGAAATCAAAAGTATTATAAGTAGAGCAATATTTTCTATATTTTATTTTTTGTATTTTCTCTTTAGGTAGATTTCTAATCTACCTATTGCAGAGTGCAGCATGTCTCAACTAAAAAAATGGCGGCGGTTCAAAGTCTTCAAGAAATCTTCAAAATTGGATCATCTAGCCCTACAACTTTTGTCTAAATCATTTTTTGCTACGTATAGGATTTTTTTTATACTATACTTTTTTCCATCTTTTTTACTATTTAGCAAAGCTAATAAATATACTTAATATAGGACGAAATCTACCTTTCCGAGTGGCCTCTGCCATCGGGTTTTTTTAAAATCGTAGAGCTTATTGAACTGTATTTTGGTATTGCTCTGTTGTTGTGTTTATTTCAAATTGTTACCTACCTAACATTGTAAGTATCCACTTTTATATTAAGAATGTTACAAAAATTTAACTGTAAAACTGATTTCACGTAACCAATGCAATTTTATGAGTAAAGATGCCGAAATTATCAAAACAAATATGAAAAATAAATTAAACATTAAAATCAGAATATTGTGCAGCCTTATTATTAACTGCAATTATCTCAAAAAATAATTACTTTATCGTTATGAAGTAAGAGTACATTATTTTCATAAAGAACGTTTTAAAATTAAAAAAATATATTGAAAAGACGATTCCACCAGTGGTGTAAAATTTAGAGGGGAAAAACTACTCCTCTGTCTCCGCCACACGCCTCTGGTAATAGTGAGAAACTATCTTTTACCATGATCTGATGTTACCTAAAATAAACTTTCTGCCAAATATGAAAAAGAACAACAACAAAATAACTGGCAAAAACAATTTTATAAATTTGAAATGAAACACCAGTATCTCGGTAAGGAGGAACATTTTATCTAAGTGTTTTGGGTTACATCTTCTTATTTTGGGCCAAGGATTCTTCAGTTAACTTATGTACAATTATTAATGAAACGCCCTGTATATAGAGAAAGATCGCTTTTTAGCAAAGCTACCGATACAATTTTTTAAAATAATAAAGAGAAAAGTCACAATAAAAGCTATACCCTAAATTAAGTAACTATAAAACAAGTCCGTAGTATTAGTAGTACCAATATGTAAAATTAAACAAATAACGATATTACAGAATTAAAACTAGTATAGTTCTTTATTTTGTGTTGTTTTGTTGCGTTTTTCAACATTCTAATAAACATATTTACATTTAATGACCCCGTAATAAACTCGAGTAAGTTATTATTGGCATACTAAAAATGAAGAAAAAAACAAAAATTTTCATTAAAAAAGTTGAAATGATCAAAATTATTGACATTTTTTGAGGTTATGTAAAAAAATAGTTACCACCAT
Organism: Leptura quadrifasciata; assembly: GCA_963675555.1. NCBI lineage: Eukaryota > Metazoa > Arthropoda > Insecta > Coleoptera > Cerambycidae > Leptura > Leptura quadrifasciata. The sequence continues at coordinate 46,073,914 of OY776677.1, forward strand.
CAAAAAGTACATAAAAACTGTACAATTTGAAAAAAAAAATTCTTACGATGAATTGTTCGAATAGTACAGCGTTCCCAATTTTTGAAGTAAAATGTATTTATTTAGCAGTTCGATGATATACCGGGTGTAGACCCCTTATTTTCCTTATTTTTAAGAATATCAGAATGAAACTTAGTAGATGTATTATATGACCAAGAAGACACTTTGTGGCATAACTGTCATTTTTTCCCCACTTCAAAATGACCCCAACTTTTGATTTCTAAATGGAACACCCTTTATATTATTATATTTTTGGATTCCTTGGAAAATTGTGAGTACGGTGATGCCCCATAAGTGACATTTCGGCTCCATGAAAGAAATTTGACTCGAAATTTGTTGGCACAGTTGTAGCCAGTGAATATGAGGCAGCGCTTGAATCTGATTTTGTAATATTTTAGTGTTCTAATAGGGGCTGTGCTTTGGCGGCATGCAGCGTTGACGCCAGGTTGATGTTAATAAAAGCCCACTTTAAATTGTACAAATTTTGGTGCCTCATATTCACTGGCCATAACCGCACATCTGGAGTGACATGACCAGAAAAAAATTTTTGTAATGGACCTGTATGTCAGAAAAATCAAATCGAGCATAAAAATTTGAAAATGTGTATTTTGTAGGCCATCAAATTTGGCCTGAACAGTTTTTTTTTACTAAAACTTATTTTTTTCAAATGGAATCATAATGGTAGAGAACTACCATAAAATAGCGGATGTTTTAAGGCATTGGTGGATGTGCTCAAAAGCAATTTTTTTCTTATTTTTTTTTTGTCTTTTAAGAAAATTATTTTCATGGGGTTGAAATGCCACTTATGAGGTATCACCGCACTCCTCAGAGTTTTTCAAAGATTCCAAAAATATAATAACATACAGGGTGCTCCATTTAAAAGTCAAAACTTGGGGTCATTTCCGGTGATACCGGAAGAGGGGAAGATATAACAGTTATGTCACAAATTGTCTTCTTGATCATATAATACATCTACCAAGTTTTATTCCGATATTCTAAAAAATACGGAAAAACGGGGGTCTACCATGATCCGTTGACACCCGGTATATATCGTACTGAAATTTAGCACACGTCTTCATAATCACAAGCTACGTTCATTCCCTGAAGAATTATAGATAGAAATTAAAAAATGTAGGTTATATGCGTTTTTCTTAGGTGATTTTAAGGTTAAATCGTTCGAATTTAAACTTGAAATCTATTGGGTGTTACACATTAAAAAACGCGGACTTACAATCATATCCTCCGATAGTGCCAGTGCCGGGGTTCGAACACGGTACCGCGTTACCCGTTAGATAAATCGCGATTGTTATTTCGTGCTTTAACCAACGCGGCTATGGGCTAGATTATAAATTGGTATAATAAATTAATGATTAATTTTATTTGAAAGATTGCCAGTTTATTTCCAAATTCATTCTTTTTAATGCCATTTTAGGGCAGTTATTATAACAATTAAATGCACTTTGTGAGTGATTGTATTATTGATACCTTTGAATTTCATCCCCTATCTGAATATAAGGTCCAAAAAATTATATACAATATTAAATCAAACGCACAAGGCTCAGATTGGCTTACCATTTGTTATGCATATTAAATTAACTTTTGCTTACTAAATGGTGTATTAAGGTCTATTCTGTAAGGTAAAAGTTATAATTCAACAGGGCGTTAAATTTGTGTTTTTAACCTTTTCTCATATTCTACAATTTCAAATTTAACCCAACCGTTAAAAAATAAAATTTAGAACAAGCCTCTAAAATAGTCGTGCATATCCGTAAAAGTAGGCGTAATAGACCCGGCTGTAGTTGCAAATGTACTCAAATCGCCGAGAGTAATAATCATTTCAGCAGCCGTCAATTGTCAATGAGTTATTGTCATCTTGTGATCGTTCTTTTATTTTTGTCTTTGTGTTTTGTGATGCAAAATACGAGTCAAAAAATCGCGGAGCCCAAGGATGACAAAAGTATAAAAAAAATATATGATCAATTACATAGAGAAAAACAAGTTTTTTAAATAAAGACAAACTAACACCGCCAAGTTGAAGTTTGTTGTTGCTTTTTGGCGGACAAGCTAAATAGACTGGAGGGTGCCAGCAAACGAGCAAAACAGTGGAGAGAGAGGTAAGTGCGGACGTAATCATTTTTGGAATTGAGCATAATTACCTAACTCGACACAAATTTGTTTAAAAAACAAAATAGTTTGTAATGATTTGCAGACTTTTAATGAATTATTGACCAACATTCGAAAGAAAGCCAGAGTACTGCACTACTACGAGGTAGTAGTGTCTGCGAAAATAGTCATTAAAGGCATTTCTGTACCAGAAGCCGGAATTGATGAACGCGAAGATTCATTTTGAAGGTTTGGAACCAGTTGGCAAAGAAAATTTATAGACGTCATCCAGATACCCGTATCATTCACAGTCTCTAATAATTTGAGTATTAATGGCATATAAATTCTTCCGGCAATAGTAAGGTTGTCCAAGATTTATTGGATGACTTGCACTTGGTGCTATTATTCGTATTTATGCACCATCTACTGCACCAATAAGGTGAGAGAATGATGCAGTTATTTCCGCTAATCCCCGTTTTGCGGCTTGTCTGGCTTCAATTGAACTTGTAAATTTAATCAAAGTAATAAGAAGACATTAGGTTATAACATAAAAAACTTCAGCTATGCACCTACTGACAGCTGGTTGACTCTGGGCAATTGAATATCCATGACCAGTAGCTATCTGGTAACTCCCTTGATAAAAAAATTACAATCCCGCCAAAATTCGCAGATGTGTTTGTATTCTTATTTGGCTATGTGGTTGATTCATATAGGGCCCTATACTGTTTATCAGTTCTTGGTAGCAATATTTATCGAGTCTGAACAGTTTAAGGAACATCTCTTTTGGGTTATTAAAGGGATTACTCATGTCTCGTAATTCTCATTGCCGAATTCGAAATTCTCTACTGTAAAATAATATTAGTAAAAAATATCTTGGTTATATGCCCATAACAAAAATATAGATATAGATATAGGTGTATATAAGTGTTTATATATATTTTTTTGATATCAGTCGCAAAGTGAGGTTATGTTCTCATATACTATTAAAACCTTTGTCTATTACTGAAATATTTATTAGAAATGGGATATATGTATTTTATTGACTTACCTTTGTAATTCATTTTCTGCGCTGTCAACTATTAAAAGATGTAATAAACCGTCAAAATTAAATTTTAAGAGGTGCTGTTCACCCACCGCTAAAAATAATGTTTTAACTGATGAATTTACTGGAGCAGGTTAAAGATTTCAACAAAAAAATGTTTTACAGAATACCAAACCACAATCAGCGTGGTTAAAATTTTAACACCCCCTTAAATTTTAACTTTCTCTGTTGCAGAATACCAAACCACATTTAGGATGGTTAAAATTTTAAAGTTCCTTTAAATTTTAACTTTTGCCTTACAGAATAGACCTTATTTCCGGAAATTTGGAAGGAAGCTATTAGTACAACCGGTTCCTAAAAAATAGAATGCTGAAGAACTTAAAGATTTGCATTCCATTAATATACTGCTAGTTTTGTCGAAGGTACTGGAAAGAAAGGCGGACTCGCAACTCCGTTAGCATGTTTCAAAATTTCAAATTTTGCTTGAGGTACAATCAGGTTTTCGCCCGCTGTTCAGCAGGACTGTGAAACAGCCCTGCTGAACATCACTGATAACATACTGAGGGGGACTGGTAAGAAAATGGTTACAGTGTTAGTGCTTTTCGACTTTTCGAAAGCATTCGACACAATCAATCATGAAATATTTTTAGCTATATTGAAATCTACGCGACTAAATAACAATAGTATTAGTTTCTTTCGCAATTTCCTACCCAGCCGAGCACAAAGAGTTAAAATTGACAACAATGTGTCTGCTTCCCTCAGAGTATCGTCGGGGGTTCCGCAGGGATCTATCTTAGGTATACTGCTGTATACATTATATACTTCAAATTTTATAAAAATATTTACGCACTGTCACGTTCATTTTTATGCTGACGATACGCAGTTATACCTCTCTTATGATCCCTCTAAGCATGTCGAGGCATCGACTATTATCAATCTAGACATTGAGGCTCTAGTAGAGACATCTAAAAATCAGGCCTAACCTTTGATACGACGTTGAGATTCAAACTTCATATTAACAACTGTATTCGCACAGTATATATGAATTTATAAACGAATTTTAATAACCGCCACTTTTTAAATGAAAAGGTTAAAACAATACTATACGAATCTCTTGTTTTATCAAAATTTAACGTTGCTGACTGACAAAGAATTTCTCTTTGTGTCAGTAAGAGGGGCGAGGGAGTAGAGACGGTAGAGGCCAATTTATAAATGTAACTCGCGTGCGTAGCGCAAGTTACCGTCTGATCTAATTAATTTTCTTTTTATCAAAAAGAGACATTTGTTCTCTTGAAAATGAGCCCTGACAGAAGGGCGTAGGACTTTCCCTTGCCCTTCTACAGGGATTAAACTAAAAATTGACGTACGGGTTCTCCTAGTGAAGGAATTTGATTTTTTTTTTCATTTTGAAGAGGATGCCTGGACGATGCGAAAGTGTCAGAGAAGTGGGGGAAGTCGCCCTCTATAAGATGGGAAAATTTTTTTTTTGAGAAACTCTCTCTCCATTATTAAGATGAAAAACAGGGGTAGTGTTCCTCAGTACCATCTGATTTCGGCATTTTTCCATTCGGTCATCTTAAATGTTATATGTATGATATTTGTAATTTATTAATAAAGACCTATTATTATTTTCGTAGGCGTTGCAGCACCTCGACATCGCGCTAGAGATATTTTTTTTTAAGAAAAATATTCTTGTAGAAGACTGATTACACCTTCTCTCGTCCAAACAAAGCGAAATTCCACTAATAATGAAAATTTGTCTTTTTTCACCTCTTTCGACTACTAGCCCTCGGTTTCCTGAAAGAATAAGTTGTTAAAAAGGCGAAATCCGCATAAATTCGGCTTAGTATCATACTTAGCAATATAACTCTTAAGTATCTCAAAAGAAATAGACTGTTCTTAATCGAACAAATCGCAAGACAATCAAAGACCTTAATTTCCTTTGGTAGAGGAAATCGATTATTTTAAATATTTATTGCTTTGTCCACTTTCTCATTTATATTTAGTTGGGTTCTGTTTTCTTTTTTTTGAAAAACATAAACTTATATTGCCAAACCTATACGTAATTGTAATTAATTTTAATTTTTAATTGTATCGGTTATTTACGTGTTATTGTTTTCGTGAATATTTATTCACGAGAACAATATTATCACCGTATCATTTGCTTTGCTGAATTTGCTTTTGTGAACATTAATTAATCGACAGGAAAATAAACAATTCTTTATAAGTACTGGCCTAGATATATCAGACGTGTTTAAACTGTCAACAACAAATAACGGCTTACTAACCCACAAAATTTACTTTTGCGTAAAAATATTTAATATTGCTTAATAATAACAATATAGTTGTTATGCATTAAATTATATTGCAACTTAACTACCACAATGGATTTGTATTTAGTGCAATAATAAATTTGTTGTCGAAAATGTTGATACCAAATTAAAGAGACGTCAACCACTATTAATTGTTCGATGCCCATAATATTATCTGTTGAACAAACGTAAACACAATGCTATGTTTACGAGAAATCGAGGTATAAACACTTCTAAAAAAAGATTAACTACCAACTGATTAAAGTGGGGATGGTAAGCACGTAAACAAGTAAATATGTTTAGGGATATGCTATTCTAGAAAATACACAAATATTTAAAACAAATGTCTTTATATGGTGTTACATTTATATTTAAAAGCATTAAATAAATCATGATCACGTTTAAGAACTCTTACAGTATTCCCAGTAAAAAAACTGATTCTGTTTAGAAATCGCTGGAAATGTGTGAGGAAGTAAACAGAATAATACACCATACACCTTGAAGCCTCTATGATAATACATAGTCGCTGCAATATGTGGCCACTCTTGAAATCTCGTGTTTTGATATTTCACAATTTCCCTTTTCTTTGCTAGAACTTCCAGATTTCTTCATAGAATGAGTAACCGGTATCTACATATAGATTTTAAGGAAAGAAGAATAAAAACGGTAGATACCGGTGTCTGCAAATGTATGTGGATATCAGTACTAAGGAACCGTTTACCCAACATAAAAACAGTAGGTCAAAATAAACAGCATATCAAAAGATTATAGTAGAGTCCACAGGATATCAAATTGTGATATCTGTTTGCACTTCGATATTAACAGCTAAAACCTATTTCAAATGATTCCTTACCTTCTAAAACATAAAAATCTGAAGGTCGTTAACATGTCCTGTACGGTGTGGCTACAGTGGGTGAAATGCGAAAAATACGCAAAAAATTTTTGTTGTCCTATTTTAAACTACAGAACACGAGAATTATTGTGTTAAAGCACGATATGTCGAAGAACATATTGCATAATGAAAAATTTTGAAGAAATACCAACAAACACTAAGACAATGCCCAGGCAGGAATACATTTGTTTTAGAGTACAAAAATATCCGCATATATGCAATATATACTAATGTATAAAACATCAAATAATATATCAATTTGTGTGATCGTACAGACGATACTAGACTTTAAAAGGCCATGCGCAGTGAGGAAACAAACAAAAGTCGACCTTAAAAGATCTTGTGCGGGCGCTCTTAAAAAAGTTATAAAAAAATTACAGAGCGATCTAAACAAATCTAAAATTTAACAGTTAAAATCGAAATTAGAAATTACCCAGTAACATCATTTCCTTCAGCTTCTTCTTGAATTAAAATAAGGATAGCCTTTTCATGTCATCCGGAACCTCGTTATATAGCTTTGCAATATTGTAAGAATAAGACAATTGAAAGAGAGCTGCGTTGTGGTGAGGAATTGTAATATGACCATTGCGACGAACATTTATGTTGTGGACATCTGTACGAAACTTGATTTTATTGTACAGATAAGATGGTTGTTGCAGGGTTATGATTTTATGAAAGAGAACACAACTGTACAAAATTCTTCTCTGTTCGATATTAAGCCATCCAACCTCCTTTAGATGTTTAGTAACATGATCCCGTCTCCCTAAACCACAAATTAAGCGAATACACGAGTTTTAAATAAGTTGAAGACGTCGCTCGTCAATGTTATTAAGCGCTGGGCCATATACACTATCAGCAAAGTTGAGGTGAGATAGTACTAACGAGTCACATAAGAGGATTTTACATTTTTTTATTGAGTATACTCCTATTATTGTAGATTGTTTTTAAGTTACAGAATGCTCTTTTCGTAATCATTGTGACATGCTGAGAAAACCTTAGGCGATTGTCTATTGCTAATCCCAAATTTTTTTCATGCACTGATTGCGAAAGTATTTTATTATTCACCTGTATACTAATCAAGTTCGAACATCTTTTACACGCGGCATCTTTTCCAAATAAAATAACCTTAGATTTGGAAGGATTTATTTCAAGGCAAAATTTGGTGGAGATAGACACTAATGAGTCAAGGTCATAATTTAGATTCGTGCAAGCGGTTAGCAAATCCCTTTCGGTAAAAGACATGTATATTTGTGTGTTGTCAGCATAAAAGTGAGCGTAAGAATAGCGTAGATGTTTACAATATTGAAAAGTATACAAAGTATACAATAGAGGACCCAGTATGGAACCTTGCGGAACTCCATTTTCTACTAAAGCAAAATCAGACTCCAATGCTCCCAAGATAACAGATTGAAATCATTGTGCAAAATAATTTTTTATCAGTAACTTAGCTTGATCAGTGAAGCCTATATAGTGGAAGATGGCTAAAAGTAGTTGATGTTTTGGAATAGTCGAGTAATATGAGCAAACATAAATTATTTTGATCTATAGCAGTGAAAATGTCATCCGTTACTTTAAGCAATGCAGTAGTGTAACTATATCCAGATCAAAAACCTCACTGAAGCGATGGTAAAATATTAAATTCATCTAGGTGTACTCTTATCTGATTATTTATGATTTTTTCGAAAACTTTTGAAAAGTAACAGAGAATGCTAATAGGGCGTAAATCTTTTAGTTCTTCTGGATTACCTTAGGTAAAGGAATTACACGAGATTTTTTCCATATAGCGGGGTAAACTCCTTTCTCTATGACAAAGTTAAATATATGACATATATAAGGCTGACACATAAGTATTCTTTATTGGAATACTATGTGAGCAGCAAATAACGTCAATTAACTTAGCACTAGTTTCACCATAACGCGTAGGTTCACCGATAATCTGGTTCAGATCAAAACAGTCTAGTAGGTCATTGAGTTTTTGCAATGAATTATCGTTTATATCTAGACAATCAATATTTAAATGTCCGGTGGAAATTATATAATCGAATCGCGGAGAAACAATACTAAGGGCGAGTTCAAGATCAGCTAAGAAATTATTTAACGGAAAGTCTGGTGGCCTGTAAAGAACTCCCAGCGCGTAGGTTTGGTTATTGTATTTAATTAAACGACAGCCACAATTGTTCGCTATGAAATTGCTGCAGATCTCTTGATTAGTGACACATTAAATTTGTGTTTTAAATATACAGCAATTCCCCCACCCCTTCGATCTCTTCGATCCTGTCTAAATAAGAAATACTCGTCAAGTCCAATTACGTCATCCGATAAATCAGAATTTAACCAGGTTTCAGATACTGTGATAATATCAAATTTATTGTGAACTAATTTTTTAAAATCGCCGAAGTGTCGTACTAAGGATCTAGCATTTATGTGCGATAGTTTGAAGCAAGAATTGTTCACAACATGAAATGACCACCCTGTTAGTAACAGGAGCTATTTAGCTAAGTTTGATTAGGAAGTCAAGCAAAAGAGACCTGAGTGTATATCTTAAAATAATCGATATCACGTATATTTGCAATTTACATAAATATGATAAAGGACTGTAAAATATAGTCAAATAAATGTGTCTGATAGCAATGTGTGTTTTACATATTATAAGATGTACATATCAGTGAACCAAATAGACATTACACTTAACGGAAATTCTCTTGAAGTGGTGGATCAGTTCAATTACTTAGGCAACGTTGTTAATGACAAAGCAAACATGGACAGCGAGATTCGCAATAGAATTAACGCTGCATGTAGAACACAACCACGACCTTGCTTTGTCAACGAAAATGGCTGTCTACAGAGCAGTTGTCATTCCAACACTGCTATATGGATGTGAAACCTAGGTCACTTACCGTCGTCATGTGAAAGAATTAGAACGTTTTCAGCAAAGACACCTCAGAAGTATGATGAAAACCCGTTGGTTCCATCACATATCACTCAGGAGAGCAAACAGCCTTCCAATTGAGGCGCTTATTTCAAGAGCACGCCTAAGATGGGCAGGTCACGTTCATCGTATGCATGATAACCGCCTTCCTAAATGTACACTTTATGGTGAATTGCTAAGCGGTAGAAGAAGGCGTGGCGGTCAACGAAAGGGGTTCAAAGACGTTCTCCATGAAAATCTAAAATCCTGCGGTATTCCAGACGAGCAATGGGAACAACTTGCAGCGGACAGAACCGAATGGCGAGGGGTTGTGGCCAGCTATCAAGGAAATGTTGCTGCAAGAAGGCCGAATCCAAGACCTAACCAGGTCTATGTTTGTCCTGACTGCGGTCGACATGTGCTCTCCCGAATTGGCCTCTATAGCCATAGTCGTGTGCACCGTAGATGAATGGGAATTATAATAGACTACACCTTTTACTTGTTTTTTATTACACACAATCTATCGACTGTAACATTTTTTATACTCGGACTCGAGTAAAGGCTAATAATAATAATAATAATAATAATCAGTGATAAAGGTGAAAAACTTAAAAACTAATATAGACTAATAAAAATGAATAATAGTATAAATCATACACAGTGCACAAATAAATGAAATTATTACAAACGAATGAAAGAACAAATTAACGCCATACATATAATAAAGCAGCTAAAAACTGTATAAGTGTTAAGTCTGTAGTTTAAAATAGGACAACAAAATTTTTAGGGTATTTTTCACATTTCACCCCCTGTAGCCGCCCCGTACAGGACGACATGTTGACGACCTTCAGATTTTCATATTCTAAAAGGAAGCTGTCGTGGCCTATACTATATCTTTATTTTAAAAAATGTTGTTTTTTTCTACTGGAATCGTACAGTTTTCTGTTTATAGCCCAAAATTTTGTTCAGCGTATAGGTTGTGTGTAATTGCCTAATTATGTACATAGAACATTATCTCATACCTACTACTTTAAATACAATATTGTTTGTTAAAAGCACACAGTTTTAGCCATAACATAAAAACAGAAGTTTAGAAATTACCCGCAACAAATTACTTGTGTTTCTAACCTACAACGTTATTTTGTTTGTAAGTGTGTAATAGTATATTAGATAAATCGAAGTTTTTTTTTCAGTGGTATTTTCCAGTCTGTTTATCTTTGGTTATATAATTTCTAACGTATTTATTTACATGTTCCTGTATTCTTTTGGATAATAAATAATATTATGATTAGTGATTGTTAATAAACAGAAGGTAGTATTAATATCCATGTTAATTATTATACAGGTATCTTACTTGAGCTGTTATATTTTACAGTGTTAGGTCGATGCCGGTTTGTTACTATTGGCATAGTTCAAGGATATATTAAGTTGTAAATTAATGTCAACACGCGCTAAATTGCTGTATACGAGGGTCATATTATAGCGATAACTAGTTGGTGCTTTTGCAGGGGTCGATCATTAAGATTGCTGGGTAGGGTAAAACATAAATTTGTATTGACATTTTTTATTAAACAGTTACAATTAGAAATTATATACAACATCAACTTATTCGATATCTGCATTATAAATCTAATTATTTAGATAAGAGTAATAAAAATACAAAAAAAAATTAATTCTATTTCCATAAAATGTATAAAAGTACAAAAATATAATTTTTTAAAAAATTTTAATTTTGGATTTTCTTTTTTACAAGAATTATGTGATTTTATTTCTCTATTTGCAAATTTTAGCATATAATAAATTCTAACTTTGGTATATAAGATCAAATATTTATATGAAAAATTTGAACATGGGTGTGTAAATAATGTAACCTTAGAAAATTCGTTTATCATGCTATTTCCTACTCCATCCGGAATACAAATACCATTAAAATTTGATATAAAAACATTTTTGAAAGATATTAGATATTCAATAAAATTTTTTGGAGGGACTGTCAATCCACCAAATGGTCCGTGACTGCCTTCCTAAGCTTCTAACTCATAAAATATTGTGGATTTGTCTGAATGGGCTATATTGCAATAATCTAAACAAAATGTCACATGAATGTTTTAAAAGACATTTACGTAAAAAGTATCCACCAACATAGACAAGTGCATTGCCTTCCTCTGTTATTAAACTTCTATAATCACTTGTATGTATTTTCAAAATGGGGGTAATGTGAAAAAACGAAACATTATTTCGTACATTATTAATATTACAATCGTTGACACAACAATAATAACCATGAGAAGCCATCGCAATAATAATTATCAATATTCACTTCAGTTATTTGGCGCACTTAGTACAACTCTATACGAAGACACTGTGTTCAATACTGTAGAGACGAGCTGCTTGCTAAGTAAGCAAATCTCTGGGCGAGAGACGGGTATCGACAGGAGGGGATTTTTATTGCATTTATGAGTGATCGGACTTAATATATCCTTAGACTATGCTATTGCTAAATTTACGTTTTACTTTTCCTCGCGATAACTCATTTTAAAAATATGTAAACCATATTTTCTTTTCATCAGTCTTAGCAAATTGAAAGGAAATGGTGGCGAAATAAGACGCAATGATTAATGTGTGATGAGATTTTAGCCCCCAATGGAAACAGGTAAGAATGGCATGTGTGGAAAAAGAGAAGGGGAACAGAAAATTAGTCAGCGAATTGATAAAACTGTTCTTCTCATGCCGTTAATCACATAAAAACCTTCTGTAAAATTAAAGAAGTACGTATAGCTGTTTAATGTTCTAATTAAATTTATATTCGGATTTTCTATATTAGAACACCGAAATATTTTAAAATTGCCTGAACGTGTATGTTCTCGTTATGATAAATCTATTTTGAGTCTAAAGCAAACATATGAATAATTATCTCGGTTTTAATATAGAATATAAAGTTATTTAATAAATCTGCTTGTTCTGTGAAACTAATTAACATGGAAACTCGTCTTTACGACCCAAAAAGTGTATACACAACTTTCATTAATATCAGCCTAGAATGTTAGTCATTTAAATATTTACAGTTGAGACATCGTCACAGTATAACTGAATTATTGCAAATGACGGAACTCCTTATGATACAAGAATTATAATATTGTAAATGACAGAAAATGATATGATGATTATTTAGTGCTAATTATTAATCGATTTTAATCATTTTTAGCCGCACATATATGCAATAGACGCAAATAGTTATTTCTGTCTCAAGATTTTGGAACACTCGTTGATTTTTGCGAACGTTTCGAAAGGCTATTTGCTGAAATCACGAATGTCGTTGATTGCTTGCTGATGGCAGATGAAGCTCATTTTCATCATTCCGGATATGTTAACAAAGGGAACTTTCTCTACTGGACGATGGAAAAACCTCTGTAATTGCACAAAGTACCGCTTTATAGCAAAAAGGTTACTGTGTAGTATACAGTATTCGCCTTTGGAATTTTTGGGCTGTTCCATTTCCCACACTGCTAGGGATTCTATGACAATTTTGCGAAGAATGTTTCCAGGTCATGTCATTTCGAAATTTGGGGATATCAACTAGCCGGCAAGGTCACCGGATCTATCAGCTTGTGATTTCGTTTTATGGGGTGAAACAGCTCTTACCTAAGTCATATATAAATTTAAATTTTTCTTATTTATTTTCCCAAATTCAAGTAATTATTGCATTTAATTCATTTCATTTTACATTTATTTAGCCATTAAATAATGAACATGTTAAAGTTGCTAGAAAGTCATTTAAATGTACATTCCTTTAAATCAACATAAACGATACATTTTTACAAAAGAATCTAACTAAAATCGAGCCAAGCAATAGTGTTTGTTTACAATTGGCGCGATTCAAGTATTGTGGGAGGTTTCTCGCCGGTAGCTATCTAGTTTTCTATGATTGTTTAATAACGATCCATCACCTTAACTAAATTGCGGACTATCAACTGTTCGGGCCAACGGTCAGTACTGGGTCAATTAACTCGTAACCTTGGTTATATCAAAGGGGATTACTTTTCGTCGAGTACTGAACCGGGACGTCTTGCCTGTTTGAATTACATCTACCTACCCCACTTTACGTTGTTGCACAGTCATACACAATTTGGTAGTTACCTTTTGTGTAATCAATTAAAGGATATTTCCACAACATTCTATGATACTTTACATGAGTATTTAATTCTCATTTACCACGTAAATTCTATAATGCACGATAACACCATAATTTCAAATCCTCATTTATTTAATCGGCCTATTTGCCGCATCTTTAATTACCACTACAAAATAACACGGAATACGATTGTATTACCTGATTCTTGTTATTGCATAGCAATCCTGAAACATGTATAGTATGGTCATTACTATAGCAACGTAAATTTTCCTATAAAATATTTAGATAATTGCCTTAAACATTTGTATTGTTTGACTTCATGTCCGGTTATTTCCTGCATCAATTATTATAAAATAAAAATTGTTTTTATGACTCCTGTCCTACAATTATTGTCTTTTCTTTCAACTTTACCTTTCTAATAATTCCATGAATAAACTAAATAAACGATTTCATTACATTTCAATCAAATAAAATAGGAGACAAATTTCAACTATAAATTTACAGTACAATCTTGAGCAATAAAATATGAGCTAAATAACATAAATAATTAACTAGGTCTCTCAATTAATAAACAGTGTGTTCAAACTTACAAGGTATTCAAATTAACAGAGCGATTAATTTCCTAAGGTAAATAGTATCAGATAGAAACAAGTAATACCAAACTTTGCATAAAAGAACCTGGACTAAATATAAAGGGTTACTACTACACACATAACGTACTTTCTTGGATCCTAAATTAGTAAAACTGGACGATCACATAATTGGCCAATTTGTTTATTCATCTTGACCTAAAATTAAGATAAATGATTACTGGGTAGGATTTAATAGGTTCTTGATTGCTTCACTATCAAGAATTTTTATTCATAATTAATAGCCTAGGGTAGGAAGGGGGCTCTTCAGGGACTACTTAAAACCAAAAAGTGTTTTCTAATCGACCGCAAACTTTGGAACAACTAAAGTATAATATTCGGAGCGGGTGACGAAAAACTTTCGTGCTAAGCTTCAATAGTGCCAGCAGCGTGGAAGAGGTCAGTTGACTGATGTCATATAAAATTTGTGTTTCCTCAAGAACTTTGTGTTTAACTTTTTAATAAAAATTTAACCATGAATAAAAACAACTCGATTTAAATGGATACGTTATTCTGCCGGACCCGTTATAATTATTTTTGAAAAATGTGTGGCACGAAATTACTAAACTACTGTTATGAGCTGCTCTCTGACAGAGAGAGATATAATTAGTCCCTGGTACAGGGTGAAGGAAGACCTGTTTAGTTGACGACCGGTAGGGTAGCGCCATCTGTTGACCAACTGACGAACAGCAATTTAGCGCCTAGAAAACTATAGAAATTTCCACCACATTCGAGACATGTTCTAGAAGGAGATAAAATATTCGAGTACGTTTCACGCTTATATATAAGAAGTTCAAGTGGAGTAGAAAGTTCAGTTCAGTATACAGTATAGTTAGTATACTTTATACGGAAATTGAAACTGGTCAGTGTTAAAGCACAGGAATGTGCGCACTGAACTTGATTTTTTGTCCTATATATTTAGTAATGGTATAGAGATTCGAACGGTAGTTGAAACTGTGCAGGCGAGTCCGAGACTGGCATCAGCCTGAATGAACCATCTACGACTGCACTGGTTTAAAGATAATAAAACGGACAGGCCTACTAGCATAAAAAAACTCGTAAATCGTTTCTCAGAAGTCAATGAGGTGTGTTGTCAATGTGCCAGTGCAGTGCATAAATACCTATTATAATATCAAGCGTAGGAGTTTAGTTAGTTATTGTTCATATATATTTATAAATATTTACTACTATTATAAAAGGTGAAATATTTTAATTATTTACTAATTTACCATGGCTTTTGACCATTTGAAACAGAGGATAATATAATAACGCCCGAAAATCTTATCATTTTCTTATGGCAAGCATTTCTATTTACCTCCGCCCGTGTACAATAAAGAGATGCCGACTGTTTTTGCCGGCTTTTAGTTTTTATACGGTTTTCAATTAAGTTCGTATACACTTTACTGATATACAGAGTTTTATATGTGATTAGTAAATGATCAGTTAAAAATAAAGAACAGTAACAAGTTGTGATTTAAAGTAGTGAATTTACGTTAGATTAAAGTTATAATCGTGTTATTTTTAAGGATTAATTATTGTAATTTAAGTGATTAATAAATCAGTAGTTTGTGAATATTCTTGTTGCAGTTTATTGAACCTACGTACAGGGTGTTAACACGTAACACTACAATAAAATGACATCTCCCATGTTTTATTTAATGTGAGGGCATAGACTAAAGCAATTTTGAATAAAATATAAATCTGAGACTGTAAGTTCTTTCGTATGCATTAAGATCATTAAAATCATAAAATCAAGTTACCTCATCTGGAATGCAGTGAATCATGAATGAGTTTACTTGCCAAATAAGGAATTTATAAATAAATTTTAAAAAAGCCGTTATATACAAACACCAATAATAAGAAGATGAACTACTTCGATGCAGCAGATTTATTTTTATCAGTGAGATACACATCAGAAAAAGTGCAGTATTAAATATATTTAATTAATAATGATTTTTTTTTCAAATTATTTAATTAATAATGTTGGACGTTAAAATTATTTATTAATTTTTCATAATAAATTACAGACTCCAGAATAATATGGAACAAAATTTATTATAAGAGACATGCGTAACTTTCAAAAAATTACGAGTTTCTTTGAAACAATTAAAAATATTAACACGAACACTTGATTATTTAACCCAAAAGACCTGATTATTTAAATTTCAATAAAAATATTAAATTGCGATGAAAATAGAAATTAAAAGAAAAAACCACAAGATCTGAACCCGAATTATTAAAAGGTGGCGCTCTGTACACTGACCTAACAGGCTTTTATGATGAAACAAAATTCTTCTCTGTGCTTAAAAATAACCTAACCAGAGAGATGAATAACTATAAACTGGCTAAGCGAGACGCGATGAAACGGCAGTGGAAAACACGTAGCAAGTACAGGATAATTCTTACTTTACAGAGGATGACCGCCAAGTGAAAGACATGAAAGCGGTGTGGGCTTACTTTTAAGCAGGCAAACCAGAAAAGGTCTTCTAGAATGGAGTCCTGTAAGCAACAGAATAATAACAGCTCGGTTCTCAATAAAAATTAGAAAACTTACAATAGTCCGATGCTACGCCACTACCGAAACAGAATCTGACGAAGATAAACAGGCATTTTACGAAGTACTCACTTCTACCTTGAGTAAAATCAAAAAATCTGATATAACAATAGTGCAGATAACACCAGCCTTGAGAGCGTTATGGGAAACCAGGGATATGAATAAGCAATGACAACGGTGAAAGACCACATAGTGATATACACACAATGTCACATGGACATCACCGAATAATCGCACTCGAAACCAGATTGATCATGAGACAATAGATGTACGATGCTATCGCGGAGCGGATACAGTAAGTGACCATTATCTGGTTATCTGCGTAATAAAACTGAAATTAAAACCTCTAACATAATAAATAAATCACAAACAATTAAATACAATGTTGAAAAACTTAAGAGACAAGGACATCTGCAGGCGGATCGTTCAGGAGGTTCAAAGTATAAGACAACACGAATAACAACCGAATACCAGTACTTCTGAACAATGGCAGAAGACCAAAAGTTGCCTCCTCACGGTGAGCGAAGACATCTTAGGACAAAATCAAGGGAGAAGGAAAGAATGGATCTCCGATGAGACCTGGACAAAAATTAGCGGACGCAAAGAGCTTAAAAGTAGAATCACCCAAGCCAGAACAGAAGCAGAAAAACTACAGCTTCAAGAACAGTACAGAGAAGCAAACAAAGCAGTAAAGAGATCCGCCAGAAGGGATAAGCGTGTCTGGGCAGAGAGTCTTGTCCAAAAAGCGCAAAATGCTGCAGATATAGTGTCACGAAAAAACTTGCAAAAAAAGCATTCCCACGAGAAGGTCCAGCAGTTATGGGAAGCAACGAGAATAAACTCAATGCACCCGCTGAACAACTCGCTAGGTGGACAGAATACTTTGCAGAAAGTCTTAGCGCAACACCGCCTCTAGATAGAGAGCAAGCAGAACAAGTAGAGGCGTTTCAAACTATCAGAATTGGCACCAACGAGTCTACTACTACTACTTATGCAATAAACAATCTAAAAACGGGAAAAGCTGCAGGACAAGACAATATTCCCCCTAAAATCTTCAAAGCCTGCCCAGACATCATTGTTAAACTCATAAAGCCAATACTAAAATCTGTGTGGGAATCATCAAGCTTATTGCCATCATAATTCATAACCGTCTTTCAGAAGTAATTGACCCTACCCTCCGGCAAGAGCAGGCCGGATCATGTGTGGATCAAATGAACACACTATGATTTATTGTTGAGCAGTCACAGGAATGTAGATCTCCGCTATACTTACTATTTATTGACTTTGAAAGAGCCTTTGATACTCTTGATACTAGATATGATACTTTGATACTAGACTCTGTTCTAAGTAAAACAACTACCTCCCAAAGAAGAATACAATGGAATCTTATAACACGCAAAGGCAGAGAAAGTGG
This sequence comes from Leptura quadrifasciata, assembly GCA_963675555.1. Classification (NCBI taxonomy): domain Eukaryota; kingdom Metazoa; phylum Arthropoda; class Insecta; order Coleoptera; family Cerambycidae; genus Leptura; species Leptura quadrifasciata. The sequence continues at coordinate 46,091,939 of OY776677.1, forward strand.
GTTTGAAAATCAACGTAGAGCTTTTGGATTGCTGAACCCAGTATGGAGCTCCAGGGCTTACCGAAATTCCACTAAACTTCGTATATTTAATACGTATGTGAAATCTGTGTTACGCTATGGAGGTAGAACATAGAAAGCCACCAAGTCAATAACAAACAAACTCCAAACATTGGTAAAAAATGTTTACGCAAAATATGCAGTATATTTTGGCCCAATATTTTAACAAATGAAGAACTATAGACCCGATCTAAACAAGATAAAATCGACTCGGAGATCAAACGCAGAAAATGGAGTTGGTTTGGTCATGCGATTCGCAGACAAGGCAGCATCGCTTGTAAAGCACTAGAATGGAACCCGCAAGGCAGCTTGGAAGAGGAAGACCAAAAATAACATGGAAAAGGACGTTAATGGCAATAACGCTGAGACAATGAACAAACCCTGGGGAGAAATGAAACAACTGACTCATAATCGGGTCAGATGTTCCACTTAAGAAATAACGGCAACTTACATATACCTTTACATTTTTCAGTTAATTTTTTGAGGTTTTATAGTCCGCTATATTGAATCAGCCATTTTGTTTTTGAAAATTCTAACATTGGATTCAGCGAGTTCAAAAACTTGAAAAATATTAATGCTAGATATTCTGAATTTTCGCCAGCTATTCAGGAAAATACCCCACTGTGCGGCGCTTACAATTACCGCGAGTCATGTTGTTATGATGAAATAGGTATGAATAATATTAAACGTAGCCCAATAAACTAATATTTATAATTTTTTCCATGAGCAAATAACTTTTGCGAACATAAATATTCTACGGCCGTTAAAGCCCCAAGGTAAGTTTAAATTTCATGTTTATATTATAAGAAATTCAGGTTGACCTTTCCGGTAACTTTTATATTGCGATATTTAAAAAATCTGTATGGAAATCTTTTATTTATAAGCCGTTACATACAAATGAAACACAGGTCGCTGTTGAATTTTTACGTGCAATTTTGTCCGGAAATAGATTGTCCTATACGTATTTAAAATATGTATGAACGGTAGTCAGTATACAGTGCATTAACCGTGGCAATTGTACGGAAATAGTTACAAACAATAAAAAAATTAAAGATGATTTGTTTTATTAAAATGCAAAATGATGTCAATTTAAATAATCCATTTTAAGTGTAAAGGAACAAAACAAGGTGAAAAAATTTAATTATAGACTTGACAATTGAAAATAATTTAAACACGTTAACGATAATCTCAAATTACGTAAAAACTTTGTGTAAATTTCATAAAATTACATTATTTCGTAACTATCTTAAGTCTTTTTTGAATATTATGAATTCTAGTCACTATTATTTTAAACAATATAAAAATGCCGAGAGTTTGACACTACTTTTTTATTTTTATTTATTTATTTACACATTTAACCATGTCAGACACAGACAAACATGTGTATATGGCAAGTCAGAATTTTACAAAAAAGATAAAGTTACAACAAAGTAACGTGAAAAAAGAAACAAATTACAAACACATATATCAATATAACAATTAAATTAGTATAATATAAAAAACAAATATCAATACAGCATTCATAACGTTAGTTAAGTTGGATGCAATTGGAACAGAGGAAAGGCTCCAAAAAATAAGATATAGTTCAAGTAGGAATATCCCGAGACATAAAAAACGCAACAAAAACTTTACGACCTCATTAAAATACCATTACTCTTTGTGCTACCTCGACCGGAAATCAGCTCGCTTACTTTTATAAGTTTTTAATGTGCGTCGGGTCGTTTGTTGCAGCATTCCGCCATGGCCCGCGGCGATAATAATTAGTCGTTATGTTTTTGTTGCGTTTTTTATGTATCAGGAACTTATTACTTGAACTATACAAGCATTACATGTATGATTTCTAAAAAAAAATATTAGCAAGCATGTTTGATTGGGTTATAAAAGATATTTTCTGTAATTCTCTAACATTTCGTTTAAACTTGGTTTGGTTATGAGTATTTCTTACGTGATTTGGTAGATTATATAACATTATAGAATTGTAGTAGGGAGAGTGCTTGAAATGCGTACAAGGCAATGTGAGAAATTTTTTGCTTTTAAAAAAATGTCTGCAGCTTTCTCTAGTTTGAAGGCCTAGAATTAGTCTTAAGATGCGTTTTTGGCATATGAAAACAATCCCTGTCTTTTGTGTTTCCCATCGGATAATGCCATGCATAAATATGTATTTAGCAAACTGTCATCAAGCGTCCCGTTCAGTTGTAGCAAAGCAAAATGGTTTTATCGAGTTGTTTACGAACATGTGCACAGTAAATGACAATCTTGTAGTTTTGTTTTTGTTTAAAATAAATCTGTTGCGTTGGTTTATTGGGCAAGGGTATTTGCAAATACAGTTATTGTGGTATCATCTGCAAACATGGTAACAAGGCCATTTCTTATTTCATTACGCAGGTCATTAACGTAAAGTGAGAAAAGGAGTGGGCCTCGCATTGACCCATGGAGGACTCCAAAAGTTATCTCTTGGGTTGCAGAGTTTGTCTCTCCTTCCTTTACCGTCATGGATAAGTTCTACTATCCATGTATGTTATCCAGTCTAAGATAATTGATAATAATACTACGGCAACAGCTTGTATTAATAATATGGGAAGTGTACGATTCAGGAAGCTTAATGCCATTACCAGACAGATTTGGCATTGATGCGAAAAATATAACAATTTTGTAGTAGCTTCCTATATAAATACTATGCTAAATGTCCAGGCTGATCAGGAGTCTCGTTCAGGGGAGATTCACATAGAATATGAATTATCAGAAAAGGCCTCGGAAAAGGCTTTGCAAGAGATTTGTAAGATTTTTGGGAAACCATTTATTGATTTCTTTGCTATCAGTTTAAATACTAAATGCAAGAGATATATTTCTTAGAAGCCTGACCCAAATTCTATTGCGGTAGATGCTTTTACAGTTTCCTGGCCAACAGAGTCCTTTTATGAGTTTCATCCTTTTTTTTTTAAATAATAAATGAAAGATCACGGGGCATTTTGGTGGTCCCAAGTTGGAATACTCAACCTAGATACCCAAATTTTCATAAACTGCTAGTTACAGAACCGGCGATTTTGAAACCACCTGAAGACCCTTTTCCTTTCAGGGACAGTCGCCCCTTATGGAAGAGGTTTGCCCTAGAGCTTGGTCTATTATCAGGAAATCTTTTCTTCGAAGACGATTTCCAGAAACCGGGTTACATGCCATAAAAGCTTCATTCTCAATGAATACCTTAAAACAGTACGAATCTTCGTTAAGACAATGGTGGTTAATCTATACTCATCAACATTGGGATGCATATATAGGCTCAACATAAAAAAGATTATCACTTTTTTACATAATGAGTATAAGGCGGGTTAATTATTATCTACCTTAAATACGCATCAGTCGGCTCTAGTTTTGGTATTTTCTATATCTGTTAATGATGTCTATCATGATAGAACTTTGTAATATCGTCCTCGTGAAGATCATTTAATTCTAACTTATAAGGAACCTATCCATCCAGCTTCCACCCAGAGGATTAGTAAGTGGATACAAATGGCCTTGACAGCGGGGAGTGTAGATACGATCTTCTACGTTAAACATCTACAAGTAGTTAGTGTAATTTCAGAATGGCAATAGGAAATATAATTATAAGATCAATTGACTTACACGTAAGAAAAATTGATCAGGCTTACACACTACAGACCCAATCCGTTTTTGAACGATCTGGGAAGCTTCCTCAAATTGGCCTGAGATTTGGGAGAGCTCGGAGGTTTTGCTTGAAAGTTTCGTGATCTGGGCGCGCACAAAATTGCAATTACAAGTAGTTAAAAGAAGTTATGGTAATTCTTCGAACGGCAATACTCACATAATTCTAATCAATTTTGCTTACAGGTACGTCAATTGATTTTTTTTATTGTATATTATTTTTGTACTTTCTTTTTTCTGTAATATATACATTTTCCTTTACAATGCTCTAATTTGCCGCAAGCCAGTACAGGTATTGTAATAATGTTTTTTGTTGGATTATTTCGCGATTTAACCACGGCATTTTACAACCTGTATTTTTTGTTTTTGATGTATTCGATGGTGTCTTTTTTAAAGAGCAGATCATATGAAAGTACCGTAAAACTGGGTCAACAAAAAACGTAAATAAATCATTATTAATTATTATACAGTTCCAATCAGTTTGAATCATGTATTAAGGTAGGAAACGAATTCGAGTACTGAACGAACATATGTTTTATATAATTTGGATAAGATGGTGGGATTCAAGTGCACGAAAGATTTATTCAGAAGATATACTTTGGTGTTGGTTTTTTAACTTGTCCGGCAATATGGTTGGACCAGGAAAGATTGTGTGTAATGATAACTCCCAGATCGTCGTGAGAGTCGGCTGAAAACAGTTGTTTGTCGTTAATATTGTACACCCAAGCATGTAGTGTGTTCTCCTAAATGGAGTACTGCTCACTTATCGATGATTAACGAAAGTAACCACAATTTACTTCACTTCTGAATGAGATCTAGATCTCCTTGCAACCGCACGTGATCCGTTAGTGGGTTGCAGTCAATTTTTGTGTCGTTTGCGTAGAAAGAACACCGGGATTTGATACAATGCCGCAGATCGGATGTATTGTGAACGATCCATGCTTTGATGGAAGTCTGAAGGACGTATTTTCTGCTCGAAAAAACTTAGAAAATTTAAAAAAAAAATAGGAAAAAGAAAAAATTAATTTTCTTTTTCCTCAACCTTTTCTTAATTCTAAATAAAAATATTACGTTCACAAAATTTTTAGGGTTCAAAGTGACTGTTTCAGACGGAGATTAATGGATAAATCATACTTACTGTCGTTTATGCTTAACTGCGGCTCTGATGGTATCAATTGGAAGACGTCGTAACACTATAAATCTAACACTGTCTGTTTTACACTCTCTTAAAATTAAATCTGAAAGGGAATTTTGTTAGAAAACACAAGTAAAAGACAATATAAAGTTCAAAATATGTATATTAAGTCTTTTTAAAAAAATTATGTTTTTACAACAACTTCTTCAGAGAAAATGTTAACAAACAATGGTCTGACCCGTGTACAACACATGGTGAGGAACGGGACGATTCATACGGTACCAACTACCATCCAATATGCAGTTTGAAAAGCTAACGATGCACAAAAAGATTCAAGGAAAGTTTCATGTAACTGAAATACTGGTGGGCTTATGCTTGCCTGTCTTATAAACGTATTTATTAATTCACATAAATTTTGGTCGCTCCTCGGAGCTTAAAATTGCTTGAAGCGTCTCTACTTCGTTTGTATTATGCAATAACAAATTTTACGTTCAGGCAAGGCAGATCCCATGCACGTGTGAGTACATGGTATAGATACTTTTTTGACTCCGAATCACTGAGGAACCGGTTTAGGGCAAACCCCGTCAAAACGCATCATTTCCCCGTCAAATCCGACTGCTAGGAAATGATGGGGGTCCCATGTCGCTAAGGGCTATTTTCGCTATAACTTCCGATATACTTTGAATAGTCGTTGGATTAACTTGTCCTCATATTCAATACCTCGTAAGAGTTGCAGTGCTTGACAACGTGGATTCGTAAAAGGGTTTTTAATCTTGGAAATTTGGAAGTTCAAGTCCAATTTTATTATACTTTCTAAAATTGGGTGGTCGGGGCGACATTACGTCCCTGTGCAGCGACATTTACTACACTTACCAAATTAACGCTCCTCGAAGAGTTAGCGAAAATTTGGCATAAAAAACGCTCCGAAGAGCAAAAATATATTTCCAAGAATTAAAAACCTCCTCCACGGCGTTTTTACGTGAAGCACGCTTTTCTTACGAAATATTTCCTAAGTCGGATTTTGTTACAACGTCGAAAAGTATATCGGGGTTATAGCGTTCTTTAACACTCCCCTCCTTTCCGTGAATCTTTTTGTGTAACGTTTGGTAAATTGTTTGTTTGAAAATAAAATGGATCATTGGATGTAGTCTCCCATGTGTTGTATTCGGTTATCGTTCAGACCGGCCTATCTGAACAAAACATAGATGCAAATCTAAAATGGTGATAAATTTTTGAACATATATCGATGCATAGCATTCGATTGAATAATTGAACATTGTATATGAAAAAGGCATAAAAAAAAAGAAAAAATCGAGAATCCTCGGATTCTCGATGACACAACACAAACACTTTCGACGCACTTATCTTTCTTAGTGTTCTTCCACTAATGCGGGCTTGCGTCTGCTCCTCCTCGTGTCTATGCCTCGTCGATCACCTTCGGTGTCGAACTGCCTTCTGGAACAGCTTAGGTGGTCCTCGGACTGCTTGGCTCCAGCTATACTATGGTTCTGCTCGGTTTATATGAAACAATATAAAACAAAATTTTAGTAAAATGTTTGTTCACATCCCGTCTGGGGATCTGCGACCGATAACCTATCGTCGTCTTTGAGAATAGGAACACTGAATTTTGTTGACTTATATTGATTGAAATAGTTTCCGTGTAGTTAAAAAATCTCTTCTTGGGAGAAATCTGCGACCGATATCACATCGTCGTCTTTGAGAATAGGAACACTGAATTTTGTTGACTTATATTGATTGAAATGGTTTTTATTAAAATCTCTTCTTATGAGAAATCTGCGACAGAATCTGCATCCGTCGGATCGTTGCATCTGCCCCTCCAGCAGACGTGGCGGCATCTCGCCCTTGAGTTGCTAGACTCATCTGAATCGCGCCCTTGCGTCAGAGTCGTCGTCTTTCCATGCCGTGCCAATGGAACATTTGTTTGGACCCTTTGGGTCGGACTCTGCTTACAGATGAATGTTTAATAACATTTGAGGACTTAGAAAAATTATAAAAAATACCAACTCTGCCGGACACGGTCAGAGTTGCTGCAGTGAATTTGGAAGACTTGTACGGACGATACAATATCCTCGATAAAAATAACTTGTAAAAAAATGCATAAAAAATACCAACTCTTGCCTGACACGACAAGAAGTTGGTATGGAAATTTTGATATAAAATAAACCTAGCACTAAGTTAAAACTTAGCCTAGGTTGAAAAATGTTATAAAAATATAATAGAATCTCCAGAACTGGATTCTGAATCAGAAGTGGAAGCATCTCGTGGCGGTGCATGAATTTGTACAACCGTTTGCTCCGGCGCTGGAGGTTCTGTGGAATCGTCTGAGAACGGGGAATCATTTCCATCGAGTGATGTTCCGCCTGGACTAGCATTTTCTTCATCGGAAGATTCGATTTCCAAGTTGTGCTCCTCTGGCGGGGCTGGTCTCAAATCATTTACATGTACTCTTGTCGTTACATTTCCCTTTTGCACGAGATACACCTCGTCTGAAAACTTCTTCAGAATTCTGGTCGGGCCTGACCAAGACGGCGTGAAGGTATGTACCTTCTTTTTTCTCTTACTCATGACTCTGTCTCCTACTTTGTAAACGATCGGAGTGACGGCCTCTTTCGGCGCATATTTCTGTTTGTAATTTTGTTGGGCCTGACGGGCTTCCTTGATTCGCTCGTATCGTGGAAGCGTTTGTTGCTTGGCTCTTTCTTGCCTCCAGGCATACAAATCCCATTCGCCTCTTTCGGCTGGATCATATCCTAACACGATCATGCTAGGTGTTTGATTTGTAGCGGCGTTCCTACGATTTCTTAATATGTATGTCATCTGATGCACGTAGCGATCCCAAGTGTCGTTTGGCTTTTTGAATAAAAGAGTCTTTAAAATTTTCTTGCATTCCTGAACCCGTCGTTCCACGGGGTTGGACTGTTGGTGATATGCCGGAATTAAATATCGTTCGATACCATTCCTTTCGCAAAATGTGATGTACCATTCGGAATTGAAATGACCACCGTTGTCTGAAATTATGACTCGAGGGACTCCGAATCTTGCTACTATTTCTTCGTCGATATATTTGGCTATCGTTCTGCCGTCGACCTGAATGTATGCCTTTGCCTCTATCCATTTACTGAAAACGTCTTCGACGATAATCATGTATCTATTTTCGGCGTCTTTAGTCCTCTGCAGCGGGCCAATTACGTCGACGCTCAAGGTTTCAAATGCATTTTGTGGTGCATGACTTCTAAGTGGAGCATTGGGTTGGGCTTGTCTTGTCTTTACAGACTGGCATATCAGACAGTCGTTTATGTATTTGCCTACGATCCTGGCCATATTATTGAAATAGTAGCGTTTCGCTATTTTCCTGAGAGTCTCGTCTCTTCCTGGATGACATGCTTCATCTCGGTCATGATAATGGTAAATCAATTCCTTAATTTTCCTCTTTGGAACTATTAATTTAAAATTTCGATCGCAATCTTTAAAAAGTACATCGTCTTGGACGTGAAAATTTTTCATAAAAATAAGATCCGCATCGGAACGTTGTTCCTGTTGAAATAGATCATTCCAACGGCGGATCTTGTCTTGAATATCTCTTGAACTCAATTGAGCCTGTACGATATCTTCGTATATTTCTGAGTGCGTTAAAACAGAAATACGTTCTGGACACTTATAATTTGGTAGGAACATTCTTTCCTCTTCATCGTCTGTCTCGACATACTGATTTTGTGGGTTACGACTTAGAAAATCTGCTAATAAATTTTCCTTTCCTGGACAGTGTTCAATTTTGAATGCATATTCTTGCAATAGTAATGACCATCGAGTAAATTTTGTTTTGTCGTCCTTATGTTTGTTTAACCAAAGTAACGCCCTGTTGTCCGTCTTCACCAAGAACGGTTTGTCTGCTAAGTACATCTTGTACTTTTTAATATAGTTCACCACCGCCAAGCATTCCAGCTCGTTTATGTGGTAACGCCTCTCCGCTGGAGATAACGTGTTGCTTGCATACGAAATTATGTATTTTTCGCCGTTGTCGCCTAATTGATATAATACGGCCGAAAGGCCTTGGAGGGATGCATCTGTTTGCAAAATGAATTGACGTGAAAAATCCGGCCGATGGAGTTCCAGCGGTCCGGATAATAATTCTTTTAATTTTCTAAACGCTTCATCGCATGTATGGTTCCAGTGAAAACGATTTTCCTTCGAAAGAAGTTTCGTTAGTGGCTTCGTGATCATCGCCACATTTGGTAGATATTCTCGTACCCAGTTGCAAAGCCCTAGGAAACTTTGTAGCTGCTTTTTTGTAGCTGGAACGGGATAATTTTGAATTTGTAAGACATGTTTTTCTAATGGTTGGGAAGTATCAGTTCTAATTGTATGGCCTAAATATTGTATTTCATTCGTCGCTATTACACACTTTTCCGGTGACACTTTCAGATTGTGCAGACGTAGTCTTTCAAAGACTAACCTCAAGTGGGACATATGCTCCTTCACGTTTACGCTGTAAACGATTATATCATCTAAATACACTTTACAGAAATGGTGCAGGTAACCCGTTAAAACGTCCTTTGCCATGAATTTCTGAAAGGTACAGGGAGCTGTCTTGAGGCCGAAAGGCATGACATTGAATCTGTAAGCTGCCCCATCAGGAGTGGTAAAAGTCGAGAAATCTTTTGATGCTTCATCTAGCGGTATTTGCCAATATCCACTTTTTAAATCCAACACAGAAAAAATCTTCGAATTGCCTAAATCTTTAATACTTTCGTGTATTTTTGGTAAGACGGAAGCCTCGTCTTCAGTCATTTCATTCAAATGGCGATAGTCGATGCAAAATCGTGGTTTCTTGTCCGAGCGTTTTATTATCACGGGTGGTGAACTATATTGGGCAGTGCTAGGTTCGATGGCGCCAGCTTTCAACATCTCTTCGATTTGGTCGTACATGATTTTCTTAGTACTCGGAGACATCGGATATGGTCTGATATTAAATGGTTTTGTGTCTTTTACTGTAATTTTGTGTTTCACAGTCACTGTGGTTGCTTGAGTCGGTTCCGCAGTGAACAGATCGACAAATTCTTCGAACAGCGGCCGTAGAAATTTGTCTTTAATAACAAGCTCTTCAGGAAGCTTTGCCTGCTGTCTCTCCCTCTGAGAAGCTTGATTCCAGAAGACGGTAATACGCTCTTCCGTGCCGGCATACAGGCATTTTCGGCCATAATCATATGCGACATTGTTCATATATAAGAATGGTGATCCTAATATTATCGTTTCGTTCAAATTTTTGATTACTTGAAAATCAATTTCAAAAGAGGTGCCTGAAATTATTACTTTTAATTTTGTCGTGCCAAGAGAGTCCACCATTCGATCTCCGCACGCCATAGCAAATGATCGACGTGTCGTGAGATTTTTAAAATTATCCAACATCCTCGGATGGATAACATTTCGCGTCGAGCCTGAATCGATCAGTGCGTCGACCGCATGTTCATTAATTTGAACTTTTATACGAGGCAAAGGGAACGCTTCGCTCATATAATTTATTGACTCTCTTGTCTTGTGCAGAGGAGCGTCGTAGTGGTCATGAGTATCGGAAAAAATTACTGGACATTGCTGCCGCCTTGGTTCGGCCGTTGTGCCGGGGATCTTGCAGATGGACCCTGGCCTGGGTCTCTGGCCCCTCGAAAGTTTCCCGGTCTCCTGCTGAGATGCGGGTTATTCGGGCATTGGCTATGGAAGTGCCACTGCACTGTGTCTGTACAGTATCGGCACGGGGTTGCCGGTCGGTCGGGTACTCGGAATTTCCCCGATCCGCCATTGAAATTAGTTTGCCTGCGGTCAGGATTCACTGATCCGCTCGTAGAATTAGGCATAAAAAAAGGACGACCAGGCGCTCTGCCTGGACCGTCCTGTCGAGATACGTCCTCTCGGAAATGCACCCTCGGTGCTGTCGGAGTTGGGCTTCCATTGCTCCTGTTACTAGAATTTTGTTGACTTAAACGTCCCGGCTCTTGATAGTAAGACGCGCGGGACAGACGTTGATCTATAAGTTGGATTAGCGACGTCTGTTCGTCAGCTGAATCCCGCTCGACGTTAGTAGCCGCTGCTATTAACATCTCTGTGGTTGAAATTAGGTTGCTTCTCAAGCGTGACCTAATTTCTGGACGCAGTTGGTCCATGATGACCCGAGCTCTGATGGCTTCGGATTTAAAGGGATCAATACGATCGAAAAGACAGGTTTTCCTTGTGATAAACACTGCCGTGTCGTCTAAAGACGTTTGCTTGACGGCATACAGTTGAGCAATAGCTCGTGACTGTATGTCGGGAGAATTAAATCTCGTAAGGAATCTTTCCTTGAATAAGGTATACGAAGTAGTCAACGTCCTAAATTGTTCGGACCATCGTTGAGCTTCGCCCTTGAGTTGGCCGGTTACGTTATGGAGGCGATCATAGTCGTGGCTTATGCGAGCTCTGTCGAAATATTCCTCCATAATTTTCAGAAATGCTTCTGGATCTTCATGATCAAGCCCATGGAACGTCACGTTCGGACATCTTTGTCTCTCATGGGGCGTACAGGTCGACACGTTCTGTATCGCCTGCACGAAGCCCTCTGCCATTTTCAGAAACATACTTTCCATCGAATTAGCAGTTTGTGGCTGTGAAGCAGATAAATTTACATTATTTCCCTCCGGAAACAGTCGCTGTGGTTCTATCCCTCTAGAACCGTCGTCGACGAGCGGTGCGGTGACTCGCTCGTAAAATTCTCTTGGGGTCGACCCCTCGGAGTCTTCCGCCATGAATGAGAAAGGATTTGTTGGGTTTGGGGACGGCATGGTCCCTGCTCGGGCGCCATGTGAACGATCCATGCTTTGATGGAAGTCTGAAGGACGTATTTTCTGCTCGAAAAAACTTAGAAAATTAAAAAAAAAAAATAGGAAAAAGAAAAAATTAATTTTCTTTTTCCTCAACCTTTTCTTAATTCTAAATAAAAATATTACGTTCACAAAATTTTTAGGGTTCAAAGTGACTGTTTCAGACGGAGATTAATGGATAAATCATACTTACTGTCGTTTATGCTTAACTGCGGCTCTGATGGTATCAATTGGAAGACGTCGTAACACTATAAATCTAACACTGTCTGTTTTACACTCTCTTAAAATTAAATCTGAAAGGGAATTTTGTTAGAAAACACAAGTAAAAGACAATATAAAGTTCAAAATATGTATATTAAGTCTTTTTAAAAAAATTATGTTTTTACAACAACTTCTTCAGAGAAAATGTTAACAAACAATGGTCTGACCCGTGTACAACACATGGTGAGGAACGGGACGATTCATACGGTACCAACTACCATCCAATATGCAGTTTGAAAAGCTAACGATGCACAAAAAGATTCAAGGAAAGTTTCATGTAACTGAAATTTTGGTGGGCTTATGCTTGCCTGTCTTATAAACGTATTTATTAATTCACATAAATTTTGGTCGCTCCTCGGAGCTTAAAATTGCTTGAAGCGTCTCTACTTCGTTTGTATTATGCAATAACAAATTTTACGTTCAGGCAAGGCAGATCCCATGCACGTGTGAGTACATGGTATAGATACTTTTTTGACTCCGAATCACTGAGGAACCGGTTTAGGGCAAACCCCGTCAAAACGCATCATTTCCCCGTCAAATCCGACTGCTAGGAAATGATGGGGGTCCCATGTCGCTAAGGGCTATTTTCGCTATAACTTCCGATATACTTTGAATAGTCGTTGGATTAACTTGTCCTCATATTCAATACCTCGTAAGAGTTGCAGTGCTTGACAACGTGGATTCGTAAAAGGGTTTTTAATCTTGGAAATTTGGAAGTTCAAGTCCAATATTATACTTTCTAAAATTGGGTGGTCGGGGCGACATTACGTCCCTGTGCAGCGACATTTACTACACTTACCAAATTAACGCTCCTCGAAGAGTTAGCGAAAATTTGGCATAAAAAACGCTCCGAAGAGCAAAAATATATTTCCAAGAATTAAAAACCTCCTCCACGGCGTTTTTACGTGAAGCACGCTTTTCTTACGAAATATTTCCTAAGTCGGATTTTGTTACAACGTCGAAAAGTATATCGGGGTTATAGCGTTCTTTAACAGTATATGCGATAAACAGCAGGGGTCCTAAGACAGATCCCTGGGGTACCCCACTGAGCACGTTTCTGCTGTCACTGACTGCAGTACCAAGTTTAATAAAAAACATTCGATCAGTAAAGCAATCTTGAATCCACATGTGCAAACTTCTACGTATGCCAAACTGTTATAGTTTCTGTAACAAGCAGGCACTTTATCAAAGGCTTTGCGGAAATCTAGGTATATAATGTCAACGCATTCGCCACGGTCTAACTAGGGTCAACTGAGCGAACTGGGACGTATCCGTGTTGTTCGGCAGGGATAATTGGATGTACAAGGAGAGAAGGTCCCATACTGTCCGAGTGTCCACAATGATTGATTCCAGCATCTTGGCAACAGCGGAAGTGAGACTCCATTGGACGAAAATTTTCAGAACTGAACTTATCCCCTTTCTTAAAAATGGCCTTAACACATGCTCGTTTCCACTCAGAAGGTAATATCCCAGAAGCGAAGGACGGTTTCATTATTATACTGAATGCAGATGGAATTAATGCAAGCTTTAACCAATATGGTGGTAGATATCTCATCAATTCCAGGTGCAGCCGAGGGCTCTAGTGTCCCGTCCCCAGGTCGAATTTTCTTAGTAATTCGCACTTCTTGGAAATCAATATTTGTCAGATCAGCGGACACTCGAGGGGGATAATGAATGTTGGGCAAAGCATCAGAAGATTCCACTGTATAGGTCTGAGAGAAAATTTTGGAAAACAAATACCTCACTGTGATTACTAGAAATGGATCCATTCGCCCTTCTGAGCTGAGGCATAGCGACTGTCGAGTCCAGTTGACAGTGAACATACTTATACAGATATAGTGCTATAGTGTACTTATATTATAGTGCTATCAAAAGAACGATTTGCTATATATAGTGCTCGAGGTATGAGATCTATGAACTTGTTAATATCTCCTGTTTTGTTTGTACAAAAACAAATCGCACATATCTCAATGTGGCACTCTTCCGATATTAATACTTTAGCATTCCAAAACATCCTTTGCAGGATAAGTGATCCATAATGTAAATAGCGGACTATTTCATTCAAACTAACCTAACCTAACCTGAAAAATGAGATATTCTAAATTCTCATGTTTGATGTGTTTATAAAAGTTCTATTACATCCAGTTTGTTGGACAATCCTTGTATATATACATTTGTGTGACAGATTTCAACTTGTTCGTTGTTAATATCACCCTGAATGTCTTGACTGGATTCACATTTAAATTCGATAAACTTGTATTTTTTAATTAAAGTACCTTCAAACCACCTGTCGCTAAGGTTATAGTCTAAGGTTTATTTGCTATTCACAAATTATATTGTTCATGCGAAATAAAATTTACTATTATCAATTTTACAAATTACTAAGTGTCCGAAATTTAGTTCGGATACTGTTTAAATTTTCGCAAATGCGTGACTAATGACTAAAATATGTAAATGACTTCACTTTTGAGTTAGAACGACCTTTCTCTTCACTGAGATATATATGGTGTTACAGGTTTATTTTGTGCCGAGTGATTTAGGGGTTATGTCATTATAACCTTGCAATTTTATGCAAAATGCCTTGGTCGGTTGTAAATTGAATTTGTTGCTTTGCTTAATCCACTTCACCTTACAATTTAAGACTCGACGTAGTGAAATTCTGTAGTATCTACGGCTATCCAGGGCCGTGCATGAATTTTTTCGTTCCACAATATGATTCATCCTTTAAAATTTGCTTACTTTGTAATGATTTTATTGGCAGTAGCGATATTGTTAAATACCTTTTGGATTGTCCAGCAATGGTTTAGTTATTATTTTGAGTTGCAAGAAAATCAATACTACACGGCTATGAGGGTATGTGGTTATGTCTGTGTTCTGTCGTATTCGGTCTGTGATTTGACTATGGCATCGGCGGAAGCGATTCGTATTTTGACGGTGTCTTTTGCTTGGGTGCTTCTCCTTACTTTCTTTTTGCGACTGACCACCGGTAATAGTGCCTAGAGTCATTTGGTTATTTTAATCTTTAATCTTTTCGATCATCCGCAAGAGATTTATGTTAAATGGCCTTTTACACATAATTTCCACCATTGTGTGTTGCTGTAGGTAAATTTTGGTGCTTACATATGGAGAGCAACTTATCCTCGTGGGATTTTATGATTTTAGGTAAAAAGCATGCCCACTCCACTTTCATTAATTAATCCTAGCGCCCCAATTATATTATTTTAGATACTCGAAATTGCTCACTGCTAATGTTTTATTTTATGTACGTGTTGGTTTTAACACGTATGTCCTGTTGTCTACTATCTATTTTGTGAGTCGGTGTCCCTGGTTGAGCTTGCATAGTCACGAAGTTTAGGAAGATTGAACAGAATTATTAGAACCCTTAGAAAAAAAGGTAATAACGATATTAGGCATTGCTTATAAAATGTCTTTTTTCCTCCTAATTATGCTTCTACTTTTGGCCCAGATCCGGTTCCGAATGGATTTGTTTATAAAATTACTTTGTTGGGGAGACCTCGGAAAGTTATGAGTGTTTATTGGCATCTGTTATTACCATGAGGTAGTTAACTTCTTACATATACTTGTTATTTTTTTTTGGTCTTAATTTCAGAGGAGAGTAAGTAATTTTTTGTACATCCTCTAGGCAGTAACGCTGGTCGTACCTAGATCCTTCAGAGCTAGCCACACGCTATACTTCGGGGCACGGCACATTCATGTGGTAGTGTTTGTTCTTTTTCCCCCCTTTTGCTGCCTACCCCAAGTCTCGACTACCGGAGTGCTGGTAGAAGTGACGCCCAACGCGAGATGCAAGGAAATTAATCGATTCCAGGAACCTTCAAAATAAGTGTATGTGAAAGGGCACTCAATTCTAAGATTTTTTTATAAGATGGGCAATTTTCTAAAAAACAATGGTTTTCGAAATATTTCAATTTCAATATATTTTTTTTAATAACGAATATTGCCATAATAACTTTTTAAATAAAATGTTAGACAATACGTCCTTCAAGACATTTTTCGTAGTAAAACAGTCTGATTTGGATAGTAATTAGTATATTTTTTTTAATAACGAATATTGCCGTAATAACTTTTTAAATAAAATGTTAGACAATAAGTCCTTCAAGACATTTTTCGTAGTGAAACAGTCCCAATCAAAGTATTAGTCGTGATGACCTAAATTGTTTTGTGATTTCTTTGCCGAACCGGTTTAAGTGTGCGGTCAAAACTGAATCGCCATTCTGATAGCATTTTTCCTAAACTTTCCGAATCCCCTAATAGTTTTTCAGAAATGCGATAGATAAGAGGAGGGCAGATTTTTCCGAATACGGTCCTGGAATTTTTAAAATCAAGTAAGCTATTCTGAGAAGCCCTAGCTGAGGAATTTATTCGATTACATATAACTGTTGTATAGATGTAGCTCTTTGAATTTTCAGACCAAAAGCATAAAATCACTGACCAAAAAATGTTTTCCTTGTTGATCTACACTTACATTGAAGTGCTCTATCTGCCATTAGGCTATGACACATTGCTCGCGAATCACTCTGTATGTTTACAATTCAAAGGTCAGTGTTATCCGTTTCGTCTGAACTACTCATTTACGCGAGCGAAGCCGTGAAAAGTGTCTAGTACAACGTAAATACATACACGCATCGCTATCGGTAAAGAATCTGTACTAAGGAATATGATCTATCTCTGCAAAGCGTACTGGTATGAAAATGGAAGAGATTGGTAATAAAATAAATCCTAAATGCAAAAATTAGTAGACTATGATGGCAATGGAATCATTATTTAAAAATCAACCGAGTTGTAATCATCTCCCGATGATGTCAACATGGTAGCGAAAGACATATTGAGTAATGCATTCGAATGTGGTGTTCAAATATGTTGGTGTTTGTGGGAACTACGTCAAAGGCAGTGTAACGCCAACAGGTTCAATTCTCTTCAAGAATTCAGAGTTCCAGGGACAACTGATAAATTTATACTATTAATAACTAGTGAATCACTCATCAGCGTAGCATATTATATAAGCAATAAACTGTATCGATTAAAATCTTATCTATTATTATATTACCTACTTAATGTATTTATAGTTAAACTCAGTTAAGAAAAATATGTCGCTGGGAGTATATTAAATTGTATTAGTAAGGGAATCAGTGGTTTTCTTAACAGTATAATCCCGATTTTTTTTTAATTAAAAGCTTTTATTAAACTTGCAATGTTTGTCAGTTTGTTTAGGTCAAATCTTGCAATCAAAATTTCGATTAGTTCTAATTAAGCCAGAGCTTTGAAATTTTGCACGTGTATAAGTCCGGTGACAATACACTTGAACATTTTCATATAAGACAAAAACAAAATGGCGGTTTCAAGATGGCCGACGACTTTATCGTTTATGATCCGATTCGGCTCATATCTGGAGGTTTTCGAGATCGCCAATATGACGGGACGACTTTTGTCATTTATGGTCCAAATCGATGAAAATCGATATCTAGGGGTTTTTGTGTTCGCTAATTACGAATTTCTAGTCAAAAATTTAGTTCAAGATGGCCACTTCAAGATGGTGGACGACTTTATGATCCGATTCGATTCAAAATCGATTATTGGGGGGTTTTCGAGATCGCCAATTACGAATTCTTGGTCAAAATTCAGAAATTCAAAATGGCGGAGCCAATATGGCTGACGACTTTTGTCATTTAGATCCAAATCGATCAAAATCGATATCTGGGGGTGTTTGGGCCACGGATTACGAATTTCTAGCAAAAATTTAGTTCAAAACGGCGGACGACTTTACCGTTTATGATCCGATTCGTCTCAAAATCGATATCTGGGGATTACGGGATATCAAAACACTAAAAAGTAAAAAATAAAATTATGTAAAAAAAATATTTAAAAAAAAGCTTTTATTTAAAAAATGCTCTAAAAAGTAGAAAATAAACTTTGAAGTAAATCAAACCCATCATTTTGTTACATTATATGATTTTTTTATGATATAAAAGCTTGTCGCGAGCAATCTCCTTTACACAGGAAAATCTTGCGAAAAGCTTTTATATCATAAAAAAATTATATAATGTAACAAAATGATGGGATTGATTTACTTCAAAGTTTATTTTCTACTTTTTAGAGCATTTTTTAATACAAACCTTTTTAAAAAAAAATTTTTTTTACATAATTTTTTTATTATTTAATTACACGATAAACTTCCATAAACTCAAATATAACAAGGTTGTTACTGACAGTTTCGTGAGAAGAGTTAAAACGATGAAATGTTCAGGGCCAAACCGATCATTTTATTCCATTTTTTAAATATCTTTCTTTGAATTTCAGAAATTATAAAATACTCCGTTAGAAAATTGCGGAGCCAACCTTGTGAGAAGTATAAAGGGACCGGTTAGCAGTAGCAATGGCAAACTCAAGTAGTATATACGTAATTTGCCCAAATAATTTTATTGTTATGACTACCCGTTTTAAGTTATAAATTATAATCCTATGAATAATAAAATAATAATAGGATTCATAAGTATAGATATAGTACAGATATAATTATAGATTCCTATATTCTGCCGGTAGGCAATCTTATTGATAAAATAATGCTAAAAAATAATGTAATTAAAATGTAAATTAATTACAAAATTATTTTTACTAATTCGCAAATACAATATGTCTCATTTAAAATGAAGATACCCGGATATTTTCATCATTTTTTGAAATCCGGATTTGAGCATTGGCACAATTGTTGTCCTATATAAGACGTACATTTCGAGGTAACCAACTTAAATTTACTTAACAAAATGAGACATCGGCAGTTCCCCAAATGGGGCCCATTTCCGATATTTTGCTTCATGTTGAAGATATCGAAAAGAAGTTGTTAGAACAGTTGTTCAGAATCTATTTTTTTACTTTTTTATGTATACATATACTTCAACTAAGATACATTTATTTATCACGGGATCCACTAACATAATCTGTACTGATTTTCGAAGGTGATTGTTGGATTTGTCAAGGACGATATATTTTGTTTAAAAAATAATTGATGTCGGACTTTCTGAAAATATGATAAATTTATTCAGATCTTACTTAACAAACGAACTTCCATAAGTATGTTAATTTTAAAGAATTTGAGTTGCTACATCTGGAGTACCCTAAAAATCAGTGCTTGGACCATTGTCTTTCATAATATTTATTAATTATAGAGATAAAGGATTTGCGGTTGGTCAACTATTTAGTACTTGCTAATAGTTGGAAGCATTCCCCAGTTTTCATACGGTTGACGACAGTCTTCACTTGCAGAAAACATTAAAAAAATAGTAATTGGTGATGGGTGTACTAAATGAAACACTAACCGCTTAAATGCAAATTTATGTCTTTTACACATAAGTTTATTCCTATTTCTTGCGATTATGCCATAAACAACGATATACCTCATTGGTTCGAAACACTGCGTGACTTGCTGGGCCCCAAAGTAATTACCCCCTGTCCCCAATGGAGCCCTTCGCATAGAGCCAGGCAGTGATACCGACATTTTTAATTGCTGCCCCATTATTTAAAAATATATTACAAAAATCACCATCATTTGCCATTTCTGTTATTCATCAGGAAGTACTGAACTTCTACAATTTCAATAGGTTTAATAAGGTTATTGAAGTCAATTTCACACTTATTGAAGACAGTAACAGCATAGTTTCAAAGTTGACTCATTCTAGTGGTTGTGATAACTTAAGTCTAGAAAATGATATAATAATTATCACCCCAGTAATAACGCCTAATACATATACAACATATAGTCAACAGTTCCTTTTTGGCACATTATTTTACAAGAAAGTGGGATGAGGCTATAGTGTGTGCCATATCTAATCCAACCAGCGAGAGCGGGATCATTCTGCTAATTTTATAGCTGGGCTAAGACATTATTGTGACTATTCCAGCTTTCTATAGTTATCTTCATTGATCTTATAGCCTCATAGTTAAAAAATGAAATTCTGCTAACATCTGTAGTCATTTTATCACCGAGAGACTTTGTCTTTATTATAGACAATATTATAGTCATTAACTAATAGCCGACACTAACTCTTTTATAGTTTGTTAGTAGAATAATTCCACAGGTTAATGATTTAAGATCAGCAAGCTTATTATGTATTTTTAGTTCAGTTCTTGAAAAAAATTCGTGTCTCTTCAATTAGAATATTTTTGTCAATAGCATTGTCAAAATCTTTTGTGTGCCGTAAGGCTCCATCCTGGGTCCATTACTTTTTATTTTCTATATATCAGACATCCAGAGTTTTATTATTCACTGCTATATATAATCATACGCGGATGATACTCAAATACGAGAAAGAGGATCGTTAATTATTAGTGCATGAATGAAAGTTTCTCGACCTACCGTATCACCGCGACCGCATTCTACTATACCGTTTGCCGCGACAACACTGATGTCCTGCGTTGATATAGGACAAGGTGATAATAACAGGATTCCACGAAGTGTTGACGTGCTGGGAGTACTATAATATCCGAATTTCTGTTCCTAGTTTTGTTTTCGTTTACGCACTCGTTTACTTCAGGATATATAAAACTACTTTTGCCGAGTCTGTATAAAAAATATGACTTTCATGACAAATTTAGTGAACTTAAGCTGTTATTTCTCTGACACTTCATTTGAGCGGCAGTAAAAGTCTTTTACTGCCCCTCAGGAGCGGCACTAAAAGCGTTTGAAGAAAAAATAGCATGTTATATTTGGACGAAAGTGATTTTTTGTATCTCGGCTGTTCTTGACGGACTCGCCTCACTTGTCCGTCAAACATATTCGACATAAAAAAGTTACTTTTTTAATCATTAAATTATTTAATCAATTTACACTAGAAATTATTATTATTTGAGGTTAAAATTTCATTGTCATGTTTTCAAAAAATCAGCTGAAGTCGATTTTATGAATACATTTCTGTTTTTGCTAGAAATAACAAACAACCAGCAATACGCAGATTAATATAACATCATGTAATCAAACGTGTGAGAACGTGTTATACTTAAGCACAAATTTCTTCTGACTCACCTTAAAGAATTACAAGAATTGCTACTTTTATTAACTTTTATCGACAGCATATATTAAGCGGGATAATACTTTATCTGAAACCGCTGCCCAAGGAATCACTGCTTTCACATCCAGATTTTGTATCAAAGTCTTAGGCCCGCCGTATATTGAACCCAGCCCAGCACAGTACAGCCCACGCCCACACGTGGGTGAATCCTGTGATACATAGTAAAACAAACCTCACAGGGAGTAAAAAAATTAAAATGTGATTTAGTGTGTATACAAAAACGAAACCTCTCAAAAAAAATTGTTGGCGTTAGCTACCCTCTTTACCACCCCACCCTATTATCAAAGGGAGTAAAAAATTAAATTGGGATTTAGTGTGTGTACGAGAACCAAGGGTCTCTAAAATTTATTTTGGCATTAGCTATCCCTTCTACCACCCCCACCCTATTGTTAAAGGGAATAAAATATTACAATGGGATTAGTGTGCATAACAGCCAGTTGACACGATACGAATTGGTAAAAACACCGAATTCTACAGTGGCGCGTGCTTTCAAATCTAAGTGTTCACACGGTAGGCAGTCGACCGTATGCGGAAAAACTACCGATTCATTCGGTTTTGTCACTGGCAGTCGTGTGCAGTGATTCGGTAAGAAAACCGAATCGAAAGTCATACATGTATATGAGCAACTTATTCACACGATGCGATTATTTCTCCAAACGCCGCGTCGTCGTGCCGTATACGCGAGGGTATTAGTTTTCAGGGTTTTCAGCTGCGATCAAGTACAGTACTACTTTTTTCAAGGGTGCAAGCAACCCGAGATAATTGAAAATATAAACATCGAATTATTGATAAGTTAGTAGGAGCGAGACCAGTTCTATGGGACAAAACACTAGATATATGCAACGACAAGACTTTAAAATCATCAGCATGGCGATAGATATGTGTTCTTTTCTCTTTTCAATTGGCATATAAGATTCCTGATGGACCCTATTATAGTACTTCTCTTCTATCAGCACTATAAAAAATATAAAAAATTCGATAATAAATCAAACTTAACATGCACCACGCCAACAGTAATAAAAGTCATTACATTACTGAAATTAACTAACACATACAGTTTTTCAAAAATAATTCTGGAAAAATTCACGTACAACCGATAATTCTCAAATAACATGCATTCACCGTCAAATACCACTAAACAATCGAATTCACAATTTCAGGACTCGGACCCATTCAAAAATCCATCTTAAAAATATCAGACCCAAATAATCTTAAAATTCATCAAAACCACTATTCATACCCATAGTCACAACATTTTATCTCGATTCGTTAATCTTTCATAAACAGATTTTGCATTTTAAATTTCACTACCTTTTGATCGCCCCTCGTATACCACATACCATGGCGGCATTCTCTTTGCAACCAATATCTTATCTTATTCTCGTTCCACGTCTATCGGGAACATTTTCATATATCTTATTATTCAACATGCACCTATTGGGAACACTATCATATCTTATTCATATCTTGCAATCGTGAAACGTCGGACCTTCGTTTCGACTTTACGGGGTCATTCCGAAAGCATTTAATTTCCAGACAATAAAACCTAAATAACTTCTAAACCCGAATAGATCCAAATTTCATTTTTATATCAAAAAAATTCTCCTTTTCACTGCTGATTTTTCCATATAATTTTTATTTCGAACTTTCAAACTTTTACAAAGTTGTTGTGGAATGTTGTGCAATATTATGCAATCGTGCCGATCCAGACTACATGGTTCCAAATCCAGCTCTAAATAGGGGGTAAAAACGTTCGTGCCTGACTCACGGTACACGAAAAATGCAACGGTGGTATAGTGTAAATAACCGAGCACCATGAGCCCAAATCAAGTTAGTTCCTTCGGTATTACTCGTGATCTAATACAGTGCCCGCGCTACTTCCAAGACCGAAACGTTGCAAAAAAGAGTGTTAATTTTTTTTATAATAATAATCTGCCCTCGCACATAAATAAATTAAAAGTGAATTTTTCTACAAAAAAAAAAAAATAAACTAATTAAAAATAATTAAACCAAACTTCTCCAGTCGAAATTCAATTGTCGAAAAGTTACCTAAAAATATTCTATTGTAAAAAATAAAAAAAATTCGTTCTAAACTCTATAAAAGTGATTAAATAAATATTATAAATTTGTTTTTAAAACAAAGTGTCGTTATTTGATATACAGGGTGTTACTCTTGGCCCTGCCAGTGACTAAAAAATTAAATAAATAAATTATTTTAAACAAAAAGTGATCCAACCATTCTGCTTATATACAGAGTGTAGCTTTTGACCCTGTCCGACAGTTTTAAGGCAATCCCCCCGAACTTCAGATTCGAAACAAATAAAGTGCATCTACGACCTCAGGAGTCTCAGCTTTAAATTTCCAAGGAAAAATATATAATCTTTCCCGTCAAAAAAGGCGTTTAGATGTTCAACCCCAAATGGCATCTCTGTCTAACAATAGGATGTTCCCAATACCTTCTATTTCCGCGTCTTCGTATACCGGCGACGGTGATACCAATACATAATGACAAACATACTAACGTCCATTGTATGCAAAAGTACATGCATAACTGGACATAAGAGGCAGTATACGAGTAAACTACCGAATCATGTGAATACTTAATCCGGTTCGATAAAAACACCGCTTCGACAAAATTGCTGTACCGTATTATGTGACTTGGATACAAAATCTGGATGTGGAAGTAGTGATTCCTTGGGCAGCAGTTTTTAATATGATGAGTTCAAAACATTCTCCAGATAAATTTGAGGAGCATAAAAGTGTATTCAAGATGACTTAGCCATTCTCTTATCATATTACTTACTTATCGGAGACGGTCGGGAATATCCACCAGAAAGAAACGATACTTGGAATGAAACTTAATAACCGTAATGAGGTATATGTCTTGATAAATATTTAAGGTAGATAATTCAACGTCTAAACTGGAATGTTATATATTGAATTCTTCCTTTACATATTTAATGATATCGTGTTATTTATCGGGAAATTGGAGAACTTCTTAAATGTTCCACTTTCCACTAATAGTGGTAGTAAAAAATAAGTATTGACATATTTTTAGTTCTACTATGAAATTATTTTTAATACCAGTAAACTTAGGTTTCATTTCAATATTCTGAGTAAATAGGATTATGTGAAGTATAATCTGATTCTTAATATAAGGGGAAGGTATAATTTTATTTTTTGTTTGTAATTATACTCTACTTAGTAAAGGCAGATAGAGTCGAGGCAAGAATTCAAGCGATGCACGTCACGAGTGATCTCATTAAAGAAATGTTAATACTAACATAATTTTTAATCATTAATTACGTTAAAAAATGTAATTCTTGACACCCAGTTATTAAGCTTTTTTCAGACATAGGTACAGTTTAATGGGTCTTCATGATTCATAGCAGTATTGTCTTATTTATTGAATCGATCTGTGACGTGCATCGCTTGAATTCTTGCCTCGACCATAGTAACAAAAGCTCATTAATAATGTAAATCCTCTAAAAACGTCGTCAGGGTTCCATAGGAAATAAATGACATATCCCTTTCGTATTTTCTGAAACCAATTAATATCTTTGTAAATAAAATATAAAATAATGTATAATAACAGCAACTATTCCTTAAGCTAACGAGATTTTATTGGGTATTTTATATATTAAGGAATTGTTAAGTTAATATTTATAATATACAGTACTATTATAATACTTAACCTTACAGTTGAGGGGAGGGGGGGGGTCAAATATAAAATATCCTAAAACAATCAAAAACCCATTAAAATTTTTCATTCGTCAATTTTATGAAATAAACTTAAAAAAAAGAAGAATATTCGACGAAAACTTAATGTAGGTCGCTTCCCACCGGTTGGAACTTGGTTTATAAGCTTTTTTATAATCATTTTTTCGGTAGGTAATTAATTATACATATAAACAAGTTCATTTGTAGCGCGGAACATTCAACCTCCCGTTAATAAAATCGTTATATTTTCATGACAAATCTATTTCTACTCCTCGCGCGTTGGGTAGTAAGCAGCAAGTCGTAGTTATGGAATATTATATTCTAGAGTCGCAAAATGAATTTCCCAATGATAAAATATGCATTAAAAAAAATTCCAGATATCTGCTCAAATATTTATAACATTTCTATACTTATATATTTCTACTTATAGTACTTATTGATTTTGAGTGTTGTAGTGTAGTGTTTATACTGTTTATATTGCATATCATACATAATGTACATAAATAGAATCACTTGATTTGTATAGGTATGCCTCCTAAATTATACATGTGAGTAATAGGCATGCCTCTTTAGTGTATTGTAAATATATTGGTTCTGAATAACTTGATAATTGTGAAACCAAATCAAAGCAAAACAGCAAAGTATTTTTGATTTATTAATATTGGGCTTAAAATTTTCTATATTTTTTTTAACTTACTCTTAAAACCTTACCAATAGTTACAAATTAATTTCCCCTAGATTCAGTATTTAATATTAGAAAATATTACTGAAATATATCCATAGTAACAGAAACGTGTACTTCTGCAATTACGTTAAATGTTATACTTACGTAAGATCTAGTAAATGAGGTGTAGTAATCGTTCAAAGATTCCCTGCAAATAAAAAATGTAACGAAACTTCACGATCTCATTAAAATACTGTTGCTCTCTGTACTATTCCGCCGGCAAATTGAATCACTTACAGTCGAGTTCATTAGTTCCCGGCATTCAAAAGACGCAACAAAAACTTTACGACCTCATTAAAATCCCGGTACTTTCTGTACTGATGTTCGCAAACTAACTCGCTTACCTTTATAGGTTTTTAATGTGGGTCGGTTTGTTTGATGACACCATACCGACTGGTTCGCCGGCGTTAATAATGAGTTCGTAAAGTTTTTGTTGCATTTTTTTATTAAAGTGTATACGAACTTAATTGAAACCGTATAAAAACTAAAACCCGGCAAAAACAGTCGGCATCTCTTTATTTTACATGGGCGGATGTAAATGGAAATGCTTGTCATAAGAAAATGATAAAATTTTCGGGCGATATTATATTATCTTCTGTTTCAAATGGTCTCCAGAAAGCCATGGTAAATTAGTAAATAATTAAAATATTTTACCTTTTATATAGTAGTAAATATTTATAAATATGAACAATAACTAACTAAACTCCTACGCTTGATATTATAACAGGTATTTATGCACTGCACTGGCACATTGACAGCACATCTCATAAGTCCCAGTTGACTTCTGAGAAACGATTTACGAGTTTTTTTATGCTAGTAGGCCAGTCCGTTTTATTACCTTTAAACTAGTGCAGTCGTAGATTGTTCATTCAGGCTGATTACATTGCCAGTCTCGGACTCGCCTGCATAGTTTCAACTACCATTGCTAAATATATAGGACAAAATATCAAGTTCAGCGCGCACGGTCCTGTGCTTTAACACTGACCAGTTTCAATTGTGCTCGTATAAAGTTTAGTAGGGAATCTTTGAACGATACTATATTTTACTTTTTTTATTGATTAGTAAAAAATATATAAACAAGTGCCCCGAGTACAGGTTTCCAAAGAAATAATCAATTTTTGAAAAAAAATAATTGTGCGAAAAGGCTTTCGGTGATCTGACGATGACGTAATTAGTCTATATTGTTTTGGTGATAGGATCGTTGCGTATAAGCAGTGTAGTGTTGCCAAGTTCAGATTTCTCAAAATCTAGAACAGGTAATT
This sequence comes from Leptura quadrifasciata, assembly GCA_963675555.1. Classification (NCBI taxonomy): domain Eukaryota; kingdom Metazoa; phylum Arthropoda; class Insecta; order Coleoptera; family Cerambycidae; genus Leptura; species Leptura quadrifasciata. The sequence continues at coordinate 46,118,710 of OY776677.1, forward strand.
AAAAAAAAAAGAGAAACATCAAACTTGTTTTTTAAATTAATTCCAGTAAGAGTAAATACATTTATCCAGGAAATTTAATTTAGTGACGTAAAAATAAATATTTTAAATAATTTTTTATTTCAATTAATTCGAAGGAAATATGTTTAGGGATATTCCGAGGGATATACATATGGCAACTCTGTAATTATTTGACAGGACTAGTAAAATGACACTAATGACAGGTCAGGTTCCAACTTTTCTCTCTGCGAAAATTCTCGGTGGAGGTATGTAAAGTTCTACGCAGCCGCTAAACATGTTGATCGTAGAACTGACACTTTCATAGCGTAGGACTGGAAAACCTGCTAGAAAATTTGTAGGACAATTTGATCATTCGATTTCAAAAATATTAATTAAACAATAGTGTAAAAATCAGTCCGTTAGTGTAAAAAAACAGGGAGCTGCGCTTATCCTACAAAAGCGTTGGGTTGGGTCGGCAAGTTCTCTGCCCCCATATGTAAAAATAACGAGATCTGACATTTTATTACTAACGGGCTGATTTTTACACTATTATTTAATTAATATCTTTGAAATCGAATGGTCAAATTGTCCTACAAATTTCCAGACCTACGCCATGAAAGTGTCAGTTCCACGATCAACATGTTTAACGACTGCGTAGAACTTTGAATACCTCCACCGAGAATTTTCGCAGAGAGAACAGTTGGAAGACTCGTCAAAACAAAGCCACTCACGAAAATTCGGCATGTTAGTAATCACTTTAAAAAAGGGGCGTCGGACCCGGACTAAGAGAAAAAGTCTACGAAAGAGTTTTTCATATCATATCAATAAATTGGATGAATCTGTAATATGTTTGGTAATACTAAATGAACAGAAGAATTTATTATAAAGGCAGATTAAATATTTATGTATTATTATTAACTTTAAATTGTACAAAATAATAACTAGCACAAACTTCCAATTAACAGATAAAAATTAGTATTTGGTTTTCTCCTCGGGTTTATTCCATAATTAACTATAGGTAGTTATACTAAATTTAGAATAATCGAAAACAATTTCTCTATTAAATAATTTATATACATTGCGACCCATTTCAAACTTTAACACCCTCATAAGAGTATTTATTAATCGATTTTGACCGGTTTTTTTTTTAAAGGTTCAACACCAAAAACTGAGCTTTTGGACAAAACGTCATATTTTATTTTAAAAATCATGGCCTACCCCGATTTTTCTAGGGATTAAAAATTTAAGAAATCATATTAGCAATTTTTTTACGTAAAATCTGAATACATCCCTGTATTCAACTCCCTCCTAAATGGATAGTTATGGAATTTTTGTAAATAAATTTAAAAATGAAAATATTAGTACGCATTTATTATTGGAGACATAGTCTTGGAATAATCATCAAAAACAGACAACAAAGTTAAATCTAATAAGCAATGAAAACATAATGACACTAATCACGCTGCAAAATTAACCTGGAACCAATAACAATGACATGAAACAATTGTAACAAGGAAACATTAAAAACTTTTTATTAACAACAATAAATGTAATGTAATAAATGAGGATTGTAAAGAAACAACTAAATTTTTTAAGCTTCCCCAAACCACCATTCAATGTAATACATTTTTCATACCTTTTTTAATATTATTTGACACTCTTCTTAATTGTGTAGGGGTAATTGCGTTCGTTATTCTAGCTCGGATGTCTTGATTTATATACCTTTTCCTTAATAATGCCCCAAAGAAAAAGGTCCATTGGTGTTAGATCCTAAGTGGAAATTCAATTAGAGGGCTGTTAGGAGCTATCCACTGATTTCGAAAATGATCACTATCACTGCGTTATGTACAGGACACCCATGTAACTGAAATTTTAAATTAACTCGGTCACGAATGGGTAATCTGTCTAGTGCTTCCGAAAATTTATTCCTCAAAAAATCAAAAAATTGGAATCTATTTGAATTTCCTTCAAAGAAGAACGGACCAATAATTTTATTATGGAGTATCCCGCACCAAACATTTACTTTTAGTGAATATTGTCATTTACAATTGATAACCCAGTTTGGATTTTCTACTGACCAATAGCGAGAATTTTGGGATGAAACCGTACCATTGTTCGTGAAAGTGGCTTCGTCGGTATATAATATTTCTTTAATAAAATTAGAATTATTGAGTTATTCTCCTTAAGCCCATAAACAAAATTCCAGTCTTTTATATTCATCTCCGGGCTCTAAAGTTTTCAAAAACTTTGGTTTGTATGCTTCAAATGGTTCTTTACAAGACATCTTCTAATAGTTCCTCTTGGAATATTTAAATCTAGACTGGTACTTCTTAAGCTGGAATTAGGAACATTACGAAAATATTCCAAAATTTTATCATGACTACCTGCAAAATGTTCGTGATTTCTGCCTCTGATAATATGTTTTGATACGGCACCTGTGTCATTGAAAACTTAATTTATATTGTATACGGTGGTACTACTGACGTTTGGTCCATTGAGATGACTAACATTAAATTCATCAGCTGCTTCTCTTATCGAACGAGCATTATCACCAACCAGACGAATTTTGTGCCAATTTATTTGTTCCATAACAAATGATCACTTATTTTCACAAATATTTAGCACACAAAACTTATTCACACCTTAAACAACAGTTAACAATATTTTTTGATTTTTCATGACCAACTTAAGGCATAATACAAATAATAATAACTTCGCTTGCTAGAACAACAAATCCGCAGAACTTTCTTTAAAAAAAAAAAAAGGATTATTGATACTCACTATTTACCGGTTTGATGATAAAGCTCAAAAAAATTTTTTTCTGAAATCGCTGAGGTGGTTATAAAGGGTAAAAGAAAGGATCATTCACGAAAATTGAATCTCAAATTAAATATAATGGGGGATTACCGTACGTCACTGTTATCAAAGAAAAGAACTTATCTAATGCCAAAAGTGGCTACGATTTTTTGCATATTTGGAGCTTGTCGCCACGAAGACCTGGGCTATCTCGATGCTACTTAACTTTAGAAGACCAAGGAAACACGAAATTTCCAACTGTGTCACCCACATCTATACTAACTAATCTAAATGCAATGGTTTTTGAAAATAAAGCTTGCTTATTAAATAGTTATATGGATTTTAATGTTAAATTTACTTTTGACACTGCAAAATGACATTTTTAACATAGTTTGCAAACGTTAAAAAGCCTTTTAGTACTTTTTACATAGTGCTTATACAAAAAAGTTAACGACACAACATATAAAATAGAACATATATACATTTCTAAATTCGAATGGGTTTGCCGGCTCTCAAATTTTACACCGTGGTGGGCTAATAGTTCCAAAGCTTCCCCCTAAAGCCGGTACTGTCACTTATTCGCTTACAGTGCATAGAAGAACATGTTATTCGTTAAAATTGGTAGTATACAATAGTATACATACAGGTATAGGACTGATAGTAGAGCGGTCTTAGCATATGATATGAGTATGTAGGTATGTAGAACGACCAAATTACATTGATATCATTCGATACAATATCTGAAACGGATTTTTAATACCGCTTGTTTGTGGTATTCAATTAATATTATGCGACGTATACCAAACCCAACATAATAATATAACCTGGCATAAGTATATAATATTTATACATATTATAGATATCTCTAATCAATAAATTACAAAATAAATAGCATACAAAAATAATCAGAAGAATCCTCTTCACAAAATTTTTGCCTGCAAATTTATTTGAAGCTTAATTTTGATTTAAAATCTATAAAATTGGAATGGTTAACACCGAGGTTAACGTTAACACACACAGTAATGTACCTAGGTACCTATAATGTTTAATCAGAGAGCATTATCTAAATTACAGTCATAAAATAAAAAAGCTGGTATGTTGGTCCATAGTCTAGGTAAATCAGTATTTAGGTATATTTAATCACATTCAGGATCATAATAGGTATTCATAATCCACTTTTTAGGTGCTAATAATATTACAAATGATCAAACATATTAAATAAGGTACTTAAGTACTTTAATGGCTTCACTTTGAATAGGTATACAGAAGATATACACCTACATCGAGTAATAATTAATAATAATTAGATACACAACCAGCAACTATAAAATCGATTTTGTTAAAATAAGGTTATGTTTGTTTCAGTTATAGATTATATCTGAATTTTCTATAAATATATACCTAGAAGTAAATTGCTTCTACAATGGAATGAAAATAACATCTAAATAATTTCAATTTCTTGTCTGTTGGGTTTGTTCGTTTATTATTTATTTTTTTCTATTTGGTAAGGTTTCATACTTATTAGGTATATAGAAACAGCTGAATAGTTCCACTTTAGTAAGTTTTAAAACGATGTGCAATAATTACATAAATGTATTATAATGTCACGGGACATAGGGGACTATGATAAAATCTTCTCTATAACATGCAAGGTGTGTCAAACAGTAAAGCACCTATGATAATTATTCATATAAAAAAATAGTGAACTTACCCTAATTTAACAATATGAATCAATACAATTTTAAGAAATAAACACAGAAAACGCCTCCAAATCACAGTCCTTCGCACACAAAATTAGCACGTTAAGTATTTGTAACAAAATTCGACCGGTATTTTGCTTAAAATATCGTTAAAAACTAAAACAATAGTCAATCACTTGGCTTTTATATCCAAATAGTAGTGTTCTATCAAATATGATCCGTATTTATTTATTATCACTAATTTGAACACATTGTTTTAATTTAGATAGGCGTGCCTATTAGGTTACGTATAGTTAGACTCGGTCAAGACGCCTATGAGTTGCCCGCTCACTCAACTTTATTATCTAGGGTTTCATTCGGGTGTTCCATGAGAAGCAGTTATATATAGCTATCATCGTTTCCAAACGGACTTTACCGATGCGCGTCGCTCGATGGTAGAGAGAGAGGTAGGTAGTCTCGCAACGGGAAATATACTTGTTACGTCAGTCAGGTGGTTGACTGCATTTATGGCTTTGACTGCAGTTGGGAATTTCTTTAAAAATTAAATATTTAGGTCAGGTGGTTAAATAAAATATTCTGTAGGTACCTAAGTAACACAAAAAATATTATTTTTAAATTGATTCATACCGGTAATGTTCTAAATCAGTTAATTCTCACTTGGCAAAAGACTGTAGGTAGGTATTTGTATTTACTTACTAGGCCCTTTGATAAAACGTTAAATATCGTCCGTTCGTCTGTCCGTCCGGCGCGTTTCTTATGAGCACTATTGTTGAACTAAAGAAACAAAAATTCGATTGTACTGATGAATAGTAAATGTTGCCTAGAGGAAGAACCTCTTCACTAAACAAGGAACTTATACATATATTAGGGCAAGGTTTTACTGCACTTATTTTACGATGGCAATTATCCTCTAGTTACACTGTGCTAAATAACAATGGCGTAGCTTTCGGAACGCAAGATGCAATGCATAGGGGTACAAGACAACAAGCAGGGACCCTAACCGAAACGATGACCATAAAAATCTCGCCAAATTTTTCGGAAGTTGATAGTGTTATTGTTATTTTTCATATTACTAGTGATTGTCGATTCGACAGAAAGATCATTTAGTGAGTTGAAGGTATTAAAAAATAAATTTACTTATTAGAAACTCCGCGGTTGAATGTGAACGATCCATCTTTACACGTTTGAAGGACTTTTATTTTATTTTCCAAAGCGGATATTAAACCTTCACAAAGAAGGGATCAAATCGACTGTTTCAGACGGGGAATAATACGAAATCTATATTTACTGTTCGTTTTTAGGTTAACTGCTTCACTGATGGCACCAATTGGACCGACGTGTTACGACACACTATAAATCTAACACAGTAAAAACTACCACTTTCTTAAATTTAAACTTGAAAAAGAATTTTGAAAACACAAGAAAAAGACAATATAAAGTTCAAAAATATATATATTAAATCTTGAAAAAATTATGTTTTACAAAAACGTCCAAGAAAAATGTATTGACAAACTATAGTCTGGCCCGTGTACAACACATAGTGAGGAACGAAACGACTCATAATCTACCAACTACCATCCAATGTTTACTTTTAAGTTAACGATTACACAAAAAGATTCAGTAAAAACTTCAATGTTTATAATTTTTTGGTGGGCTTTTGCTTGCCTGTCTATTGACGTATTTTCAATTCAATGTCAATTTTGGTCGCTCCTCGGAGCTTAAAAATGCTTTAATCGCAACGACTTTGAATTATATTTTGCAATTATAGATTCATACGATCAGGCAAGGCGGCCCCATGCACGTTGTACATGGTAACTATACTCTGACACCGAATCACTGAGGAACCGGTTTAGAGCAAATACCGTTAAAACTCATTATTTTCCCGTCAAAATCGACTGCTAGAAAATGATAGGGCACCCTCGACGCTAAGGGCTATTTTCGCTAAAACTCCCGAAATACTTTGACTGGAGACTGGATAACTTGTCTTCATATTTAACACAACGCGTTAGTTACAGTGCTTAACAACGTGGATTCGTAAAAAAATTCGGTTTCCGTTATACTTTCTAAATTTTGTGGTCGGGGCGACATTACGTCCCCATGCAACAACATTTACTACACTTTCTAAAATTACACTCCTTGATGAGTTTTCAAGATTTTGGCATAAAAAACGCTCCGCAGAGCGAAAATGCGATTGAATGTATAAAAACCTATTTCAACGGCATTTTTACGTGAAGCACGCTTTTCATGCGAAATATTAAGCCGGATTTTGTCACAGTTTCGAAAAGTTCATCGAGGGTTTTGGCGTGTTCTTTAACAAGAACAGCGGCTGGATCAGTGTTGGTCTAGTAGCAAGGCAAGAGGACCTACTGAATTGGCGAACTTCTTTAGGGCTCATTGTAAAATAAATTATTAGTTTAGCTCAGTTATGTGCTGGATGGATGTGCTTCAGGTGTGTGCTGGAACGATTTTAGGATCCAAGAAATTCAATAAAATAATCTGAAAAGCGACGCAGGTTGTGTTTTTGTTAAAGGAAATACCTACTAAAATCCAGCTAGGCTCTAGGGCCCTTTTGGATCACTTTGTGAGGGCCCACGGGAATCTTCGATTTCCCGTTTCCCAGAGTGCCAATATATGCGCCTGTTTCGGTCACGTAAAAAACTGCGAACCTGACTTCTTGCTGTTTTGAATTAAGCTAATGAAATGATTTATAAACGGTTCTCAGATTTATTTTTTAAATATTTAGTCCAAATCGGAGAATGATTTTAAATAATTTTCTTTTTTTTTTACTAAGCTATACGAATTATACGACATATATATTGTTCCGAAATGATCGGGAAATTGATTACCTTTACGTTAAAGTATTTTCAACAGATATTTTTAACGTACTAAGTTGAAATTTATTTTCAGCGCCTTTTAAATTGATTTTCTATGATTCATGCTCTCAAGATAGTTTATAACGTCGCATTAACATATTACGAAATTACAACGCCCTATGAAAGGATGAGGATGGTTTAAAATTATAATTTTTTGGTTCCTACTATACCTTGTAGTGTATATGTTAGATAATATAATCGAAAATACGAAAAGAGGTCATAGAAAGGTAAGCCGTTGAGAAGTGACCTACGACACTAACAGTACACTTGTCCCAAATGTTGTATTTTACAAAGGTGAGACATGCTGCAAAGCCTCATTTTCGTGTGACATTTAGAAGGGTTGAAACAGCCCTAAATTGTTCTAATTTTTTCCTCATTTTCAAACCGATTGACTCGTTTGAAATTTGTCACAGATATTGCTTATACATTTATTACAAGTAACTAAAAATTACTTCAAATGATTAAAATAGAATTATTACCCCCGTCGATATAAAGATAGGATGTGGCTATTTATACATACTGTCCAGGCAATTCACGCCGCACATGCGCGATGACGTTCAAACATATTGATATAGTAAGAATTATAAGGTTAACCATCAGCAGTCTGTGGTGTAATACTTAGTGTTCCCGATTCTCACACGTGAGGTCGACGGTTCGAATCCGCTTGCTACAGTTTTTTTTTTACCACATTTTGTTAACTAAAATACGTAATACGAATATTTCTTTAGGTTAGTTCGTTGGGTTAAATATGTTAATATTTTTTGATGTAGTATAGTTGTTTATGATAGATAATGTCCCTTGCCCTCGACGGCTATACTGTATGTATAAATAGCCAATTTCTTATACATACTGTATGTATAAATAGCCAATTGCGTATACATACTGTATGTATAAATAGCCAATTGCGTATACATACAGTATGTATAAATAGCCACATCCATAAAGATAAACAACGAGAAATATCAGTTTAACTGTGAATATCGTAAAATATTCAACGATCCTTTGCGTTTGAAGCTTATTTAAAACATAACTATTCTGTTCTAATCATCACGTCACTTTAATTCAAAATCCACGAGTCAGTTCATAGTCGAATAACAAGTAAAAAGTGGGTACATAAAGTTTCGCAGTACTGCTTCATGTGCCAAAGAAAAATCAGAGCTCGTTCCGTACGCACACTTAAAAATTCCTGTCCATACAAAAATCTCTACAAATTTCGAGTCAAACAAAAACTTCTGCCTCAAGATTTGAAATACGCGTCGATTTTTGCGATCATTTCGAAGGGCTATTTGCCGAAAACCGAATATCATTGATTGCTTGCTGACGTCAGATGCTCATTTTCATCTTTCAGGATATAATGGACGACAGAAAATCCTCTGCAATTGCACGAAGTACCGCTTCATAGCAAAATATTCAATTTCAACAGCTCCTGTTTTTTAAAATTGGAACACTTGCTTTGAAAATATATAAATAGAGGAGAAAATCGAAAGGCTCTGAAATGATTATGATTGTAAAGCAAGCAAAAACTGTGAATACAAAGGCGGTGAATCAAGATTTTCACAATAGTATTCAGCTTTGGACGCCCCATTACAAATACAATACTTTATATAATTTGTACATGTGTATTTTTGTACATATGTAAATATATCATGTACAAGACGACAAAATATAATTAGTTTTTCTTAATTTCATCGTTTTTATATTGATTGGGAAATGAGAATGTGTCATTAGTTATTTACAACATAACATCTACATACGAAAAAGCCGTCACTGCCTCCCTTTCTCGACTTTTTATCCGGTATCAAGTTCTCCATGCTACGATGCCATCTTTTAGAGAACCGTTGAACACTTCTCGAAAATATGTGTAGTAACCTGCGGATTTACTGTGCCAAAAAACAATAAAAACTTTACGAGCTCATTATTAACGACGGTGCACCCTTCGGTATGGTGTCATCAAACAAGTCGACGTACATTAAAAACTTATAAGGGTTAGTGATTCAATTTGCGGCAGAAATAATACAGAGAGTAATGATATTTTAATGAGGTCGTAACTCAACGATTTAATAGCAAAATCTACTCCGTAAAAAACTATTCTTGTATCCTCTTTCCTACAAATAATAGCTTGAGTGTATATAGAGGTACCTATCTCATGACACCTATTTTATTAACAATAATTCTTTGCGTATAAAATATCATTTATATTAAAATTTACGTCATGTCGGTCACTTTCATTAATTTTTTTACTGTGTAAAATTACAATTTTTAGAAAAATACTATCTTTCATTATGCACCCCACGATTTTATTATCAAACTGGTCAAATGTTATCTTTCTGTTTTGTCTTTATAGAAGAGTGTAACAAGTACGAACCCCTCATTTGTATTATTTTTTGGGGATTCTTAGGCAACCAGATATACTTCATGCCTGGCCCTAAGTAAGATAGTGGTGTCAACTGTGACTTTTTTTGCATAGGACCCTAGAAATATTACAATACTAGCTACGTCACTGCTAAATATTAACTAGTTGATTGAAAATAATAATCATCTCATCATAACTTTAAAAACAAAAACTTGAAATACACGGAATAACCTAATAACCACTGATGTGTTTACGTCTTTCACCTTAACACCATGTCCTCGTAATGTTAATTAGGTTTTCTGAATTCAAATAGATTATAACGAACCCATCAGAAGCGCATATTGATTCCGGAAATTCTATTAATTATTCGCATATGAAAACCTCTAAATCAGGTTCGTAGCGACGTTGATCACTTTGGGGGAGGAGAGACAATTTTGGCGCCCCCTAAGATAGTTTGATGTTGTTTATAAATCGTTTCATCGTAATCATATACACTTCCTGTGGGTTCAACCACAATAAAAGGAATGTTGATATGTATCTTTGACATAATTTGTTGTATTTAATTATGTATAGATCATTCCAGAATTTTATCATTGATAGTTCGGCCATATTTGCTGGGTGGCATACAAAACCATTTGCGTATGTAAACATTACGAGTATTTTGTGTTTATTAATAAAAAACAATTTTAATTATATCCTATTTATTTCAATATATTGCACATCAGTAATATATATTTTTTATTCACTGTAAAACAAATGTTATTTAATATTCATTTTATTCTCTTAAAATATCCAAGTTCAGGTTCAGTCAAGCCAAAAAAAAATACCATAAATTAGATACGGACATAAATAGGCGTAAGTTCATTTTTATCTATCAAAAGGATGACGTTCCTGAGACAAACCTCTTGTTTCGCAACATTTCTACATTTTTCATGGAAGGTACTGGCCAAACGGAAAGTCAGTGGACGCTGGACCAGGACTACTGTCTTCTATGGTATTTGAACGATCATGCAGGTAAAACAGAATCGCTGTAGACTGCATACTTCTGATAAACATGTACATCTAATACATGTACAGTGAGCAATGGAAATGCTGGTGTTCTTTAAAATAATAATCCATACTTAAAGTAACTTTTCCCTCTTTCGTTGAGAGTGTTTAATCTACAACAAAGATTTAAACAATGTTAATCAAGTTTAAAACCTCTACAGCATATCACAATTATATACATTAACATATAGAATCTAATTGTAATGTAAAATTACGCATTAACTTTTATATCTTACCTTCCCAATGACAACAAATGCCTCATCACTGATTTGTTTTGCCAAAATTCCTTGAACAGAGCTAGATTCGTAAAGCTTGTAGGCTTGCAAGCTTTTATAAGGCTTAAATTGTTGACCAGTATAATAACTATGAGTTACTATCAAATAATTCACGAAGTCCATCATGGTAATATTATAAACTTCAAGACTGCTCTCTTCAGGAGGGATTGCAGAGTGGTCATTATTGTCAATAATCTCGATTTTTTTTATCATATCTGCACTTAATATCACCTTTAAGGGTTACATGCTATTCACTTCGAGACATCCTGGCGAAAAAATTTGCAAAAAATCACAATAAACTCAATCCATAACGAATGTAAACACATGAAAAATAATCGCTTTGTGTGCCACCCAGGCAAAATGGCGGATTTGTTAAAGTCACGTGTTCTGGAATGGTCTATAATACTTATGTATCATAGATACCGTTAACATAGTCACAGACCTAGATACAGGAGGTATCTTTCTTAATATAACAATAATAAAAATAAATAACTAACTAGTAGTAGATACGCTACATATACTTCTCCACTTAAAAGCAGTCAAACATTTAAACAATCAATCTAATTCTTCTTTTATAAATTGAATTACACACTCTAGGTTTTACTCTGTCTATACTAATTGTAGACTTTGCTTCATGCTTATTTACACAAATAACTTTATGAATACGAGACACCACCTTAAAAGGTCCTTCGTGCATCGGCGATAAAGAAGGTTTTAATTTCTCTTGCCTAATAACAATATAATCACATGATTTTATGTCAGGATTGACAAAGGATTTTTCTAAAGTATGATGTTTTGAATCTGTCACGTTAAGATTATTAAAACGTTCGCATAATTTTGCTATAAAAATCGGCAGATCTGTGTAATCGTGTGAATTAATAAAACATTCTCCAGGAAGACATAACGATTGACCAAAAACAAGTTCCGCAGAGAAACATTGTAAATCTTTTTAGCATTGCTCACAAACCGAATATAATGATTGGAAGTTCACTCTTCCAATTCCTGAAATTAGGTCGAGCAATCAACGTTGTTTTTAGAGTTCTTTGAAATATTTCAACTAAACCATTATTTTGAGGATGATATTCTTCTACTTCTGCTACTCTACTTCTATACTTCTAAGAATAATAATGCCAATAATATTTTTATTGACCCTAATGTTTTTAATGATTATTTTGTTAATAACATACCTCGAGTTACAGACGATTTTGAGAATAATTTAATTTTGGTAAAATATTAAAATAAAGCATTTGGGGAAAATGTAAAATTTAATTTTCTACAGTTACCGTAGAAGAAGTAGTAAAAATTGTCCGACTTATTAAATCTAATGCTAAGGGAGTTGATGGTATGACTTAAATATGTTAATGTTGGTGTTACCCCATTTAAGTGAATATTTAACATTCATTATTAACACTTGTTTAATAAATGATGTCTTTCCTGATACTTGGAAATATTCAAATATAATTCCAGTTCCCAAAACTAATAATTCTTCTGACATCTCTCACTTCAGGCCGATTAGTATTTTACCAACCATTTCGAAAATTATTGAAAAAATAATGTCAAATCAGTTAAATGCTTTTTCGCTGAAAATAGTATTTTGCCCGTGATACATTCTAGTTTTCGCGGAGGTCACAGTATCACTACCGCACTTCTATATGTTACTGACGACATATTTAGAGTTAGTGATAATAAGAAAAACACTTGCCCGATCCTCCTAGATTTTAGCAAGGCATTCGACACCCTAAATCATGTTACTATAAAGCTAAAATATTTTGGTCTCAATGAAGAATCAACCTCCTTTATTCGCAGCTATTTGAGGAACAGGTATCAGTGTGTAATTTTAAGTGGCAATTCTTCAGACAATAAACTTATTAAATGAGGGGTTCCTCAGGGTAGCATATTAGGGCCACTTTTGTCTTCAGTTTATACAGCAGATTTCTATCATAATTTAAAATTCTGCAAAATGTATCAGTATGCTGATGACACGCAATTGTATTTTTCTTTTTATTTAAACGAATTGAATTCTGCAGTTAGCAAAATTAATTTAGATCTTCAACTTATATCAGAAACCTCAAAAGCTCATCATTTAGTTTTAAGCGAAACTAAAACTGAGATGTTGGTATTTGGTTATAACAGGATGGCCATTATAGAAAATAGGAATTTTAAAATCGTCATTATTAATCAGGTTCTGACATCGTCTACCTGTAGTAAAAATCTAGGATTATATTTGGATGTAGATCTAAGATTTTCCGAGCATGTAAATTATCTAATTAGAAAATCTTATGGAAAATTAAAAACGTTATATATTCACAAAGATATTTTGAATACTGACCTAAAACTTAGATTGTGCGGCTCTTTCATTTTGTCTAGACTTTCTTACTGTCATATTGTGTACTGGCCTGCTCTTTTAAACATTGATAAAATTAATCTGCAAAAAATTCAAAATTCATTTAACAAAAAATTCAAAATTCATATATCAGGTACAGTTTTAATCTTAGAAAATATGATCATTTAGTGATAGTTTCTGGGAATCAAAATGGTTTAACTTAAATGAAAGATTTCTGCTTCAAATGTCATGCCTTGTTTTTAAAATTACACAACTCAAATGCCTAGATATTTATTAGATAAATTGATTAAGGGTTCGGATATCCATTCTCGCCCGACGCCGACGCGTACCTGTGACTTATGTGTGGTCCCCAGGCATAACTCAGCTCTATTTGAAAGATCTTTTACTTATAATTCAATAAATCAGCCTGTCTCCTATAATAAAGTCTTTGCCATCATTTTCCACATTCAGAAAACATGTCAAAACCCATATTATTTCATTCCGAAATTAACTTGTAGGTTTTTTTTCTCCTCCTTTATGTGATTTGTACTCTGTACAAGCTTGTGAATTATCTTTTTGTTTTTTAATTATTATTATAATTATATGTAGTAGCATGTATTCTATGCAATCCTAGGAATTTTGAAAATTGTAAAAATAATCTAGATTCAAATTGAGTACCTTTATCTGTAGTTATTTAAAGTGGGACACCAAAACGACATGTACTGTCTGTCTATTTTACGAGGGCCACACCAAATATCTCGCTTTAGAAACTTATCCCATTTTTTGTGAGATATATTTCAGTAAAAAGAAATTTGAAATCCATAGCCTACTTTGTGAGATATATTACAAAAACTTGAAAAATGGGAAAACCACAAACGGCTATAGCTTCCTTATTTGAGGAGACACGAAAAAAGTTAAAGAGATGAAAATTGACGGCAAATACATAAGAATGATAATATGTCACCAAAATTTTCACTGAATGTCAATATTTAATATTCTACGAAAATCGCAATTCATATCATTGAATCGTAAAAATCAGCTATCCATAATACTAAAAATTCACTTTATAATAATTAAAATTCAGTAATTATTTATTACAATTTAATACAAACAAACAAATATCTCATAAATAAAATTATAAGTACAAAATGAACATCAAAAAAACGAAAAACTATGTATAACAGTACTCCTACTACCATACTGAAAAGAAAATATGTGTATTTATTTTTCTAACTACAAATTCTAATACACAAACACCTCCCGCATTACATTTTGGAGCATTTCAAGAGAAGTTCCCCACATACTTTCTAATTCTGGTTTTGATGTCCTCAATATTTTCAGAAGCAGTTTGGAATGCCTTGTCTTTAATGTAACTCCAGACGAAAAAATCCAAGGGAGTAGTATCTGGTGATCGAGCTGGCCATAGAATGGGTCCATAGGTACATATCCTAGCTAAATATGAATAATTTAATCTTTCTGTCACTGTTAATTCATTCATTCAGAAAATCTTGAAATTCGTTTTACAGGAAATTAAGGTATTTACGAGCGGTTAATTGGCCACCATAAGAATAAGGTCCAATTACTTTAGTCCCTCAAAAACCTACCCAAACATACGTAGAAAATCCTTCTGGGAAAGCAGTATCTCTGCATCAATGTGTATTTTCTCGTGTCCACTTATAATGCCGCCCATTTCTATTGAAAAATCCATTATTAAAACAATTTGGTTCTTCCGACCATAGAATTTTGCTACATGCCAGCGGGTTATTCCTTTTTTTTATTGAACAACCATCTACAAAATCTTACTCTCCTCGGCGTATCTCCCTCATTTAAATATTGAGCTTTGCTTATTTTGTAGCATCGAAATCAGTTTTTTTTAATATTTATCTTACACTACCTTTTTTGTCTGAAAGAAGTTTCTTCATTTTGGTCAACATAATTCAATTCTCTATTCGCTTTTCTTACATTATCCGCAACATGCCCTCGCCTTACTACTTTTTTTGAAAATTAACCATGCGTTTTTAGATTTTGAACTAACTTCCTAAGCATAGTTCGATTTTGTGCGGAGCATCTGGAAATCTATTTCATTTCCGTAAACCATGACTGCCCTCTCAGCGTCAATATTGCACTGACAATAAATGCTAATCATATCCATATCCAATTTGTTATTATTGGTGTACACCATAATTACTGATATAAAACTTTTCTTAGAACTCGACAACGCAATTTACAACATACAACAGTGACAATCTGTCAAATTTGTTAATAACTGTGTTTTTCACTAATCATGGCATAGCTGATTTTTACGATTCAGTGATATGAATTGTGGTTTTCGTAAAATATAAAAAAAAAATTTTTTTTAAATTTTTGGCTTCGAGCTTATGGAAAGCTCACACACCACAAACTGTTGGTAGTATCAAAAGTAGCAGAATTGTTTAACATGGATTAACCCAGCAGAGACAATGATAATTCTAACCTAACCCGAAAACTATAGAAATATACATCAGGAACTGGAAAAGGTATGAGACACTATTCTCGCCCAGGGGTCTATCAGGGCATTTTTTCCACAGAGAGATGGACCACGGTTGGAGGGAAAAGAGGAAAAATATTATAGGGATAGAAACAGAGGTGGAACAAAGCTAAACCTATTTCACAATGATGTTAGCCTTTTGAAATTGAATCACAAGTCTAATTTTATTTCTTTCAGGAAAGTTAAAATTGTGTTGAAAATTTGTAAGTCATTGTAGTGTAATAATGTAGTAATATTAGTAGGAAGTTGAACGTTCTGTAATGAAAGATTTTTAATGAGTTTGGTTGTAGCCTGAGTGTTTCGATTGCAATTAAAAATAATGTGGTTCATATCTACGGTAGATTCATTATCACAGCTACACAAAGGACTCTCAAGAAGTCCAATTCGATTAAGGTGTTGTGGGAAACGTCCGTGGTTTAATTTCAATCTAGTGACAGTAGTAGAAAAATATCTAGAAACCTTATGTCTTATGGGTAAAGAAGTTGGTAGCATGGGATGAATTTTTGTGTAGTGGTTTTTTGAATTGGCCACATACTCCTCCCAACTAGCTTGCCATTTCTGTTTTAGTTCTTGTTTATAAATATGAAAGAAATCTGTCATCGGGAAGAATGGGTGAGTGATACCTTGTTCTTTAATTGATTGTTTGGCAAGGCGATCAGCAATACAATTTCCTCTGATATCTGAGTGACCTTTAACCCAAATATATTTAACTTCAAAGCCTGCTGCGATAACTAATGATTCTTGACGTTTAATTTTACAAATTATGTCGTTCTTATATTGCTCATATCCAAAATTACTTATCGATAACAGAACAGATTTAGAGTCACTTAGTACAGTGAAAATTCTAAAATCAGGATTAGGTAGCTTTATGTAAAAGTCTGTGATCCAAGATAGGGCCTGGTATATTGCGAACGCTTCAGCGCTATATATAGTACATTCTTTAAATAATTTAAAGGTAGCGGATATGCTCAAACTAGGAATGAAAAAGGCACAACCTGTACTGTCTGCGGCTTTGGACCCGTCGGTGAAAATCTTGCAAGTAGGACTATTATTCAAGATATTACTTAGAATTTTCGAATTTAGGAAGTCATAATCTGAGTATTGTGGGAATAATACTGTTGATTTTAGATGTACAAAACCATAGTCATATTGAAAAATTGAGTAGTTATTTTGTGGAATGACTTGGTTTGTATAACGATGATACACAAGAAACGATTCGGTTAAAGGTGGACTGTTACGATGTGCCCAAAATCCATTAGTTAAAACCTCTACAGCGAGAGTACAGACTTTATTGTACAACCTTCTGTTACAGATTTGTATTTTGGCAAAGAATTTGTTGGCCTGATATTGCCTTCGTAAGTGCAGAGGCGGTTCTTGTGATTCAGCCAAGACAGCTTCGGATGGCGATGATTGCATTGCCCCGATACATACACGTAAAGCCTTATACTGGATTCTGTCTATAGTTTTTAGGTTAGAGTCGGAGGCTGAACCATATAAGGTACTACTATAATCTAGTATTGATAAGATGTACGACTTATAGAACATGAGTGCGGTCCTGGGGTCGGAGCCCCATTTGACTTTGGTGACAGATTTTAGAACATTTATACCTTTTTCACATCTTGTTTTAATGTAATTTATGTGTTTAGCCCAGAGTAATTTTTTATCCAAAATAATGCCAAGGTATTTATATTCATTGACAAGAGGAATAGCATATGTGTTTAAATTGAAAATTCTAATACCAGAGTCGATTCTGTGGCGACTGAATATCATGACGGCGGATTTGTTTTCAGATAAATCAAAATTGTGGTCATTAAGCCAGGATTTGAGGCAATAGGAGACATGTTTCAGAACAGTAACACAGTCTCTATATGTTTTTTGAGTGGAGTAAATAAGCAAATCGTCAGCGTACTGTATGCAGTTTATTGTTTCATCATATATTTCATGTATGCTCGCGGTGTAAATATTAAAAAGCAGCGGGCTTAGGACCGAACCCTGTGGAAGTCCTTGACCCGAAATTCGAGGTCCATGGTAATTATTTATAGAATCCTTTACATATACTATTCTATTATTATAAAGTTTAACAATATTTGTTGAGGTGTTGGAGGAGAGACCATAATGAATGAGCGTATTTTGAAGCAAAGGTAAATCGACCGAGTCATAAGCCCCTTTTATGTCAACAAATAAAGCTGCAAGATAAGAATTTTCCGTAAAACAGTGTTGTATATCTGTAACTAATGTAGAGACTGTATCAATTGTTCCATTACCCTTACGAAAGCCAAACTGATTTCGGGAGATAAGTGAATTATGTTCAAAGTACCATTCTAAGCGATATTTAAGCATACGTTCGAAGATCTTTGTTATACAGGACATCAGAGATATAGGACGATATGATGTTGGATTGTTGCTATCCTTGTTAGGTTTTAGGATAAGGCAGACAGAAACAGGATTTGTTCAGGGAATTTATTATTACACCACCAGTCATTAAATATGTCAAGAAGCATTTTTTTCTCATTATAGGTTAAATTGTATAATATTAGAAAAGATATATCATCTTTTCCAAGAGCGGAATTCTTTGTAATACTTAGTGCAGATTCAAGTTCTGCCATATTAAATGGTTCGTCTAGCACGGTTTTACGACATTTGTTTTTAATATAATCCAGATTTTGTGTGAAAGGTGGAGCAATAGTATCTAAGGCCGATTCTACTAGTGCGTTTGATAAAAATGTTTTTGTGGGGAGAGTTGTTTTGTTAGCAATTTTTTTAACTCGTTTCCATATATCAGTGATGGGAGTATCTTTATTTAGTTGGGAAATAAATTCTTTCCAATTATTTCTTCGCTTGATATGGAAGAGTCGTTTGGCTTCTGCATCTAACTTCTGAAATTTCACGTAGTTATTTAGATTAGATAATTGCTTATATT
This sequence comes from Leptura quadrifasciata, assembly GCA_963675555.1. Taxonomy (NCBI): domain Eukaryota; kingdom Metazoa; phylum Arthropoda; class Insecta; order Coleoptera; family Cerambycidae; genus Leptura; species Leptura quadrifasciata. The sequence continues at coordinate 46,137,521 of OY776677.1, forward strand.
TTTTAAAGGCCTCGGATCTTTCTTTCGCTTTGATAGAGCATTCATTGTCCCACCATATGGGTCCTGTGCGATTATAGGAATGGGGTTTCCGTATTGGCATCGAGACATCAGCAGCAGATGAAATTGCATCAGTCAAAAAGAAAAACTTATCAGAGTGGACGGACGACTGAAAATTGGTAAGGATGTTATCTAGAACTGTTTGGAAAGAATTCCAGTCAGCAGCTGAGTCATTCCATTTCGAGGATGGATTATACTTAGTATATTCAATATCTAGGCCTAATATTATTAGAATAGGGAGGTGGTCGGAGCCTAGAGGGTCTTTCAATACTTTCCAGTTGCTCATGATAGACAGAGAAGGAGAGGCTAATGTTAGATCTACTACAGATTTATTTTGATTAGGCCTATTGACTTTTGTAGAGCTACCGTCATTTAGAACAACAAGATTTGTGCTGTCAAAAGCATCAGCCAATCTGATACCTTGATTTTTACTTGTTTGAGATCCCCAAATACCGTGTTGAGAGTTAAAATCACCACCAATTATGGTCGAGGTTCGAAATTGAGAAAATATTTTTGTCCAATCATTACGAGTAGCAACAATATGTGGGGGTTTATAGACAGATACAATATTCAAATTGTTACTTATTAGCTTAATGGCACATATTTCAATATTGTTATTAAAATTTTTGACAAGTTTTATCTCGTTAAAAGCTAGTTTTTTTGATATCAGAATTCCAACACCTCCTTTTCCAGTTTCTCTATCTTTACGAACACATGTATAGCCATTGAAGTTAATAGTAGAGCTTGGCTTTAACCAAGTTTCACAAATTATTAAAATGTCGACAATGTTTTTGTTCAAAAAATTTTCCAAGTTGTGTTTATTTGATTTTATAGATCGGGCATTCCATTGTAAAATTACTAGTTTATTATTTTTTTGATTGTTTGTGTTATTCATTATGGAAGGTTAGGTTAAATTCGTTAAATAAATTTGAAAGAGACTCCTTAACATTTAATTCTGCTACAATTGTACTAGCACCACCAGGTACTAAGCTTACTATTAAATTATTAAAAAAACCTGAAATTTCTTCTACAAGAGATTCTTTATAAGCAAGGAATTCCTCGCGGTACGGGTTTGGAAGGATACTTTGGCTATTGTTACTTCTACTACTAATTCCGCTCATAGGAGGTGCCACGTTGTTTCTTTCAAGTGGCCTACCTGCCTTTCGTTTTACTGGTATTTGCTGACTGTTCCTTATAGGACGACATGGTACATATGAATGTGTACCAGAGGTCGATTGCGATGTATTTGGTAAACTGGGAAAATTGTTTTGATCTGCTAAAAGAGAGAATCTGTTATTTGTAGTGATATTTGCGTACGAAGGATTATTTACTATTGTTTCTGCTTCTTTAAACGATATATATATTTATTTTTTTATACATTTATTTAACGTCGGCCTATTTCCGCTACTGAGGCCTAACACCGACGCCTGTAGACGAGCTACCCCCAACCAGGAATTTTGCCGAACCTCTTCCCTTAAGAAGAGTAGGGATCTTTTACTTGCCTAACATTTAATAGACAAGGGACCGACGGCTTTACATCCCCTCCGAAGGATGGTATATCTTCTATACAACCCTCGCCTAAGGTTGTATAGCTTCCGCGCATACACTGATATACAAGCCGCTGGAAGATGTGTGAGGCGAGAACGTGGTTTCCGTTGGAATGGTCTCCCATCCAAGTACTAACTGCGCCTGTCGTTGCTTTACATCGCATACCGAAGTATGTACATAGTAAAAACGCACCTACGCTCGCCCCCTAAACGATATATTGTGAGATGCCATAGTACGTTTTATGTTTTGTTGTTTAATATAAGCGGGACATTTTTTATCAACTGAGGAGTGTTCACCAGAATCACAAAAGACACAGTATACGATATCTACATCGCAATTATTTTCATCATGTTCGCCACTACAGAATTTACAGCGTTTGTTACTTTTACATAGATTCAGGGTATGTCCATACCTAAGACATTTAAAGCACTGGACTACAGGATATACATAAGCTTCAACTGGAAAATTTACCAAATTAATTTTAACATTTTTAGGAATTGCATTTCCCAAAAAAACGTAACAATAACTACCTGCCTCCTGACTAATTTCGAATTACCGTCTTGTTCAATAATTTTTTCATCATTCTTTTTACTTCTACAACAGGAATATCAGATTCTATATTATCTAATAAATATTCCTCAGTATCAACCATACGAATAACACCTTTTTTTTGAGTAAAAAATTTAGGTATATATGCGATAAGATTGTTAGAAATAATAATCTCATGATTTATAAGTGCATTTGCTGCACTGTAACAATTAAAAATAACTTTTACCCTGTTAAGTCCAACTGACTTAATGTCTAGAATGGAATTTTTAAATAGATCTTCTGTAAATAAATAGTGACCAACTCTAATTGGAAATAATCTACCCAAGTTTTTATCCTTATGCTCCACATATACGAAGTACGGAGAACTATTACATGGTCTGTATATATTTTCAAAGTCTATATTATTTGCATTTGTTTTTGTAGAGTTATCAATACTTTTTTGCAGCGGTTGGATATCAGGAGGTTTATCAGGCGGCTTCTTGTCGTTCATCATTAGCCTATCTTACCTTATGAACTGCACTATTTAATTTAACTAGGTTACGTATTTTATATTTAGTGGTAACTATAAAATAAATGATATTAGGAATTATTGACTATAATCACGTTTTTAAGAGGAATAGGACTGTGTTTTACTCGTTTATTAGCACCAGGCACAACACTCGATGTTTCGCGCACCGTTGTTCGCTTGGAACTCTGATATTAAATATTGACACTATCAGTTAAAATTTTTGTGACATGCTTTATATCATTGAAAAGAGAACGCACAAGAGCGTATGTCAAAGCCAACTGCGTTTTTCGAATTTTTTTGATACACATTATTATTATTATTTTCTTTGCGGTCAACTTTCATCCCTTTAACTTTTTTCGTATCTCCTCAAATAAGGAAGCTGTAACCGTTTGTGGTTTTTCTATTTTTCAGGTTTTTGTAATATATCTCACAAAGTAGGCTATGGATTTCAATTTTTTTTTTTACTGAAATATAGCTCACAAAAATGGGATAACTGTTTCTAAAACTTTATTCTTCTACAATAGATATTAAGCGAGATATTTGGTGTGGTCCTCGTAAAATAGACAGACGGTATATTGTCGGAATCACTGCAATTGCTTCTACTGTAATGTTACACAGAGGATATGCCTCTGGCCAACGAGTAAAACGTTCAACTACAGTAAGAATGTAAGAACAACCTCTAGAAGAAGATAATGGACCTACAATATCTATGCGAATGTTTTCAAAACATCTTCTAGGGACTTTGAATTTACCAATTTCTGTGTTTATTTATTTTAGTTGATCGAATTTCCGAATGAGTTAAATTATGAAAAATTTCAAAAATTGTGCTTCTCATTTTGGTGGGTATAAAAGTTAGAAAATTGGCATTAGAAACATCACACCAAATGTTATCTTGCCCGTTTGGAATTTTAACTTATAACTTATAATTTTAACTATAACCTATTTAATATTATTTTTCTTGGATAATTGATTTTTTAATAATGTTTCTAGTTCCACTTCTCCAATTTGTTTGTCGCTCAGCAACTTTAAATTAAAACCTGAAAAATTGATATATATATATATATATATATATATATATATATATATATATATATATATATATATAAAAGACAAGTGGCTCTACCAAATGTAGGCTGTGGAGAGACCAGAAGTCGCCTGTGGAGGATGTCAGAAAAACCCCTCTTCTACAGACGGGCACTGATGGCTTTTCTCCCCGGTTTGTCTTTGACAGACTCTACACAATACAGACGAATAGTGAGAACAAGGCTGCTGGCGAAGGTGTGATCAACATCTTCACAGACGGATCAAAAAGAAGGATGGGCAGGATGTGGAATATACTCCAGAAGTCTGTAAATCCAATATAAATGATGGGCTATGGATGAGCGAGTCAGCGTAGTACATACGGAACTAGCGGGTATAACCATAGTAGCAAAAGAGATTGTCCGTAGGCAAACTACGGGCAAAACACAGATTGTAAACAATCATTACTAGCCCTGAGAAGTTACAAAATTACCACAGGAGCAGTATGGGAATATCACCAAGCACTTGTGGCTGCCTCCAGCATGAATAACATATTGGTATGCTGGGTGAAAGGACATGCACAGTGTAGTGGCAACAAAGTAGCCGACAGACTGACCAAGAAAGCAGCAGGCATAAGTATCTTTGGACCAGGCTCGGCCACGATGATAGTACAAATAATTATAGAGAATACCCGTAATGAATTCAAGAAGCTGTGGGATGAAACAAACAACTGTCAGCTTGCTAGAGAAGTACTAAAATATCCCAACAAGAGCACAGCAATGGACTACTTGGCAATATCCAGAAGGAACGTACGTTCTACATAATACATAATATGAGATTAAGCAAAACACCTGTCTGTAGAGGTTGTGAACAAGAAGATGAGACACTTCAACATGTACTGTTCTGCCGTGTCATCAATCAGATAATTCATTTTGGGGGAACGTTGGCCTACTTCGGCCGATGTAAGGAAGTTGCACCTAGGCAGCATCACCACCTATTTCCCAATATTAGGTTGATTGGAGGCCTAGGCGAGGTTCTACTTACTGGGAGGAAGTACAAGGGGCCCAATGGGGCCTAAGTGCTGTGGTTCAATAATTTTCATTGACCACCCTCCCAACCAATTCCAGATTCCCAATTTCAGATTTCAGAGCATTATTAGCAATACATTGTTCCAGTGAAAATATATTATCTATACGTGAAAGCGTATCACCAACATGATATCGTTACCTCTAACATGTTGAATGTTGTTTGTAAATTGCACTATAAATTCCATATAACGTTAATTTTTTCTTGTCTGGGTTAGTTTTTCCTTGTCAGGGTCACCAATTTGTGGGTTCAACCACAATAAAAAGATTGTTGATATGTATATTTGATATAATTTATTGTAGATATAATTATGCATACTTCTTTCACTACCAAATATAGAATCGTAATTAAAATAATCTTGAAATATTATTATTATGTATAATAGATACCATTAAAATAGTCACAGAATTAGATACTAGAAGTAACTTTCTTAATTTAAAAGTAAATAACTAACTAGTAGTAGATACGCCACACCTCCTGATCCAGATGGAAATCGAAAACAATTGTTCCGTCCATTTCCTAGACGTCCTTATTACAAAACAATACAATAATCGATTCTTCTATTCTGTGTACACAAAACAAACCCACACCAACCCGTTACCTTAATTCAAAATCGCACCACCATCCATCAAAAATAAATTCCATTGTCAACAGCTTTATAACAAAATCCATCAGATTAACAGACAATCACAACAGGCAATCCGAACTGCAAATATTAGAACAAGCACTTCTATAAAACGGTTATGACAAGACATATAACACGTTCTATACACAAGGCGCAAAATCCTATCCAAATACAACAAATAGAAATCTCTGATCAGCAAAAAGCCTTCCTACTCTACATCAAAAGTGTCACAGATAAATTTCCGAAAGTCCTGAAATCAAATAACAAAAAAAATACTTATAATTTTCATTTTTGGTGGGAAAAAATCATATCTCACAAAATTCTTTTTATTGTGTTATCGGTTTCGTGAACAAAAACTTACTTCACATCTTCAGACACAAGACTACAAGGAAACAATTTAAAAAAGGGAATTAATGACTGCATGTTGTCAATATATAGTTAAAATAAGTTAATAGAAACTTAATAGAAAATCTAAGGTAACAGTACTAAAATCTTATGTATAAAAATCTAAAAAAGGGAGAAAGTTATAACAAAAACTACTATCTAAATAAAAAGTAAAGAGTTATTGGCATTGGAATTTTGAAAACTGTATATAAATCAAATTAATAGGTATCGAAAATTATTGGTAGCGTATGAAATATCTGACTAGGTATAGTTTAAACATATGATAAAATAGGATACTTACATTTTTTAAATAAACAAGGATTGTTAAAGTATTTAATGTTTTTCAACATAGTCATGTAATTTGTAACAAGAGGAAAAGTTTGTAAAAATAGCCTAATAAATAAAAATAATTATAATAATTTTTTTTGTAACGTTAAAATTAATTTGCACAACCGACTATCTTGCGACCAATAAATAGAATAAAATGACAAGAATACTTTAACAATCCTTGTTTATTTAAAAAATGTAAGTATCCTATTTTATGGTATGTTTAAACTATACCTAGTCAGATATTTCATACGCTTGCTTTGCCTATATACCCCGTTATTTACCCCATTTACCCACGAACCCCTCAACGGAATTAGATCAAAATAATCTAGTTCCAGATCTCGTTATAATACATAAGTGTACCAAATTTCAAGTCAATATCATAAACGGTTCCAGAGTAAACATTAGACAGACAGACAGAGAGACTGACAGACAGAAAATTTTTTTTTTCGCTCAAATTTAAAATCTCGACGTTTCATATTTTAAGACTATTTCAACAAAAAAAAATAATTTTTTTTTGCGTTACTACACTTCTACTGGACGAAGTACTTTGCTCCAATAACCTTAAAGTGAATAAATACGGATTTACTTAATAACTTTCGTTAGGTAAGTTTTGAAAACAAATGCTAGCTTTTGGCGCATTGATGCCTTATGTCTATTATAAAAAATTGAAATTATTTTCAATCACGCCAAAAATAGAAGAAATAGGGACGCTGCTGATATTTTCAACCAAAGATATCCCAAAAAATCTGTTTCCCATTCAAACAAAAACAGAAATTTCCCGTACAAGTCAAAGTTTATTAAACACACTTAAAGAACGTGATTTTGTTGTTAGATCATTTTTTGTGCTTGGATACATAGAAGAAAATCGATCTATTGCTACACCTATTCACAGACGAAGCAACTTTTTCTTCCAATGGGGTAATAAGTTCCCAAAATTACAGATGGTAGGCTGACGAAAACTCCGAATTTGTGATTGAATGTAAAGACCAGTAGTCAGTACTCTTTTAAAACCAATGTTTGTTGCGGTATTTTTAATGGCAGACTAATTGGTCCCAATTTCTTTCTGCATAGTCTCAATTCGGAAAGATATTATGAATGAATGAAATGAGTGAAGTAATTGACGATATGTTGGAGGAAAGAGGCGTCTGATGGTATCAAGAAGACGGCGCTTCAATTTACAGTACCTACTATATTAATATAAGAAATTATCTGGACAACCTGTTTAGAGGCAGATATTCACAATACCCATGACCAGTAAGATCAGCGGACATAGCACCCCTAGATTTCCTTTTATGGGGTTACTTGAAAAGTAAAACTCACCATTCAAGACCCTTCCAAAATATCAACATTCACAAAACGCCATCAGAGATATCTTTCTTGAAGTACCTTCGAGAATTTTGGGAAATGTAACCAAAGAACTTTGCAATACGACAATAATATGTATGGAAAGAGAAGGAAAAATACAGAAATGTAGTTAATTAAGAGAATATTGTTTGCAAACATGGTATAAAGTTATTAAATAAATCCGCATTATTCACTTTTAAAGTTATTGAAGTAAAGTTTATTACAAATTTTGAGTTTTTTAAAATAATTATGATTTAAACAATACCTAAGCAGGTTTCCAATCGACAACATGCACTTACATAATCTGAACTTAATCCTAGATCCTAGGAAAAAATTGATTCGAAAATTGTTTTAAACTCATACAAACTCATGCACCATCTGTGGGCCTAACACTAGTGTTAAATGTAGCGTTAAAATGTAGAAATTGCTACTATCAGAAAATGACTTATTTACAAATATTTACGTAGTAGTAGTCTTATGTGTTTGTTTAATATTAAAATATATGGACACAGATAATAAAAAAAAATAACTAACCTTGTTCTATCTAGTTTAAATTGTTGTTTTTATTTATTATGTATGGTTACAAACTAGAATTGTCCCACAGAAATTTAAAAAATTTGCGGTTCACCTTGCATGACTTACTAGATACTTTTTATTTGGCTATTTACCTATTTAAATTACAATAATTTTAAAATGCATAACGTCAGTATCAGATTACATATATTTTTTTGTTTAGTGGAAGGGGATTGGAAATACGCAATGCCGATGATTTTAAGGGCGGAAGAGGGAAGAGATAGTGCCAGATATTTGGGGTGCTTGATATCAATTGTTATAAACTCTACAATAAAATAAGAACCTTAATATTTAAACATTATTTTTACCTTTTAGTTCGGTTTGCTATTAAAGCGTGTTTTTTAGTTTTTTTAAACGATAATTTTTTTTTAGTCACTCTCTTGCCATTCATCCTTCGGCACGTTTCTCACCAATAATAAAATATATATTAATGATAACGGTTCCTCAGCCAAAATTTCGACAATGGGTTAGTCATTTTTTAAATTTTATTTTGTCCTGATGATCCTGATCAGGACATTAGGACCAAGTTGTCAAATTATAGTATTGTCATCGGTCCTTGATAAGTGTGCAAAGTTTCAGTTTAATCTGACGTTTTGAAATGGGTGAGAATCATGTTCAAAGATTCATTGACAAACAAACAAGCAAACAAACAAACATACAGGTGATGTTAATAAAAGCGTGTTAATAAATATAATAAATGCATAGTTTTGAACGAGGCTGCTAACAATCGTAATAAAAAAGAGAACAGAAATATAGACATTTTTAATAGCAGTAATTAATTAATAACTGAAAGCAACGTGGGAAAAATATCTTGCCTCAAACATTGAAAAAGTAGCATATACTTCTCACCAAAAAAGAATGCCTAATATAATGTTTTTGTATCCTGCAAATGACAGCGAAATTATGTGTGTGTGTGTGTTTTATATGTGTTTCTTAGCCACCATTCAGGTCACCTTAAATGACGTTAAAACTAAGAGATCTATATTTGTCTAAGTAAAGGAGATGTGACACTACAGTTCGTAGTGGGATACGAACCACTTCTTGGTAATAATTTATAATTGAAAATGACTCCACAGTAGGTGGGGCTCAAACCAACTTCGTTAGGTATGGTCAGCCCTTGAGCTACCATCCCCGTTTAAAATTTTCCATTCCTCTTGGAAAACATTATTTGTAGTACCAATTTTTAAATCACGTAACGCATTACAGCCGAACTGTCATAGATCTATCTCAATTATTAGTAATTTCGCAAAAACCATTGAAAAAATTTTGGATATTAAATTATTACTTACATTTACATTACATTACTTATTACTACTTAAATAAAAATAGTTATCTCGAAAGTAATTTGGTTAACGGTCAATGGTAACAAAAAAAGTATAGCAATAATCCTTGATTTAAAGCGTTCGATACGGTTTCTCACGAACTTTTAATTAAGAAACTTGAACAAATAGGAATTCGGGGAACCGTGTTGGAATTATTCAGTAATTTCAATAATAGAATGCAATGTGTATAGCGCAAGTAAGAACTTTCTGAGACAAAAAAAACGAAACAAAAACTTTACGACATCATTATTATTGCCGCGGGCCACCGGCGGCATGCCTAACATCAAACGATCAAACGACTCGCACATTAAAAACGAGCGATATGCTTTGCTGTCGAGGGTCGGTCGAGGTAACACAAAGAGTAATAGTATTTTAATAAGTCGTAAAGTTTTTGTTACGTTTTTTCTGTCTCAGTTTATTCCTACTTGAACCTTAAAAGTCAATGATATGCTTAGTGATATAACGCCATCAAGATGGGGGCCTCCAGGGCACAGTGTTAAGGCCGACTCTCTTATGTGCATAAATGGCGTCTTTTAGATCTAAAGTGTAAATTAACAACTTATGCAGACGACACTGTTTTTTTATTTCACAATAATAGCTGGCCATCCGTATATAAGCAAGCAGAGACCGAACAACACAAATTTAAAAATTTCCTAAGAAGCAACCTATTCACTCTGACAAGACTAATTTTGTTACATTTTTTATAACAAGTGCTTCTCTTCCTAATCGACTTTTGTATATATTCGAAGATATCCAGAAAACCTATTAATAATTATAGATAAGTTCTTTAAGTGGTAGAACATTTAACTTTTTTGGTAAATAGGCAAAATAAGCAAGTAAGAGTCCATAAAATTGCAATTTAGGGCATGTGCGAAAAGTTAAGGTCTCAAATTATTTTTTGGCATCAGCCACCCCGCCACTATCACCCCCAATACCACCCCCACACTATTATGAAAGGCGTTTGGCGTTAGCTACCCCCTCTACCACCCCCATTACCATCCCCACCCTATTATTAAAGGGAGTAAAAAATTAAATTGGGATTTAAACCAAGGGCCTCTAAAATTTATTTTGGCATTAGTTACTCCCTCTATCACTCCCACTTCCACCCCCACCTATTGTTTAAAGGAATAAAAAATTAAATTATACCCTTGTGTCTGGGTTGTCAGTAAATATTTTCTCAGCCGAGTTTTAATATATACCAATAATATTTTTTTACGTTAATAGCTATTTCCAATCTAATGCGGATTTGGAAATTATTAATATTTCTTGTATGTAAGAGCGGTTTACACCATTGTGTTTGGGTTGCCAGTAAATATTTTCTCAGCCCAGTTTTAGTATATACCAACAATATTTTCTTACGTTATTAGTTATTTCCAATCTAATGCGGTTTGGGAATTATTAAATTTTCTTTTATGTAAGGGCGGTTTTTACCCTTGTGCCTGGGTTGCCAGTAAATATTTTCTCAGCCCAGTTTTAGTATATACCAACAATATTTTCTTACGTTATTAGTTATTTCCAATCTAATGCGGTTTGGGAATTATTAATTTTTTTTTTATGTAAGGGCGGTTTTTACCCTTGTGCCTGGGTTGCCAGTAAATATTTTCTTAGGCCAGTTTTAGTATATACCAACAATATTTTTTTACGTTGTTAGTTATTTCCAATCTAATGCGGTTTGGGAATTATTAATTTTTCTTGTATGTAAGGGCAGTTTACACCTTGTGTTTGGGTTACCAGCAAATATTTTCTCAGCTCAGTTTTAGCACATACCAACAATATTTTCTTACGTTATTAGTTATTTCCAATCTAATGCTGTTTGGGAATTATTAATTTTTATTTTATGTAAGGGCGATTTATACCCTTGTGTCTGGGTTGCCAGTAAATATTTTCTCAGCTCAGTTTTAATGTATACCAACAATATATTTTTACATTATTAGTTATTTCTAATATAATGCGGTTTGGGCATTTTTAGTTTTTCTTATATGTAAGGGCAGTTTATATCCTTGTGTCTGAGTTGCCAGTAATTATTTTCTCAGCATAGTTTTGGTATAATACCAACAACATTTTTCTACGTTATTAGTCACTTTCAATCTAATTTACGAAATCAGTAATTTCCAATCTTGTGCCGTCTGGAAATTATTAATTTTAATTTAAAGATTAATTGTATCCACACGCCTGGGTAACCCTTTTGCATATAATGAAAAATATCGTAACAATCTAAAATATGTTTATTGTTTGGGTTCATATTTTATATATCGATGGTACCGCTCGGGAATGATCGTGTAAATTGGCTGCTATCTTTGGCTGCTGTTTTCACACTGGCAAGTTAAATAATAGACTACTAACTGATATTGAACCCATTTTGTGTCTGAGGAAACTTCCCAAATCAATAACTCTTGCTTGGTTCGTTAAGATCTAGTAAGGAAAAACGAACAAATATATACATGTTATACTGTGAGATACATTACCTTTCTTTGGTAGCACAGTCTAAAAATAATATTAAGAATGATTTCTTATCGACTTAAAAAAAATCAATTCGATGCCTATGTATATATGTTAGATTTTGGATTTTTGATATAGCTTTTTAAAAACTTTTATTCACTTGGAGTCAAGCTTGACTCTGGTATAATAATAAACAATAATAAATTTAGAATATATTCAGTCGAAAATGAGTATAAGACTGAGGTTTACAATGACTGTGCGTAATATTTATAATATCTGGAGAACAAAGAACATTGGATTTGCAATTCAGCATGATAACAGATTACTGAGAAAGAAATGTTAAGCTCAGCTAGCGTGAGCGGTTATTAGAGAAGAGCTGTTACGCAATTTGTAATATGATATGTTTGAGAAGGTTAAGCCTGTCTCGGTGATATTATATATCATAGTATATTTCTAATATAACAGCTTCACCCTTATAAAAAAAGTTGGTATTTTATGCAGCAACTTTTGAAATGAATATAAAATGTATATAAAAGGTAATGGTACAATTTGGAAAAATATAAAGAGCACAAAAATGTTAAATCGTAAGGTTTAAAACACATAATATATGAGATGCAAGCACAATAAGCTTGATTCAAAAATGTTAAAAGTTAAACTATAGCTTTAGCAAGAAAGCGTAAAATACAAACATAAAATATAAGCATGATAAGTTTGAATGAAAATGGCATAAAAATGTTAATAAAATTGAAATTAACAAAGGATAGAAAAATAATGAAATATAATGATTAAATGAATGAAATAAAATTCACTGAAGGGTCCAGCACTAAAAGTCAGTAAAAGGCACAAAACAATTCGTCTTTAGGTAAGTTCTATGTCTTCGGCTTCGTTGTCTCCTCTCCTTAAGGTTATTTTGCACTTTTGTCTGGACAGCATAGGCTTTTGTGAATTTTGTTAACTCATCGCGGATGATTAATGCGTAGTTTCGCGTGGGAAATTCGAACAGATCGATATTAACTCTTTCGAACGGGGTTTTAGGGGTTTCCGTTATTACTAAGGGATTATTAAGGTTCTTACGACAAACTTTTGTTCTTTGACATGTTTCACAATTTTTTATAAAGTTTTCGACATCTTTTGTTAGGCCTTGCCAATTATATTTATATTTGATTCTACATATTGTTTCGTTTATTCCGTGATGTAAATTATTTTTGCCGGTATGATGTTGATCAAGAATGATTGGGCGTTGATCTTCATCGGGAGTTCGTACTAAATTTTGACAAATGATTAGTTTTAAGTCTTTTTCTGCAAAAATAAATGATAGGATTTCGACAATCGGAAAGTCTAAGTTATTTTCAACGTGATAAGTTTTGGAAAGGTCTAATTTGTTTCGATGTTTATAAAGTGTTAAAAATAGGCGTTCTACCACATCTCTGGGTCGAAGGATAGAGCGATAATATAATAGTTTCTTTGACGGGTCGATTTACTGGAAACGATATTGATTATGTTATTATAAAATTCTGGGTTTTCCTTGAAAATATCTTCGATAATTTGATGGTGAAGGTCTGTCAAGTTGTTTTGTTGGAAGAACGTTATGATATGTTTATTTTCTCCATCTAATAGGTGTTTATTTGTGATTTGAATTTTGGAATAATCTATAAGAGATCTGGTTTTGTAAAATTGGGAGAATGTCTCAAATTCTCGGACAATTTGTTCGTCAGTAATCTCGTCGTCGTTGTCTGAAATTTCATCTTCTTCTGAGTCTTCGTTTGCGGCTAGAATTTTTGAATAAAATTTGGAACATTCTGAAAAGTGATTGATTTTTATTCTGGACAACGCGTCCGCGTTTATATTGATTTTTCCGGGTTTGTATATTATTTCGTAGTCGTATTCTTCGAGTTTCAAGCGCCAACGGGCTACTCTACTACTTGGGTCTTTTATGGAAAATAGCCAAGTGAGTGGTCGGTGGCTGGTGGTCGGTGACGAGTTTGAACTTCCTTCCGAATAGATATGGCCTAAAATGCTTTACGGATCAGACCAAAGATAAAAGATCACGCTCAATGGTTGAGTAAAGTCGAGGCAAGAATTCAAGCGATGCACGTCACGAGTGATCTCATTAAAGAAATTTTAATACCAACTTAATTTTTAATCATTAATTACGATAAAAAGAGTAATTCTTGACACCCAATTATTAAACTTTTTTCATAAATAGGTACAGTTTAATGGGGCTTTATGATTCTTAGCAGTATTGTATTATTTATAGAATTGATCTGTGACGTGCATCGCTTGAATTCTTGCCTCGACTATACCTGGTTTCCGTGCCGCATAAATTTCGAGATGCGTATGCGATTGGCAAATCTTTTCCTATACTTCCTTGTGAGAGTACAGAACCTATTGCAAATGAACTAGCGCATGTAGTTAGGACAATAGGTTCATCAACGTTGGGGTAGATCAATATCGGGGTAGTTGTCAAAGTTTGTTTTAGGGCATCGATGAATTTATAGTCATTGTCTAAATTGAAAGGTATATCTTTTTGTAGCAATTTAGTCAAGGGTTTTGAAATTTTGAGAAAATTAGGAATGAAGCGTCTATAATAGCCTGCTAGACCTAGAAAAGATTTAATTTCTTTCTGATTTTTGGGTTGGGGAAAATTTAGAATTGCTTCGACTTTGGCAGGGTTCGGTATTACACAATTCTTTGTAATAAGATGCCCTAAATAGGCAACCTCTTTGCGGAGGAATTCGCATTTATCTGGTTGAATTTTGAGGTTGGCATTTGGTAAACGTTTGAAAACTACTGTTAACCGAGAAATGTGTTCATGGATAGTAGGGAAAGATAATAATATCGTCTATGTAAACGAGACACCTTTTGTTTTGGATTCCTAGTAAAATGTTTATCACCCTTTAAGATATTGATGGAGCATTTTTGAGTCCAAAAGGCATTCGTATGAATTCAAAATGACCATTTTCAACTGTGAAAGCGGTTTTTTGAACGTCTTTGGGATCGATTTCAATTTGGTGGAAGCCAGAAGCCAAGTCTAAAGTTGTGAAATATTGGCATTTGCCTAGTTGATCTAAAAGGTCGGAAATGTGGGTAGGGGATATTTATCACCTATCGTTACTTCGTTTAATTTTCGGTAATCAACTACGACGCGCCATTTCTGTTTACCGGTAGCGTCTAGTTTTTTGAGGACTACCCAAACTGGGGAGGACCAGGGATAAATTGAAGGCTGGATTATGCCTTAGTCTAGCATTTTTGAAACTTGTAATTTTACTTCTTGTTTGTGAATTTGGGGGTAACGATAAGATTTAGTGAAAATTGGTTTAAAATCGCTAGTGTCTATTGAATGCTTGATTTCGTTGGTAAATGTCAAGTTATCACCTTCTAAATAAAATATGTCTGAAAAGTCTAAGCAGAGTTGAGTAATTAATTTACTTTCCTCGTCGCTCAAGTGATCTAAGCGTAATTGGTTTTTTATTTCGTAATTTCGGTCTATATATTGGGAATCCGGATTTTGAAGATTTACGTTAAATATTGACCTCAATTTTTGAATGGGTTCGAGTTTGAGATTTGAGAAGTTTATTGTTTTTGGAATCGCACTTGCATTTATTATTGTCGGCAAAAATGCACCATTGTTGTCTACCTTGACAATAGCTTTCGGTAGGCGTACCTTTTCATTTTCCTGGGCTATTAGTATAGCTTTGGTATTTTGTAAATTACATTTAAGTTTAAAAATCTTTTCTGTACGTGGTTCGATAGAGATTACATTTTGGTTTATTGTTTCACTTAAATTTTGATTTTGAATCGGGCTCAGAATTGTAGTTAATATATTATCGGTAACTTTATACAATGGTACGGTTTTGAAATTAGTGATTAATCGTCTGTTTTTAATTTCTATTAAGCAATCATAATGGTCCAAAAACTCCGCACCTAAAAATCCGTCAAATTCTATATCTACATTATGAATATAAACTTTGTACGGATCATTTGGATTGAAAGGTATGATAGCAGATTCAGTGATATTAATGTATTCGTCTGTTATCTCGTCGATAGCCGAATGGGCTAAGGCGAGAGGTGGCAGTAGTGATTAATCACATGGGCATCGCACCACCGGGTTCGAATCCTGGCTTCGGCACTGGCACTGTAGGAGGAAATGGTTGTATGTCCGAGTTTTTTCAATATGTAACCCCCTTCCGCACAAGCCCTGGCTTCTGGAATTGGGGGTTGTCTAATTTCTGTGGTGTTTATTTATTTATATTTATTATTTATACCCTGTATAATTACATTTTCGCGAGATCGATATTTATAATTTTCTGCTGCTTCGGGTTTAAATACAGGGATACCTGCGCCTGTGACTATTAAGATTTTGAAACGTTTAGTGATGTCTTCTATGTAAAATATATTTTTGGAATGTACGACATTTAGTTTGTAGCGGGGTGTTTTTACATGAATTGGAGTTCCGGGAAATTCAGGTTTGGGTCGAAACTGTCCTGGAGGTTCATCGCTTGGACTTGGCGAGAAATTTGGTCTAGTCTGTTTGTGTTGGAGTATTCGTGGAATACTCCGGCCCTGTGTAAAAATCCGGAAGATTAGCAGTATAATCCTCGTGCTGTTGAGGTTGAGAATTAGCAGTATAATTCCCGTACTGTTGGGGTTGAGAATTAGCAGTATAATTCTCGCATTGTTGGGTTTCAAAATCGTAATCATAATTGTTTTCGTTAATTTCTAAATTATTTTGTTAT
Organism: Leptura quadrifasciata; assembly: GCA_963675555.1. NCBI lineage: Eukaryota > Metazoa > Arthropoda > Insecta > Coleoptera > Cerambycidae > Leptura > Leptura quadrifasciata. The sequence goes on from OY776677.1 coordinate 46,154,042, forward strand.
TTGTAATTGGGAGAATAACTTGCAGAATAGTCTTCATATTGATTTGAGCTACCGTAAAATTCTTGGTTCAAATGGTGCGTTTTTTGTTGATTGAACCTATTCAAATTTGGGTTTGGTTGGATGGGAGAAGGTCTCTGCTGGTGGAAGTTAGGGTTTGGCCTGATAGCTGAGGGCCTGTTCTGTTGATTAGGGAAATTTTGGAAGTTCTGCGGTCTATTATTCATTTGGTTAGGTACATTGTGGAAATGTTGCCTTGGAAGCTATGCTTGTTTAGATTAAGCATTTGGTGTGAAATTGGGAGATGGGAATTGATAATTTTGCCTTGTGCGGCATTCGTTAAAATTGTGCCCATTTCTTTTGCAGCATGTATAAAATGGTGGGAGATTTGGGCGTCTTTTTTGTGAGTTCTGAATGGGGTTTCTATTTGGAATTTTATTGGAAAACTTTTGTGACTGGAAATATGATAGCTGTAATTCACGTTTAATGCGATTTATTGCATCTAGCATATTCCTAGGGTTGCCAGCACTGATAATTTGTCCTAGTTTCGGTTCACGTCCGGTAAGTAAATTGGTTAACGTCATATTTTCTATCAAATTTGATTGAGCCATTTTTTCCTCAAGGCTTAAAGTTTGTTTCTGTATAGCGGCGTGCATTTTTGCATTGTGTGTGTAACCTGGATACAAATACCAATGCAGTTTCGTTAGGCGTTTGGCGAATCCTCTGTAGATCCTGAATGAGTGCTGTCAGGTCGCCAGAATCACCAAAATGAGCTTCAACTAAGCTCTTGATTTCTGCCCACGTAGCAGGGTTTTCTGTAATATTTAAAACTTATATTATAAAGATAGCTAGATTAATTTGAAAAACACGTTTGGTTTAAAAGCGTTTTGAGTTTGGAAATAGTATATCTAGAATTTGCACTTTAAACAGTATTATAGAACATAAGCTTTGTCTTACGACCTTAACCTTTTATGTGATATGCAATATTATATTACGATAAAAAATGCTAAGATAACAATGGTATGTGACTATGGTTAATTATATAGGTCATATAAATAACGAGATATTATATTACTTCTGGATGAAATTATTTGATTAGAACTGCTGTTCTTTAAATTAAATTGTTTTTTTATAAGAGAAATGTGATAAATAATCCAGATGATTCTTAAAATCTACTTACATTAAAATTTTCATTCCACAAGATTGAAGTTGAATGCTACTTTCTGAACCTTGTTACAATGCGGGGGTGTAATGGGGTAGTGAAGCGCAAGTTATAGCCTCTCCTACTCAATTGTTAACCTCACCTTCGCGATGAGTTCAATTTGAACTTGGTGCACCCTGTTTTCACTAACGAGGCTCTAACGACCGAGTAAGGGCGGAATAACCCTTACCTTTTGCCGTGAGCACATCCACCTTCTCACGAAGAGTGCGGTAAAAATAACCCACCGCACACAAAGGTTGCTTTTGGAATCGTTTGGTTACCCCATCGTCGCAGTCTCCTTCTGTGCCATGGGACCACACCACTCGCCTTCCGCAACCGAGCTGGTCAGTTGCATACCTGCTCCAGCTAAAACTTCAAATGCAGCTTCGTTTTCAGTCGACTAAGGCTTTAAAAAATGATGGAGCGTTCAAGTGGGACAAAATCATCCGGAGGTAAAATACCCTCCCGATCGGATCTCCGGGGGAGGGTGCCCATAGGGACACCTCATCGAATGTCGAAAAAACATCGACAAGTTAAATCCAAGAAAACTAATTCTTTCATCTACGGCGCTTGGAATGTTCGTACTTTGAACGACAGCACTCGCACCGATCGGCCTGAAAGAAGAACTGCTCTAATAGATAGAGAACTTCACCGACTCAATGTTGACGTTGCAGCTCTCAGCGCAACTCGATTCCTGGAGGAAGGCTCTCTCACAGAAAAGTACTACACTTTCTATTGGAAAGGTCTTCCCACCAATTCAAGAAGACAACATGGGGTAGGATTTGCCGTTCGGAATCAACTTGTATCCAACTTAACGCAAGTACCACAAGGCCTATCCGAGCGTCTAATGCTGCTACGCTATGAGCTATCAGATGGCAACGCGGTAAATCTAATAAGCGCCTACGCTCCCACTCTGGATGCAAGTCACGAAACCAAGGAAAGCTTCTATCAACAGCTGGAAGAAACCCTCTGTAGAATACCTAAAATGGAACGACTCGTTATTCTTGGCGATTTTAACGCTAGAGTAGGGAGAGGTGCAGACACCTGGCCAGGCATCATAGGCAAGAACGGTTTGGGCAACATGAACGCTAACGGTCAACTACTCCTAACTAAATGCGCCGAACATGATCTAGTTATAACAAACACCATTTTCCGACAAAAGGATAAATTTAAAGGCACCTGGCGTCACCCCAGATCAGGTCACTGGCATCTACTGGACTATGTTATCGTACGTAGGAAGCATCTCAAGGACGTCCAAATTACAAAGGCGCGCATTGATAGCGAATGTTGGACCGATCATCGTCCTGTTGTCTCTAAAATGAAAATTGTTATGAGACCCAAACACCGAAGAACTCAAGTAAAACGTAGACTCCGTCTCTGTATTAGTAAATTGCGTGACCAACAAACCGTCGAACAGCTAAAGCAAAAAGTTCAAGAGAATTTGAGTGCACTAGAAGAAACCAATTCTGTAGATGTCGCTGCTACCTGGACACAAATTAAAGACAGTTTAAAAAGTGCGAGTGAGGAAATTCTTGGCACTGCAGCAAGTAAAAAACAGGAAAACTGGTTCAATGATAATGAAGCTTTTATACAAGAACTTCTTAACCGCAAACATATTGCCTTCCAAAACGCTATCAACCACCCCAACGACTCATCAAAAGCAGAAGCTTTTACCCAATCTAAGTATGAAACGCAACGCGAAATCAGAAGAATAAAGAAAGAGTGGTGGGCAAGCAAGGCCAGAGAAATTCAAAGGTACGCCGATTCACACGACTACAGGAATTTCTTTCGAGGAGTAAAAGCAGTGTACGGCCCCAGTCGGAAAAATATGTGCCCTATTAAAGATTTAAATGAAAATCTGCTCAAGGAAGACCAGGAAATAAGAGCCCGATGGAAGGAACACTACTCTAACATTCTTAACCAGCAAAGTCAAGCCGATCACGATATTATAAATCTTATCCCTCAATATGACACCTTCGAAGACTTAGATAAACCACTAAAAACGAAAGAGATCTTAACCGCCATTGAGCAGCTAAAAAATAACAAATCTCCCGGCGCCGACTCACTCCCAGCTGAGATCTTTAAAGATGTGTCGTCAGAGCTCATACCCTACCTCAAAAAACTGTTTGATGTCATGTGGGAAAGTGGTCAAGCTCCGCAGGAGTTTCGTGATACACTTTTAATCAACCTCTTCAAAAACAAAGGGAGCGCTGCGGACTGTGGAAATTACAGGGGTATAGCTCTCCTGGCTGTTGGAGGGAAGATACTCACTAAAGCGATGGCAAATAGGCTAACACCTGTTATGGAAAAGTTACTTCCTGAAACACAGAGTGGCTTTAGACCAAACCGAGGCACATCGGATTTAATCTTCACACTTAAACAGCTTCAAGAAAAAGCACTCGAACATCATGGAGAAATTCACATGGCCTTCATTGATTTAACCAAGGCGTTTGACTCAGTGGATAGGGAAGTGCTCTGGAAAATTATGTTCCGCTTAGGTATCCCTAGAAAATTTGTGGAAGTATGTCGCAGTCTACATACAAACAACAACGCCCAGGTTATGTATAATAATGAGGCAACCGAACCGTTCCAAACCCTCACTGGAGTTAGGCAGGGATGTGTCCTGGCACCCCTACTCTTTAATTTGTTTACCACTGCTCTAACAATTATCGTTGACAACAAACTGACAGTTAGAGGAATAGGTCTCAGATACCGTTTTGATGGCGGTCTCTTTAACATAGGGCGCTTTAGAGCTTTCACGAAGACACGCACACGATTCATTTGTGATCTCCAGTATGCGGATGACTGTGCACTTTTAGCCTCTACGCCGGAAGAGCTTCAAGAACTTTTAGATGTGTATGCCCAGAGCTATGATTCCTTGGGACTTAAAATCAACATTGGAAAGACTAAGATTATGTCAACTCCTCATCAAGTAAACCAAATAGACATTACACTTAACGGAAATTCTCTTAAAGTGGTGGATCAGTTCAATTACTTAGGCAACGTTGTTAATGACAAAGCAAACATGGACAGCGAGATTCGCAATAGAATTAACGCTGCATCTAGAGCACTCTGGGGACTTAGAGAGAGAGTATTTGACAACCACGACCTTGCTTTGTCAACGGAAATGGCTGTCTACAGAGCAGTTGTCATTCCAACACTGCTATATGGATGTGAAAGCTGGGTCACTTACCGTCGTCATGTGAAAGAATTAGAACGTTTTCAGCAAAGACACCTCAGAAGTATGATGAAAATCCGTTGGTTCCATCACATCAAACGTGGAAGTACTCAGGAGAGCAAAGAGCCTTCCAATTGAGGTGCTTATTTCAAGAGCACGCCTAAGATGGGCAGGTCACGTTCATCGTATGCATGATAACCGCCTTCCTAAATGTACACTTTATGGTGAATTGCTAAGCGGTAGAAGAAGGCGTGGCAGTCAACGAAAGAGGTTCAAAGACGCTCTCCATGAAAATCTAAAATCCTGCGATATTGCAGACGAGCAATGGGAACAACTTGCAGCGGACAGAACCGAATGGCGAGGGGTTGTGGCCAGCTATCAAGGAAATGTTGCTGCAAGAAGGCCGAATCCAAGACCTAACCAGGTCTATGTTTGTCCGGTCGACATGTGCTCTCCCGAATTGGCCTCTATAGCCATAGTCGTGTGCACCGTAGATGAATGGGAATTACAATAGACTACACCTTTTACTTGTTTTTTATTGTACACAATCTATCGACTGTAACATTTTTATACTCGGACTCGAGTAACTGCTAATAATAATAATAATAATAACAATGCGGTCTTCTCTGCCAGGGGCGTTACCAGGTATTCCTTCCAAAGAGGTCTCTTACACTGCCGAAGACACCAACTTCTTGACTTTGATGAATTCTTACTTGCTAATTTGTTGATTGGTTGATATGTTGCTTTGTTGCTTGTTGAATTATTATTATTGTTTCTTGTAATTGTTTGTGAATGTAGGTTCTTCTGAGTAAAGGACTGGGATCCACCACGCCAGCTAAGGAATTTCTCCTTTTTCCAGGGGCTCTTTTCTTCAGGTTAGGCACCTATTCCAGATGAACTCCTTGTTCCTTCAGATATGTTTTCCACTGGTTAGGCTCCCGAACTGTGCGTGTTCTTCAGATCCGCCACGACTGCGCCAATATTAGATTTTGGATTCTTGAAATAGCTTTTTAAAAACTTTTATTCACTTGGAGTCAGGATTGACTCTTGGTATAATAATAAACAGTAATAAATTTAGAATGTGTATTCGGTCGAAAATGGGTATAAGACTGAGGTTTACAATGACTGTGGGTAATATTTATAATATCTGGAGAACAAAGAACATTGGATTTTCAATTCAGCATGATAACAGATTACTGTTAAGCTCAGCTAGCGTGAACGGTTATTAGAGAAGAGCTGTTACGCAATTTGTAATGTGATATGTTTCGGAAGGTTAAGCCTGTCTCGGTGATATTATATATCACAGTATATTTCTAATATAACATATATGTATTATTTTTGTCTTCGGGTATCTGCGAAACAACTGTACCGACTTTCGTGAAACTATCTACGTTTGGCTTGGGATTCTTCAACTTAGGTTTAAAACTTTTCGATTTTTAATCAAACTATAGGGCACCATTGCAGTTTTTTCCTTTATTTAACTATATGGAAGATAAATAGAGGCCACTAAGAAGGGCGAAGAAGTTTAAACCATTTTAAAAAAGAATTTGAAACGACACTAGTCTAGGGGGCGTACGTACACGAACTGTAATCGCTACGCAATTTTATATCGGTGATACACACAACATCTTGAAGTATTGTGGGTTGCGCGTATTTAGATGGCACAAAAGACGAACTATTAGTAAGTCACCGAAATTAGTTATCAGCAACACATAAGTACTGTGGTATAATTTGATATAAGTACAGTTTGAATAATAAATACGTAGGTAAACTTTTCTGTACACATTTAATAAAAATCTGTACCACAGTCGAAAATAAAAAAAATATTTTTGAGCATTTCCCATCTCAAAAACAATGTTTTAGTATTCTGTAATCTAAGAGTGCTGTTTTAATTGTCATTTTCGAGGACTAAAGTGTAGAAAGTGGGTTCTGCTACTGGAGGAATAAAGAGATCTGACTTTACTCCTTGAAAATGATTATTACCATAACAATAGCGCACTAACTGCGGAGTGCAAAAAATTAAATAGTTTGTACCAATATACCACAAAGCGAAAGTGCTTTTTAATTTCGCCTGTAATCACCCACACTTGGTGATAAAATGCACTGAGACCCTTGGTATATTTATAGTTCACTATGTATAGTAAAGGTATTTTCTAATAAACAGTACAACCGTTTATACACAACAAAACGAAACAAAACAAAAATAAATTAGAACTATTTTGCAAACATCAGTTTTACTAAAATCGATAATCGTACATAATTTATAAGTTTAATTCCTTCCAAGATTTAATATATTATTCGCATATTAATTCGGGAATTGTGCAGTAAGAACTGGTGCACCTTTTGCAATTTTCTTATTACAAAATGTTTTAATAATAAAGAAACACAGTAACTACCTACTTTTCTTTAGAGAGACGGGGAAAAAAAAAAAATAAAATATAAATAGCCATTACTTTATTTGGACAGGTTTTTTCGTATTGTGGTAGAAATCAAAGAACTGTCAATCTTAATAAATAAAAAGTAATTAAACACAAAAATATATAATCAGCAATACTTTTAATGATAATGTATTTTCTTAACATTAATATGAGCAAATAATTAAACCAAGTTTTAAACGTTATTTCAAACACTAAAAATGACAAATTATGAGCCCGACACTACTTTATCGCACTCGAAGCAATGTCATCGCTATGCTGCTGCCATGTAGTTGCAAAACGCCCAACTTTTCCCTTTTTTTCATATTATTTTATTTTATACTAAATCGTATTATATTTTAATTAAATATTTAAGTAGAATATAAAACAATTTATGTCGATTTTGGGACGAATGAGAGATACATTCGCGTTGAATAATAAAAGAGGAAAAAATTTTGGAAACTTAATTTGAACTGGGTACAATATCAAATATAATAGGTCCTCGTCTTAAGTTTCCTAGATTACATATTGAAATCAACTCTGACTTCTGTTGGTTCGTTTTTATGAATTGTATAAAATAAGAATGATGATATTTTACACACTATTTGACCTTGGTAACGCACCCTTAAAGTATGTCAAAAAATGAACAAATAGCGAGACGAAAAATGTATTGTTAAAGATTTCAATAACGATATTAGGCAACAAGGTCTAATTACCTAAGACAACTGTATGAATGTTAATTTCATAATTTTTGGTGGCTTCTTTTGAATATGGTTCAGTTTCTTGCATTTTTTTTTCAGTTAATCATGCGAAGTAATTATTAAGAGATAGTATTCAACTCAACTGAGTAAAATTGGTTCTACTTTCCCGTTGTAATATTGTCGGGGAATAATTCTACAAAATCTGGAATTGACTTTAATTGCTTCAGTTATATATCTCCCCGTAACTAACCATACTAAGCTTTCCTCCTCGTGCGATGTCGATGTTAGCCACCATATTGACGAAATGGTACTGAAATTTAGTTTTTCGCGAATATCTCCTAAAATGTTAACTTTTTGACAAAAAAACATATTACTAATATTAATCCTCATCCAATTCTCTACAAAACACAATCTTACTAGTATCCACTTTGCGTTGGTTTATATATTTTTGTTACAACATTTAATTTCGGCGCCATTTTATCGATATGGCGACTAACGCCGACATCTTACGAGGAGAATTTTAGTGTATTCATGAGGAAATATAATTGAAAAGATTAAAACAAATTCGAAATTTCCTGGAATTATTTCTTTATTAAATTACCTGACGCCTGGCATATAATTCGTTGCTGGAATTTGATGAAATTAGTTGACAATAGCACTTGAATAGTAATGTGATACTGTAGTTAATTAACAAGTCATTATCACAAAATGTTTATGTATAAAGCAAATCAGAATTTTCCGATGTATATTAGAAACTCATTGAGTGTGTATTCAACTAATGATATTAAAAGCTATTCATGTTTTTTGTATGCAACTTAAAAATTGTGGTAAGTGCGTATTATATCAGTATCTAGGTATTTGCCTTTCTTTTGTATACTAATTATATTTGATTGGAGTTGCATGTTGATAACAATAACAGTGAGGACTCTTTCTGAATAGTAAGGGTGATTAGGTCATATAACCTGCCAAATACCAAAAGATGAAGCCTCTGGATAAAACGACAAGGCAAGAAAACGTCTTTGAATAAATTTTCAGGAAGTGCAATGGATTTACACAAAATGGTTTTGGCCACATACGAGGTTAAGAAAGACGTATTTAGGAGCAGAGCTGTCAAAGGGAGATTTAAATCTTTTTGCGAATTAAATAATTTTTCCGTCGGCCGTGTGTGTATTAACGAGTTTGATTGATGTATAGTCGGCTACAGTTTAGTGGGCAGTCAAAAAACGCAAAAAAACTTTACGAACTCCTTAAAATACCTTTACTCTATGTACTATCTCGTGTGCAAATTTAATCACTTACCTTTATAGGTTTTTAATTGTACGTCGGCTTGTTTGATGAGACCATGCCGAATGGTTCATTGGCATTAATAATTAGCTCGTAAAGTTTTTGTTGCGTTTTTGACTGCTCAGCAAAACTGTACCCGACTATATACAAAATCATTTATTAATGACCCCTATTAATTAATGATTTTACTCTTAATAAACGATTTTAGTATAAACATATATAAAATCGAATATCCTAATCAAGACGCAATGTCATTAATATATTTGTTACTGTCAAGCTTATAATTTAAAAGTTGAATAAATGGATGTGATACTAATTAATGAAGGATTGACTCGTACTTGGTTTAATCAAGCAAACATTTAAAATCAATGAATGATTTCACTATTAATAATGATTTTATTATAAATACCCAAACATACATAAACAAGCATATCCAAATCACGACGTCATGTCATCAATATTTGTCACTGTCAAATTAATGAATAATTGAATTTGTATTTTAGTACAATCAAATAGTATTTTGACCTGGAAAAAATTCCACACTCGAATTTCTCATGCTCAACGTTATCAGGACCACTTAGGCCAAGTTGTATAAAAGTGGATCAGCTGAAGTTCAACCGAACTTTGGCTGATCCACTTTTATACAACTTGGCCTTAGAAGGTCTAAAACCAAAAAGGTGACCTCACCCACCTTTTGCTTTAGCCGCCATCTTCAAAAATTTTTGGATCGTTTTATCTCGTGTTCTGTTGGTCCCACCGCAAAATTTATTCAACAAAAAGTGTTATAAATAAAATTCTACATATTTTAGGTAATTGCAGCGATACCAAGAAGTATGTTAATATTTCGAGCGGTAGAGGGCGCCGAAGTTATTTACCAAAAAATTTTTGTTTTTTTTTTAATTTAATTGAAAATCTAAAACCGAATTTATTTGGATATGTGTGTATGGCTAATATTTTTACCTAAACAGCTGGTAAATTGAATTTCACAGCACTGCTTTCAAAAAACTGTTTTTTTAGATTTGATTTAAATCCCTATTTCCAAGTATAATAATAAATAATGAATTTATTTATTTAAGATAGTAGTAACAATAGTTTATGAGTAATTTTACATTAAATTTAAAATAATAAATAAATGAGAATGATTTGCAGAAGCCTAAGGGGCTTGATTGCAAAAGGATACAATCTAAAACAGTAATATGTGAGTAGAATATATGTGAGAGAGTAGTATCTGTGAGCCTACTCTATAAGATAGCAGTTTGTAATTTTTCATATAAAATACACCGGAAAAGATGAAATTGACAATTTACCTTCACTTGACTTAAATCTAAATAGATTTGTTTGTCTTGTGAACATAATTGTGTTACTTTTTTATTATAGATGGAGATATTGATATGAAACATTAAGTATTATAATACGCTATTTATTTTTTAGTTTAGTTTTAATTTAGATGGCCTATTTCTATAAATTTACGAGTAATTTTATAATCGATGCTAAAATTCCGATTTTTTATTTAAATTTATAATATTTAAAATAATTTGTTTGTTTTATGGATAGTAAGTTATATAACCTAGGAGTTAGTGTTTCGTTCCAATAGTTTTTAGAGCTGGTTTTACTTTAATTTGAAAATAATATCCGCGTCTTGTGGAATATATATAAATACACCACAGGTAATGACGACCCCCTTTATCTCGGAAGGCTCTAGAAGAGCCTTGTGTGGGAGGGGGCTACACGTTTAGAGACAAGGGACGCACACCCAATATCCGTGTATAGTGGAAAAATCCCTCTCACAGTATTTTCCACTGCCACGACCGGGGATCAAACCCCGAACTTTTGGGTGAGAGGCAAGTGCGCTCACCTCTCGACCATCAGTCGTACTTCTACTAATTCGTCGAAATTAGCAAATGTTTTCGCCTTACTAGACAATGTCTCTCTCCCCCATTTTTGATAGTGCTGAATCGATTTCCGGGGTCAAACTAATTTTTCCACCTCGGCAACCCCCTCAAATAGGCCAAAAACCACTCCCAAAGCCCCTTTTCCGTGAACCCGTTTATTTTCCTCAGACTAATTTTTGTTCCCTTGAATAGAACGGAAGGTCCCTCAAGGGATTTGACCTTAGCAACATTTTTTTTTGGGGAAAAAATTAATATTTTGTAGGAGGCATCTCTTTGAGGAAGATGGTAGGTGACCCGGAGTATGTAACCAACACCGGAGGTTGTTTTAACCCTCCAAGGGGGTAGAAATTGTTTCCATCTACAATTGAAAAATAGTATAAAAAATATGTTTATTAAACTGTTTTTATAAATTTTGTACATAGAGGCATTGGTGTATGAATACATGTGTAAATACATGTGTGTATAGATATTTATATCTCTTTTTTATTTGTGACAGTGGATCAACAAAATCGTAGGCTTTTACAAGAAGGGTTCCATGCTTCATTTTCTTCCCAATTTTCGTGACATTCAGTGCTGTCATCGTCTTGCATATCGCATGCATCGTCCGTTCTCGGGAATGAAAGTTAATACTAACTAATGTCTAAATCGTGGTACGTCAGATTCATCCTCTGTCGTACAATTTTGACACTCGATACCTTTACAGTTTTTACATGCTACACTTAACTTTACGCAACTGCACCGCTTGGTACATTTGCTTTTATAAACAGTTGTAATCCTTGAAAAAAGTTCGATACCAATGTCTTTTCCTCGGTTTTATTCTAAAATTTCGGTTCCAAACGCCCGTTTCGTAATATCCATCCCCATTCAGTAGGATTAAGTTCATTTCCTAGCCATGCTTGACATCGAAAATACATTCTTAAAGCGTTCTCGAATCGCCTCTTCAGTTGAGGGTAGCATGTTGACATTCAAATTTTCCTTTCGTGCCTGTAAATATTGCCATCGGATGGAGTTAAAATTATCGATGGGTGAATTTTCCTTTAGATATACTCTACTCACTAATTTTAAAGCTAATTTACATAGGTCACATGGGGAAGCTCGGGATTGATTCAATTATAGATGGAGAAAAATTTCCACCAACTTAAAGCGTGAAACCAACCCCCGTGGTTGGTTACACAATCCTAGTCACCTACCACCTTCCTAAAGAGACGTCTGCTACAAAATTATTAATCCCTCCCCAAAAAAATGTCCATCACTTTGAAGGGTGAAAACAACCCCGGGGGTGGTTTCACGACCCTGGTCACCTACCACCTTATTCAAAAAGACAGCTCCTGTAAAATATAATTTTTTTCCTTTAATGGATTATATCAGTGGCGTAACTTTGATTTTGGCCCCCCCGCGAAAAATGTTTTAAGGCCCCATCATGTCGTGAATAGATAATATAATTTTTGTCACTAGGTATCAGAAGTTATTCTGTGGGCATTTCCGATACTTCAAAAAGTGAAAAAATATTATTAAATGCACTTTGCTAAAAATAAAAAATCAACCGTATTTTCAATCGTCAGTCCTTTGTCGCTACTTATTGAAAATCATACACGAAAAAGTGTTTTTTGTAGGAAATTTTGTAAGCTTTCGTTTAGTTACGAATTTTGTCGTAAATTCAAAAGAAACGATGATATATACAAAAAAAGGAATGAAAACAATATATTGGTTCAATTTTTCTGAACAAAACAGTTTTCCAGAGCTTTTTTTTAAAAGAAAATATATCTTGCGAACGACTTATGCTATTGCATGCATTACTTTTATATGTATATAAACTAATAAAAATAGGTCAAAACCAATTTTTAGAAAATTGTTATGCACAGTTCTTGCAGGAAAATCTTAATTTATAATAAAAAATAAATTTTTACTCATAGCTTTACCCAGCTGCAATCCATGAACATCTCCTGATAATTCATCGTATCAAGGTCACTTTTTACAGATACTTTAATTCTAAGCCAATAAAAAAATAGCTGTTTGTCAAAATGCACTTGAAAATGACAATTTTTATGTTTTCCTTTTTACCTCAATTCACTCGTTATCAAACGATTTTGTACGTGCACCAACATATTCAAGAATTTGATTTTTTTAAACTTTCATTACATACACTATGCATGTTATATTAGAAATATACTATGATATATAATATCACTGAGACAGGCTTAACCTTCTCAAACATATCATGTTACAGATTGCGTAACAGCTCTTCTCTAATAACCGCTCACGTTGGCTGAGCTTAATGTTTCTTTCTTGGTAATCTCTTATCATGCTGAATTGCCAATTCAATACTCTTTGTTCTCTAATGTTATAAATATAACCAACAGACATTTGTACCTTCAGTCTTATACTCACATTTGGTCGAATACATTCTAAATTTATTATTGTTTATTATTATACAAAGAGTCAAGCTTGACTCCAATAAGTGAATAAAGTTTTTAAAAAGCTATTTCAAGAATCCACTATCTAACATTGGCGCAGTCGTGGCGGATCTGAAGAACACGGACAGTTCGGGAGCCTAACCAGTGGAAAACATATCGGAAGGAACAAGGAGTTCATCTGGAAAAGGTGCCTAACCTGAAGAAAAGAGCCCCTGGAAAAAGGAGAAATTCCTTAGCTGTCGTGGTGGATCCCAATCCTTTACTCAGAAGAATCTACGTTCACAAAGAAACAATAATAATAATTCAACAAGCAACAAAGCAACATATCAATCAATCAACAAATTAGCAAGTAAGAATTCATCCCAGTCGAGAAGTTGGTGTCTTCGGCAGTGTAGGAGACCTCTGTGGAAGGAATACCTGGTAACGCCCCTGGCAGAGAAGACCGCATTGTAACAAAGTTCACGGAGCAGCATTCAACTTCAATCCAGACGTGTGGAATGGAAATTTTAATGTAAGTAGATTTTAAGAATCATCTCGATTATTTTGCATATTTTTCTTATAAAAAAACAATTCAATTTAACGAACAGCAGTTCTAATATTCAAATAATAATTTCATTCAGAAGCAATATAATATTTTATTTAACATTTATGTGACCTACATAAATAACTATACCGTTCCTATCTTAACATTATTTTTATCGTAATATCATATACTCTTTAAGTACGAACTTATCTACATTTCCTACATAAATAATTATAATCACATACCATTTTTATCTTAACATTATTTTTATCATAATATCATATATCATATAAAGGTTAAGTTTACGCCTTACTTGACTGTGAAATAAAATGAAACCCACATGTTCTATACTGTTTAAATGCACATTAGTATATAAAATTTCAGTGACATTATTCCCAACTAAAAACACTTTTTAAATTAATCCAATTATCCTTGTAATTAAATTTTGAAATATTATAAAATAAACAGCACATTCTTTTACATATAATATAAAATTACCAATTGTCAGTAGCGTACTAGCTCAAATTGAAAAAAGTGTTTTAAGTTATTTAATTATCTAAATAATATAAACAAAATGGCTACCACCACAAACGTAAGCAATTCCAATGCAAACAATTCAATCACGGCGAACGAAACTATAAATATTGAACCTTACAGGTTAAGTGAGATTTTTTCGATAGTCCCGGAATTCGATGGAAATCCGATATTTTTACAAACCTTTATTAGTGCGTGTATTTACGCGAACGGAATGTCTATAGAAGACCAACGTGTTCTACTTGCTCTGCACATTAAAAATAAACTTCGGGGAAAAGCCGCCGAGTTAGTAAACTCCAGGAACCCTGCCACCTGGGCAGAAATTAAAAGCCTACTCGAGGCCCACTTCGGTGACTCCCGCGACTTGACAGCCCTTATACAGGACTTACAACGCATTCACCAACTACCCAACGAAACCGCACTAATATTCGTATCAAGACTACAAACGCACAACGCGAAAATGCACGCAGCAGTGCAAAAGCAGACTCTAACTTTAGAGGAAAAAACCGCTCAATGTAACCTCATCGAAAATATGACATTGACCACTTTATTAACCGGATTAGAACCCAAATTAGGCCAAATTATCAGGGCTGGCAATCCTAGTGATATGCTAGATGCAATAAATCGCATCAAACGTGAGTTGCAATTGTCGTACTTCGAATCGCAAAAATTCTCCAATAAAATTCAAAATAGAAGTCCCGTTCAAAATCAGCAAAGACGCCCAAATCTCCCATCATTTTGCACATTCTGCAAAAGGAATGGGCACAGCTTTAACGAATGCCGCACGAGGCAAAACCACCAATTTTCACAACCCAATTTCACACCAAACGCCTATTCCAATCAGGCACAAGCTCCTAGACAGCACTTCCAGAGTGTACCTAACCAAGCAAACTTTAGACCACAGAATTCTCAAAATTTTTCTAATCAACAACGCAATTATCCACAACAAAACAGGCCCTCAGCTATCAGGCCAAATCCCAACTTCCACCAGCAGAGACCTTCTGCCATACAACCGAACCCGAATTCTAATCGATTCAATCAACAAAAGACACATCACCTAAATCAAGAATCTTATGATAACTACTCTGATAGCCCAAACCAATATGAAAATTATCCTGTAAATTATTCTACCAATTATTCTCCCAATTATTCTAACGAAAGCGATTATGATTACGATTTTGGAAACCAACAATGTGAAAACTATACTGCTAATTCTCAACCCCAACAGTACGAGAATTATACTGCTAATTCTCAACCTCAACAGCACGAGGATTATACTGCTAATCCTCCGGATTTTTACACAGGCCCGGAGTATTCCATGAATACTCCAACACAACAAACGGACGAACTAAACCATATTTCTCGCCAAGTCCAAGCGATAAACCTCCAGGACAGTTTCGACCCAAACCTGAACTTCCCGGAAAACCAATTCATGTAAAAACACCCCGCTACAAACTAAATGTCGTAAATTCCAAAAATCTATTTTACATAAAAGACTTCACAAATCGTTTCAAAATTCTTGTCGACTCAGGTGCAGGTATTTCTGTATTTAAAACCAAAACAGCTGAAAGGTACAAACAAAGATATCCTGAAAATGTAATTATACAGGGTATAACAGATGAAAAAATCAATATCACCGAATCTGTTCTAATACCATTCAATTCAAATGACCCATACAAGGTTTATGTTCACGACCTAGATATAGAATTCGATGGACTATTAGGTGCAGACTTTTTAAAATATTATAAGTGTCATGTGGACTTTGAAAATAATCAACTTATTACCAATTTTAAAACCGTACCACTATTTGAGGTAACTGAAGTAACATCAATCAGGAACCACAATAATTCTAACGAAAACAATAATCCAGGTATTAGAATTTCAAACCCAAATTTAAATGTTAAAAACCAAAATGTAAATTCTATCGAACCACGCACAGAAAAGATTTTTAAACTTAAATGCAATTTACAAAATACCGAAGCTATACTAATAGCCCAGGAAAATGAAAAGGTACGTTTACCGAATGCCATTGTCAAAATAGACAACAATGGTGAATTTTTGACAACGATAATAAACGCAAACGCGATTCCAAAAACAATACATTTCTCGGATCTTAAACTTGAACCCGTTCAAAAATTTAGATCAATATTTAACGTAAATCTTCAAAATCCGGATTCCCAATACATAGACCGAAACTACGAAATAAAAAATCAATTACGCTTAGATCACTTGAACGACGAGGAGAGTGAATTAATTACTCAACTCTGTTTAGACTTTTCAGACATATTTTATCTAGAAGGTGACAACTTGACATTTACCAACGAAATCAAGCATTCAATAGACACTAACGATTCTAAACCAATTTTCACTAAATCTTATCGTTACCCCCAAATTCACAAACAAGAAGTAAAATCACAAGTTTCAAAAATGCTCGACCAAGGCATTATCCAGCCTTCAATTTCTCCCTGGTCCTCCCCAGTTTGGGTAGTCCCCAAAAAACTAGACGCTTCTGGTAAACAGAAATGGCGCGTCGTAGTTGACTACCGAAAATTAAACGAAGTAACGATAGGTGATAAATATCCTCTACCCAACATTTCCGACCTTTTAGGTCAATTAGGCAAATGCCAATATTTCACGACTTTAGACTTGGCCTCTGGCTTCCATCAAATTGAAATCAATCCCAAAGACATTCAAAAAACCGCTTTCACAGTCGAAAATGGTCATTTTGAATTCGTACGAATGCCTTTTGGACTCAAAAATGCTCCATCAACATTTCAAAGGGTGATGGACAACATTTTACTAGGAATCCAAAACGAAAGGTGTCTCGTCTATATGGACGATATCATTATCTACTCCCCTACTATCCACGAACATATTTCTCGATTAACAGAAGTCTTCAAACGTTTACAAAAAGCCAACCTCAAAATTCAGCCAGACAAATGCGAATTCCTTCGTAAAGAATTTGCCTATTTAGGACATCTTATTACAAAGGATGGTGTAAAACCGAACCCTGCCAAAGTCGAAGCAATTCTAAATTTTCCTCAACCCACAAATCAGAAAGAAATTAAATCTTTTCTAGGTTTAGCAGGCTATTATAGACGTTTCATTCCTAATTTTTCCAAAATTTCAAAACCCTTGACTAAATTGCTACAAAAAGATATACCTTTCAATTTCGACAATGACTGTACAAATTCATTTGAAACCCTAAAACAAACCTTGACAACTACTCCGATATTGATCTACCCTAACTTCGATGAACCTTTTGTCCTAACTACAGACGCTAGTGCATTTGCAATAGGTTCTGTAGTTTCACAAGGAAGTATAGGAAAAGATTTGCCAATCGCATACGCATCTCGAACTTTATGCGGCGCGGAAACCAAGTATTCAACCATTGAGCGTGAACTTTTATCTTTGGTCTGGAGTGTAAAGCATTTTAGGCCATATCTATTCGGAAGGAAGTTCAAACTCGTCACCGACCACCGACCACTCACTTGGCTATTTTCCATAAAAGACCCAGGTAGTAGACTAGCGCGTTGGCGCTTAAAACTCGAAGAATACGATTACGAAATAATATACAAACCCGGAAAAATCAATAAAAACGCGGACGCGTTGTCCAGAATAAAAATTAATCACTTTTCAGAATGTTCCAAATTTTATTCAAAAATTCTAGCCGCAAACGAAGACTCAGACGAAGACGAAATTTCAGACAACGATGACGAAATTACCGACGAACAAATCGCCCGAGAATTTGACACATTTTCCCGATTTTACAAAACCAAATCTCTAATAGACTATTCCAAAATTCAAATCACAAATAAACAACTATTAGATCGAGAAAATAAAAATATCATAACGTTTTTCCAACAAAACAACTTGACAGACCTTCACCATCAAATTATCGAGGATATTTTCGAAGAAAACCCCGAATTCTATAACAATACAATTAATATCGTTTCCAGCAAATCGACCCGACAAAGAAACTACTACATTATCGCTCTACCTTTCGACCCAGAGTCTGTGGTAGAACATCTATTTTTAACACTTTACAAACATCGAAACAAATTAGACCTTTCCAAAACTTACCATGTTGAAAACAATCTAGACTTTCCAATTCTCGAAATCCTATCATTTATTTTTGCAGAAAAAGATTTAAAACTAATCATTTGTCAAAATTTATTACGAACTCCCGATGAAGACCAACGTCCGATCATTCTCGACCAGCATCACACCGGAAAAAATAATTTACATCGTGGAATAAACGAAACAATACGTAGAATCAAAAATAAATATAATTGGCAAGGTTTAACAAAAGATGTCGAAAATTTTATAAAAAACTGCGAAACATGTCAAAGAACAAAAATCTGTCGTAAGAACCTCAACAATCCCTTAGTAATTACCGAAACCCCTAAAACTCCATTTGAGAGAGTTAATATCGATCTGTTCGAATTTCCCACGAGAAACTATGCATTAACCATCCGCGACGAGTTAACGAAATTTACTCAAGCTTATGCTGTCCCAGACAAAAGTGCAAAATCAGTTGTAAACACCCTGTTGCTATATTTCCAACACTATGGCACCCCATTAAGAATTCATTGTGATTACGGCGGTGAATTCGATAATAATTTATTAAAAGATCTTTGTACTCTCTACGACATAAATTTAACATACTCCAGCGTAGGACACCCTCAATCCAATGGATCTATCGAACGATTCCATGCCACCCTAGCGGAAATGATCAGAATACATAAAACAGAGAATCCGAACGAACATCCTTTCACAATATTACCATACGCGGTAATATGTTATAACAACTCGGTAAACAAAACTCATGGCTTTACGCCATACGAGCTTATTTTCGGACATACAGCTAACCGACCACCCGAAACCCTTTATAACCAGAAAGACCTGGTTAGAGACCTTAACAACCGGATATCCCACTATTACAAAATTGCGCGAAGTCGAACAGAAGCACAAAAACAAAAAGCCAAAGTTCGATTCGACAAAAACATTCCCGAAAATCGACACACATATAATATTGGCGACAAAGTGTACGTCAAAGAATCACAAATAAAAAACAAATTACAGAACAAATTTAACGGCCCCTTCGAAATTTTAGAAACTTCTCAATATTCTGCAACATTATTAAATCCGGAAACAAACCAAACGACTAAAGTAAACTTTGACCGAATGAAACCTTATACTGAAAATTAAATTTATTTTCAGGTTTTTCCTGCTGTTCGGATCAGCACTTGCTCAATTTAAAATAACACCAATTAACAATACAATTGGAGTATACTATCACCGAGACACAGACATTGTGATTTCTCACAAGAAATGGACTTTACTGGTACACAAAAACATATCTACCTTTAAGACAGCTTTCGACAAAAACGACAAGATCTTACAGACACTATACAACACACTCGACCCAACGTATCATTACATGAACGTCTTTTTAGGAGATGTAAAAACTCACCTCAGTTTATTGACACAAATTTCTCAATCAATACAATCAAAATTTGACGAAATTTACAGTGGCGGCCCGTCAGGGATGGCAGGGTAGGCAGTGCCCACCCAATTACATAAGCGGTAGTTATAGAGGTATATTTATATTTTTACATATTTCTGTAGTTAAATTATCAAGTAAAATTTTTCGGTTAATTAATTGTAGTATTAAAATTAAAAAGTTAGTTTTATTTATAATATTATTTTTACTACATATTAATTGTCTCATATAGGTACACTTATGAATCCGTTTCGAAACCGGGCGTAATACCGAAAGTGTTATGCGCCAAGCCAGGGTGGGCAAGCATCGCTCAGAAATCGTGAATTCAATCATAATACGTCTACGTGCATGTTGGTTATTCACTTCGATCTTACGCCTGTAATGCATATCAAAACGAGACATACGCCTTTCATGCTTAGGTTATTTACAACCTAGAGTGGTAAGGTGGGCATGCCATCTCTGAGCAAAACTTGTAATAAACAATATGATGAATACTGAATAGAATATGTTCACAATTGAAAAGACATCAAACAGGACAAATAACTAATGTATTAAAATTGATTAATCAACCCCTTATGAATATCAAATATGATAGCAATTTCTAATTTGATAAATAGGGACAAAAAAAAGTTAAAATACATATCAGTGGTGCCATATAGTTAAGTTACCTATATAACTATAATTTCGTTTTTCTTTGCGTTTTAAGGTGTATTAGAACACATGCATCTATATTGTCCAAAAAGTACTAAAATAATGTTTTATTTTATTTTACCAGTTTTAGATGTGAAATTAATATAATATGTAAATGATATAAATGTATAATATTCAAGTATGGAACTTCGCGCTCGGTGGGATGTGGACACTGCCACCCCCCATCATATGATAGATATGACGCGGCCTCCCTTTTCTTCGTTCATTTTCGGACGTGTGGAGTCAAGTCAAGTCAGTATTCGCCAATCTCAAACGTTGGAAGTTGTTACTGCTGTTTTGGAATGAGAAGATTTTGGTTTTTGGTTAGGTTTGTGTAATGTTTTTGGTTTTTGGTTAGGTTTGTGTAATGTTTTATTCTCTCAATTTTATGTTTTTTTAATTTGTAATCTGTGATCGTTGTTGGTATTTAGTAAATAGTAAGTGTCTACTTTAGCAGAAAAAGTGTGGTGAATGGACAACTGATAAATTATTAATATTAAAATATTTGCCATGGCCGACGTAAGACAAACGGTAAAGCGATAATTCTGATATTATACATTTTTTATTAGAAAACAGTTTTGCGTCCCTAACATACGACGACAAAATTTTTGTAACTAAATTAGAGCGACCTTGCCCCACTATGGAAAATCTCAATGTAAATTCAAATTCGTCCAATAGGAAATCTTGTGTCACAAAGTATCAGAAATGTTTATGGCTTTCTGGAAATTAAATAAAAAAATAAACTTTATTGCTGGCCTTGCATGTTATTCAGTAAAAATAGTAAAAGTCCATGGAATTCAACAGGGATAGTTAATTTAAAAACGTTATACAAGGCGATTGAAAGGGGCAGAGGCATCATTGAATGTTTTTTGCGTGATTTTTACACCCACTAAATTTTTGTGGAGAAGTGTCATTATTATTCGGTTCTATCCCCCATCCTGCCCATCTAGAGCTAAAAGCCACGGGCCGCCACTGGAAATTTACCTTGACACGAAACGATACAAGCGAGGAATACTAAACGGTATTGGAACAATTTTCAAATCAATAACTGGAAATTTAGATGCAGAAGATGGTCAGTATTATTCTGATTGCATCAACAAATTAAATAATGACGAGCACCAACTCGAAAATTTAATCAAAAATCAAATATCTGTCACAACTTCGGTAATCAAAAATTTCAACGCAACAATTCAAAAACTGCAAGTTGATGAAGAAACTTTCAATAAAGATATTAAAGAAATCGAAACTTCAATTCTAGACATGACTAAAGACATAGAAAATATTCACGCAAAATTAAAATTTATAGAAATCTGCGAACAGCTTATGGCAAGCTATCTATTTATCGAAGATAACTTAAACGATATCCTGAATTCTATCACTTTCGCGAGGCTTAAAATAATTCATACATCGATCATAAACCCAAAAGACTTGGTAAATTCGTTACAGGAAATCTCACAGAACCTACAAAGGAACAATTTGCCACTTCCAATCAAATTATCAAAAGTTGCACAGTATTTAGACATTATAGAACTAAAAGCTTTTCAAACAAATTCAGATTTAATATTCGTATTAGACATACCTTTAGTAGACCCTCAAACCTATTCAGTATTTCAATTATATCCTATCCCTATTTTGGATAATAGAACTGGCTTATATCATATCTTGTCAACCTCTCAGAAATATATCGCGAGAGATGATGATTCTTTAATGTACTTAACCATCCCGGACCTCAGAGAATGCAAACCACTCTACTTCAACACTAAATTATGTCTAAATCTATTTTCATACCCCATTGATGATAATGCCATTTGCGAAGCCCGTCTCTTCAAGAACCTCAAAACTCTGCCAGGAAGCTGCCAGACATCATTCATCATCGGCCAAGGATACAACGTCCAAAAGATAGACGAAAATACGTGGCTGGTTATCAACGCAGAACCATTACAGGCAACCATCAATTGTCCAGAAAGAAGTTCGAAAACTGAAGTCATCTACAAAAACTCAATAGTGAAATTACAACCTAATTGTTACGCCTTTATAGGCATCACAAAAATCCAAGCCAGTACCAACGAAGTAACCGACGTAAACGACGACACTCATCCCATCCAAATTCCATTCGAATGCTGCAACAAAATTCCAAACAACATTAGAGCACCAAACCTTAAACCAATAAAATTAAACAACCTTAACACAGAAGATCTCGAAATTGCCAAACACAAATTGGACCAATATTCCAGAGATCTAGACGATTTAATCAACGAACCATTCGTAACAAAACACATATCCTGGTTCACCTACTTCATCATTGTGCTAATATTTGGACTGTTATTTCTGTATCTATTTTGTAAGTGCAGAACAAAAAGACGAAGACTAGCCATCGATGTTTCTGCATCACCCCCATCTCCACCTAGGCCTAGCAAACCCCATAGGACATTTGCTAACCTATTCCCTTCACGAAGACGACCTACCTTAAGGAGAGAAGACAACGAAGCCGAAGACATAGAACTTACATAAAGATGAACTGTTTTGTGCCTTTTACTGACTTTTAGTGCTGGACTCTTCAGTGAACCATATTTAATTCATTTAATCATTACATTTCATTATTTTACTTATCCCTTATTAATTTCAATTGCATTAACATTTTTATACCATTTTCATTTAAACCTATCATGCTTATATTTTAGGCTTTCACGGTAAAGCCATATTTTAACCCTGGGAATATTTTTATATTATCCCATTTTACAACAAATTTATTATGTTTGTATTTTACGCTTTCTTGCTAAAGCTATATTTTAACTCTAACATTTTTATGTTATATTATTTTATGAATCAAGCTTATTGTGCTTGCATTTCATATTTTAGACGCTAAGGCTATATTCTGTATTTTAAACCTTACGATTTAACATTTTTGTACTCTTTATATTTTTCCAAATTGTACCATTATCTTTTATATACATTTTATATTCATTTCAAAAGTTGCTGCATAAAACACCAACTTTTTTTTATAAGGGGGAAGCTGTTATATTAGAAATATACTATGATATATAATATCACTGAGACAGGCTTAACCTTCTCAAACATATCATGTTACAGATTGCGTAACAGCTCTTCTCTAATAACCGCTCACGTTGGCTGAGCTTAATGTTTCTTTCTTGGTAATCTCTTATGATGCTGAATTGCCAATTCAATACTCTTTGTTCTCTAATGTTATAAATATAACCAACAGCCATTTGTACCTTCAGTCTTATACTCACATTTGGTCGAATACATTCTAAATTTATTATTGTTTATTATTATACAAAGAGTCAAGCTTAACTCCAATAAGTGAATAAAGTTTTTAAAAAGCTATTTCAAGAATCCACTATCTAACATGCATACGATCTATCGTTTTTGAGTTTTTATCGTTTTAATTATGAAACAAGTGTTGTGATAGCGCACTATAAAGATGTTTAAAAATTCGTATCTCTGTCAATATTGATCGAATGGAAATGAAAAATAAAAGGAAATTCTTCTCTTAATCGAATTTTCTACAACTTTCACTTCAACCATTTTGCGATCTGAATGACAATTTTCGAGATTTTAGCGAAAAACATGCGCGTCTCCATTGCATCGCAAAACTGTCAAAATTTCAAAAACCAGGCTACAACAGGTCGTACGAAGTTAAAAAAAACGAAATTGTGCGGATTTTTATTACCTATAACTTTCATGTGTACATATTTTACAGTAAAATTGATACTTTCCGAGTTTTTTGCGAAAAACCGATTTTTTTGCTTAATTTCTCTACCCCCCCCCCCTCCTCACCGCCGGCGTCTACGGGTGGGGATTTTTGATATATTAAAAAGTACCACAAAATAAGCTTGTTTCCAAAATTTCAGTCCGCTCTGAATTATTTCAATCAAATTTTCCCATTTTATTGGGCTAAAGGCCAATCACCGACGCCGACCCTCGCTCAGTATTCCATTGCCTCTAGCGGGTTTTTTCAGTGAGTTTTTCCAGTCTCAGCAGCCAACAACCTACTCAATGTTTTATAAGTTAACTGTTTTTTATATTCTTAGTTTAGTTAAGTCAACTGGACATTCTATTTATCACGCCCTAATAAACTTGCTAAGCAGGTAGGAGTAGGGCCTTAGATTTTTATTATTTTAAACTCTATCTCGGTTTCGCTCCGCTCCAACCTCTCAAATACCACGGTGCCCTCGTACCCTGAATATTCGGCTGGATCAGGTGCGAGTGTTCGAGTAGCTCTTTTGTACTTTTAACGACAAATAAATTTGATTGATTTGATTTGATGCCGACCCCGACGTTTCTTTCATCTTACTATAATTTTTTTATAATAATGGTTAGTTGGTTAGTAATGCACCGGCCATCGGTCCTCATTAGACAATTCCATAGAGATAAACATTAAACAAAAAAAAGTCGAGAAAGCTTGCGACCGGAGTTTGACTTTTTTTTTTATTGAAGTTTCTGCCTTGCACTCGACTCGGCCAGGCCTCTAATATGCCCACCCCCCCCCAGCACTGCGGGGGCTGGCGGGGGTTAAATGACGCCACTGGACTATATGCAACCAGAGTATATTTTCCTTATATTAAAAAATTCTGATTCGTTATAAAGTAAGTTAGTGAGATGTAGAATATGTGGAGTCCCAATTTTATAATTCCATATTTTAATATTGATTCTATCATTCCGATGTATATGATTTTAATATGTTTTATTTTTTTACATACTACATATTTGTTTAAATTTGTATAGAAGGGATCTTAGTTTTTTTACTGTGTTGTCAACTGACAGTGTCATTTTAAATGCGAATCAATATTGCTGATGAAGACATTTTTGTAATAAGTTTTATATTTTAGATGTTTGTTTCTGTGAAAGTTGGTAGTGTATTCTTATATGAGCAAAAAAGTAAATAATAAGTTTTTCATATGTTTATAGTCAGTAAGTTTTTATCAAATCAGTCTTTAATGATTTTTAATTCTTCCTTTACAGTATTCTGTATTTGGTTCCAGGAGTCTCCAGTAAAAACATAGCTGTGTCGTCTGCGAAAGATATTATTTTGCCCTTTGTATTTAAGGTAATCATATCATTAAGGTACATTATGAATATTATGGGAGCTAGCACTGTTCCTTGTGGAAGACCATAAAGTACCTTTTTTATCCCTATATTTTCCAGTTTCGTCACCAAAAAGTCAGCATTTACGGTATCAAAAGCCTTTGATAAATCGAATAACATCGTTACGACATAAAAACCTTCATACAATTTTTTATATACATGATTTAAACATTGTGTAGATGCGGTTGAATGACCAGGCCTAAAACCGTCTTGATAACTTGTTAGGATGTTATATTTTTCAAGAAAGGATAGCAATTTCCTACTACTTTCTCAATCAACTTTGATAAACTGCTAAGCAGCGATATTTGTCGATAGTTTTCTATGTCGTCTATGCTACCTTTTTTGTGAATAGGAATTATCAATGCTGTTTTAAGGCTATCAGCGAATATACCAAGGGTTAGAGATCGATTTATGAGATAAACTAGAGGCTCAGATATATTATTGATTATATTCTTAGGTACTCTATCTGTTAATTCATCACAGCCTGACGAGATTTTATTAATGACTGCAACTTCCTTTACAACTTCCGATTTAATTCCGTCTAGTCGTTATTTTTTAATTCTGAGATGAAGCCTTTAATTTCCTTTTCATCTACTGGTGACAAAAATAAAGAGTGATTTATACTAGACGTAGGGAATTTCCAGTTGGGATTTTTTATGTTATTTGCAAGCTTTGTACTAAGTTCTGTGTAAAAGTTTACAAAATCATTTGCAATTTATACTTTGTCTGTGAGTTTGGCATTGTTGGATGTATTTATTTCCTTGATTTCGATAATTTTTTGTATGTTGTTTGTTAAGTTTTGTGATAATTTCCACAGTGTTTTACTACAGTTTGCATTTTGCTCAATTTTTGTTTGATAGAATGTCTGTTTCTGATTTTCTTATTAATAAATGATTTTAGTTCCATATTTTTTGTAGTTATTTCATAATTCTGTATTATTAGGTGGCTTTTGTACTTCTTGGTACATTTTGTCCCTAGTCTTTATTGATTTCACTAATCCCTGGTTATCCAAAGCTTTCTTGTTTTGTTAATTCTGTTGTTGCCTGTTCTATTGCCCTTTTCAAATTATTTAATAAAATATTATTTGCTGTTTACATTATTTTTTATTAAATAAATATTTATGTAATTATTATTAGAAAATAGGCATAACCATCGGTACCGACATTATTGGATTTATTATTTGTATTATATTTTACTTTTCCTTTTTTGTATAGTTTCTTACTACGCGTATGGGGGGAGGGGGTTAAACTATTTTAAGGGTATAACAAGAGGAACGGATATCATCCACAAGTCCAAGTAGTTTAGAAAAATTAAAAAATATGAAAAATGTATCCTTTAAAAGCAATTTTTATTAATCTTTTTAAAACCTATTTTTGTTTATCAGATACATCTGAATTAATTATGTTATTGGTAGTTACCATTTAAATATCACACAGTAAGTATTTATTTACGCTTATATAGACAAGCAGAGAAATATTTAAATACAAGGTGAGTATATAAAATAATATTTTGTTTACGGCTTTTGGAAATGTTTTTAAATTAAATTATTGCTTGGCAAAATAATTCAGGAACAAAGAACATCTAAAATATTTTTATTGTACCTAATTTTTGTTTTTGTTATATCATATTAAATTAACCTTAAATTTTATAACATTTTATATAATGTATAGCATTTATTATATATTTATGCATTTGTTAGTTTTGTGAAAGTATTTTTTTGTCTACGACCACCTACGTAAGTTAATTTAGTGAAAGTAGAATGTATTTATTACACTCCAAAGAAGATTTAATATACATATAGCAAAAGATACGTTTTGTAAAATCAGCAAAGTATAACTGCATAATGTACTTATTTTTCTTTTACATAAATTTCAGCTGCACTGTTGTTCAGGCTGTACGCCCTGTATATAAGTAAATTAGTATTTTCTTGCTATGTTCAATTTATATCGTTATTTATAAAATATTTAAGGGGGTTTATTGTTCATTATAATATTAATTACATTAATTACCATTGTTTACGGACTTGCTATAGAGAGAAGCCTTTTTGTTAGTTATTTTTTCTTTTATTACTTTTTTTCGCGCTGATACGGTTGCAGGCAGCAACGCCTGGAACTCGACCCCGAACTTTCACTGAAGTAAGGTGTGTTCCGTTTTCAGCCGTTTTACGCTAAAGCCACATTAAAATTAAAATTAATTCTCTAATTACGATAATATATTGTGTAGTGTACACCAATCAAACAAGAAGAGCGGCCGCTGGTCCATACTGCATCGTCCGAATTGCATTGGAGGCGGTAAGTTGTCTTGCAACCAAACGTATTCAAGTTTTAACACGAATTTTGTAATACAGTCCATTTTGTTTAAATTCATTCCCAAACATTTGGTCCTTAAACGAGCCAAGGATATTGCAAATTGGCTTTAATATTCATTATTATAATAAAATCTCAATAAATTATCTTTATAGCAAGTCCACGTTAAAATTCGTTTATTAAATATATTAGCCTCAGTTACCGTGATAGTTTTTTGTGATCAATCCTTTTTTCATCGATTTTTATGTTTACCACTTTAAGTTCTTTAATATCCAGATTTATGTTTGTTCCTAGAAACTGAATAAAGTGTTTTTGTTGCCAATTTCTCATAGATTTCTGCAATTTATACTTGTTAATACGTGGTACAAATATAAAACATTAGTACGGGATTTATGTTCAAATTTTAGGCACAAATTTATTTCAGTTTAATAGTACGGGACGTTATAGCACAAAATTTGTCATTAATAATAACAGTCTACTTTTTAGTTTTCTTGGCTAATTGTATACCTATATACAGTATTATATCAATACTTACGTATTATACAGGGTGTTTTGTTGTTGTTGAGGTAAAATAATTAAATACTGGGACTTCTTAGCTTTCAATTTTACTATTAGGTACGTTATCAAGTTAATTGTGATGAATCGATTTATGCAGATTGCCTGTGATAACTTCGCAGCCTTTTCATAAACAAAATTACCAATAGGTAATAACTTTGGTGTTTATTGAATTTATAATCTTTCTCACACTTACATATAATTTTATTCATTCTTTATTTGAAAACTATCAGTTACTTAGTTTGTCAATTTCATACGAAAAAAAAAAAAAAAAAAAAAAAAAAAAAAAAAAAAAAAGTCTAACAAACTTAAACAACTGAAAGCACAAAGAGAGATGTGGCATGATCGACTTGTCTCTCTTGAAGAAATTGCTAGACGCGCGTTAACTGAACTCGACCATCGCAATATGTTTAAAATCCGATTTTTCGACATGGCAAATATTCAAGAACATTTTTTGCATCAACATAATGCAGTGTTAGCCGCCTTAGCTATCACCGATAATCCTGACTTGGAGGCTGAAAAGTTAGTTTTAGCTGAATTTGATGATTCTTTCTATAACATTAAATCGATTTATCACCAATTATTCGAAATTGATAACATTCCGGTTAATCAGACAGCTCCATCTAAATCTAATGTAAAATTACCTAAAATTGATGTACCCAAATTTGATGGCAACATAAAAAATTGGCCCACATTTATTGATTTATTTAAGGCTTTAATACATACAAACGATTCTTTATCAAATGCAGAAAGGTTCCATTTCCTTTTATCATCTTTATCAGGTAATGCATTATCAATTGTTAAGAATATTCCGTTAACAAATGAAAATTATCCAATTGCATTCAAAGCGCTAACTGATCGTTATCAAAATCCGCGGTTGCTTGCTACCACTTACTGGCGAGCAATAACTGGTGCTCCTAAATTGAAATCCGAAAGTGGTTTAGCGTTAAGAAACTTATTAGATGGCTTTTCTGAGAACTTAGACGCTTTAAAAAAGTTAAACCTTCCTGTTAATGATTGGAGCTTTGTTTTATTTCATCTTTTGGAATCGAAATTAGATCAACAAACAGTTACACGCTTTGAATTGCAACATGCATCAACCAATATTCCGTCATATCAGGAATTAGTAACATTTGTAACAAAACAATGTACAGCATTAGAATCAGTCGAAATGTCCTCATCTGCAATAATAAAGAAAACTAAGGAATTTAACGTTAATAAAAATTTTCGTTCGAACAAATCTAACTCTTCCTGTTTTATAAATGCTGTCAATGATACACATAAATGCATTATTTGTTCCTCATCACATCCTCTTTACAAATGCTCCTTATTTCACGGAAAATCTCCTCTTGATAGATTTAATTTTGCAAAACAAAAAAAATTGTGTAAAAATTGTCTTCAATCATCACACCGTACATCAGCTTGCCGTTCACAATTTTCTTGTCGAATGTGCAATTTAAAACATCATACTCTATTACATTTGATTGCTAATAATTCTATGAATTCTTCC
This sequence comes from Leptura quadrifasciata, assembly GCA_963675555.1. Lineage (NCBI taxonomy): Eukaryota > Metazoa > Arthropoda > Insecta > Coleoptera > Cerambycidae > Leptura > Leptura quadrifasciata. The sequence continues at coordinate 46,183,853 of OY776677.1, forward strand.
TCATCCGCTGCTCCACATGAAACAGGTAGTATACCTATATCTACTTCATCATCAGTAGCAGTTGATCCACTTCCTTCGACCAGTTCAGGTTGTTCATCATCAGTGAATTCATTGACTAACGTTGTGCCTAGAAATACAACAGTACTTCTTTCTACCGCACTTGTGGAAATATTAGATTCTTATGGAAACTTTCAAATAATTCGTGCTCTCCTTGACAGTGCCAGTCAAGCTAGTTTCATAACCGAAAGATGTTGCAATCGTCTTGGACTTCCTCGTTCACGATTATCGTTATCAATTCATGGCTTAGGTGACATGTCGTCCAATGCCTCAGGAAGTATTACTAGTACCATTCGGCCACCAGGCCAACTTTCGCCCAGCTTGTTAGTTGAAGCAATAGTTCTACCGAGAATCTGTGAAACTATGCCTCGTGAACAAATTCACATTCAAAACTTTTCGAAGTGGTCTAATATAAAGCTTGCTGATCCGAACTTCAATATTCCAAGTGATGTTGACCTTTTACTAGGTGCAGATATATTTCCATTAATTCTAACTAGTGGTCAAATTGCAGGTAATGAAAACCAACCTTCAGCAATTAATACCATCTTTGGGTGGATTTTAATGGGTAAAATTTCTAGTTCTCCGCGTAAATCTCTTAGCTCATTTCATAGCACTTTAGAGTTTTCATTGGATAAGTCTATTAAAAAATTTTGGGAACTTGAAGAGGTACCTCAAGTTTATTCATCATCCCAAGAAGATCTTCTCTGTGAGAAATCTTTTGTCGGTAATCACTCGAGGGATCAATCAGGTCGCTATACCGTCGCACTTCCCTTTAAAGATATTGAACCTACATTTTCGGATTCCCGTGCTATTGCCCTTCGTCGTTTTTATTCCTTAGAAAAACGCTTGCTTCATGATTCCTCTCTATCTGAATTATATTCTGATTTCATGACGGATTATTTGAACAGTGGACACATGGAACAAATCTCTCCTCAAGACATTACAAATGCTTCTGATAAAATTTACTACATTCCACATCACAGCGTGATCAAACCAGAAAGCGTCACTACCAAGCTTCGAGTTGTTTTTGATGCATCTTGCAAATCTTCCAATGGTATATCTCTAAATGATACACTCTTAAAAGGGCCGAAATTACAGAACGACATTACAACTATCTTGTTGAATTTTCGTCTACATACTTTCGTCTTTACGGCAGATATAAAACAAATGTATCGCCAAATATTAATGCAGTCTTGCCATAAGGATTATCAAAGAATTCTCTGGCGGTCTTCTCCTACGGAGCCAATTCGAGATTTTAGGTTAAACACAGTTACCTATGGTGTGTCATCTGCACCATTTCTAGCCATTCGTACCCTTCACCAGTTAGCCCAAGACGAAAAACAGCATTTTCCTCAAGCGTCCAAAATTTTGTTGTCCGACATATATGTTGATGACTTAGTAACGGGCTGTTCTTCGTTGGAAGACGCTTTAGCACTTCAAAAAGACCTTATTTCATTATTAGAAAAGGGAGGTTTTTCTCTTAGAAAGTGGACTAGTAATCATCCTAAATTACTTGATATTATCCCTAACGATCATCGGCATCAACAAGCATTATCATTTGATAATGAAGAAAATATGGGAATTAAAATTTTAGGTCTAAAATGGCTTCCGTCAACTGATTCATTTTCATATAGTGTTGAACCTTTAGACAGACCTTGTACAAAACGTACAGTTCTATCGGAGTTGGCTCGTATTTTCGATCCTCTTGGCTTCTTGGCTCCTCTCTCCTTCTTTGCCAAACATTTGATTCAATATCTATGGAGTTTGGGGTTGGAGTGGGATCAGACACCTCCCCCTGAGGTTTTGAATCGTTGGAGTCAATATAAAAGAGAACTACCTAATTTATCGTCATATAATATTTCTCGTCTCATAAAACCATATAATTTTTTATCATGTGATCTCCATGGATTTTGTGACAGTTCCGAGAAGGGTTATGCAGCTGTCATTTATTTTCGTTTTGTATGTGAAGATGATCAAGTTGTCATTTTTTTCGTGTGTGCAAAATCCAAAGTAGCTCCTTTGAAGCGAATTTCTCTACCCCGTCTTGAACTTTGCGCCGCAGTACTTCTTTCGAATCTTATAGCATTCGTTCTAAAAACGTACTCCGGAAAACTACACTTTACTAATATTTGTGCCTGGTCAGACTCATCAGTGGTCTTGTCTTGGGTTAAGTCTTCTCCTCATCGCTGGAAATCGTTCGTAAGTAATCGAGTAAGCCATATACAGGACAGGGTCTCTCCTTCGTCATGGTATCATATTCGATCATCCGAAAATCCTGCAGATTGTGCGTCCCGAGGCCTGATGCCATTAGAATTACTCAATCACCCTTTATGGTGGGCGGGGCCACATTGGCTAAAACTTTCAAGTCGCTCATGGCCGGTCAGTGATATCGAAAACATGTCTGTATCAAATGAAGAAGAAAGAAAAGTGGTTCTTTCTCTTACGGTCTATTCAGATGCATGGGATATTTTGTTGAAAAAATTCTCTTCATTGTCTAAAATTAAACGTATAGTTGCGTATTGTTCTCGCTTTTGTCATAACTTCATACATCCTAAGGATAGGAAAACATCTAATTTTAACTTTTTCGAACTTCATCAAGCTCTTGTCTTCCTGATTAAATATTCTCAACATATGACTTTTAAAGAGGATATAGCTAACATTCAAAGGGGAAAACTTGTTTCCAAACCACTACGTAAATTATCACCCTTTCTAGATGAAAATGGTATTCTTAGGGTGGGCGGTCGCCTCGTTAATTCTAATTTATCTTTGGATCAGAAACATCCCATGTTATTGGCTAGAGATCATCGCTTAACTACTCTTATTATTGAAGATACTCATCGTGAGAATTGCCATCCAGGCCTCCAAACTTTACAATATATACTTTCTCAAAATTTCTGGATATTGAACCCTAAACGGGTAATTCGTTCTGCCTTATCCAAATGTTACAAATGTTTTCGAGTCAATCCCAGGCCGGTAGAACCCTTCATGGGAAATTTGCCACCACTTCGAATATCGCAATTAAAACCATTTTCATGTGTTGGTGTGGATTTCGGCGGGCCATTTATTATAACTCTAGGAAAAACTCGAGGAGCTAAAACGCAAAAGGCGTACTTGTGTCTCTTTGTTTGTTTTGCCACTAAGGCACTTCATTTAGAGTTAGTTTCAGACCTAACCTCAGAGGCTTTTCTAGCCGCCCTCAGGCGATTTATAGGTAGGCGGGGACGTTGTTCTTATATTTATAGCGATTGTGGCACCAATTTCGTTGGAGCTCGCAAATATATCGCTGAATTAATGAGAACCGCTGTAGAAACAGAAAAATTGGAATGGCATTTCAATCCGCCTACGGCTCCACATTTTGGTGGTTTATGGGAAGCCGGAATTAAATCCGTAAAAACCCATCTAATTCGCGTGATAGGACAGCAAATTCTGACATATGAAGAGCTTTCCACAGTTTTTATACAAATTGAAGCCATGCTAAGTTCGAGACCCATTTCTCCTTTAAGTTCTGATCCTAATGACCTGAAGGCATTGACTCCCGGTCATTTTTTAACTTTGGAACCTCTTACTGCATTGCCTGATAAAGATATAACTGACATACAATTAAATCGTTTGACCAGGTGGCAGCTTTTGCAGCGTTTGCACCAAGACTTCTGGCAGCGATGGCACCGAGAATATTTGAATACATTAATGCAGCGAAATAAATAGACTAAAGTAAGTTCATCTATTTCACCCGGTGTCCTCGTCCTAATAAAGGATATTAACGCTCCTCCCTTGACCTGGCGGCTTGGTCGCATTGAAAAAATTCATCCCGGGACTGATGGGATCGCGCGTGTTGCCACTGTTCGAGTTGGTACAGGAACAATGCAAAGACCTATGGTAAAGCTTTGTCCTTTGCCAAATCAACAACAATAAAATACAAAACTTGTATTTTATGGTGGGCGGTATGTTCAGGCTGTACGCCCTGTATATAAGTAAATTAGTATTTTCTTGCTATGTTCAATTTATATCGTTATTTATAAAATATTTAAGGGGGTTTATTGTTCATTATAATATTAATTACATTAATTACCATTGTTTACGGACTTGCTATAGAGAGAAGCCTTTTTGTTAGTTATTTTTTCTTTTATTACTTTTTTTCGCGCTGATACGGTTGCAGGCAGCAACGCCTGGAACTCGACCCCGAACTTTCACTGAAGTAAGGTGTGTTCCGTTTTCAGCCGTTTTACGCTAAAGCCACATTAAAATTAAAATTAATTCTCTAATTACGATAATATATTGTGTAGTGTACACCAATCAAACAAGAAGAGCGGCCGCTGGTCCATACTGCATCGTCCGAATTGCATTGGAGGCGGTAAGTTGTCTTGCAACCAAACGTATTCAAGTTTTAACACGAATTTTGTAATACAGTCCATTTTGTTTAAATTCATTCCCAAACAACTGTTATTCTTTGTTCTGATTAATCCGAGAATCAAGTGATGCCTAAAACAATAAAGAGATATGGTAACAGAAACAACTTATCACAGAGGGTTCAGCTAATTTTGGCTATTTTTATTTATTGCTCTATTTAGTGCAAAGCATTATGAGATTTCCAGTAAATACCATTTTAATCAGGTATATTTACTCTAAATACTCTATTAACCCCTAATAAAGATTCTATTAGTTGTCTGTCATTATTAGAGTTCTGAATGAGATTCTTCCAATTTTTTGTACACTATACGAGTCGTCTGTGCAATCGGCAAATATGGTCAGGGAAATGAAATGTAAGATGCATTTCATATAAAAATTAGCTAGCAAGACTTTCTAGGGTAGGTATTTGGACTTTGGCGGTTACAATCGCTGTTGGCGACTGTAAATTTCAACCAGAAGCCAATAGTTTAAAAAGATATTCAAACTTCAAGATGACACCCATGCGCTGAAACTCTCATTTATTCTCTTTTCTTTGAGCTACAAACAAATGTTATGCGCTGCCCTCTAACGGAGAGAGATGCAATTAGTCCCTGGTCAGACTGAAGGAGACCTGTTTTAGTTGACGGCCGGTAGGGTGGCGCCATCTCTGGGCCAATTGACGAACCGCCATTTAGCGTCTAGAAAACAATAGAAATTTCCACCATATTCCAGAAAGGTTCTGGAAGGAGATTCGAGTACGTTCCGTTCGAGTATATATAAGAAGTGAAGGCGAATAGGCAGGGAAGAGTATTATATTAGACAAACAAGTGATCAGATGAAAAAGAACAGTAATAAAGTTGTGATTGAAAGTAGTGGATTTATGTTAGGTTAACGTTATCATTAGTTGTGTTATTTTTAAGGATTAATTGTTGAAATTCAAGTGATAAATAAAGTAGTGGTTTTTGAAGATTTTTGTTGCGATTTATTGAACCTACGTACAGAGTGTTTACTGGAGGATGTAAATACGTGACACAAAATGTAGAGTGCATAAATAGAGTTTTTAATGTCAAGAAAGTCAGAAATGCATAAGAACGTAACTATTTAGTTAATTTCAACATATAGGTATCACTTGTGAATTTACATGATATTTCAGTACACATTGCCTAATATACCTAATCAAGTTGTCTGTTGTAAAAGATGGTCTAACAGTTATATAATTATAATTTTGGTATTATACACGAATATTTTCATTCAAAACTAAAACCGATAAATGTTTTCTTTTATACATCGAGTCGACTCAAAAAGCAACATTTTCTAAATAAACCAAACCAAATAACTGTTACATATATTAGCGATATTGTCTAGCCTTCGAAAATAGCTCTACTCCTTTTTGTGGTTATATTACTTGCTTGGCACTCGACCTGGAATAGATTTGAGACGCCTGGATCGCCTGTACTTTGACAGCTAGGATTTGTCACTCACACAAGAATTAGACTTTTGTCTAATTCACTAATACGTACAGCACTAAAAATATTACAATTAAATTTAACACTTTCTTTTTAGATGTTACAAAAAAACAAAATTATGTACACTTTAGAACTATATTTTGCGTAATAGATACGAAAAACTTCTTAGCGAATAAGGACCCAGTGGTTATGACAATATATCAACTAATTTAGTAAAGAAATAATAAATAAATAAGTAAACACCACAGAAATTAGACAATCCCAATTCCAGAAGCCAGAGGCTTGTGCGGAAGGAGGTTACACATTGAAAAAAACGCGGACATACAACCATTTCCACCGACAGAGCCAGTGTCGGAGCCAGGATTCGAACCCGGTGGCGCGACAGCCGCCGTGTGATTAATCGCGATTGCCACCTTGCGCCTTAACCCACGCGGCTATCGATCAGACAGACAAATGCATCACTATTCTGGCAGATGAATTAACAAAACTATTTGATATATCTTTTATTCAAGGTATCGTCTCGGACTGCCTGAAAAAATCGCATACAATTCCAATTTTTGAAAGGGGTAACAGAAATTCGATGAATAATTACAGACCAGTGGCTCTTATTATAAGTATTTCAAAAATACATGAAAAACTTGTAGATAGCAGACGTTTGCATTTTGCTAACAAGTCAAATTTATTATGTAGACACCAACATGGTCATTTAAAAAGCAATTCCACTAGTTCTGCGATGACGGACTCAAGATATAACATTTATGAGAAATTGGATAAGGGTTTCCAAGTGAGTGGTATTGCATGCGATCTTAGTAAGGCATTTGATAGTATAAGTGTTTAGGTTTTGCTGGTAAAACTTAATTTTTATGGTCCATTCTATTCGAACTATATTACAATATGTAAAAAACCGGTACACACACAGAGGCAAAAGATTACTTGCATTAAGAACACCACCACTGTCAAGAGATTAACATATTTCGGGACTTCTCTCGAAAGTGCCCCCGAGAGACATGCTGACACGTCACCTCTCTTCAATGCCAACCACACAAAGCCGAACATCCTAATTAATTAAATAAATTAGGAAACATGACAGCTCATTATAAAAATTTATGTTGGGCCAAATCCGTGTCAAGGAGAAGGAAAATTACTCCGTATATTTCCATGATCTTTTTGATTCGTATCTGTCCTTTTACAGTTGTTAAAATATTTGAATTTTTTATTCCCTTTTATGTACAGTATGTAATATAATCGATCTATTGCCATCTTCAGGAAACTGTTCACTTCGTGGTTCATTAGGCTCTCAAAGCTCTGAAGTGAGTAGGATGCATTCTAAAACGGTAATAGACTACCAGGTATCTCCGACGAGATTGGTTGCACATAACTGCATACAGATGAAATAGCTGTGAAAACATTAGATAAACACAACCAATGAGAAACCGAATAAGAGAGGGAGTAAAAATAACTTTAATTAATAGGACATGAACCCACCTGTGGGATATATTACAGAATCGCAAATGGGTCGAAAAAGGTACTTTTAAGTCCAAAACATTATATGTACTTGATGGGGACCCTACAAATGACGTAGTCCCGGGCGTCCATTAGATAGATAAACAGATAGATACACTTTATTAGTTCACTGTATAAGAAATACAAATTACCCATACGGGTGTTGAACATGTCAAACACCTAAACCTAAACTAAAACTACAATGGACAGAAATTAATTCGAGGATAAAAAAAGGAACAAAAAACACATACACAATGATACATTAAAATTATGGTAAACATACAAAAAAGTTAAAAGTTTCCAGACATAGATATTAAAAGTTATAATTACAAAAAATATTCAATAATGTTATATTATTCTTATATTTGTAGGCATTTTGTTATAAATTTTGGTGCATTATCCCAAAAATGAGCATAAAACAGCTCAGATGTGCAGTGGGAATTTTAACAGAGCACTGCACATTGTCAAATTTGTGAAGGATAATTCGCAATACAGGATGTGTGCTAAAGAGGAAGAAACCTCTCGTCTTTGATGTGAATTCTCAAAGCTATATACATTTTGAGGAACCATTTGTAACCATTAGTACACCAGGTAAGGAAAAAATCATCATGAGTTAAAAAGCAGGTAACGTTAATGGAATTTCGATAGAGAGGTTTTTACTAGACATAACCTTTGGAGGGTTTTGCGTTATTTAAAAAAAAATAGAACTACAAATTTAGATTAGGAGTAATAAGTTTGTTTTTGTGGTTGTTGGTATGCTGTTTAATTACAAAAGATGTAAATGTTTCATATTTGCCTTCTAATATTTAATTTTTAATCAGTTTCTTGTAAATTTATATATTTGGTATCAAAAGTTATAATATATTCTAAAAACCACTTACTTAATAAATAATATAATAGATAAAAAAATATTTATCCAGATGTTAAATATATGCAGCGGATGCGTTTTGCATTTATAAGTACTTACAGGTTTGTAGAAATAGATAAACGATTTCTTAGAATGTGTAATGACTGGATTTTTGCTTTGACAATTTCTGTTAATGATTCTGAGAGTACCTAACAATTTTCATACGTGATAAAAATTTCCAATCATTATCCAATCGTAGTAGTTATGGATGAAAAAATACATTGTCTCATTGAGATAAAAAAAGCCCATGGTAATTTAATATTATCTAAAAATAATTATAGCCAAACCAAATCAACTTGAACCAACTAATTATAAGCTAGATGAACAGTGGTAGTGGATGATGAGAAAATTTTACTCCTAATAGTCGAGCGGTTAAGACGCCTCACGATAGTTATTAAGGGAGACCAAATTTTTGAAAATAAAAAGTAATACCAATTTAATAGAAGTTTTGAGGAACTAGTCCATAGATAAAATAAAAACTACAACTCTTTTGGTTGGTAAAAACGAAGGATACAGTCAAATGTGGCAAAATGTGTTAAATAATATTACGACCTAAAGTCAAGTCAACCAAACGAGGTGTCAGATCTTACGAATCCTTGTAGTGAGAGAGAACAATAAAAAAACAAGTAAAAATAATGCACTTTATTATAACAATATTCAAAGTACTGTAAAAAAACAAGACAGGTAAAAATCTTACAATAAAATAAATCTCAGCTAACGCTAATAAAAAGAATTATTTAATTTAAGCAAATTTTACAATGAAAATGATATACAGTAGTTATAATTCAAGCAGGAAATATCTGAGACAGAAAAAAAACATAACAAAACCTTTATGACATCATTATTATCGCCGCGGGCCACCGGCGGATGCCTAACATCAACGACTCGCCGCACATTAAAAACCAGCGAGAGGCTTTGCAGTCGAGGGCCGGTCGAGGTAGCACAAAGAGTAATGGTATTTTAATGAGGTCGTAAAGTTTCTGTTATGTTTTTCTGTCTCAGATATTTCTTACTTGAACTATACTTAACTTTTACTTAATAATTTTAAAAGTTCCCAGGCACTCCAGACTTGAAGGTCCTCGCAATGATTAGATAGATAGAGGTTTTCTCAATAGTATAGTTTTAAATCAGGGCAAATTTGTATACCAGAATTCGTGTACCAAAGAATAGCAAATGATCCAAAAGTCCAAATCAATAATCAATAACAGAATAATTGGTATGTTCTGTATCAAAATCGAAAATCTAGCCGTACCAAAATCGAAATTTGGCCTGACCAAAATCATCTATAATTAAATTTACAAAATTAGTCTCAAAATTAACCTCTAATAGTGCAGTGTCGAACCCGTTTCCAGAGACCAAAAATCGACAAAATTCTTAGCATTATATGAATGGTTGGAAAATTTACGATTGATGGTATATAAATGGGGGAAAATCGATTGAACCCCAACAAATAACCGGAAGTAGGATGGGGATGGAAAAAGGTGTGCTTTTAGGGGTGTATTTTTCCGACCTCCTACAGAAAAAGTTAAATGCAAAAGTTGTAGATTATTGAAGGATCTATAACTTTTATTCTTATATCTTTCTCGAATTTTTCAACATAACCTCAAGAGAGAAAAACGTCAAAACCCAATTTTTTGATTTTTTATTTCCCCACAAAAATGATTCGATTTAATGAAATTTGGTGAAAATAGACATTTTTATCTCTCAAATAAGCTGTAATTTTTTTGAAGTGAAATCCTACCCCTTTATCCCTTCTGGAATCATATAACATAGAGGCTACAATACAAGATTATACTCGAATAACCGATAGGTCGAAAACATGTATCGATAACACATTAACTAATATTTCCTAATGTTATTACGAAGCTACTGTAATAAGATCACATATATCAGATCATATGGCTACAAAATGTGTGCTGAAAATTAACAATAAACCGAATTCAGACTTTAAATACGTGCGATGTTTTAATGATACAAATAACCAGTCTTTTATAAATTCATTAGAAATGGAAAATTGGTCAAATATTTTTGATATTGAGGAAAATGATGTAAATTATCAGTGGAATAGTTTTATGTCTACTTTCAGTAATATTTTTTATAATTCCTTTCCATTAAAAAAAGTCTATGATCACAAAAATGATGAAAATATTTATGTAAATAATGAAGATATTGTAAATTGTAGAAAACAGCTGAGCACTTTATCTATTGTAATACGATATAATAATCAGTACAAGGACATGTACAATAAAGAAAAGCAGAAATTAGAGTTGTTATTAACAGAAGCCAAAAAGCAATACTTTGATAATAAAATAAAAAACTCAGATAATATATCAAAGGCTACCTGGAGAGTGGTGGAAAACGTGTCCGGAAATTTAAAAAGAACAAAAAATACAACGGTAAATGTTAAAGAAAATGCACAAGATATGTCCAATAAATTGAACAATTTTTTTATTGACGCAGCAGCAGAATCAATGAAAAATATCCAGAAAATTCCCTTCAATAATAATATCGCAATAAATCCAAATGAATTAATTTTTGAGCACATATCTGAAACCGAAATAATTGATATAGTGAAATCATTAAAAAATAAAAACAGCTCGGGGTATGATGAAATATCTACATCATTAATTAAAAAATGTATAAACTATATAGTTGAACCACTCACTTACATAATCAACAATTCTATTAAATATGGAATTTTTCCAGAATCATTAAAACTGGCGATGGTGGTACCTATTCATAAAAAAGGAGATGAAAATGAAATAGAAAACTTTAGATCAATTAGCCTGTTGCCAGCTTTTTCTAAAATTTATGAAAAGGTAGTATGTATCCAAATATAAAAATTTTTGAATGATAATAATCTTTTTAATGAAAATCAACATGGTTTTATGAAAGGAAAAAGTATTGATACTGCCATATTTGATTATGTAAATCAAATTTTAACCACCCTCGAAGCAAATGAAATACCCTTAGGATTTTTTTTAAATTTGACAAAAGCTTATGACAGCATTAATCATGAAATTCTGCTACAAAAACTTGAAAGGTATGGACTTACATCGACAGCATTGGGTTGGGTAAAGTCATATCTAGAAAATCGCAAACAATTTGTAAAACCAATTTCACAAAGTAAAGAGATAAAATCAACAACAAAAAATATTAAAATGGGGGTCTCCCAAGGAAGCATATTAGGGCCCTTACTGTTTAACATCTATATCAATGATTTATGTAGTTTACTAAGTAACAGCAGGCATTTAATGGTAAATTATGCTGACAATACTAGTTTACTGGTGAGAGCTAAGGATTTTTCACAATTAATACAGGAAGCCAGCTTTGTCCTTAATGTGATTCAAAAGTGGCTCTTAGAAAACAATTTAATTCTTAATAAAGAAAAGACCAAATTTGTCATTTTTAAAACTAGTAAGTAAACAAAAGATTTTCCACTGAACACCATAATTAATAATGATAATGTGCATTTTATCTCAGCAACCAAATTTCTAGGTGTAACTACTGACACCAATTTATGCTGGACACAACAATTAGTGAAAAAATTAAACAGTGTCACCTACAGTATGAGGGTGGTTAAAAAATATGTAACATATAAAACTTTGCGAATGATATATTATGTATGCTTTGTATCACGATTAAGATTCGGTGTGATATTTTGGGGCGGTACTGCTGCTGCAGAAATAAACAAAGTATTAATAGTACAAAAGCAAGCTATACGCTGTATGCATGATATTCCTCTAAGGGAATCTTGTAGAGGTTCCTTTAGAAAAAATAGATTACTAACAGTTGCTGCAATATACATCTTTGAATGCTTAATGTTTAATTTTAAATACAAAAATAAATATGAACAACATGAGACAACTCACAATTATAACACTAGACACAATAATTATAATTTCCCAATCCACAGGTTAAGCATGATAGAAAATGGTCCTTGCTATGCTAGTATGAGATTTTTCAATATTCTACCAAGCCGCATAAAAAATATACAAAATATTAAAAAATATAAAAGAGAGCTTTTTAATTTATTAGTAGAAATTGAACCATATACCACAAAAGAATTTATGGAGTATAAAAGAGCACGACTATAACTGTTACTGTTTTAACGTTTTAATTTTGTCCAATTTGGATTCTGTTTTGTATTCTTTTATACATATATATGTTTTATAAGTTATACTATATATTGTTTTGACGTTATTCAACCCATTGTTACGTGATGCTGTTATCTCTGTAATGTGGCTGTTTGAAATAAAATTATTATTATTATTATTATTTGTTTTTTATTTTAAGCGAATTCGATTTGAAAACAAGGGCCTAATTTTCAATCAAAAAAGTTGATTAACAAAATTTTGATTTTTGTTTATTTCAGAACGGAATTTTTTCGTTGAAACCTCTACTTTAAGACGGTGTAAAAAAATCATACTGTTACTGTGGAAACAAATTGTCAAAAATGGGAAAAACAGCAAAGATTTTTTCAAGATTGATTTTTTCCGTAATTCTCACGAATTCTTCATTGTTTATCGAAATGAAGTATTGAGAGTGATGCAAAATGATAATTTCAATGTAATATCAAATAAGGGAACTTTGATTAACCGTTTAAGGTTCGGGATGTTGAGAAACAAATTGTTTAAACAATAGTTTCACATAAAAAAAACTTTTAGGATGTAAAGAAACAGCAGGTGGTTAAGACACAGGTTCCGAAGGATTGGAAAAAAAATCGTAAGAACGGAACAACTGAATGACGATGAAATTGGACCACTATTGAAGGCAGAAGAAAAAGGAATCCGCCCGGAATGGAAGGGCGTTTCTAGCAAAAGTTGTTGGCTTTGTGGACGCAATGGAATTCCCTAAGGCTTGAAAATAGACTTATTACCATGCAGCTGATGATACTCAGATGCCGGGTACCAAAAGTACTTCGAGAAGTACACGAAGGAATATCCGGAGAGCATTTTGGTAAATATAGGACCTTTGCTAGAGTACGGGAACGACTCTACTGGACAAATAGCCGCCAGGACGTAGAAACTTAGTGTCGCAGATGCGTGGCTTGTGCAGATGCGGCCATCATGGGGTCACCTACAGGAAGTGGTTACCGAATGATGACTTGATATGACAGTAACGTCAGTTTGGCGGGATTCAGGATGGGAGACTTGGTTTGGTTGCACTGTAACGATGAATCCTAATTTTGCTTATTAGTTAGTAATTCAAAATAAGTTGAGTATGTATGAACGAAGATAAATTGGGTCCGTCGTAACGAACACATTATCTGTAGGTATCCCAGACAATATTGTAACCAAGAAAACATAACGGCACAGCAACCCTCTACTATATAAAGCGATGCACGAGCTTAGTTTGATGAAAAGAGTCACGACACCTGACCGGGAACTCCTTCTCCTAACCTCAACATTGGTACGCAGGTTTATGATTAATACTTCTTGCTCAATGGGATGTTGTCGCAAGTTCAGTAGAGAGAAACGCCCTCACTGAATATGACAGTCCACATTATAAGCTTGTACTATTTGTAGAGCTGAGTGCACGATTTGTAGGGTGCGCGTCAACGTCGGTCAATAACCCAACAAGTGGCATAGAGATTTTGTCATATTAGTTGTCAAAAGTGACAGATGTCAAAGTAACTGTCAAAGTGACAGATAGTTATCAGAATTCAGTTGTCAGAGTATCATATGTCATAGTTGATAGACAATTACTAATATATTATTAACGAACCTCATATTCATCGTAATTCGACATCTCCGAATTACGGGCTGTCTATAAATCCATTTATCCTAGTAAAGGGTGCTAGTTGCGTAACCAATGATTCTTGGTAATCTTTTATAACATTAGGTTTCGTATGGTAGTATTTTACGTCTGTAAATAAACATCACCATTTCATGTTATCATTTGTTTTATCCAATATTGTTGAATTGATATTATCGTCCTTGACTTTGATTTGAATCCTGGATTTACTCCACTGTTAGTTATGCGAGCACGTAACGGAAACGTTATAGTACAACCCACAGCGGAGTGAAGAAGGAGTCTCGTATTCTGTCACTCGGATAAATGACGTCGATTACCGAATTCAACGTAGTAAGAAGTCCAAGATGAAAATCATGCACCTGGATAGACTGACGAAGTATGTCGAGGATTCTGAATTTCCTGACTGGGACGTTCAGGCTCAAGGAGGGGGCAGTATTATGTGCACGCCTACGCCACTGCCTCATAGAAAATTCGAGAAGGGCCCAGAAACACCGCGAAGGATAGACTGGAAAATTCTAGAATTATCGCCGTTGATATATGTATACAGGGAGTAGATCGGCGCACTGAGTTCAGTTTTATATTAGACGAACAAGTGAACAGGCAAAATAAGAACAGTAATAAGTTGCGAATTGTATTAATGTTTGTAGTTGTACTTAGTGTGTTATAATAACGACTAATTTTTGTAGTTAAGTATTAAATAAAGTAGTGGTTAGTGAAAAGTCTTATTGCAATTATTTGAACTCACGTACAGGGTGTTTACTGGAGATTGTAAACATGTAACATATAGATAACTGTAAGAAAATTAATTATTCGTTCTAAATTAGAAATAATATTTCTAGTTCATTATGAAAATGGCATATTAAGCATTGGGTGGCCATTTTATATTCCTCCAATTAGAGTTGTCGAGGGTGACATTGAGCACAGACATAACGAAAAGCTACATGCAAGCGAACATGTTCCAAGAGCACGGAAATATTTTTTCGTTATTTTCGTTGGAAAAAATATTACCATGATTAACTTCACTTCCGTATTAAAAAAAGCTGCTGCCGTGAAAATGACATAAGTAAATTAAAGACGCAAAACATGTAATTGATATACGATTTTTTATTTTTAGAAGTATTTAGCATACATTATCAATAAACTAATGGTAACTAATGATAGTTTCTTTTTTAATTACCTATATTTAAGTTAATTATTTCTTATTAATAAGCAATAATAATAAAGGTATTACCAATTTACAATTACTCCTGAATGTTTTAAATTTAATACGACAATTCTTAATGCGTATTCAATTCAATTCAATCTTTGTTGTTTCTAAAAAACCACAGTTTTTATAACAAGGAGCTTAGTTGATTTAGTAATATACTAAAAAGGAAAAAAACAGGAAAATTTTATTCACAATAAATTAATTAATTAATTATTCATCTTGCTAGTAGGTCTAACAAATGTTAGTTGCCTAGAGCTAGGGCCCAAATAAACTAGTTGCAAAGTAAGTGACTTTTGGCACTGTCTTCCTATTAATTTCAATTAAACTAAAATGATCAGAGAAAGGAAAAAGAGAAAAGAAAAATAATAATAAACAATACATGGCATAATGGAGACCCTAACTTACAATTAGTATTAAACTAGAAGCAAAATTATTATTCATTTAATATAAAGGAGTGTAATTTTATTCCATATATGTGAAAATATCGACTTCACAATCGAGGGCGTTATATTATTGAGAGCGTTTATAAAATGATCAACATCAACAGGAAAATTAACGTTTGAAGGCCTAATTGAGGCATAAATCGGACAATTAAATATAAGGTGAAAGATAGTTTCATAGCAATTCTGGTTGCAAACTGTGCATGTTTCTTTGGGGTTAATATTGTAGGTGTAGCCTTTAAAGCTAAATTTGATAGCATATTCGTACATAACCGGAGTTGAGAAATAACGCGGGTAACGTGAATCGGTAGATTAATTTGTAGGTAGTCTTGGAAATAGTGATTTATTGTTAAGTGTCTGTAAAGCATTAAATATGATGACTGATTTAGTAGGGCTATATCCTCTTCTCGTAAATTGTATTTATAGTTATCTAAGAGTAATTTTTTTATTTTGAGGGTATCGCCATTGATTTCACTCCATTAGTCAGTAAATCCAGCACATTCAAGACATCGTTTGAACTAATTCACCCAGTTGTATTTTAAATCTATTGTGCTGTCTAGATTTATCTGCCGCAAGAAGCAAATTTTTGGAAGGCGGTAGTCCACCATTTCAAAAATTTCTATGGCCCAGTTTAATGCAAGTTTAAATATGTAAAATGAGATCTTAACTCTTCCTGTCTCTAATCTAACCGCGAAATCTGCTGTGTTTTTAAGGAGTAAAAGAACTCTTTTAAAAAATCGGCAGCTACTGGAAGCTTCTGGATCCTCCCCACTCGGGGGATCTTTGAAACCGAGGAGAGCATTAAATTATGTGACAAAACGGCACTAAACGTAATCCGATCTCATCCAAAACCTTTTCAGATCTTCTGGGGCACTAAAAAAACCCTCAACTTAATGAATTTACAATCATCTATGCGAGTTATTACCTACATTATCGCTCGCTGAATAATATACTATTAGGATATTAATATTAACAACTTTAGCATGACTTGAACGACTAAGAAAGTCTAGTTATCCTAAATACTACAGATTTGTAAAACAACAAACTGAAAATTGGTAAAATGATAATCTATAATAAATTCAACGAAGGTACAGAAGGCATATGATATTGATATTGTTACATCTGCCTTTAAAGTTTGTGACAATCCACTAAAAGTTACAAATATGCCGAAATCTTATTAACATGACATGACACTAACGTCATCGGATGACAAACGATGACAATGACAATCGTCAAAATTTGCTCATTGCAATCCGATCGCTCGCGGCTGTCTTCGTTAAATGAAACATTAGCATTTCAGTAATTTTACTAGATTTTTAGAGGAATATTTGTAGTTTAATTCTTCGATTTGTCTGTATATACATTTAAAAACAGCACTAAACGTAATCCGCTCTACTTCTAGAGCAGTGAAGAAACCCTCACACGTGAATTGACACGTGATGTGACGAGTTTCACGACGTAACGGCTACGCGCATCAATCATGTCATGCGAAATGCGATCCATGCTTCATATCTGCTTTGTTTTTAATTTTTTCCACGGAAACCAAATAGAAAGGGTAGAAGTGTGATATATCGTTGAAATCAGAATTTTAACTGCTTTTCAATGGTCCCATTGCAAATTGAAAGTAATTATAAAATAAACAACTTGTTGTGTCAAAATGGTACTAAACGTAATCCGATCTCAACCAAAACCTGTTCTTCAGTTCTTCTGGGGCACTAAAGAAACGCACATGCAAAGTTTCATTCAAATTCATGCAGTAGTTTCAGCGCTATCGTGCTAAAACACATACACACATACACACACACACACACAGACATTTTTCAAAAACCACTTTTTTGGGTTCCTAGGACTTCAAAACGTAAATCTTTGATGTTATCTCAATTTTTGTTTTTGAACCAATTTTAGTAACTTCTCACAATTTTATTGTGGAGACGTTAAGAAAGTAAGTTGGATTCGTTCCAGCACATCTGTATATCGCATACGCCGTACTGGTATACAGTTGATTACTACACTAGTAACTAAGGAATCATATAAGTAAACTCGAGATCGCCACGAGTTCATTTTTGTTTTTGCCATTATGGGGATTACTGATCCAATGGCCTGCTTTGCTATTTTAAGAGTACAGTATGTCATTTCTCGGAAAAATGAGGCCGATGAAAAGGTCACACCGAGGTAAACAATTGTTTTTACAACTTCAAGTGGATTGAGTGCATAATAAAAATTGTAATTGTAAAAGTTTAGATGATGAAGTCCTCTCGAGAAAACCATTATTTTTGTTTTGTTTACGTTTACACTAAGGAGGTTTTGCTCGCTATATTGCACAAGAATTTTAAGTTTACGTTTTAGATCAATCTCAGTATCAGAGATAATAACAAGGTCATCTGCATAAAAGAGCATCATCAGCTCACTCTTATTATCAATATTAACACCTTATGTACCCTTGACTGTGAAAAATTGATCAATATCGGCCACAAATAATGAACAAAGCAGCGGGCTGAGAGTTTCACCCTGCAGCACCCCTGTAGTAATATTTACTGACCGAGTGAAACAATCAGCAGTTATGACCTTCATAGTTGCGTTTTCATAAATTTCCCGTATGAGCGAAATAAAATTATTGCTAACACCTATATTAAACAGTTTTTGCCAGAGTAGCGCATGACTTATAGAGTCAAAAGCCCTTTTATAGTCAACAAAAGCCACAAAAACTTTACGTTTTTTTAGTCTCAGCTGCAATTGTATAATATAGCTTAATATAAATGTATTATCGATGCATCCTCGATTTTTTCTAAAACCTGCCTGCGTTTCTGGGAGTATGTAGTTTTCTTCAGCCCATGTAGTCAGCCTGTCCTGTAATACATGTGTATAAAAAATTTCAGGGCAATTAATAAGCGCTATACCTCGATAATTGCTCGGGTCATAGATAGGCCCTTTTTTATGTAACATCCTCATAATGACTTTACTCCAATTTTGAGGGATCGAATGAGTCTCTAATATTTGATTAAATAGGTATGTTATAAACAACATCCAGCTACTGGGTAAATGTTTGTAAAATTCATAAGGGATTCTATCGGATCCCGGTGATTTGTTATTGCCACAGGCATTTAATACATTATATATTTTTTTTTCAGAAGTACTGATTGGGCGATCCAGTATTGGGTGAGTTGCCTCAAAGTACAATGTATCATCTATAATTCTTGGTGGATAAATATTTAAATAAAATGTTTCTCAGACTTCTACAGAAATATTTGATTTAGCCATTGTGACACGAATTTTTTTAATTGCTGCCCAAAAACTTCTTGAATCATGATAATTGGATAACGTCTCCGTCATTCGTATAAAATAATTTTGCTTTTTTGCTTGTTAGTAATAGTTTGTACGCTTTTTTGGCTTCGAGACAATTCTTAATGCGTATCGTTATTACATTATACCTACAATAAATTACTACCAGACATTTTTAATTTAGGAATAAGAATGATTGGGACAAAAGAAACTAAAGCATTTTTAGCTCAAAAGTCACATTTATTGTATGTTTCAATTATTATAAAACTATTTCATAAGAAATAAATTTCCCATTTTAAATGAATATTCAAATATTCCAAGTTTTAAATTTCATTACTTCGCGCTCTTATGTGCCTATTATAAGTATATGCAACCAGTTATTTAGTGTGCGCCATTTATAGTTTTATAATTTATTATTTACCCATAGTAACACAGTCACAACTAATAAAGTGAACATGGAAAGAAAATAAAAAATTCACAGACCTTGCATCTTACGTAAATATCTTAAGCGTTGTCTAAACGTTAATAATTGTGGCCTTCTATTCATCTTCATTTCTCTTTTACTACAGATATGGTCTGATCACAAATTCTACAAAAATAATAAAATTAATTACCTAGTCTATTGGAAAAATATCCCAGACGTCTGTGACGTTTATGTAAAAGGAACAGTCAGAGACTATTTGCTGCAACTAATACAATTATAATAGAAATAATAATAAAACATTATTCTACTTCCTTATGTAAATTCGCTGTTTTCCGTACAGTCTGTAGAATGAATAAGTGGGCCACTCCAGTTATAGACCGTGGGATAGTGACAGATTTTTTGAAACGTTTGGTTCCTATCTGGCGTTTTGGGGGCTTTTGTGCCTGTTTTGTACTAACCATTTTCGTGATTATCAATTGGTTATCCAGTGCCCCTAAGCGGAAAACAAAAAGAAAAATTTCATGAAAATGAGCAATTTGAAACGTTTTGTTCCTATCTGGCGTCAAGTTAGATTTACGTTTTAAAGAAAAACATCTGACGGAAGCTTATCGCCAGACAAATTCCGTGGGCCCTAAGGCCTGAAATTTCAATCCGAAGTTGTAAGCAAAATGGTCCAGAATCAAACGATTTAGCTCTTTCTTATCTGAGAATTGCATATAGATAAATAGATTATAATTATCGTGATATAACAAATGCCAGACAAATTCCGAGAGCCCAACAGTGAAAAAATTATTTTTCAAGTTGTCTACTTTTCCACGAAAATCAAACGATTTACATTCATCTGCCATTTGTTTTTTTGTTAATATTAAGCAATAAGTAGTTTCAATTTAAGAGTTCCGGACGAATTGGTTGGGGCCCTTGGATAGCCAGACAAAAAGAAAAGCACGAAAAAATGCAATTTTTTCAAACGATTTATTCCTGTCTGGCATTTGTATTTTAAAAAGATATGTTAATAGATAAGCCATATTTCTAGTCCCAGATAAAGAGCTTGGGCCCAGACGTACATATGTTGAATGAAAGTATTAAAAATCAAAAAACAGTCGTGCAAAAATCGATGCATTTTCAAACGATTTACACTCGTCTGGGATTTGTTTTTTTTTAAGGATATGTTAATAAATAAACCATATTTCAAGTCCCAGACAAAAATCTGGGACGCAGCTGTAGATATTTTGACCGAAACTATTGACAAATCGAAAAACAGTTGGGCAAAGATCGATGCATTTCCAAACGATTCACACTCGTACGGCATTTGGTTTGTTGAAAATGTATGTTTATATAAGGTTAATTATAAGCAACATTTTTATATATACAGTACGTCCCAAAAGTCAAAAGGTTTAGGAAAATCGGAAACTGGCAATTCTTGCAAATCGCTTGGACAGGTCAATTTTGTTTCCTTGGGGCATGAACTTTGATAAAGTTCAGTTCTCAAAAATGTTACACTGGCGGCAGAAGGGGGCGAAATTGTTTTTTCAACTAGCAACCACCTTTTTTTATTGCACGGTATGAAAGTTTAGCTCTTTCTGATTCATTTGGTGTGCAACATATGGGGGGTGAGAAAATTTTCAAAGATAATTTCGTAGTAAACAGGTTTTTCGATTTTTTCTAAAAATTTTCACCACCAACCCACCACAAAAGGTAGTTGCTATTTGTAAAAACAACCTTGCCCTCTTTCTACGCCACTGGTCACATGCCCAAAGAAAACAATATTGACTTGCCCAAAAGATTTTCTCTCAAGATTTGCCCCGTTTTCGAATTGCTGCACTGTGCATTTGGGAATTGTTGTTAATATATTATGATATTATCAAATATTATGGAGTAATACCACTGCACAACTTACTCTTTCTCAAAACTAAAAAGTATTGAAAACCATTTCTTGTAGAATATTATTAGTATTTGAAATATAGTTATCGTCGTGTAGTAGGCACTATCGCCCATTTATTTACATATATTACTAAAATGCAAAAATTTTATTTAAAAAAAGAACATTATTCTCCGTCCTCGGTTTCTGAATTATCGTTTTCTATATCTATGTTGTAAAGGATCTTCATCCATATCTAAATTTTCATAAGTATCATAGTATCATGAATTTCAAATGAGAAGAAAATGGCATTTAAGTCATGACGTGAAATAAATTTGTTTAAATGTGTATAATACTCTTTTACAACGACAAGCTAATGTAATGCCAGACGAGTGTAAATCGTTTGAAAATGCATCGATTTTTACATGACTATTTTTTTATTTTTAGATACTTTCACTCAACATGTCTACGGTTGGGCCCAAGGAACGATTGCTTTATTTTTGGACTTTTGGCCAGGTTTTTGGAATTTTGTCCGACTTGCCTTTATAAAATGATTCGACCTCCTAGAGCATAAAATTCAGCAGACGCTAAGTTTGTATATCAAAATTTGATTAAAACTACCTGTTTGTAGTTTTTCGTTAATCCGGTCGTAGAAAAAGTGGATCTCGAGTGAAAATTTAACTCGGGTGAATTATCCATATCGCACTCGAAAGATTGAGGCATTCCGCCTACGGCGTCGTGCTCAATTATCTTTCTCGTACGATATGGCTATCATGTCCATTCTTCTTGCACAAACTACTATTAAAGCGAGTGATTCCAGTGAAGAATTCTCGAGTGGAAGTTGAACTCGAGTGGATTATCCATATCGCACTCGAAAGATTGAGGCACTCCGCCTACGGCGTCGTGCTCAATCATCTCTCTCGTACGATATGGCTATCAAGTCCACTCTTGTTGCACAAATTGCTATTCTCTGACATTTTGGAAACCAAATCTGTTTCACTTTTAAAGTTATGAAGGCAATGCTTGTATGCTGTGTGTGTGTTAAATGCAGAACAGAACTGTCGATATTTTAAACGATATTACGTTTGTTAAGTTTTTCTTTTAACATTGATAATCACGACGTGTAAATGTAAAACAATTAGATACATTTATCCGCATTTAATAGTATTATTGCGGATTCTTTAATTTTTCTTTTTTATTATCTGTCTCTCATTAAAATTTTTGCCGGTCTCACTCTTTATTCTGTGTCTGTTTTTCCAGCCGTGTTCGTAATTTCTAATATTAATAATATTATTATTCTATCTCGTATTCATACGGGGTTGATTAATTAATTTTAACACATTAGTTATTTTTCCCGTCTGATGTCTTGTCAAATATAAACGTATTCTATTCAATATCTATATTGTTTATTACAAGTTTTGCTCGGGTTGGCTTGCCTACTACAGATTGTATATCTCCTAAACATGCAAGATGTACATTCCGTTTTGATATGTATTGCAAATGTAAGACTTTGGATATATATATATAGGTAAGGACTGAATGTTTGCTGCACAAACCGTATAATTCCCAGGCGACGGAAGTAACTATTTTGATCAACCGATTATTACTCATACTTGCTCCAGGAAGATCTTGCTGTCATCGTGAAACTACTGTTTTTGCTTGTTGAAGCTGCTTATATTTCTTATAAAAATAGGTATATTTACTGAGCTAATTACGTTTGATAATTCGCATGTGTTTCTGAAGAGTTAGTAAAGTTTATGTATTTATTTACGTCCTTGTTTTATGGTCAGCTGTCCATCGCCATATTGATCAACCATATTATTCAGAATTCTATGCGAACTTCTGTCGCCTATTATTTCAATTGCATTCCTTCCTTACCAATATATTCAAACATATAAGATCGAAGAGAATGATCGCACGTAATATGATCGATACCACAATTTCAGAGTCTACACGCGTCCACAGCGAATCCTCCAACTATTTTCTACAAGAGCCCCCTTGGAACTCGCGTTCTATTTTTTCCATAATTCAACGCGACGACGGTTCCCCTGGATTGTGTTCTATTTTTCGATCTTAACTGAAATTTTCTTATCCCTTTTTCAAATTTTAGCTGACATTGTAAAACTTCGCTTTCATTCTTTGCTTTATATTTACTAACTTCCTCTACTGACTTATATAAGCTAGTCCCAGCCTCCGCCGAATTGGTTCATCGGTTTCCCTTTTCCCTTTAGATGCCGCAGATTGTTTAAATTCCCATAAAATCAATTTATTACCAACCAGAAATGCTTTATCATCAAAATTTACATTGTAGCTACATTGTAAACTACCAAACTTCAGGAGTTTTACTTTATCAGGAAAGATAAGAAGAAATCGATAAGAAATACCACGGAGTATTGCTACAGTCGATGTCATAGTTGGCCTAATACCAGCAACACCACCGAAATATATGTACAGTTTGTGTGTCACAGAGGATTTCAGTAACACCACCAGGGCCAGATAGTGTGTGGTTTACATAGACTATGGTATTTTATTTTATTATTTGGAGATACAAGGAAAATGTGGTAGGAAATTGTTTATAATTCCTCTCTGTCAAGAACAGTTAATTAGTATAACATTCAAATATTATATAAACGTTAACTGTGGTGTTCTGTTCATATTTATTTCTCCTTTTATAAGTTTTTCTACCACATATATCTTCGGATCACAAATTCTACAAAAATAACAGAATTAATAATTATATTGGAAAAATAACCTTTACGCCTGTTATGCTTATAGTCCGGAGATAACCTGCACGAATGGGTCCCACCTTGCATTTTATGCCGAAGCATTGAAATTTGGCACACTTGTTCGTTAGGCCCTAGTCTTTGATACAAGAAATGTTGCCATGGTCGGGGCCTCCGTGAGGGCTCTGTTATAGCATAGTTGCCTACCTTCAGGGCGTCACTGTCAACCAAAGTGCCAAAGGGATGAAAAAGTTTTCTCTGGCATGCTGACAACAAGACGGCACTGTTTCACCTGCTTGCCATCAGCATTGCCGATTTGAACATCCCAGGAAAAAAAATGTTTGCCACTTTGGAAGAGAATGTCATTAAAAGCCTCCACGATGCTGATTGTTCCTCTCTGGCACCATGCAACCACGAGGAGGTGGATACACGCTTATTTGTTCATCTGGCAGACGCTGTGACTAATGGCTGTGAAAAAAATATGATAAGAATATGCGATACGGATGTATTGGTGCTGGCGGATTTTTGTATAAAACACTTGCCTAACCTCAAGGATCTTTGTGCGCACTTTGGCATGGGAAAGCACGCCAAATTTTAGCTGAACTTACAAGGATGCTTAATAAGTCTATATTTTACTCATTTTAGGATACGGTTGGTAAGATGTATAGATTTTGTTCCCAGGTCCTGAAAAATCTAGCCCATAATAGCATTTCAGGCAGTTACCGGATGCGACACTATCTTTTTTTCGTGGAATTGGAAAGCTCACGGCTATTAATGCCTTTCTACAGTATCCTGGAGCTACAGAAGCATTTACGGCCCTGAAGACTGGAGATGTTAAAAAAGAAATGGGAACTCTATAAAAATTTGTCTTTTTAACGTACAGCAGGTAATTGAACTGTACCAATAAGAAGCAATTTTAAAAACTACATATTATAAATCACATCAAATGAAAAACTGTTTTATTTTTCCAGAACCGTGTCTTGTGACACTGTGAACGAATGCCAGAGAAGTGCTATTTACAAAAAACGATCGTCAGCTGGAACAAGGGATACTCTAGAACAGCATGCCCGGCGCATTTCCCTTCAAGGCCAAATACGGACACAGTCGCTTCAGCGGATACAGCACCTTCCAGGTATATCAGATTTTGGATGGAAAAAATGTGACAGTATTTGGTCACCCGTGTAACGCACAAAGCCTGTAGCCTCAGAAGCGTCTGAGGCCTTAGTTAAGTGTAGCTGTAAAAAGGGCTGAGTTGCAAATCGCTGTAAATGTCTCAAAACCAATCTAAAATGCTGTTATCTATGTAATTGTAGTTGTGATACATCTTAAAGTGTATAGTAGTTCTACATATGCCACCCGGATTAATGCCCAATGCACAAGCACTATTTATTGGCAGTGGTATAAAATAAAAGTGTTATTCCACGAATATTATAAGAAAACTGGCATATCAATTTATTCGCCCTGTCATTAGTTTCGATCTCACGTACTAAAAACATGATTTTTCAAAATCAATGACCCCGAAAAAATATGAAACGAGACCTCACTCGAAAAAATACAATAGAGTAAACTTACGGATGAATTGATGATGAATTTTTTTCATATTTTTTTTGACGAAACGTTTTGACGCCATTTCCACGTATAAAGAGTACACTGGGTAGAACTTGATAACTTCAACCGTTTGCTTCATTAAATTTGAATTTATCTTTAAAAAATTATTGAAATGTTTAACGGCACTTTTCTCGAAAACGGTTGGAGTTATCAAGTTCTACCAAGTGGAAATGACATCCTCATCATATTTTCTGGTCAGAAGTACCACGTTTCGTAAAAAAAAAGAAAAAATTCATCATCAGATACAGGTCCTGCAGTGCCCTCTATGATCTAACGTAATGTCATACATAAATTATTGTTTCTTAGAATAAAAAAGTTCCTCTAGCAAATTTGGCGAAGATCAGTCAAGAAGCTGTTGAGTTATTGCAAAAAAATTAAAAATAATTTGAACTTCGACACAATGTATCTTTTTCCACATCAGCATTTTGCTAAAGCATATTTGGTTATATCCTCATATTTTTTCCCAAAGAATCTACCCCTGAACGATGGCCTATTATTAATGATTCACTCTGTATATAACAGTTCCAGTAAAAAGAATTATCCATTTCAAATTGAGTTGTTTTTATTAATGGCTAAATTATGATTCAAAAATTAAACATAAGGTTCTTGAGGAAACATGGGAATTTTATTTTACATCAGTCAAATCGCCTCGCTGCTGATAATCTGAATCTGGTAATTTTCAGGCAGGAATTTTTGTACGACTTGAATTTTGTAGGGATGGAAGTGTAAGTCTTTCAGAGTGCGGCGATAACTGCGGTTCGAAATATTGAATGCTAATGCTTGTCGTTTTGCGGATCGTTTAGGACTTCGTAGCACAGTTGCACTTACCCTTTCAGCATTTTCAAGTATGCGCACAGAACGATTTCCTCCTTTTGGTTTTTCTCTGGCACATGAAGCAGTACTGCGGAATTTGTGTACCCACATTTCAATTGTTATTCAACTAGGAACTGAATCTCGTGGATTCAAATGAAAGTGACTAAGAAATTAACGCTGGGTGATTATAACAGAATAGTTATTTTTTAAATACGCTTCAACCGCAAAATAACGTTGAATATTTGGCCAACACTTCATATTCACAGCTGACATTTCTCGCAAATTCTTTGATATCTGTCTTAAATTTCCATTTATCGCGAAAGCAACTTTTAAAGTAGATACTTCATTCTGCCGGACCCTGAACACGAACAGGGCCTCCGCGATTGAAAAAATAATAAATTTTCGGCTGGAGAGCTTTAGGTGAGACTCTGGAGGCCTGCTGTGAACTTTATTTTATGAAATTCGAAGTTGGGGTGGTTTGTCCTTAAAGGGCTGGAATGGGCCAATAGCTTCGCCCTGTATATCCTGCAGAGCTTATAATCATTTTTTAAAGACCTTTCTAAAGTCGTTAGGGTCTAATACTATAGATTTTTTGTAATTAATTTGTTTTTTAATTTTGCTGGCAGGATTGCACCCTGTATAATATTTTCTTAAAATAACAACACTATAATTTAAACGAGAACTGAACAAATATTTATTTAAGTGAAAACACAGAGTTGTTTATTTATGTTGTTAAAACTGAAATATTTATACGATTCTTATTTATTCATCAGGTAACTTATCGACACTTGAAATTTTGCCTAAGTTAGGTTGGGTTTGTTGCAGATTTAAATTAAATTGAAAATAAAATCTGAGAAAATTCACTTAAAACTAGGGCCGCGAAGGCGATTCGAATTGGAGCACTGAAGCTGATTATTAACAAAAATTAAGATGGGCCGCGAAGGCGAAGAAAAGGGAGCACTGTGGCTGAATACTAATATTAAATTTTTTTACTAGGGGTTGCCTAGGAAGATGGCACGGGCACTAGAGTATTTATCGCGAAACTGGAATTAATTATCACTAGCTACGCCGGAAACACAATTTGCCGGGGGCTTGGCTCGCTCCCTTATTTATACTCGTGATGGGGCACGACGGTCGCTGAGAGCTGGAAAATCCGGAAACGGAGCCAGACCATCATATGGGGCTCGAATGATGAAATGTTGTGCAATGTTTGCTGCAAATTTGGAATTTTGAGTCGAAAATTATATCACTAAATTGGCTGTGAAAAATGTAATAATTTGGTATGAAAATGTCAGCGGAATCTAATTTGGTTTTTGAATTATGAACGATAACTGTCTGAATAACTTGTTGAATTGAATTGGTCCCGTGAAGTAACGTTGAGGACTGCACTGAAGTGCAGTCCATATTTGATGTTATATTAAGTCATGTTAATCCATATGTGATTGTTATATTATGCCATATTGAGGGTAATGTGTCTCGATGTTGAACGGAGCGAGTCAATTTTAGGGTAAGAGTATGAAGTTAGATACAAGTTGCCAGCATGCAACGGGAACATATAAATTGGACTTATTTTGGGATGAACATTTTATGGGCTGGCTGGAGAGATAAATGAAAGATGTTTTGATATATTATCGGAAAGTTGAATTTGAAGTTGAACTGAAGAGAAAGGGGCTTGTAGAAACTTTTGAGAAGTGAAATAAAATATTCTGATTTGATGTTTGGGGAGTAATTTGAAAGTGATTTGAGATGATAGGGGCTGCATTTTTTAGGGCGAGCTTTTGTAAGTTTCTTGCTGTATTTCGATGAATTTTGATATTGTAATGATTTTATTTATAGATTCGGATTATCGGTGAATTATCGAGGTGGCTGGAATTTTCTCATAATTATTTAGTGAAAATATTGGTTTTCGCGT
Source organism: Leptura quadrifasciata (assembly GCA_963675555.1). Taxonomy (NCBI): domain Eukaryota; kingdom Metazoa; phylum Arthropoda; class Insecta; order Coleoptera; family Cerambycidae; genus Leptura; species Leptura quadrifasciata. Next base: position 46,212,193 of record OY776677.1, read on the forward strand.
TCTGTGAGTGTCTTAATGACTTTTTTACGGATTTTGACCAGTTGGCCTTTACGATTGAATTAATTTGAGAAATTTTAATAATTTTTTGGTCGGCCATTTTGTTTAAATGGAGAATATACTATAACAACCCATTAAAAGTAAAATCCAGAGTATAATCTCAAAAAGGCAAAATAAAAAACACACAGCAACATTTTTTTGTAAAATATATTTTAGAATTAAAAATATACAAATTATTACAAATAAATACATATTATTTTTTATACAAATACGGAACCATCTTAAAATATCAAAAATAGGAAAATAAATTGAAGATTTTTGCAGATCTTTGTGAATGTAAAATAGAAATATAAACACCACGTCAGATTTGATAAACATTTACTTCTTTCTAGTAGATATAATGTTATTATATGCCTATACATCAGATTAAGATCTGCTGATACTTTATTGAATGTGTTTGATATATTTGCTTATAAAATTCCTCTGAAATATAGCGTAAACATTCTTAAGAATTCAAACCCAGATCCATTGGGAGTCATGACTTCCCTCTTTTTCCTTCCCTAACTATCAAATATAGATTTAGGAATACGATCACCAATTGCATTTCGGGAAATGGAAACATTTACGCTATTGAGATGTATGATATCAATATTTTTGAGTAGGTAGTGAAGTCCTAGAGAACTGGCAGTGCCACTTGAACTTCAATGAGAGTGTGCCTTCCTCAGTCGATAGTCTGGATACACACTATTGCTTAACATGGGAAATTGTAACAATTATTAACTTCCATACATTCTCTATTTTGTATAAAGACAGCGCTACAAGTATTTACTGAAATGAAATTTATTTTATTAGGAAATATTTTTATAAAAAAATATTTAGTCGTATTTAATATCAACACATTAACTCTAATAATTATCAACAAACAAAATCTTAAGACATGTATAATCCTATACTATTCAATCTTATTTACAACCAATATAATAATAATTTAATGCGAATGGTATAGGTATATACACATATATTTTTTTAAATCATATAGGCCATGCTTTAAAAAATTCTTATGCATACGAATAATCACAGATATTGATAGAAGGCATAATAAAAATGTTTATTCTCTGGCCATTTTATTATTTAAAACGAAAACAATGTCACAAATTTGAAAAAAAAAACTGTGGATGTTCTTACTCTGAAACAGCTTGCCAAATAATATTGTCGGCCCATCCAGAGTTCGTTGGAGACGAAACGGTGAAGAAAGCAAAAAATAATCACTTTTTAAAGTACATGGTTGCTCAAGGCATACAATTATACATACATATACAAATAAACCCCACCCCAGTAACTTATAACTTCAGAGGTCGGGTTTAATCAGGACTCAAAATTTAACAACATTTTTGTTAAATGCATTTTTATGATTCACATTTCTTCCAACCAAAAAGACAATTAAAACAGGTTAATTATTACTATTGTAGCAAAACATAAATCTGTGAGAAAACTTATGAATTTGCAGCAAATTGGTCTCAATAAAAATTTCCGGTTAGTTATAAATGGAAAGTTGAAAGTAAATAACTGTCGTATGCATATCTTAGGTAAGGGATACTATTGGCCTATATACAGGGTACTCTGAAAAGATTGGGACAACGTTTGTCTGCAGTCTATTTAACTTTTTCATTTTCAAGATACAGGGTGGTAAAGTAAAAAATATTGATTCACTTTTTGTCAATGTTTTACCAAACGTTTATATGTATTGACTTCAAATTTAGTCAGGGCATGTTTTTCAGGTCCTTAATCGCGATGGTGATAACACCGTCGTCACATGTCATAGAGGGCGCTAGTTACAGTACTTCTCTATGACACTTTAAGCCATAACTTTTTTAATGTTGGGTTCTGGACATTGTAAGAAGATATTATATTTCATATCCTAATCGAAAACATATAAATCACGAAATATTTCAAGAAATTTTCCAACGACAGAGAAATCGGGAGTGTTCACCAAAAAGGAGGATTTGGGTGTTCAGTTACCTATACTAGTCATGAGGAAAAAAATATTTTGATGCGCACTTTCTTATCGCATAGGAAACTATCCACGCAGGCAGGCACAAGTTATCAGATATGCCATAATTTATGCAGAAATATACACAGATATACACATAGAGAATACATATACTTCACCCTAAACCTATCGTACAAAAAATGGGAAATATTAGAATGCTGGGCATTGAACAGATTAGGAAGAAAGTATATGGATGCTGGCACTGGAACGACTATTTATAAAGGGATTCATAAAAATAAACTTCACTTTTACCATTTTTCCACCCTTTCAGCGTTTAAAACCCCGAGATTTATCAGCGAGATCCACGTTCTGCGCTAGATTCGAGACAGGCAGAATAATGATATACAATTCCTGAATAGCATGATTTCTTTTCACAGATCGAAGAAATATTTTTAATTGGCTCAATTGTCAAGAAATAAAGCGCATGTTTACCATTTTCAGGGAGAATTTTCAATAAATGTCATGTGTGGGATTATTATCGAAATTAGTTTATTAGGACCTGTTGTACTTTCCAATAGGCTAAATGTGGCATCTTATTTACAATTTCTCCGTAACAATTTGAACTACGTATTAAATGATGCTAATAACAATATTAACAGAAGAAATATGTGGTTAATGCAAGATGGTACCCAAGACCATTTTTTGATGGCAGTCCGCAGCCAATTAAATCAACGTTTTCCACGTCGTTGGATTCAGCAGGGAAGCAAGTTTGTATGAGAGGCTCACAGTCCGGATTTAAACCCTTTGATTGCTATACCTAAGACTACATGAAAAGTTTGGTTTATGGATCCCGTGAAAGAAAATCGTGACTATTTCTGGTGGAAATTCAAGAAGCTGGAAACACTATTAAAATTTAGGATGTAATATCATTTCGTTTGAGCCCAAATTTCTTGAAACGATGTAAAAATGTGTCGAAATTAATGGAAATCGTATTGAAAATTTGAGGGTATAAGTTATAACGAACTGTTTTCCGTTTCTTTAAATAACCCTCTTTCGCAAATAAGATAAATGAATTGATAATTTTATTTACCGTCCTGGTGGAGTTTGACATTAGTTATTTCACCATTCAATCAAGATACGTGCACACAGATAATTGCACAACAACCATTCCCTACAACATTGCCATTTGCTGCAGCTGAGACTCGAACTCAGGTATAGTACAGAGACTAGCCGTGTTGCCTCTCACACAACTCCGTCTAATCCACTACTACCAACTCAGCAACACACACGAAAAACGCCACTAAATGTGCATGCCCTAGCTAGGATTTGAATTCGGGACTCCATAGTCTCAAAACTAAAGCGTAAGTGTTGAGCCACTGAGTTTTTATTTCCCAAGTCACTTTCTTCTCCAAAAAACAAATGCAAAAACGACTCTCGGTACGTTCCCGCCACAGCGAAAAATCCGTATACAAATCCGTACCTTCAAATCGTAATATCTCGAGAACCGCTGGACCGATTTCGATGAGTCAGAATTCAATTTACGCGCTTTCGTAAGCCCTTCATTTTATCCATTTTACACTTTTTAGATACGAATCAAACTACTTAGTTTGGTTCGGATAATATAACTCACTTGAGTTATGTCCGAAAAACTAATTTTCCCTATCTTTACATGTAAATCCCCCCCTCCACCACCCCTCTCGCTCCCGAAAACATGACCAAATGATAGATGGAGTCCGACTAAATAATATACATAAAGAAAACATTCGAAAAAAATACTGTCGTTTCGAAATCCAGCTCGATCCCACTAAAAATCAAGATTGTTAAAAATTTCCAAAAAAGTTATTTGAGGATATTTGACAACAATGTACTTCCTACAACACATTCCTTCAACAACTCTGTTCTCTCCCTGGGCGAACAATAAATTTTCTCAGAAAGAGCAAAATTTCTTTTAAAATTGGTGACACTGCATTAAGTTTCAACAGTACATAATAAAAATTAGGCTGCCATATTTTCATTGTTATTGTATGGTTACCAACTGATATTGGAAAATTTTAGACATTCTGTGCTTCAATAAACAGTGACATATTTTCAATTATCATTTTTAACATTTTAACTTCTTTGGCAAACTTATTTGTAAATTTCTGTTTATTGACAACGATATAATCCAATATCAGTAAAATTACTGACAAAATTGTTCTATTATAAAGGTACAGTACTGGTTAGTTATAACTGCTTTAAATTTTATATTCAAAATTTCGCAGTTATGCTACATTGAACACAGTGGCGGCTCGTGAAATTTTGGTAAGCTATAACTTAATAATTGAGCATGGAACCCACACCAAACTTTAAGGGTTGACTACCAAGATCAAACGAACACGTTTTGTGGAAAACATATTTGATTGGATCTTGCGAAATTTGTTTTCATATGCGTTGCCCATCTTGGAATCTAGGAATGCACTTGTAAAATATTTGCAGTATATTTTCTTTCAGAACAAGGAAGAAAATATAAGGATAGGTTTTTAATTTTATCAAAAATCTTGATTTTTATCTAAAGTTACACAATTTAAAAATTTTATTTTACACTTATTTTTAATTTATAAAATTTCAAAATGGTGTAACTTTATAAAAGTCAAGATTTTTAATAAAAAGGAAAACCTATCCATATATTTGACCTTGTTCTGAAAAAAATACCTAGCAAATATTTTACAAGTACTTTCCTACATCCCAGGGTGGCTACGCACTTTTTGAAAACAAATTTTACAAATTTCAATTCAATATTTTTTTTTCCATAGAACGTCTTCGTTCGATCTTGGCAATCATCCCTTAAAGATATGTGTGGGCCTCACGCTCCATAACTAAATTATAACTTACCAAAAAGTCACAAGACGCCACTGATTGAACTGCATATTCACATCTTCAAGATGAAGAATTGTGTTTTAGTTTTCCATTCCCAAGGATGTTTGTACTAAAGATTTATTCATTCATTATAAAACTAATGTGATGACAAATGAACAAAAATGTATAAAATTTAAAATAATACTAAATTCACAGGTGTTATTCTTTGACACCACTATCTATGTAGGCCCTATTCCTTAATTTATTACTGGCCTCAGAAGACGTATATCCATTTGACATTGGTTTGACGTCATTGGAATGTTCATATAAGGCTGTCTGCGTTGTAAAGCAAATTCCCGTTCTAGATTTTCCATTTTGCTGTGGTTTTCCATTTTGCTATAACAGAAAATTGTGGTTAGTACAGATTATTGGCCGTAAGCTATAAGAAATACAAGGTGTCAGGAAGCACCAGAACTTCGGATGTAGATTCCACATGCAAATATATGAAAAAAAGTTCATATAAATATTTATTTGTAAATGTTTTCTTATGAAATTGCGGTCGTTAACAAAATCGTATCCCTGTCAAATCAAATGGTTTTCGAGATATCAAATAAAAATCAGTTTTTGGATACATCTTCAAATAGTCGTAGCTCCACTAGGAAACATTTCATGACACAAGTCTATAGGAACTTATTCCATATTTTGACCAGTACTATCTTCGTCTAAAGTTAGAAATAGGAATTTTCTAACACTCTGTATATTTCATATGGAGTGGTACGGGTCGCGCAATGCAAAATTATTAATAATTTTTTAAAATTTTAATAATAAATAATAATGTAAACACTTGTAAACAATCAGTGCAAGTTTCAAGTTAAAATGTTAATTTGCTTATTAACAAAATGATAAAACGCAAAAGTTAAAATATCTCGACAAATATGCATCATAGAAAGAGCTTTATTTTTTCAAATTGTTCACTGTTTTATATACCTTTAAATCATGTAAGAATATTTTATATTTTGAAGTATAGGGGGCGAGCGTAGATGCGTCTTTACTATGTACATATTTCGATATGCGTTGTAAAACCACGTCAGGCGCGGTTAGTATTTAGATGGGTGACCGTTTCAAGTGTTATAGCATATTTCATATATGGGAGATAGAAAATATTGCAAGCCTCAAAATTTGACAAAAAAATCAACTCTTTCACCTCACACAGTCTAACTATAATAAAAAAGTCCTTCAGATATTTAATTTCACGAAAAACTACAATTCTCTACGAATAAATCTGAAAAAATTCACGATTCACCAATAACTCACAAATAACCCAAATCCATCAATAGAGTCACTCAGCCATTCGAATTAACCATTTTACAGCTCAAATATCACAAATTAACGTCCTAAAAAATACCGCCCCCACATGAGCTTAAAATACATCAAAACTACTTTCCGCACCCGCAGCCAAAATATTTTATTTCGCTTGTACGAATATTTTATAAATTATCTTTCCCTTCAATTTTACCAATCATTCGGTTTCGCGTCTTAGATATCAAATTATAATTAATCTCTATTCAGAATGTTGCAATAGAGTACCGATATAACACAAAATTTCATCAACAACTTCAAAAATCAATTCGATTCAAACTTCCTTCATATATCAAACGATTCCCCATTTTAATGCCGAAACAGCCATTTCAGCATTTTACATTTTCTGATGCAATATTACGCAATCGTGCCGAGATGAATGGCGGGGGACCTTTCCAGACCTCATGAAAACGGCCAAAAAGGCGTTCGTCCGAGCTCAAAATCCCAATTCAAACGAAACGTACCGAAACATATGAAAGGCCGAGCCCAACGAGCTCGAGCAAGTTCAATCCGGTACATGTGCCGTGAAGTTATAATTATATTGCCTCTAGTAGTTTTTACGCAAAGTGTTCAAAAGTAATCAGTGATTAATTAAACTAAAAGCTTGGGTCTCATTAGTCCCGGCAACTAGTTATCCTCCTACTTCGGCCGATGTTTAATTTCTTTATAACAAGCCAAGTCAACTTTGAAACCTATTAGTTACCCGCTCGCAAAACATAATTCGTTTTACAGAATATACAAATGTTGGTGCAGATTGTAGTTTAACGAGCGGTAATTATGTTTATTTAAAATTGTTCTTACTGTTCCCTATGTGATTCTAGTTCTTCTGCTATTTCTCTAACAGAGGCTGATTGATTGTGACTGATGGTCCTAGTACATTAATCTCCAACTCTTCATTTACAAAAAATTTTTGATTTTGGACACGTGGCTCTCGCCACATTTTTCTCTCTAATTTCTAAATAATATATAATAGTTATTAATGAAATTAAACGAGAAAAACCGCTGCCCAAAGAATCACTACTTCCACATCCAGATTTTGTATCCAAGTCTTATACACACTAAATTCCAATGTAATATTTTAGGGTGAGAGTGGCAGTGGGGGTGGTAGAGGGGGTGGCTAACGCCAAAAAATTTTTGAGACGTTTCGTTCTTATACAGACACTAAGTAACATTTTATTTCTTTACTACCTTTCACAATAGTGTGGGGGTGGTATTGGGGTAATAGGGGGGGGGGGAGTGGAGTGGCTGATGTCAAAAAAAAATTTGAGACCTTGATTTTTCGACCATGCCCTAAATTGCAATTTTATGGACTCTTGTTTGCTTGCCTGGCCTATTTACCCCATTTAGCCCCCGAACCCCCGAACCCCCCAACCGAATTAAATCAAAATATAATCTAATTCCAGATCTCGTTATTATACATAACTGTACCAAATTTCAAGTCAATATCATAAACGGTTCCGGAGTAAACGTCCGCACAAAAAGTTACCGACAAACCGACAGACAGGAAATTTTTCTTTCGCTCAAATTAAAAATCTCGCCATTTCATGACATTTTAAGCCTATTTCAACAAAAAAACATATTTTGTTTTGAGTTACTATACTTCAACTAGATGTGGAAGTAATTATATTACCTGCCGTAGAATAAATTTTGTTATTCCAAAGCACTCTAGACGAATATTTTAAAATGCTTAAAAAACTGAACATCGATTCAAAAATTTTCGAACGTCTCACGGTATACTCAGGATATTGTCTTGAACCATTTAAAAATCGAAAGTTGCGATCATTTCCAGTAAACAGAAAATGGTCTTGTAACGTTTTTGTGTCAAAAATTCTATTTTTACAAGTAGTTTATGCACCCCAAATTCTAAAATAAAGGGAAATATAAAGGTGATCCACTAGCCTGTGTTACCCGGTATAATATGGACAGATATTTATTTCTTTTTATCAGTAATTTTCAATGGAACCTAAATCGACAGTGTACCATCGCCTTGAGGAAATTTGAACTTTGAGCTACGTCATGTCGACGTCACTGGTATAGAATACTATTACTCGTTGCACTCGATTTAAAAATAAATCAAGCACATTAATGTTTATTAATGGAAAGTTTTCTTTGGCAATTGAATTTCACTTCCAACACACGTTGTGGAATGGTTAATATAATTATGCACAAATCAGGTTATTCATCGCTAAGGTCTTACATTTGTTCATTTTAATATCAGCTACTTTTTGTTTGCCAATCTTATAAAATATTATGATTGCCGTTGTCATATAGTGGAGCAGTTAAGTCGCTCTAGGACGCACAGATTTCTTTTTTGAGGTGTAAAGTAATACGACCTTAATCGAAATGTTGACAAATTTATCCCTCAATAGAATCGAAAATTATGACTCGTCTAAGTTTTTCGCAATAAAAGATATAAGCAAAAAGGTGAAAACTTTAAAGTTTTTCTTAAATTTTTACTATTATCACTACATATTTCTTATAAAAATGCATTAAGTATAGAGAAAATGTGAAAATTTACATATTTTAGGATAACGAGAATTTTTTTATTTTACGAACTACATACAAAATATATTAGTGGTTTAGTCTTTAAGATCAAGAAGGAGTTTCGTGATTGAATCCTGGCTAGAGTATGTATGTTTAGTGATGTGTTTAATGTGTTACCGAGTTCGTAACAGAGGACTAGTTGAGTTTGCGTCAGAGGTAACACGGCTAGTCGCTGTACCACGGCAGATGGCAATGTCGTAGGGAATGGTCGTTGTGTAACTGTTTATGTGGATGTGTCCTCGTTGAGTGGTGGAATAGCTAATACTAATCTCTTCCAGGACGGTAATCTAAATAAGTCGATTAAAGGAAAAAGTGACAAAGATGAAGCATAAAGGTATGCTTTTATTTGAAACTTAATATTTTGCAACTCAATAAATTGACGAAATAGGTAATCTAGTTTTCGTTGGAGTTTATCAATAAATATCTGTTTCATTTTTTATTGCAATATGTCACAATTACCAGCAAAAGTGATTTTGAACTTTCAATTGCAATTCAATTCAAAACTTCTTTATTAAAATTACCTTTACAAATGTACCTCCCCAGAACTTATCCCGCAACCGATCGTGCAATCACCACGTTGGTCGCGGTGGCAGATTGGCGGAGTAGGCCTGGTTCGGTTAAAACGATAATTCAACTAAATTAAACCTAAACTCCTTCTACGAAAAATAGATAAAAAAGGTAATAAAATTTGACTATATCTAAGAACAGATTAAACTAAACTTAAAAATACATATTAACTAATAACTCGCGTACAAAACACTTTTAAATTTCGTATATGACGCTGGTACCTCAATTCGAATGAGGCGCCTTCCACGAGAAACATCAATTCTGGACTGCGCATGGCTGGCCTAAACTTTGATTTTAAACATTTTTATTCTAAAAGGTTCTGATTTTGTTAGGGTTTGCGATGAGAAAAGAATTTAGAAAAACAAAAGAGTACACAAGAAAACAACAAACAAAAAGGACACAAACAGAAAGGAAGAGAGAGACAAGAAAGATTTAAAGACAGACAAAGTTATAAAACATTAGTAAAGAGGATAGGGTAAGCAGAAGTTATAGTTGGTGAAGCTTGGCTACATAGGTTTCCGGAAAATCGGTAACGTCTGGTACGGTAAGGGGTGTTTAGTCCGAAATGGGGCATTATGCTGTCTAATTTGCGTTATGTGCCTTGTTAGCGGACTATAGCCCAGTTTGAACGAGTAGAAGTTTTGAGAGATATGCTGGACGTAGTCCGGTATCGGGGTATGTCGTTGCAGCGTGCGTATAGGTCTCTGAGAGAGGTGTACCTTCCTAAATTGATATGAGACGCATGAATTTGTGTTCAAGCGCGTTTAGCTTTTTCATTGTTGTGGCCGGTATGCTGCACACACCGGCGTGTACAACAGTTCTTTATTCTGACTGTTAAGTCTGCTACCCCTGACCATAAGCGGATTCAGACCCCTGGACAGGGAGATTGAACGTCAGTCTTTAGTCGAGTCTTACCCCCAAGTACTTCACGCATCCCCTGGTTGGAATTTTGTTTCCCTGACCGAAATTGGTGTTAAGATTAAGAAGTAAAGCGACGCGTGAAGACTATTGCCTCCGACTTTTCAGTGTTCACCTGAATCTTCCACTGGTCGTTATAAGCCGTGGCGCGAGCCATGTGTGCCTTCAGCAGCATGTTTGCTGCTTGAGCGTTATGAGAATGCGCGTACATGGCTGTCTCGTCGGGGTACTTGACCAGCTTCGTATTCGGGACTGATCCTACTTAAAGGAGCTCTCGTGCCAGTCGTCTACACCACTTGCAGACTGCAGTTCCGAGCTGTTGGCTATCGTCGAGAGCTCCTTTAAGTAGAATCAGTCTTTCGGCTGGTGTTTGTTGCAATCGAATATGCAATTATTACACTTAACGCGCCAGGCTTGTAACTTGTAATTCAGCGCTCGGCGGAGCACATAGCCCGGAGAGTAGCTGTTGCAGTCTGGTTACGTTCCTTATAGTAAAATGAGGATTTTATAGAGGAGTCTGCGACTAAAAATATTATGTTTTAATATTCCGCCCTCTAAAGGCACATTTGAACTATGCTAAGCCCAGCCAGGCTATTTATTTTTCGATTGCAGCAAACACTGGATTGCTAGATGGTGCCTGCTGACTATTTTACATGTCTCTATCCCAAAGATACTGAAATATACTAAATAGTCAAGCGATCATCGTGTCGGTCGTCACATGTCTACCTTGCACTGCAATTAGGAATATATTATGATTTATTTGAGTTTAAGTTAGGTTAGTTTATGTTTTTTATACATGTAGAATAGTTCAGGGGCGTATCACAAAAAATGTTGTACTAGGGGTGGGGATGTTCGTTGTTAGAGACAACGAAACATATTTTGTTTCAGATGCCACGTCATTAAAAAAAAGAAGGTTGATGTGCATGGCAATAAAAATTATGACGAAGTTTACATGGCAAGGGCAGTGGCGGCCTCAAAAAACAAAAAAATGTCGATAAGATCGGCATCGGAATAGTTTGGGGTTCCATACACTACATTAAACAACCGTGTCCATAATAAACATCCATTAAAATATGGACGACAACCCGCACTAAGTGAAGCTGAGGAATCGCAATTGGTAGATGTTCTCAAATTGTGCGCCGAATGGGAATTTTCATTAAAACCCATTGACGTTCGGTATCTAGTGCAGCAATATTTAACAAAACGGGGCACAACAGAGAAAAGATTCACAAACAATTTACCTGGTGTGGATTGGTTTAGTGGTTTTATGAGCCGGCACGCCTATCAAGGATGGACAGAGGGAGGTTTGGAAGGTACAATCGTACTTAGACTGGTTGGTTCGACACGACCACTTTCGAAGAATGGTTTTTGTCAGTTGTTTTGCCATATTTAAAAAATTAAGTTATTACTGGTGACAATCTTAACAGTCACGTCACTGTGACTGTTATTAAACAATGTGAACAGAATAATATAAAATTTGTTTTACTACCCACAAATTCTACCCACCTCTTACAGCCACTCGATGTGGCGCATTTTCGGCCATTAAAGACGTCGTGGAGAAAAATATTTGAGAAGTGGAAATTGAAAAATAGAGGTGTGCTACCAAAAACGCTATTCCCGCAATAGATCATCTCAGTGAACTTAAAATTGGAACTACCTCAGCCCCAAAGAGAGGAAAGAAATATAACATAACAGCAGGGAAAGTGTATCCACAAAAGATATAATAATGGAGGAACTAATAGAGAAAAACAAAAAGCAAAAATAGCGAGAGGAAAAGCGAGGAATTTAATGAATTAGAAGAGCAGTTGGATGTGGAAATACTGGAAGCAGAATTGGTTGACGAGCTGGATTCAGACCTAGATGCCGAGCTAGATGATCCAATTGCTCAACGCATTTACGAAATCAACGAATCTTCTATCGAGTCTCAAGATATGCAAAATAATTATATTGAATATTGTGGTGAAATTTCAAACAAACAAAAGAAATCGGTTATTTATCGCGAAAGTAGAAAACATTGAAAAAGGAGAATATATAGTGAACGCCCTGAGAAGAACGGTGGAAAAGAAATTTTTTTGTTTACCCACAAAACCCAGATTTATCGGTCATCGCTAAAGAACAAATTATGAAACAAATTAAATTAAAAGGAATCAAGACGATGAAATATTAGAATGAGTTTTAGTTACCCATGTTACTTATAGCTATTTTTTTTTTAAAATCTTCGTTATTCGGGTAATATAGTTCCGAAGCGGGCAGAGTGCCAAGCTTCAAGTCTCTTCAGATGTACCTTTCAAGAAAGATCTAACAATGTTGGCGGTTTGCAGCAGTGTGGCTTTTTGCATCATCAGGTAAGTACGGTCTGGTAGATTTAACTTTTTGATGTTTTTCTGTAATGTTTTAGGAATGAGTCCAGTGGAAGAAATTATTAGAGGGATTACAGAATTCCAAAGACGTTCCACTTCGTTAGCTAAGGCCTCGTACTTTTCGATCTTATCTTCGTATTTTTTATACAGATTGTGGTTATTAGGGATAGATATGTCAATGAGGTAAGCTCTTTTTCTAACTTTATCTATGAAGGTTATATCTGGTATATTGTGCATAATGGTCCGGTCTGTTAAGATTCCTTTATCCCAGTATATTTTATAGTTGTTATTTTCTTCAACTGGGTTTGGTACATGCCGGTAATACTTATATTACTCTCGGGTACGCATTTTTTCAGAAGTTCTAAATGTGTATTATATTGGCAACTTGATTGTGTCTGTCGATGTATTTAGTTTTTGCAAGTTTCTCACAGCCTGATATTATATGGTCAATATTCTCAACTTGCATGTGACACCTTCTGCATTTATCTGTGGCAACTTGTTCCTGGAGTATATATTTCTGATAATTCCGGGTCTTTATCACTTGGTCTTGTATTGCGACCAGGAAACCCTCGGTCTCTGGGTTGAGACTTCCTTGAGTCAACCATGAGAGTGAAGCTCGAACATCAACATTATTATCTTGGAGAGAATTGCAGAATCTTCCATGCAATTCTTTTCTTTTCCAGTCATCAAGTTTCTGTTGTACGGTATTGGGGTGGGCTATCTGTTGTCTGGCTCGAAGATTGAGTGGTGTGTGATTTGCGTCAGCATTTATAATTACCCGATGAAGTGGGTTATTTTCTTTTCCATAAAAGTATTTCTTCATATTTTCTATTTGTTCATAACAGGCATCTTTTATATCTGTAATACCCCTACCCCCATTAGCTCTAGGTAAGTGAACTCTTTCTTTACTAGCTCTCGGATGGTGCATACGATGCTTGGTTAAACTGACTCTTAGTAGCCTGTTTAGACTATCAAGATCAGTATCGGACCATTTTATTATGCCGAATGAATACATTAGTGAGGGAACAGCGTACGTATTAATAGCCTTAATTATGTTCCTAGCACTCAATTTTATCTTAAGTAGCCAGTTAGTCCTCTTCTCAAAGGTTGTACGTAATTTCCTTTTAACATCGCTATGGTCGATTTTGTGCTTCAGTACGACTCCTAAGTATTTGTACGTCTCCGTGTATATTGATTCTGTATGTGTGCTCTCATTTATTTCGAGCGGCGGTGTTTCTTTCAGTTTTCCCTTGTCTACTGTCACGGTTTTGCATTTATCAATTCCAAATGTCATTTCGATGTCCGCGCTCATTCGGTGAACTAGTTTGAGCATGCTCTCCAGATGGTTCTTATTTGCTGCGTACAATTTCAGGTCGTCCATATAAAACAAATGACTCAGTTTTATATTACCTTGTCCTGTTTTGATGTTGACTCCGTACTTAGTACTCTTAAGTGTGCTCGATAGTGGGTTAAGAGCCAGGCAAAATCAAAGGGCGCTTAGGGAGTCTCCTTGATATATTCCTCTCCTAATATGTATTTCATCGGTCTGGACGTGTTCATTTCCCGATGCCAGGTTCACAATCGTAGACCAGTTGGACATAGTGGTTTCCTGGAATGTTATAAGTACAGGGTGAATTTTGTAGATATTAAGGACCTGTAGAAGCCACGAATGTGGTACAGAATCAAAAGCTTTTTTATAGTCTACATATGCCATATTCAGATTTCTTTGTGCCTTTCGTATGTGTTCTAAAATCACTTCATCAATAATAAGTTGTTCTTTACACCCCAATACTCCTTTCCTGGATCCTTTTTGTTCTTCGGTCAATATGTTTTTCTGTACTAGGTGGTCATATATTTTAGAGCAAATGATGGAAGAGAGAATTTTGTACAGAGTCGGTAGACATGTTATAGGACGATACTGTGCAGGGTCGTGTGTATTTTCGTTTTTGGGTAGTAAGTAAGTAACGCCCTTTGTTAGAAATTTAGGGAGACTTATTGGGTCGCTAATGACGATATTAAATTGAGCGCTAAGAAATTGATGTATAGCATCTAGCTTTTTATACCAATAGTTATGTATTTTGTCTCTCCCCGGTGCTTTCCAGTTTGCGCTCACTTTCACAGCCTGGGTTACATCTGCTGCCTGTATTTCGGGAAAGTCCATCATTGGTACTTGCCTCTGTCTCCTAATTTCTTCCTTGATCCAAGATGCGTTTTCATTATGTTGTACATTTTGTGCCCATATACTCTTCCAAAATTCCTCCACGTCTCTTGTTCCGGGTATTTCCTTTATTGCGCCTTTACTATCGTTGAGTTCTCTGTAAAATCTCTTTTCATTCAATCTGAACAGGTTGTTTTGTCTTCTCCTTTCTCTGCTTTCTCTGTATCTCCGCAATCGAGTTGCGTATACGGAGATTTGTTGTTTTATTGTATCGAGATAATTAAGGCTTACGCTTCGATGTTCTCTTATGGGTCTCTGTGTTAATTCTTGTTTAAGTTTACTAGGCAATTTTTTTATAAGTCGATTACTGCAGTTGCCATTATAGTATTGTTGAGTTCTAGCAGCATCTCTCCTTAGTTGTTCGATTTTATTTTCAAGCCTTATTTCCCAGTTTGGCTTTCCTCGCTCCCTTCTAGAATGAGACTCAACTTTGAAATCTTGGTTCTCAATGAGAACAGCCATTGCTGCACAGTATACAAGCAAGTGCAACTCTTCTAAGTCCATGGTGGGTAATATGATTCTTTTCAGTATATCATTCATTTCGGTTATTCTTTGGTTTGTGTCAAATTTAAATCTCAATTCTCTTTCCAATTTGCTCTCTTGTATATTGATTTGTTGCACCACATCATTACTATTATTATGTTCGTCAGAATCTTCTCGGACGTCTTCCTCTTGTTCTGGTTTTTCAATGTGGCCTTCCAGTTCCCTTGCTACCTCATCCTTTATAAGTTGTATGGTAGCATCAGGTAAAAGGTTGTTTCTGATGATTGCGCGCTGTTGATCAGATAGTCTTTGCGCTGTTATATGGTTGTATTCTGGGTACGTGTCTATGAAGCACTGATGCATTCTTTGACGATACATTGTTTTGTCTCTTTCAAGGTCGGTGGATCTAAAATACGCACGCATTACACACTGCTAGCTATATAGCTATATTATTATTTTATTTTATTTTTTTTACAAAAAACCAGTCACCCTACTCTGTGGCTCCGACCCTCACAGAGGGGAGCTGGTAATACCAATAGCCACTCCCCACGCCCGTGGGGTGAGTGACTACCGTGTCCGAGAATCGTGTGCCCTGAGTAGACGCAATGATCCGAGGATGACAGCCTTCTGCATTCTGCCGGCTAAGATCTCTGCCGAATCTCGGCATGCCGGTATGATCTTTAGTTCTGAAAGCAGCGTCTGTCTCATTCCGCCGAGGGCTCCTATAATCAGTAACACTATTTTAACAGAATGGCCTGGATAAAGCCTGCGGAGTTCGAAGAGCAAATCTCGATATTTTGTCCGTTTTTCCTCCTCTTTCAAGACAATGTTGCTCTCAGCGGGAGCTGAGAATTCCACGACATACATTGTCTTGAGTTGGTGGTCGAGGAGTACTATGTCAGGCTTATTGGCTTGTATTTGTCTGACGGTGGGAAACGAGTAATTCCAATAAATTAGACACTTCTCATTCCCCACAACGGACTCAATATCCCCCGGAACGTAAGGCAGCACTGGTGTTCCGTCTATCCCATATGAGTGCCTTAGATGGTAAAGCACTCGTAATGCTGCATTGTGTCTATGAATATAGGCCGAGACTGCATATGTCGGGCAAGCCGACAGTAAGTACATTACAGTCTCCGGCGCCCTGCGGCAGGCCCTGCAGCTGACATCAGGGACCTCCATACCCATGACACGACGTCGATAGACGAGAGTGTTAAATACACCATCCTGGCAAGCCATTATGAATCCCTCGGTCTCAGACTTCAGCCCAGCTGACCTTAAGAAGGCGAAGGTCAGCCTTTCGGATAAGCCGAGGTCTTCTATATTTTTATAGAAGACCCCTTGCAATGGCTTATCCTTATGGAGCTGCAGAAGGATGTTGTGTTCTGCAGCTCTAATGTGGGCTTTTAGTCGAACGGTTCCAACTCGGTGACAGAGTCGGGGTTTACCCGCTCAACGTCGAAGATGAGACCAAGTTCATCGGCTGCTCTCCGTGCTGCCTTAAAGAGAAAAGCTCCTACCTCTGCATTTTCATGGTCTCGGACCATGTAGAGGAGGGGATCCGAACTCTTGATGACCTTACATGCTCCATCCAGAACCATCCTGCTATGGAGACTCTCCAAGCTCAAGAGTCCACGGCCTCCCCGATGTCGTGGGAGATATAACCGTGGAACGGACGATTTAGGATGCAAGCTCCTATTGAGATGCATCTTCTTGCGGGTTACTACATCAAGTTGACGCAGCTCTTCTCTAGTCCACTTCACTACTCCGAAAGAGTAGAGAAGGATCGGAACGGCAAGCATATTTGTAGCAGACACCTTGTTCCTCCCCGACAGTTCTGAAGACCAAATCTGTCTGAGTAGGTGCTGATACTTGCCGCGGAGAGCGTTTTTCACTACACTCACTTCTTGGGTGGAGCGTTGCTCGACACCCAAGTAAGTGTACGACTCTCCGGCATCTAGATGGTGTAAGATGCTTCCGTCCACGAGCTGCGCGTCCTCTTTGTAGTCACCGCATCGTCCTCTCTTGAGATGGATCAGTGCGCATTTGTCCAACCCGAACTGCATACCGACAGCCTGCGTGTACTCCTGTACCACCCTAAGGGACTGCTGGAGATCCCTCTCTCCAGAGGCGTAAAGTTTAAGGTCATCCATATAAAATAGATGGTTGACCTTATGCCTCCTGTCGCCGGGGGTACCGCAGTTGTAGCCACGGGTTTTCCGGAGCGAGACGGATAATGGCAGTAGTGAGATGCAAAAGAGAAGGGGGCTGAGGGAATCTCCCTGAAATACTCCTCTTCTGAATGTTACCGACTCTGTTTGGACTCTATCGTTACCCGATGTAATGGTAAAGCGAGTCCTCCAGAGCAGCATCAGTTCTTCAATACATCTCACTACGGGGCCTGGTACCACAAGACATCGGAGCAAGTGAACAATGAGCTCATGCGATGTCATGTCAAATGCCTTGCGGTAGTCGATCCAAGTCATAGAGAGGTTCCGCTTATACTGCATGGAGTCCTGCGTGACACATCTGTCGATCAGCAGGTTCTCCTTGCAGCCAGCGACACCTCTCTTCGACCCTCATTGCTCATATATCCGTTCGTAGACCGGTTCAACTGCGTGGAGTACCCGCATGTACAAAATGCGTGTAAACACCTTGTAGTATGCGTTTAGACAGGTTATCGGTCTGTAGTTCTTTGGGTTGGACAAATCTCCGTTCTTGGGGATCAGCACTATCCGCCCCTCAACAACCCAAGAAGGGATTTGCTGCTCCCCATTCAACCAGGAATTAAAAATTCTGGCCAAATGGTGGTGGGTGCTCGATAACTTTTTCCACCAAAAGTTATTTATCCCATCGGGACCTGGAGCAGCAAAGTTCTTAGAGCCCTCAAGAGCTCTACGAACCTCTTCTGGGGTTATTGGTTCGCACACTTCCTGTGGTTGCTGAAGCCTTTGACAGAAGGCTTCAAAGTGTGCAAGGGCAGGAGAATCTCGGTTGAGTGGAAGCCTCTCCTCGTACAGCGTTTTCCAGAAGTTCTCCACCTGATCTGCAGTCTGCGGATTTTCTACAACACGGGGAGGCGGTTGGAAGACGCGCGGGGGCTTTTCGCGGAACAGTTTATTTTCCGCAAGCCCTCTCGCCCGCCTCACTAATGACTTTTTGCAAGTCACTAGTCTCCGTATCCTGTCGAGACAGTGCTGTTTGGTGGTTCGCAGCACTGCCTCATCAAGTGTGTGATGGACGCGTCTTAAGTTGGCGGTTAATCGACGCACTTTAGGCGTGAACAGCCTGTTTACCGCCATATTGTCCATCACACATTGGATACGAGATGCGTGTTGCCTCGCCGACCGGATCTTGGCTTCCATCTTTTGTATGCGCCGCTTCGCCCTCTCCTGTGGGGAAGCAGTGTTTCGCCCCTCCACGCGAGAAAAGCGTTGAGCAGCAGCATACACGGCACAATTTATGTGCCAGAGGTCAGCCCGTTCTGGTAGCACTGCACGAAGTTCTTCATCCACTCTGGCCAGGTCTTGTGGCCCGGGGGTTTTTATGTGGTGTAACCCCCGTCTGGTACTGAGGCCCTCTGGTGTTGGCGGAACGAGAAGAACCACGTCCTCAACCGGTGAATGCGGCGGCCCTTCTGCCACCTCATTGGTCGCTCCAGGAGCAGCCCTCACGTAGCCCCTACTACGAAGGTGGGATACATAGTCACGCAGATTTTGTGGCGTGAAGGCGCTATGCTCTGGTAGCCTCTCACACCACAGAGCATGCATCCGCGCCATGTATCCCCTCCGCGCGGGCTCACTGCTTTCATAGCACAGCAGAAGGTCGTCCCTTAAATCATCGGTCCACTCAAAGCGTCCTTGTAGCTCGCGGTCGTCGTCATTAGGCAATCGATCCGGTTGGGCCCCACCACCTTGCCCGTGACCCCTATCTGGATGGGGTCGATTGTGGGGGCCCTGCCTTCGGTTAATTGGAACCGGAGTGTAGAACTTGTGGGTGGTTAGCCCAACAAGCCCACGACCGACACCAGAGGGGAAGATGCTTTCCCCTCCCGGGTGCACTAGGACTGCCGGTTCGGTTTTGCACCCCAGCTGGAGTAAGTGGTGGCGCTACTCACCAAAAGCTTGATAGATGGAGGTCAGCCCCTCCTGCTTATTATTATTATTATTATTATTATTATTTGTGCTAATCGCACATTTTAGTTACCTATATTTTAAGTTTTTTATACATAATAATGTTCTAAAAATTGTTAAATTTGTTTTTCAGTGCAACAACTGACTGTGTTATTAAGGCTGTTCGAATAAAGTGTTTATTTTCAATATTATTTTGTTTTTTGTTTGTTATATTAAAAAAATATATCTTTATAGTTTATTTCTTTAATTTTTATTGATCGACTTTACCCAAAATAAGCTTAAAGTTGTTCAAAGTAAGTTTTAAATAAGTGATCAATTTTACCCCAACATAGGGGTAAAGTCGATCGATTTTAAAAAAGAAAAAAAAACTAAAAGAAAGAGAAAAATCTTAATTTACGTAACTCATAGCTAAATGTTGAAAGATGGTATATTAATTTTTTAAATAAAAATAATAGAAACACAAAGGCGTCGTGCTAAAAAAATCAATTATTTTGATCTACTTTCCCCCGGTTGACGGTTCTGTTCTATTTTATTCATAACCCAACACATATATTTTTTAAACAAATATGAATTGATAAAACGGTGAAAATTTGAGACCAATTATTTACAGTTTTCTCATATTTTTGCCTGTATCTCTTGCCTTAACAAATCCAGGCTCGTAATTTTCGATTTCATCGAGAAACAAGTCTTAACCGCTATACTAATATATTATAGGAAATTTACCGGAGCGTTGTGTAAGATTTTACGTACTTATGCTTAGGCATTCAAATTTCAAATTAACGAATGTTTCTGTTGCAATAACGTTGTTTTTGTTATATCCATTTCTGTTTTAAATAATTTCAATGAATGTACATTTTTTGTTCCATTCACGCATCTAATGTGTAGATTAACTTACGTTCAGTTTATCAATAACTCTTAACTAGAGCACTAGAAGATAAATGTTAAATAAAACAATAGGTATCTATTGTTTTGTTTGACACTCATTCTCTAGATACGAGTTAACCTTGCATTGATAAACCGTACCTCAGACGATTAATTTTTTATTGAAAGATGAAACTTTCCCGATCGGCATATAACAAATTAAGGAATATTTTTCTATAAATTGGCGAAAGCGCTGGTACTAATTTAGATTAAAGTCCGCTAAAAAGGAAAAAAAGAGTGAACCGCCTTCACAATAGTCACTGAATCGGCTTAAATTATATATTTTTTTTACAAGAAACTGAACTGCATTCTAAAAAAAATTTGTTCAAAAATTGGATTTAAGTCATTAATAAATAAATACTAGTGGCGGTCCCAGAATTTCGATATGGGGCAATCAAAGATGGGCAGCACAGCTGTGTACACGCAGCGTCAGCTGCAAGGGGGGATTGGTGGGGGAAAGTTCGTCACTGATAAATACCAAGTGAATAGGCTTCACTAGCGCCCAAGCGTATCCTAGTATTTACAATGATTTTACAATATGTCAGCTGGGAATTATCCCATGTTGCTTCAACTAAGGTGACATAAATAGAACCTTAGTGATTTCTGTCAAATATAAATGAAGAACGTTTTTAATACAGTGCCGGCCGGTAGCATATCATCAGCAGCGGATTTAACAATAAGCCAGCAAGCTGGGTCTAGGGATGCAAATTGCCATGAATAATTAAAATACAATGATCGACTAAAAAATAATTTTTTTACAGCCATTATAGACAAAAGTTCAGTGTTGTCAATTATAACACGTACTATATAACGACATAATGTAATAAAATATAATTAACTTTAATGGAAAATTTTACTTAGTATTTGTACTTCACAAGGCAACAAACTTGGAAAGCACATGGCCAAAGGTTAAGTCCGTTCCTGAATGCCGGTAGATAAAAATCATTATACGAATCGTATTCTGCATAAAAAATAAACACAAAGAATAAATACACAATGTTTTCCGATGACTCATTATATTTTATAAACAAGTGCATTATTTATTGTTCAGACCATACTCGGAATATACAATAGATATGAACTATCAGATTGCACATCCAAATGTATACCAATATTACCAATCAATGATTTTTTTCTTTTTTGAAACTTCCTCTTTTACTAATGTTTTTTTACTACAGTACACAAGAGTGGCACTTTCTAATGTTTGGTTTTTGTTAGATCAAAAATTTAATATTCTTTTAAGTGGGAAACTAACCAGTCAATAATTTTGAGCAAATGTGAACATGTTACTGAATAATTTGTGTATGACAGCGATGGCATACAGACTGGTTTCTCTACAAGAAGTAAATCATGCAGAATGAATTTGAAAGGCAAGTAAATATTGAATCTGCATTTCCTTACAGCTTCATTAATTAATCCGCAATTTAATATAATCAATTTAATATTAAACCCACTATTATTGAATAAGTGTAGTGGAATTTATAAGAAATTAACCCTCAGCTCGGTGCCATCAGACCAATTTCTAAGAATTAGAAAAAGGCTAGGGTCTAATGCAATAAAACATCTGTGTTGCATTAAGAATAATACTAATACAAGTGACAAGTGGCGCAAACAAGTGCACAAAAACTTTAACTCATCTTTTACTAAGTAGAGCAATCAGTGGCGTGCGAGATAAAATTTTCAACGAGGGAATTCAAAATTGTTTAAACTTTGTCTAAAATATGTCGATGTGCCATAAGTGTAACAAATCATCAGTAGATCAATATAACTGTGACAGCTGCAAACGTAGTGTTTGTAAACAATGCGCTGGGCTAACGGCAGAAGAGATAAGATGTTTCTCCCTAAGAAAACGGAAACTTATATTTCTCTGTGACGAATGCAAAAATGGACTGAAATTATTGCCCAAGCTAATTAAAGAAATATCCGAACTCAAAACTGAAGTTAATAAGATAAAAGAAAATAGAGAAATTAGTGCTATGAACGACAATAATGAAAATGAACCCTGTAAACAAATGGAATGGATAAATGAACTGCATGAAAGGCAAAAACGGGCATCAAATATCATCATCACCAATATAAAGGAGTCAAGCCAATCCAGTCGCCAATCAAGAATTGAGGATGAACTAAAAACTGTCAAAGAGATCATTAATAAAACAGGCATTCAAGACAATAATTATCAAATCCAAATTCAAAGGTTAGGCAAATACGATCCAGCAAAAACAGACCTATTAAAATAATCCTACCTAACATACAAATGGCGTCATTTATACTAAGAAATCAAAAAAAAATTGATATACCAGGCATCAAAATTTTTAATGACCAAACAAAAATGCAACGGGATTATTATTTTTCTTTGAAACGCAAATTAGAAGAGATTCGCACTAATGGAGATGATACTAAGATAATCAAATACATAAATAACGTACCTAAAATAGTGGACAAAAATTCTCCAAAAAACCAGTAGAAATGCCTAATATAACATATAATGCAGACATTATTTATCTTAATTGTCAAAGCTATGTTGCCCACAAAGATGAAATTATTGTCAATATTGCTTGCTATAAACCATCAGTAATTATGTTGAGTGAAACTAGAACGGTGGAGGAAATGTTCTAATGTTAGTTAAAATTGGGGTTAGGTTTACTGTGATTAATAAATACGTAAATGATAAAAATTATTGGTGCATGTTTATGAAAATCTGGATGAACAAGATTCAATGGTGTATTGGATTAACATACCACTCTCCAAGTTCTAATCACGCTGAATTTATTGAAGCTGTAGAGACCTGGTGTGAGAATTATGTTGTGAGTAATAAAAACTTTTTATTAATTGGAGACTTCAATATTAATTTCCTAGAGGATAGCTTTTACGTCAACAAAATTAAAAATATGTTGGATATGTTAGGTTTAGAACAATTGGTTAGAGAACCTACTAGCTGTACAAACTTGAGTAGCACATTAATAGACTTTGTAATTAGCAATCAAAATAACATAGTTACGAGTGTACATAATATACCTAAAATAAGTGATCATTCAATTGTCTCAGTTTCAATTTGTAATGAAAAATTTAATACCTGTCGATTAAACCAGTTTAGAAATTTTAGTGTTGAGAATTTAAACTTAATAAATGAAAGTTTCACTAATGTAAATTGGCTATTAAACAGTGATGATGTTAACATTATTCTTGAGGAATTAACATGTAATTCTAAGAATGTCATAAATTCTATAGCATCCATATGTAATGTTATTCATAATAATAATCAGTTACCATGGTATGATGAGGAAATAAAAATAAAAGCTAGACATCGAGATAAATCGTACGTAATGTTTAAAAATTGTCAAATTATATACGAAAAGCAACAATACTGGAATCAATTTAAAGTGTTTAGAAATGATGTTGTAAATACTCTAAATACCAAAAAAAGAATGTATTATGAAAACAAGATAGACTCAAATAAAAACAACCCTAAAGCAATGTGGAAAACGCTAAAAACATTAATTAAAAAGGAAAATCACAGTTTTTTAAATAATACCATACAGTTTGTAATTGATGATAGAATAGTTTATTTTAATGCAGATACAGAGTTGGCAGAAAACTTTAATAGATACTTTATTGACAGTGTAGGCGATATAATTAATTCTATCAATCATACCACTGAATGGACTGATACAGGACTTATAAACATAGATAGTAATTTTTCTAACTTTAGATTATTAATAATGAACGATCTACAGGAAATTGTATCAGATTTATGTAATAAGACAAACGTACATGACGTATTATGTGCTAAAATGATTAAGAGTTCTTTCGATGTCATTGGACATGCCGTCTTATAATTAGTAAACACCTCATTACAAACAGGTAAATTTCCAGATAATTTGAAAACTAGTACAATAACACCTATACCAAAAATAATAAATACAAACGAGGCTTGTAACTTCCGACCGATTAATACTTTGCCAGCTATAGAAAAAATCATAGAAATAGCAGTACATATACAACTCTCTAAATATTTTAATAAGAATAATTTATTAATCAGTAATCAGTCTGGTTTTAGAGAGAATCACTCGTGTGAGTCAGCATTACAATTAACTATCGCTAATTGGATTAACCAGATTGATAACGATCGATATATCCTAGCTGTATTTTTAGACTTCAAAAGAGCTTTCGAAACTATCGACAGATTGACTCTTAAAAAAATTAAAATATTATGGTATAGATGGCATAGTATTAAACTGGTTTGAGGACTACCTGAGGAACAGATATCAAATTACAAAAATTAACAATAAATTTTCTAATCCTCGTCAAAATAAATTTGGGGTGCCACAGGGTAGTGTCCTCGGACCCCTATTGTTTATAATTTATTTAAATGATATTGTTAAATTTACGTCTTGTGACTTTTTAAATCTATTTGCAGACGATACCTTAATTGCTGTAGTTGATAATAATTTAGATAATGCCGTAATGAGGATGAATAATGAACTAGCCGAAATTGAAGAGTATTTAGCTATAAATAAACTCAAACTAAATGTCAACAAAACAAAGGCAATGATTTTGACTACGAAATTTAAATATAATAACATTAACGTAAATAATATAAATATACTATTAGAAAATAATAAATTGAAACTGGTTAAAGAATTTAAATATCTCGGAGTAATTATTGATAATACTCTAACATTTAAAAATCATTTCTTATATATACAAAAGAAAATAACAAAAAAAACTATACTTTTTTTCAAGAATATCTAATCAGCTTTCTTTTTCCACAAATATTACTGTGTATAAGACTATTATTCAACCGCACTTCGACTATTGTGCAAGTATTTTATACCTTTTAGATAACAATTCAATGAATGCTCTACAAAAGTTACAAAATCGTGGCATGAGGATAATTCTGAAATGCAGTAGATACACTCAAATTAGTTTAATGTTAGATGCTCTTCAATGGATGACAGTTTCTACTAGACTAGTTTATTTTTCGATGATATTTATTTATAAAATAAATCACAACTTACTTCCGGCTTATCTCAACCGATTTATAATAATAAATAGAGAAATCCATAATTATCAAACAAGAAACAATAACAATTTTCACATACAAAGAACTAATTTCAAAAAATCAATGAATTCACTGTTTCACAAAGGTCTTAAACAATTTAATGAGTTACCGATGGAGATAAAAACAGCTCAAACGCTAACAATCTTTAAAAGACAACTGTCTCATTTTTTATTAAATAAGGTAAATCAAGCGCATAATGTTTAATGTATATAAAATGTATTAAATTATATTTTGAATGTTTATAATCTTTGTTCCTCTTCATACTTTTTTTATTTCTTAAGATGATATGGGTGCATTAGAACTTGTGTACTTACATTAAAATACTATGTAGACCCTATAATTTGTATTATACTCGTACTGTGTATGAATTATTATGTATGTATGTATGTATGTATGTTATATAGTATTTGAGCCACCGTATACAAAGCGATACGTGACTTTTGCTTCATTTCAAATTATCCCAGAGTGTCATATTTCAGCTACGTGCGGATAATGAATTCCCTCTTATCGTTATCACTCATAAAGTATCATATTACATTCATATTACATTTTAGCTTCTCACAATCATGCTGACTATTGTATTTGCTTTCCTTTGTTCAACATTTTGTTAACGATGCTTTTAGAATATTATAAATATACCACAAAGCACTTCTGTAACCAGTTCTGATACTCATGTCTAATTAAACACATATATTTTAACTTACTATTTTATTCAAAGAGTCAACGTTGACTCTTAATAATTTAAATAAAGTTTTTAAAAAGTCTTTTATGAAACCCGTGATATAAAATTGGCGCAGTCGGTAGGATCCGTGAACACCAACAGAACAAGAAGCCTAACCAATAGTGACCCACAAGAACAAGGACAAACATCCAGACGAGGTGCCTAACTAGTGCAAGTTACCATTGGAACAAGGAGACCTTCATAACTGGTGGTGGCGGATTCCAATCCCTTAACGGACGAAGAATCTACTCCATGAAGAAATTCACGTAAGTGCATTCAAAGAATCATCTCGCATTTTATAATTGTGTTGAACATTTTATTTTTAACATAAGGTGTATTATACTGCTAATGCACAGCTATTAACAATTAAAACTATTTCTATTATCCATTCCCCATTTATCTTATTACAATTACAAGTGAATTAAATACTAAGTACAAATAATCTAATCGGAGCATTATACTGCTAATGCTCGACTGGCAACATAAGATTGACAAAAGTTTCGCGCATTATACTGTTAATGCCGCATTTGTATAACAAAATATAACTTTCATTATCTGCTCCCTCTGTTAGTACGACACTTTGCGTAAAAATACTTTAATTTTAATTTTATTCCATTTAACATTTATTACTTTAATTTCGATACATTCCAAAACTTGAGCAATATGACAGATAATCAAACAGCCACGCCTCGCGCAGTCACACCAGAAATTGAGCCCTACAAATTAAGTGAAATTTTTTCAATAATTCCAGAATTTGATGGCAATCCCATCAACTTGCAAACGTTTTTGAACTCGTGTTTTCACGCACAAAATATGGCTATTAATGAACAAAAAATTTTATTGACAATTCATATAAAAAATAAACTACGCGGCAGAGCTGCCGAGTTAATTAACTCCCGTAATCCTAATACATTTGCGGAAATTAAGTCGCTATTAGAAGCCCATTTTGGTGACTCTCGTGACCTCACGGCTCTCATCCAAGACCTACAGCGAATTCATCAAATAGCAAACGAGTCCGCTTTAACCTTTGTCACGCGTCTGCAAACACACAATGCAAATATGCACGCGGCAGTGCAAAAACAAAATTTAACGCCAGATCAAAAGAAATCACAAACTGACTTGATAGAAACAATGACTTTGACTACCCTACTAACAGGCCTAGAACCAAAATTAGGCCAAATCATACGCGCTGGAAATCCATCAAATATGTTACAAGCCATCGCTCGAATTAGACGAGAATTGCAACTTTCATACTTCGAAAGTCAGAAATTTTCTAAAAGTAACCATATTAAAAATACACTGCCCCAACAAAAACGTCAAATTCCAAATATTCAACAAAAATTCTGTTCATTTTGTAAGAGAAATGGACATACTATCAGTGAATGCCGCACAAGGCAAAACCAACAATTTTTGTCCCCTAATTCTATACCTAACGCTTACTCCAATCAAGCGCAATTTCCCAGGCAAAATTTTCAAAACACACCCAATCAAATTAATTACAGACCACAAAACTTCCAACAACCAGGTAGCTCACAACAAAATAGACCCTCTGTAATTAGGCCCAATCCTAATTTTCAACAAAGATTCCCAAGCAACCAACAAAATTTAAATCTCAACCGTCAAAACCCACAGAGGACACACCACGTCAATTTTGACAACCACTATGATCCTCAAAACTACGAATGCAATGAGTATGACAATTTTAACCAACAATCCGATTACTTTCAAAATTACGAAACTAATTACAATGACCAATATTTGCCACAAGAGAACTACATCGATAATTCTCAAAACTTACAAGGTGATTATTCTGATAATTGGCAAAACCAATATGGGAATTATACTGCTAATTCCCAGACACAACAAGAGGATTATACTGCTAATCCTCCGGATTTTTGCTTAGGCCCGGAGTATCCCGCGGATACTCCAACACGGGAAATAGATCAAATATCGAACCAGATCCAGACAATGAATCTAAAAGACAGTTTCAACCCATGCCTGAATTTCCCAGAGCACAACTTCATGTAAATATTCTTTCGCGTGCATTGCTAACTGTAAATTCAAAAAATCTTTATTACATGAATGATATAACAGGTAAATTTAAAATTTTGCTAGACACAGGTGCAGGTATTTCAGTTTTTAAACCTAAAACAGCTGAAAACTACAGATGTAGATCCCCTGAAAACGTGACTATCCAAGGAATAACGAATGAAAAGATTAACATCAATGAATCTGTTCTCATACCATTTACCACAGGTGATCCTCACAAAGTTTATATTCACAACCTGGATATAGACTTTGACGGACTTTTAGGCTCGGATTTTTTCGAACATTACAAATGCAAAATAGATTTTGAGAAAAAACAGTTAGTCACGAATTTTAAAACTGTACCAATATTTAAAGTTACCGATATTTTTCCATCGCAACCAGCCGTAACGCGAAGCTTAAGCACCACTAAAAATAGAAACTTAATTTCCATTGAACCACGCACGGAAAAAATCTACAAATTAAAATGCGATCTACAAAATACTGAGGCTATACTAGTAGCCCAAGAAAATGAAAAGGTACGCCTACCGAATGCTATCGTCAAAATAGATAACAACGGTGAATTCTTGACGACAGTAATAAACCCAAATGCGATCCCGAAAATAATAAATTTTTCAAACATCAAACTCGAACCCGTCCAAAAATTTAAGTCAATTTTTAATTTAAATACACAAAATTTCGACTCACACATACAGACCGACAGATCATCAGAAATTATGAATCAGTTACGCTTGGAACATCTAAACGAAGAAGAGGCTGAATTAGTAACGCAGCTTTGTTTAGACTTTCAAGACATATTCTATTTAGAAGGAGACAATCTTACTTTTACAAACGAAATTAAACACCCCATTGACACAAACGATTCCCGACCTATCTTCACGAAATCTTATCGCTATCCCCAAGTCCATAAAGAGGAAGTTAAGACCCAAGTTTCCAAAATGTTGAGTCAAGGTATTATCCGCCATTCAATTTCACCCTGGTCCTCCCCAGTTTGGGTTGTGCCCAAGAAACTAGACGCTTCTGGTAAACAGAAATGGCGCGTTGTAGTCGATTATCGGAAACTTAACGAAGTCACAATAGATGACAAATATCCTTTGCCCAATATCTCTGATCTTCTTGATCAACTAGGAAAATGTCAATATTTTACAACCTTAGACTTGGCTTCTGGGTTTCACCAGATAGAAATCAATCCCGAAGATGTCCAAAAGACTGCTTTTACTGTAGAGAATGGCCACTACGAATTTGTTCGCATGCCATTCGGTCTTAAGAACGCCCCGTCCACATTCCAAAGAGTTATGGACAACATCCTATTAGGAATTCAGAACGAAAGATGTCTTGTCTACATGGACGACATCATAATTTACTCACCCACTATTCATGAACATGTATCTCGTCTAACGGAAGTATTTAAACGCCTTCGAAAAGCTAACCTTAAAATACAGCCTGACAAATGTGAGTTTCTTAGGAAAGAAGTTGCTTACCTAGGACACCTCATTACCAAAGATGGTGTTAAACCTAATCCATCGAAAGTCGAAGCCATTCTCAATTTCCCACAACCTAAGAACCAAAAAGATATTAAATCATTTTTGGGACTTGCTGGTTACTACCGAAGATTTATCCCAAACTTTTCAAAGGTATCCAAACCACTGACTAAACTACTTCAAAAGGACATACCATTTAACTTCAATAATGACTGTCAAAACGCTTTTTCCGACTTGAAACAAACGCTTACTACGTCACCCATACTAATTTACCCAAATTTTGACGAGCCTTTCATATTAACCACAGATGCAAGCGCATTCGCAATCGGTTCTGTACTCTCGCAGGGACCTATTGGCAAAGATTTACCTATCGCTTATGCCTCCCGAGTTTTATGCAATGCCGAGACCAAGTATTCCACGATAGAAAGAGAGCTTTTAGCCATCGTGTGGTCAGTAAAGCATTTCAGACCGTATCTGTTTGGCAGAAAATTCAAATTAATAACCGATCATAGACCACTTACATGGCTATTCTCTATAAAAGACCCGGGTAGCAGGTTAGCCCGTTGGCGCCTCAAACTTGAGGAGTATGACTACGAAGTCATATACAAACCTGGCAAAATAAACAAAAACGCTGACGCTTTGTCCAGGATCAAAATAAACCATTTTAACGATTGTTCCCAATTCTATTCTAAAATTTTAGCAGCTAACGAAGACACAGACGATGACGAAAGCCTAAACGACGACAGCGAAATAACTAACGAACATATTGCCCAGGAATTCGACACATTTTCTAAATTATATAAAACAAAGTCCTTAATAGACTACTCGAAAATCCAAATTACAAACAGACAATTATTGGACCGGGAAAATAAAAATATAATCACATTCTTCCAACAAAATAACCTAACGGACCTTCATCACCAAATTATCGAGGACATTTTTGAGGAAAACCCTGAATTCTACAATAATACTATTAATATCGTTTCTAGTAAGTCGACCCGACATAGAAATTATTATATCATCGCTATACCTTTTGACCCCGAATCCGTAGTAGAACACTTATTTTTAACGCTATATAAAAATCAAAATAAACTAGATCTTTCCAAGACCTACTATGTTGAAAACAATTTGGACCTCCCAATACTGGAAATTCTCTCATTCATTTTCGCAGAAAAAGATCTGAAATTAATAATTTGCCAAAATCTAGTACGGACACCTGACGAAGACGAAATACCGATTATTCTCGACCAACACCATACCGGTAAAAACAACTTACACCGCGGAATAAATGAGACGATGCGTAGAGTCAAAAATAAATATAATTGGCAAGGATTATCTAAAGATGTAGAAAATTTTGTAAAAAATTGTGAGACATGCCAAAAAAGTAAAATTTGTCGAAAAAATCTAAGTAGCCCACTAGTAATTACGGAAACACCGAAAACACCGTTTGAAAGAATCAACATCGACTTATTTGAGTTCCCTACGCGCAACTATGCTTTAACTGTTCGTGACGAATTGACTAAATTCACACAAGCTTACGCAGTTCCCGATAAATCCGCTAAATCTGTAGTAAACACCTTACTACTTTACTTTCAACATTATGGTACTCCGCTAAGAATACACTGCGACTACGGAGGAGAATTTGATAATAACTTATTAAGAGACCTATGCAAACTGTACGACATAAAACTAACCTTTTCAAGTGTAGGACACCCCCAGTCAAATGGTTCAATTGAACGATTTCACGCGACCCTAGCTGAAATGATAAGAGCCAACAAAACTGAAAACCCGAATGAACACCCATTTACCATTTTGCCATATGCGGTAATCTGTTATAATAACTCTGTAAATAAAACTCATGGATTTACCCCATACGAATTAGTTTTTGGCCATACATCTGTTCGCCTGTTAAAGAACGCTATAACCCCGATATACTTTTCGACGTTGTAACAAAATCCGACTTAGGAAATATTTCGTAAGAAAAGCGTGCTTCACGTAAAAACGCCGTGGAGGAGGTTTTTAATTCTTGGAAATATATTTTTGCTCTTCGGAGCGTTTTTTATGCCAAATTTTCGCTAACTCTTCGAGGAGCGTTAATTTGGTAAGTGTAGTAAATGTCGCTGCACAGGGACGTAATGTCGCCCCGACCACCCAATTTTAGAAAGTATCATAAAATTGGACTTGAACTTCCAAATTTCCAAGATTAAAAACCCTTTTACGAATCCACGTTGTCAAGCACTGCAACTCTTACGAAGTGTTGAATATGAGGACAAGTTAGTCCAACGACTATTCAAAGTATATCGGAAGTTATAGCGAAAATAGCCCTTAGCGACATGGGACCCCCATCATTTCCTAGCAGTCAGATTTGACGGGGAAATGATGCGTTTTGACGGGGTTTGCCCTAAACCGGTTCCTCAGTGATTCGGAGTCAAAAAAGTATCTATACCATGTACTCACACGTGCATGGGATTTGCCTTGCCTGAACGTAAAATTTGTTATTGCATAATACAAACGAAGTAGATACGCTTCAAGCAATTTTAAGCTCCGAGGAGCGACCAAAATTTATGTGAATTAATAAATACGTTTATAAAGACAGGCAAGCATAAGCCCACCAAAATTTCAGTTACATGAACTATTCCTTGAATCTTTTTGTGCATCGTTAGCTTTTCAAACTGCATATTGGATGGTAGTTGGTACCGTATGAATCGTCCCGTTCCTCACCATGTGTTGTACACGGGTCAGACCATTGTTTGTTAACATTTTCACTGAAGAAGTTGTGTAAAAACATAAATTTTTTAAAGATTTAATATACATTTTTTGAACTTTATATTGTCTTTTACTTGTGTTTTCTAACAAAATTTCCCTTTCAGATTTAATTTTAAGAGAGTGTTAAACAGACAGTGTTAGATTTATAGTGTTACAACGTCTTCCAATTGATACCATCAGAGCCGCAGTTAAGCATAAACGACAGTAAGTATGATTTATTCATTAATCTCCGTCTGAAACAGTCACTTGAACCCTAAAAAATTTTGTGAACGTAATATTTTTATTTAGCATTTAGAAAAGGTTGAGGAAAAAGAAAATTAATTTTTTCTTTTTCCTATTTTTTTTCAATTTTTCTAAGTTTTTCGAACAAAAAATACGTCCTTCAGACTTCCATCAAAAGCATGGATCGTTCACATGGCGCCCGAGCAGGGACCATGCCGTCCCCAAACCCAACAAATCCTTTCTCATTCATGGCGGAAGACTCCGAGGGGTCGACCCCAAGAGAATTTTATGAGCGAGTCACCGCACCGCTCGTCGACGACGGTTCTAGAGGGATAGAACCACAGCGACTGTTTCCGGAGGGAGATAATGTTAATTTATCAGCTTCACAGCCACAAACTGCTTCGATGGAGAGTATGTTTCTGAAAATGGCAGAGGGCTTCGTGCAGGCGATACAGAACGTGTCGACCTGTACGCCCCATGAGAGACAAAGATGTCCGAACGTGACGTTCCATGGGCTTGATCATGAAGATCCAGAAGCATTTCTGAAAATTATGGAGGAATATTTCGACAGAGCTCGCATAAGCCACGACTATGATCGCCTCCATAACGTAACCGGCCAACTCAAGGGCGAAGCTCAACGATGGTCCGAACAATTTAGGACGTTGACTACTTCGTATGCCTTATTCAAGGAAAGATTCCTTACGAGATTTAATTCTCCCGACATACAGTCACGAGCTATTGCTCAACTGTATGCCGTCAAGCAAACGTCTTTAGACGACACGGCAGTGTTTATCACAAGGAAAACCTGTCTTTTCGATCGTATTGATCCCTTTAAATCCGAAGCCATCAGAGCTCGGGTCATCATGGACCAACTGCGTCCAGAAATTAGGTCACGCTTGAGAAGCAACCTAATTTCAAACACAGAGATGTTAATAGCAGCGGCTACTAACGTCGAGCGGGATTCAGCTGACGAACAGACGTCGCTAATCCAGCTTATTGATCAACGTCTGTCCCGCGCGTCTTACTATCGAGAGCCGGGACACATCAGTCCACAAAATTCAAGTATAAGGAGCAATGGAAGCCCAACTCCGACAGCACCGAGGGTGCATTTCCGAGAGGACGTATCTCGACAGGACGGTCCAGGCAGAGCGCCTGGTCGTCCTATTTTTATGCCTAATTTATCAAGCGGATCAGTGAATCCTGACCGCAGGCAAAACAATTTTAATGGCGGATCGGGGAAATTCCGAGTACCCGACCGACCGGCTACCCCGTGCCGATACTGCACAGACACAGTGCAGTGGCACTTCCATAGTCAGTGTCCGAATAACCCTCATCTCAATAGGAGACCGGGAAACTTTCGAGGGGCCAGAGACCCAGGCCAGGGTCCATCTGCAAGATCCCCGGCACAACGGCCGAACCAAGGCGGCAGCAATGTCCAGTAATTTTTTCCGATACTCATGACCACTACGACGCTCCTCTGCACAAGACAAGAGAGTCAATAAATTATATGAGCGAAGCGTTCCCTTTGCCTCGTATAAAAGTTCAAATAAATGAACATGCGGTCGACGCACTGATAGATTCAGGCTCGACGCGAAACGTTATCCATCCGAGGATGTTGGATAATTTTAAAAATCTCACGACACGTCGATCATTTGCTATGGCGTGCGGAGATCGAATGGTGGACTCTCTTGGCACGACAAAATTACAAGTAATAATTTCAGGCACCCCTTTTGAAATTGATTTTCAAGTAATCGAAAATTTAAACGAAACGATAATATTAGGATCACCATTCTTATATATGAACAATGTCGCATATGATTATGGCAGAAAATGCCTATATGCCGGCACAGAAGAGCGTATTACCGTCTTCTGGAATCAAGCTTCTCAGAGGGAGAGACAGCAGGCAAAGCTTCCTGAAGAGCTTGTTATTAAAGACAAATTTCTACGGCCGCTGTTCGAAGAATTTGTCGATCTGTTCACTGCGGAACCGACTCAAGCAACCACAGTGACTGTGAAACACAAAATTACAGTGAAAGACACGAAACCATTTAATATCAGACCATATCCGATGTCTCCGAGTACTAAGAAAATTATGTACGACCAAATCGAAGAGATGTTAAAAGCTGGCGTCATCGAACCTAGCACTGCCCAATATAGTTCACCACCAGTGATAATAAAACGCTCGGACAAGAAACCACGATTTTGCATCGACTATCGCCATTTGAATGAAATGACTGAAGACGAGGCTTCCGTCTTACCCAAGATACACGAAAGTATTAAAGATTTAGGCAATTCGAAGATTTTTTCTGTGTTGGATTTAAAAAGTGGATATTGGCAAATACCGCTAGATGAAGCATCAAAAGATTTTTCGACTTTTACCACTCCTGATGGGGCAGCTTACAGATTCAATGTCATGCCTTTCGGACTCAAGACAGCTCCCTGTACCTTTCAGAAATTCATGGCAAAGGACGTTTTAACGGGTTACCTGCACCATTTCTGTAAAGTGTATTTAGATGATATAATCGTTTACAGCGTAAACGTGAAGGAGCATATGTCCCACTTGAGATTAGTCTTTGAAAGACTACGTCTGCATAATCTGAAAGTGTCACCGGAAAAGTGTGTAATAGCGACGAATGAAATCCAATATTTAGGCCATACAATTAGAACCGATACTTCCCAACCATTAGAAAAACATGTCTTACAAATTCAAAATTATCCCGTTCCAGCTACGAAAAAGCAGCTACAAAGTTTCCTAGGGCTTTGCAACTGGGTACGAGAATATCTACCAAATGTGGCGATGATCACGAAGCCACTAACGAAACTTCTTTCGAAGGAAAATCGTTTTCACTGGAACCATACGTGCGATGAAGCATTTAGAAAATTAAAAGAATTATTATCCGGACCGCTGGAACTCCATCGGCCGGATTTTTCACGTCAATTCATTTTGCAAACAGATGCATCCCTCCAAGGCCTTTCGGCCGTGTTATATCAATTAGGCGACAACGGCGAAAAATACATAATCTCGTATGCAAGCAACACGTTATCTCCAGCGGAGAGACGTTACCACATAAACGAGCTAGAATGCTTGGCGGTGGTGAACTATATTAAAAAGTACAAGATGTACCTAGCAGACAAACCGTTCTTGGTGAAGACGGACAACAGGGCGTTACTTTGGTTAAACAAACATAAGGACGACAAGACAAAATTTACTCGATGGTCATTACTATTGCAAGAATATGCATTCAAAATTGAACACTGTCCAGGAAAGGAAAATTTATTAGCAGATTTTCTAAGTCGTAACCCACAAAATCATTATGTCGAGACAGACGATGAAGAGGAAAGAATGTTCCTACCAAATTATAAGTGTCCAGAACGTATTTCTGTATTAACGCACTCAGAAATATACGAAGATATCGTACAGGCTCAATTGAGTTCAAGAGATATTCAAGACAAGATCCGCCGTTGGAATGATCTATTTCAACAGGAACAACGTTCCGATGCGGATCTTATTTTTATGCAAAATTTTCACGTCCAAGACGATGTACTTTTTAAAGATTGTGATAGAAATTTTAAATTAATAGTTCCAAAGAGGAAAATAAAAGAATTGATTTACCATTATCATGACCGAGATGAAGCATGTCATCCAGGAAGAGACGAGACTCTCAGGAAAATAGCGAAACGCTACTATTTCAATAATATGGCCAGGATCGTAGGCAGATACATAAACGACTGTCTGATATGCCAGTCTGTCAAGACAAGACAAGCCCAACCCAATGCTCCACTTAGAAGTCATGCACCCCAAAATGCATTTGAAACCTTGAGCGTCGACGTAATTGGCCCGCTGCAGAGGACTAAAGACGCCGAAAACAGATACATGATTATCGTCGAAGACGTTTTCAGTAAATGGATAGAGGCAAAGGCATACATTCAGGTCGACGGCAGAACGATAGCCAAATATATCGACGAAGAAATAGTAGCAAGATTCGGAGTCCCTCGAGTCATAATATCAGACAACGGTGGTCATTTCAATTCCGAATGGTACATCACATTTTGCGAAAGGAATGGTATCGAACGATACTTAATTCCAGCATATCACCAACAGTCCAACCCCGTGGAACGACGGGTGCAGGAATGCAAGAAAATTCTAAAGACTCTTTTATTCAAAAAGCCAAACGACACTTGGGATCGCTATGTGCATCAAATGACATATATATTAAGAAATCGTAGGAACGCCGCTACAAATCAAACACCTAGCATGGTCGTGTTAGGATATGATCCAGCCGAAAGAGGCGAATGGGATTTGTATGCCTGGAGGCAAGAAAGAGCCAAGCAACAAACGCTTCCACGATACGAGCGAATCAAGGAAGCCCGTCAGGCCCAACAAAAATATAAACAGAAATATGCGCCGAAAGAGGCCGTCACTCCGATCGTCTACAAAGTAGGAGACAGAGTCATGAGTAAGAGAAAAAAGAAGGTACATACCTTCACGCCGTCTTGGTCAGGCCCAACCAGAATTCTGAAGAAGTTTTCAGACGAAGTGTATCTCGTGCAAAAGGGAAATGCAACGACAAGAGTACATGTCGATGATTTGAGACCAGCCCCGCCAGAGGAGCACAACTTGGAAATCGAATCTTCCGATGAAGAAAATGCTAGTCCAGGCGGAACATCACTCGATGGAAATGATTCCCCGTTCTCAGACGATTCCACAGAACCTCTACCGCCGGAGCAAACGGTTGTACAAATCCATGCACCGCCACGAGATGCTTCCACTTCTGATTCAGAATCCAGTTCTGGAGATTCAATCATCTTTTTATAACATTTTTCAACCTAGGCTAAGTTTTAACTTAGTGCTAGGTTTATTTTATATCAAAATTTCCATACCAACTTCTTGTCGTGTCAGGCAAAAGTTGGTATTTTTTATGCATTTTTTACAAGTTATTTTCATCTGAGGATATTGTATCCACATACAAATCTTCCAAATTCACTGCAGCAACTCTGACCGTGTCCGGCAGAGTTGGTATTTTTTATATAATTTTTCTAAGTCCTCAAATGTTATTAAACATTCATCTGTAAGCAGAGTCCGACCCAAAGGGTCCAAACAAATGTTCCATTGGCACGGCATGGAAAGACGACAACTCTGACGCAGAGCGCGATTCAGACGAGTCTAGCAACTCAAGGGCGAGATGCCGCCACGTCTGCTGGAGGGGCAGATGCAACGATCCGACGGATGCAGATTCTGTCGCAGATTTCTCCCAAGAAGAGAATTTTTAACTACTCGGAAACCATTTCAACCAATATAAGTCAAC
This sequence comes from Leptura quadrifasciata, assembly GCA_963675555.1. Lineage (NCBI taxonomy): Eukaryota > Metazoa > Arthropoda > Insecta > Coleoptera > Cerambycidae > Leptura > Leptura quadrifasciata. Next base: position 46,250,122 of record OY776677.1, read on the forward strand.
AAAATTCAGTGTTCCTATTCTCAAAGACGACGATATGTTATCGGTCGCAGATCCCCAGACGGGATGTAAACAAACATTTTACTAAAATTTTGTTTTATTGTTTCATATAAACCGAGCAGAACCAATGTATAGCTGGAGCAAGCAGTCCGAGGACCACCTAAGCTGTTCCAGAAGGCAGTTCGACACCGAAGGTGATCGACGAGGCATAGACACGAGGAGGAGCAGACGCAAGCCCGCATTAGTGGAAGAACACTAAGAAAGATAAGTGCGTCGAAAGTGTTTGTGTTGTGTCATCGAGAATCTGAGGATTTTCGATTTTTTTTCTTTTTTTATGCCATTTTTGAAACACAATGTTCAATAATTCAATCGAATGCTATGCATCGATATATGTTCAAGTTTATCACCATTTTTTAGATTTGCATCTATGTTTTGTTCAGATAGGCCGGTCTGAACGATAACCGAATACAACACATGGGAGACTACATCCAATGATCCATTTTATTTTCAAACAAACAATTTACCAAACGTTACACAAAAAGATTCACGGAAAGGAGGGGAGTGTTAAAGAACGCTATAACCCCGATATACTTTTCGACGTTGTAACAAAATCCGACTTAGGAAATATTTCGTAAGAAAAGCGTGCTTCACGTAAAAACGCCGTGGAGGAGGTTTTTAATTCTTGGAAATATATTTTTGCTCTTCGGAGCGTTTTTTATGCCAAATTTTCGCTAACTCTTCGAGGAGCGTTAATTTGGTAAGTGTAGTAAATGTCGCTGCACAGGGACGTAATGTCGCCCCGACCACCCAATTTTAGAAAGTATCATAAAATTGGACTTGAACTTCCAAATTTCCAAGATTAAAAACCCTTTTACGAATCCACGTTGTCAAGCACTGCAACTCTTACGAAGTGTTGAATATGAGGACAAGTTAGTCCAACGACTATTCAAAGTATATCGGAAGTTATAGCGAAAATAGCCCTTAGCGACATGGGACCCCCATCATTTCCTAGCAGTCAGATTTGACGGGGAAATGATGCGTTTTGACGGGGTTTGCCCTAAACCGGTTCCTCAGTGATTCGGAGTCAAAAAAGTATCTATACCATGTACTCACACGTGCATGGGATTTGCCTTGCCTGAACGTAAAATTTGTTATTGCATAATACAAACGAAGTAGATACGCTTCAAGCAATTTTAAGCTCCGAGGAGCGACCAAAATTTATGTGAATTAATAAATACGTTTATAAAGACAGGCAAGCATAAGCCCACCAAAATTTCAGTTACATGAACTATTCCTTGAATCTTTTTGTGCATCGTTAGCTTTTCAAACTGCATATTGGATGGTAGTTGGTACCGTATGAATCGTCCCGTTCCTCACCATGTGTTGTACACGGGTCAGACCATTGTTTGTTAACATTTTCACTGAAGAAGTTGTGTAAAAACATAAATTTTTTAAAGATTTAATATACATTTTTTGAACTTTATATTGTCTTTTACTTGTGTTTTCTAACAAAATTTCCCTTTCAGATTTAATTTTAAGAGAGTGTTAAACAGACAGTGTTAGATTTATAGTGTTACAACGTCTTCCAATTGATACCATCAGAGCCGCAGTTAAGCATAAACGACAGTAAGTATGATTTATTCATTAATCTCCGTCTGAAACAGTCACTTGAACCCTAAAAAATTTTGTGAACGTAATATTTTTATTTAGCATTTAGAAAAGGTTGAGGAAAAAGAAAATTAATTTTTTCTTTTTCCTATTTTTTTTCAATTTTTCTAAGTTTTTCGAACAAAAAATACGTCCTTCAGACTTCCATCAAAAGCATGGATCGTTCACACGCCCACCAGAAACCTTGTATAACCAAAAAGAATTAATCACTAAATATGTCAGAGATTTAAATAACCGTATATCCCATTATTATAAGATAGCTAGAAACCGAACTGAGACTCAAAAACAAAAGGCCAAAGTTAGATTTGACAAAAACATCCCTGAAAATCGCCCCACGTATAACGTTGGTGACAAAGTTTATGTAAAAGAGTCACAGATAAAGAATAAACTTCAAAATAAATTCAACGGCCCATTCGAAATCACAGAAATTCTTAATAATTCAGCAGTCTTACTTAACCCCGAAACCAATCAAACTAGTAAAGTAAATTTCGACAGGATGAAACCGTATTTTGAAAGTTAACCTTGTTTCAGGTTACTCCTGCTGTTCGGATCAGCAACACTAGTGGTTTCCCAATACAAAATTACCCCCATAAACAACACCATAGGAATCTATTACCACGAAAAAACTGACGTAATATTGACTAATGACAAATGGACATTGCTAATTCACAAAAACGTATCTTCCCTAAAGGCAACATTCGAAAAAAACGAACAAATTCTAAACACAATTCTAAACACCCTCGACCCTGCCTACCAAAACATGGTGACCTTTAAAAGCGAAGTCAAAACCCATCTTAGTCTTCTAGCTCAAATATCTAAAACCATACAATCTAAATTTGAAGAAGTCTTCTTAGATACCAAAAGATACAAGCGTGGAATCCTCAACGGTATCGGCACAGTTTTTAAATCAATCACCGGGAACTTAGATGCCGAGGATGGCGAATACTACTCTAATTGCATTAACAAACTAAACAACGATGAACATCAACTAGAAAATTTAATTAAAAATCAAATTTCGGTTACGACATCCGTCATAAAGAACTTTAATTCAACAATCCAAAAATTACAGATCGACGAGGAAACGTTTAACAAAAATATTAAAGAAATCGAAACATCTATTTTAGGTGCATCACGCGAGCTTCAAATTGTCGAGACGAAATTAAAATTCTTAGAAATTTGTGAACAATTGATGGCAAGTTACTTATATATTGAAGACACTCTAAATGATATTCTAAATTCAATAACGTTTGCACGATTAAAAATTATTCACACATCAATCATTACTCCATCGGACTTAGTCTCATCCTTACAAGAAATTTCACAGAATTTGCAGAAGAACAATTTGCCGCTTCAAATAAAACTATCAAAAGTTGCTCAATACTTGGATATTATTGAACTCCAAGCTTTTCAAACCGATTCAAGTTTAATTTTCGTATTAAAAATACCTCTAGTAGACCCACAAACATACACAACTTATCAATTATATCCTATCCCCATCCTGGATAATAGAACTGGTTTACATCACATTTTATCTGTATCTCAAAAATTTATCGCGAGGGACGATGATTCCTTAATGTATTTACCCATTCCGGATTTAGACGAATGCAAACAGCTTTACATGGGAACCAAACTGTGCTCCAACTTGTTCGCCTACCCGATAGACAATAATGCTATCTGTGAAGCAAGACTTTTCAAAAATCTTAAGCACCTGCCCGAAAATTGTCAAACCTCCTTCATATTCAGTCAAGGCTATAACGTTCAAAAACTTCAGGAAAACACATGGCTAGTCATCAACGCAGAACCGTTACATGTCACTATTAATTGTCCGCAGAAAAATTCAATAACAGAAATTATCACAAAAAACTCTGTCATAAAACTACAACCCAGTTGCTACGCCTTCGTTGGCATAACCAAAATTCAAGCAAGTTCCAATGAAATATCGGACATTAAGGACAACTCACATCCAATTCAAATTTCATATGAGTGCTGCAACCAACTCCCAGATAAAATACAACTACCAAACTTGAAACCATTAAAGTTAAACAATTTGAACACCGAAGATCTCGAAATTGCAAAACATAAATTAGACCAATATTCCAAGGACCTAGACGACCTCATCAACGAACCCTACGTAACCAAACACATCTCATGGTTCACGTATTTTACTATAACCCTAATTGTTACCCTAGTCTTGTTCTACCTATTCTGTAAGTGCAGAAGAAGAAGCCGAAAGTTAGCCCTGGTTCGCCCATCTCACGGACCACCTCCGTCTCCATCGATGCCAACTAGAACCTTCAAAAGATTAACTAGCATTCTACCCCCAAGGAGAAGACCCAACATTCATCAAGAAACAGAAGAAGAAGAAGAAGTCGAACTTACCTAAATTTTTATCAATGTTTTCCAAATTAATCATTTTACCAAACCCTCTTTGAGATGTTAACCACGCTTATATTACTTTAATTTCATATTTCATAATCTTATATTTTATACGGTCTTATATTTTGTTTTATATTAATTATATAATTGTAATTACAAACTTTACAACTTTCAATATTTCAATATTATTATCTCGCTTTTCATATTTGTAAAAGTTGCTGCATAACCATCAACTTTTTAATAAGGGGGAAGTTGTTATATAGTATTTGAGCCACCGTATACAAAGCGATACGTGACTTTTGCTTCATTTCAAATTATCCCAGAGTGTCATATTTCAGCTACGTGCGGATAATGAATTCCCTCTTATCGTTATCACTCATAAAGTATCATATTACATTCATATTACATTTTAGCTTCTCACAATCATGCTGACTATTGTATTTGCTTTCCTTTGTTCAACATTTTGTTAACGATGCTTTTAGAATATTATAAATATACCACAAAGCACTTCTGTAACCAGTTCTGATACTCATGTCTAATTAAACACATATATTTTAACTTACTATTTTATTCAAAGAGTCAACGTTGACTCTTAATAATTTAAATAAAGTTTTTAAAAAGTCTTTTATGAAACCCGTGATATAAAATGTATGTATGTATGTACGTATGTATGTATGTATGTACGTATGTATGTATAACTACTTATAATCTGTAATGTGATTTAATTTGATATTATTATGTATTGTGTATATTAGGCATGACCTACTTAATAAATTTCATTTCATTTCATTTCAACAACTAAAAAATTCATCTTACAAGATGGTTACTGAGCGTATTTACAAATTTAAATCAAATCGGAAGAACTTTATTTAAAATTACTGAGTTCAAGATATGGGTTCGTCTGGCACCTGTGCTTAGAGCTAGCCAAACATCCATTAAGCGCGTAACCGTGGTGGAAAGGGTGTAAATAATTTGAAAAACGAAGCTAGGCTCATTTTGTCTTTAAAGAAGGATAATTTGGAAAACAAACAAAGATACCGAAAATTCACAAAAAAAACGAAGTAAAACAAAAATAGTGAAGGAAGTTGGAAAATTTGAGTTTACTGTTTAACATAATTATGGTGGTTAAAAAAGTTGAGCGAAGTAATTTGTGTTTAATGCATAATGGTCTATTATGTTCTATTATTCGTATTATATTTCATGTTGGTGGATTATTATTTAGTTTGTACTGATAGAATTTCTGCAAGATCAAGCAGACGTTGTCCATAAGTGGAGTCACGTCATTATATCGCACGTGTAGGTCTCTTAAAGAGCTGTACGATGACGAATTGGAAAAACTCGTTTTCGAGACCAGTGCACCACACCAGCACCACGTATGTTAGAATTGGTCTTACTACAAGAGCGTACATTCATTATTTTATTCTATCTTTTGAACCCATTATTTCCAACCATGAGGGGAAAAGATAGAATTAATACGTTAGCCTTTTGTCGAGAAATAAATAGGCACGTAGTCCAGAGTTGGAATTTATTTTCCTTCTACCGTTACTGATATTATTATTTTGTACTTGATGAAGTTGTATGTGAAGACGGTTACCTCAGACTTTACTGCATTTCTCCCAGTTGTCGTAACACTTAGTGGTACGCCTTCAGCAACATACTGTTTGTTAAGGACAGTGGGCCGCGTATCGCGCACAGTCAATCAAGCGCCGCTCACACACACTGTACCTATCGCTGGTTATTATATGAGCATGATAGAGTCTGTATAGATAGGTGCGTACATACGTGACTCACAGGTTACTATAGATTACAGTCTGAGCGTGGCTCGCGAGAGAGTCGGGCGCGCTCCTTCGCACGGTTCTATCTTCAAAACTATTACACCAATCGAAAAAAATGCAGAGTCCTTTTTTATGTAGAATTTAGCGGTGGATAAATTTCTGTTCTTAATTTTTTTGTTCTCTTATTGATATTTTTGAGGATACTTTAAAAATAGGCTAAAACTTTCCCTTTCAATTGTTTAAACAATACGTTCGGACCGAATTGGAGGGGGCATTTTCAATAAATCTCTTTCTAAACATAAAAAGAAGTGATAGCAGAAAAAAAGCTTCCTTGGGAATTATTCCATCAATCTGGTGATATTCAACCTCTGACGCCTAGACTAATGTTACAGAGATTAAAATTTTCTGGCTATTAGCATTTTCACTCTAAAGTTATAAGTGAGTTATTTAATTAGTACGAAACTACCCCTTCAATTAGTTAACGCAACAGCATTGGAATCCCGAGAATTTGGATTTACTACCTATCCAGGGCAATGTGTAGCTCAAATGGAGTATTGCTTCACTTTTCAGATTTACCACGTAATAGAGTTCACTGATAGACCAACGCCCAACGTAGTGTTCATTATGATTCACAATGAATCAGCTGCGAATAAGGAAATGTAGAAGTCTGCACGCGGACATCGTCAATATTTTAGTGAAAGTTTAATACAGTAGCACAGTCAAATGGGCTGCTGAGTTGCACTTTATTATTAGTTTATTATTTAACTACTTAATTATTTGTCATTATTTTTCTATTATTCGTGAGTCATATTTTGATTTTCGCGCGTTATTTTTAATTGTGTAAAACATGCCGTAACTAGTTGATAATTCTTATATATTTCTAATTTTACTATCCTGAATAAAATTTCTGGTTGTGCCACTGGTGCAATATATTTCCTTACTTGGTTTTCACATATTCAAAGGACCATTTTTAAGAGTTTGAGTTTTAAAGGTGTGTACGGACTTGACGGGACGCGCTCGCGACACGCACGCGACGCGCTGGCCCCGCGCCTGCTACGCGCACGCGACAGCCGCGGTTCTCTCGCGCGCCTGCTGCGAGCCATGTAGAGAGACGCGCCCGCCACACGACCAGCAAGTTGGATCAGTGTAGGTTTGAAAGGCGTAGAAAACATGTCGAACGAGGAAAAAGCTGCAGCATATTTATTGTTATGCGGTGGTGCGATGTTCATTGCATCTCATTTAATATTACAAAAAAAACCTAGATGGTGGCGTAGTGAACTGTACAAAAGAAGAGCCGGTCAGGAGTTAATGAATGATCCATCCACGCATCTAATTTCTTGTTTTTTTTTTTAAATAACAATTATCTTTAGGATTCCACAAAACTTGTTTTTAATTTATATAAGTCGATAAGCTCTAACTGAACTTATTCGCTCCACTCAATCTCAACAACTGATTTCTAGCGCGATTGCTACGCTCCTACATTGTGTCCGTCCACACTACGCCACGCTCTTTCTTTGATCTGCCGTCGAAAAACCGACAATAGATGGGTAGCAGCGTGCCTCGGACAGGCGGCGCTAGCGCCGCTCGCGCTCCCCGTCCACACTTAGGAATTTTGGAGTATCGCGTGCGTGTCGCGCGCGCGTCCCTTCAAGTCCGTACGCACCTATACAGGTTCAAATTATTGTTTAAGTTTCAAATTCACTTTGGCTGCAAGTACCATGACAAATGATGACTCACCTCTACTTTGAATCTTCGATCCTTCTTTGTGTAAGTTTGTTTGTAGAAATTAGAAAACAAGAAGTAGAACATTACGGCGTGCATTCCAATCCACCAAACGAACGCTTTGGGGTAGTTGCAATCGATGAACAACAGCTGGAAAGCGTGGACCATCACCAAGACGAATTGTATCTGAAAATTAAAAAGAAAAGATTAGTCATAGATTCTGATAGATGTGAAGACAGTGATGAATATAAGTACATACGAACCCCAGAACGTACGATATTTTCCAGTACATGTAGTCATATACAAAAGGATTAAGATTAATTTGTGTAAACGCCATCCGATATTTTGATTACGTTCGTTTTTGTAGAAAATATTTAAGGATCTTAACCTAGCTATAATGAATTCTACACCTATTCAGGATATCATACACTACATGAAAATCTTTAAATATATTCTATACATGCATATATCCATAAAGCAGGGAGCTGTTTTTTCATAGTACTACACCTAAATTTACCTAACTAAAACCTAAACTACATGAGTTGGATTTGGATCTGGATTATTAAATGAGGGATGAGGTTACGCTCGCGTTCACTCAGTCGTCGAAAGTGGGCCGAATGTGATACCCCCGTAAATAGTGACATTTTCGCAAGGCCCCTCGTTATTGAAGCCGACCAACGCTTGTGATAAACTTGACTGACCTATACTGGCCACACCATTACCATTACCATTAAAACCATCTTTATTTATTATATTTACATGCCATTGTTCAGTATTTTATTTATCTCAACATTATACAATTTACAATATTATAAACCTGACGCGTTACTAACATAATTATGTCGCAACAGCGACGTACGGCAGGTGTTGTACCAGGAGATTTTGTACTGAACTTTCAATTAGCTCTTGTTTAGTTACGGCTTTTTCCAATGGTGAAGCGTGTTGTGTGTTGTGAATTTTTATATTCTTGTTGGATTAATTTTTGTTGTATATTTATAGGAAAACATACGAAAACCTACTTAAATGTAAAAGAACTTACAATTAAAAATACACCGATGGTATAAGGGCAGAAAGAATTTTTTTTGGTTGTTTATGTTTTTAAGATTTTTATAAAAGGGTAGGTGTGGAAAAGGACGGGAGGGAACCCTCTAAGTCGTATAGCCAAATTTTATGTGTTAAGTCTATTGCCATAGTCTTTCGTCATATAGAGGTAAAGATTGATGTATGAGTCTGTGTGTATGTGTGCTGTTATCGTGTGTACGTACGTTAGTCATGTCTCTAGCCGGTGCCGATTGCTGTATTTTTGTTTTAAAAAATTTCTAAGCTGTTTCTATAATGTAGTCTTTTATCATCAGAATCTTGCAATCTCTGTGTAATACAGCAATCGGCGTGTATCTATTTGCGTCTGTTAAGAAGTCGTAGTATTTTGTTTTGCGTGGTCTGAAGTCTTTTGTATGGCGCCTCCGAGATTGTGTTCCAGGACGAGCAAGCATACGTCATAATTGGTCTCAGTATTACTTTGTATATAGTCAGTTTGTTGTCCTTCGTCAGTTTGATGCGTCTATTTATCAAAGGGTAAAGTCTACTTAATGTCGCATATGTACTGTTAATGGTTCTTGTAATGTGAGGTCCGAAGCGCAGTCTCGTATCTAGGGTTACCCCTAGATATTTAACTGCGCTTTTGTCTATTATTGTACTGTACTTGCACTGGCCACACCGGGACAAAGTATATGCTCGGCAAACACGTTTTTTAGATTAAATCCTCTATACTTGGGATTATCTACAACTTCTAATGCAGGGTGTCCCACGACGAATTGCGGCGATCTATATCTCGAAAAGTAGACATTGAAAATTTTGAAAATTTGGTAATAAACTAATGTAGATAGGGGAAACTTGACTAAAATATTTTCAAGATGGTAGCACTTCCGGTTATATGGTAAGTAGATGTCAACTTGTTTATTTTAAATGGGACACCCTACATATTATTACAATTTTGGATTATACGCGAAATTCTAGATCTATTTTATGTATCATGTCTTATACCTAAGTCTCTCCGTATTTGATATATTTTAATTTTTATGTCAAAAATGACGTTTGCAGGCCCTAACAGAATTATCAATTCTTCCTATAATAGTGGGGTGGATCGGGATTTTCAATTCGTAATCCTCAGATTGAAGAATTTTTTTTGGAAGTATAGTAACGCAAAAAAAAATGTTTTTTTTTTAATCGAAATTTTAAAGAGCGAAAAAAATGTCCTGTCTGTCGGTCTGTCTATCTGTCTGTAACTTTTTTGTGCGCACGTTTACTCTGGAACTAGGATATTGACACTGGTAACTGGTACACTTATGTATCGTAATGAGATCTGGAACTAGATTATATTATGATCTAATTCCGTTGGGGGGTTCGGGGATAAATGGGGTAAATAAGGGTAAATAGGCAAAGCAAGCAGGTAAGAGTCCATAAAATTGCAATTTAGAGCATGTATGAAAAGTTAAGATCTCCAAATTTTTTTTGGAATTAGCTATGACTATTATGAAAGGGAGTAAAAAAGTTTAAAATATGATTTACTGTATACAAGAACGTAACGTTCCAAAAAAATTTTTTGGTGTCCTCCCACCCCTATTAATTGTTCCACCACCCCCAGCCTCCGGTCTCTTAAAATAGATGGCATTTCCCTTCTATGAAAAATATAATAAAGGTCTTACGTGCATGTCGAGCCGAGAAAAAATTAATTGAAAAATTTTCTTTCCTGTAACGTTAATTTGCGATATCTTACTAAATAATGGTCCGACGTCGATGAGGCTGAGAACCAAAATTACGTGTTTTGTCAAGTTATTCATTTTTGAGAAGTATATATTTTTTTGTAGAATCAACACCCGCCGACTTATTGACGAAAAACCGGTTTTCCGTATTTTTAAACGGTCCCCTCCTCCCCTCTCCAGCCTTAGATCTGTGGAACGTAAGTGGGGAAACAATGCCGAGACACGACTTAGTCGATTTGGAAAAAAAATTCTTCAATTTGAGGACCACGAATTGAGGATCTTTTTTCTGCCCGATCCACTCCACTATAAGGAAGCCATTACAATCTAATTTGGGTGGGATTATTTGTTAAAAGAGACCTACTTTAATAGAGTTTTTATAATATTTTGATAAGTATTAATACAGAGTGTTCAAAAAATAAGAATAAAAATAAAATTGAGAAAACTGTCAAAAATCTTTTTTTTTTTCAAACGGAAACCCCCAATTCTTATAATCTTATCTTATTTACCATTAAAAATAAAGGTAAGTTTGTGTATGGATGTCTATTCCGAAAATTTTTAGTTTTCAAAATATTGCCAATTCAATATTTTTATATGGGGATTTTGCTATGGATTTTAAGTTCAATTACTCTTAGTTGGGTATCACGGCGTTGAGTGCTAAATAAATGTATGTAGCTGCCACTTACCATTTGACAAGTATTAACTATCATGCCGGGACGCTTGAATTATACGCACGGGGATAATTTAAATTTGTTTATAATCTATGGAGAATGTAACAAAGTTTTATCAAGAACATGTGAAATATTTGCTAATAGATATCCAGAGAAACAAAAACATTTTATTTTAATAAGTGTTCAAAGTGTCCACCCTGAACTTCCAAATATTTTTTGCACCTCCGAATTAGTTCGCCAGGAGTAGCTGCTCTAATAGAACCTGGAGATAACCTTTCGAAAGCATTCCTTATTCTTGCCTGACAATCTTCCATTGTTGTGACTGGATTAAAATAAACCATATATTTTATTATTCCCCATATAAAATAGTCTAGGACAGACAGATCAGGAGAACGAGGAGGCCACAGAAAAGGTCCATTGTTAGCATTCCACTTATCGTAAAAAGTATCCTGCAAGAAGTTGTTATGTGTGGTAGGGTGCCATCGTGTTGGTAAAATATTTGCCTATGTTCAGCCAGCGGTAAATTGCTCAAATATTCATTATCTAAATCTTGTAATATATTTAAATATCGTTCTCCTAAAAAAAAGTTGATACGTAATTTGAAGAAAATAAATCATGTAAGTATTAATTCATTACCATTAAGCTTTCTTCATAAAAATGTAGTTTTACGACTCCATCATTTCTCACAGTACAGTACACATTAAATCGCCAGATTTCTTGATAATTTCGCAATTTTACGGCATGGGGATTTTGTTCACTCCAAAAGAGGGAATTATGTCTGTCGAAAAAGCTATTTTTCGTAAATTTTGCTTCGTCAGTCTAAATTATGTTGTCCAAAAATCGAAAGTCTTGTAACATTGTTAAAATAAATTTGCAGAAGTGAATTCTTCTTGCCAAATCGGTGTCCTTTAGGTGTTGAACCATAGAACTGGAATAGGGATGGAATTTGTGTTTCAAAAGAATTCTGTGAATAGAGTTCGAATTTCGATATTTTCATCATTGACAATTGGTTTTATTTTATGAATTGTTGCCTTAACGGTGCCAAAACTTTTGAAATTCTCCATTATTCGTTTAATACTGTTCGGAGATGCTTTTTGTTTCTCTGGATATCTATTAGAAAATATTTCACATGTTCTTGATAAAACGTTGTTACATTCTCCATAGATTATAAACAAATAAATAATCCTCGTGCATATAATTAAGCGCCCCGGCATGATATTTAATACTTCTCAAATGGCAAGTGACACAAACATTTGTTTAGCACTCAACGCCGTCATAGCCAACTAAGAGTAATTGAAATTAAATCCATAGCAAAATCCCCATATAAAAATATTGAATTGGCAATATTTCGAAAACAAAAAATTTTCGGAATAGACATCCTTACACAAACTTGCCCTTATTTTTAATGGTAAATAAGATAAGATTATAAAAATTCGAGGTTTCCATTTGAAAAAGAATGATTTTTGACAGTTTTCTCAATTTCATTTTTATTCTTATTTGTTGAACACTCTTTATTAATGCTTATCAAAATATTATAAAACTCTATTAAAGTTGGTCTTTTTCAACAAAGAATCCAACCCAAATTAGATAATAAAGGCTTACTTATAGGAAGAATTGATAATTCTTTTACGGCCTGCAAACGTAAGTTTTTGCATAAACATTGAAATATGTCAAAAACCGAGAGACTTAGGTATAAAGCCAAGTTTTCCTAGCGACGCACATTTCACGCTACGCAAGACGAAATATATCTAGCATAACGTAACACGTAACGCGCTGCGTAACAGTGTTCTCCTTGAATTCGTCAGTTGTCTGCCAATACCGCGTTATGTAGTACCTACACGTGTTATTAACAAAAATAAAGCTATTATTGTTTATCCTGTATATAAAAATGTTGTTTTTACCTAATAATTAACACGAACTTATTACCTGGTTTCTGTAACATATTGTCCATTTCATCCCAGATTTTATCCTTTATTACAATATTTTTTAACTCTGCTAACATCATGTCCCACAGAATAGGATCACCACTCACCTCTTCAATTAATTGTTCATCTTCGGCAGCAGTAAATCGCATTTGTTGCTTTTTGGGACCCATTTTAAACAATAAAATGCAATAACACTTTGTAAAACACGCAGCGCACAACATACTAGACTGCCCACGGAGCAGTTCTTTAATTGCGTCGGTCGTATTAAGTTGAAGTAGAACGTTTTACTCTGTCTAGAAAAACGCTTTCATTTGATTCTCATTGAATAAATCTACTACGTTTTACGCCGAGCATATTGCGTCTTGCGTATCGTAAAATGTGCGCCGCTAGGAAAACTTGGCTTAAGACATGATACACAAAATTGGCCTAGAATTTTGCATATAATCCAAAAATGTAATAATATACAGGGTGTCCCATTTATAATAAGCAAGTTGACATCTACTTTCGGTATAACCGGAAGTGCCACGATCTTGAAATTATTTTAGCCACATTAGTTTACAACGAAATTTTCAAAATTTTCGAGACATCGATCGCCGCAGTTCGTCGTAGGACAGCATGTATAATAATTTGCTTATTTAGTTTGCAGTGTCCTGTTAATAATCCTACGTATTTACGCAGATAATTCATGAACGTCTGAAGACAGTGTTTGCTTACTGGGACTAGTCAAAGCCATTCAGCTGTACCTACAGCCACTTAGGCTACTTTACCAGTCCTCGTGGCGTTTAAGTGTATGATCAGGGCATTGTGAAGAGAATCCAAAAGCTCTGGACCATACAAGGCGCTCTCAGAACCCTTACGGGCTAAGGCATCCGCTTTATCATTACACTAATTACAATCGTGCCCTTTAATCTAACAGAGTTGGACAGTATTATTTTGTACGAGAACATCTAAGACCTTCCTAATTCTCAGGAAAAGCCCTGATTTAGTCCTGCAGTTGTCTTATGGTTTATCAATACAAGGTCAAATGTAAAAGTTAACTAACTCCAGGATAATATTAACCTCTGTTCAATGACAAGTGTTAAACCCACATCCGTTTGTCAAATTTTTTTTTCGTCGGTTTTGAAGTAGGCTTTATTCCAGTCACATATTCTTCTTCCTTTGAGACCTTAGGAATTCGTAAAAAAATATCTATACTATCGAGTAATTTTTGTTTTATTATCTTTACCCAGCACATAATCCAAAACATAGTAATAATGAATTGTCCTTTTTAATGCTTTAGAAAGTTTTATTAAAACCCGACATATGTTTCGGCTTCTTTAGGTCCTTTTCAAAAGTGAAAACAATATTAAGTTTGATATTTCTGTACTTACTAATTTATGTAATAGTTATAATGTATGCAAAAGTAATGGGATTAACTTGAACTTTTATTACAATTCTGTCTGGGAAGTTATTAAATGCTAATATAAAATCCTTAATTTATCATAAACTATATGTTAATATACCACACAGTTCCTTGAATTTGAATAATATTATCTAAAATCTTATAACTCACGAAAGTTTGCTGTTCATTTGTTATTTTTAATAGTTCTTACAGCCTTCATCGCTTCTAATTGCTCTAATAAATCTAACTATTTGTCGTTCTTTCTGAATAAAGTAGTTCGACATTGTTTAAATCTACAAAGTGATTATTTTCAATACAATGTGTTGACATGTCCATGCTACGCATATTGCTCAATATGGATTTTTTATGTTCTACAAGCCACTTTTTTATATCTCGGCCAGTTTGACTAATGTATATCATCAGAATTCACAGTCCTTACAGTTTAACTTACACACGTCTGTTTTATCTAATTTTCCACGCATTTTCTTACACCACGAGCATGTTTTTAAATTATTATTCAAAAAATATCTCTACTCAGCCGTCATATAAGGTTGTGTAAGTATCTAAGTATTTACATCTTCTCACATTTGTTATTTCCACACATGGTCATGTTGCATACAAAGTGCATAATCCAGAAATAAACCGCTCTAGTTATAAATTATCGAATTTTTTAAAGGGTTACTAATGTCACTTACCATTTGTATTGTAGTTAAATATTTCTTCCACCAGAGATACTTTTGGTACTGCGGTCCAAGGGCGGCAAGAAGATAATAGCTGTACATAATAATGTGGACAAAAGTATTCAAGAATCCAAAGAAAGTTGAATGGCCACCAGGGGTGAACTTGACTCCAAACCAAACGGACATTGGCATAATTCCGTGATGAATTACATGAAGTGTTGACACGTGATCATTTTTCTTTCGCAATACGAAAAAAAACTGAAAATATATAAATAGATTACATTTTTGTATTACGTGTTCTTCAGATTATACAGATATACACTCTCAAATTAAAACATCAAGTAGCAGTAACTTCGTAATCTGAAGTATTTTAACATATGTATTTGAACAGTTTTAATGACTAGGAATTTCTTTTACAAAGGGTGAATAGATCTGTTTCAATTGACAGCATTATTCATTATGGTGGATTCTCTGCAGATAATGGATAAAAAATTCATTTCAGTAGAAAATCTAAACCATTAAGAAGGGTTAAAAACTTACTTTGATATGGTACTATATTGACAAACGCCAAAACAGTAAAATCGACAATCCAATCAAATCCAATTTTAATCTGAGTAAACTACGGATCATTAAATATAGTGGAACAGAAATAAACTAATATAATACATCCAAAAAAATTTTAAAAAATTATATGTTACACCATTATATTAGAAACGTAAACTAACCGTGAAAGTTAGAAAAAAAATGGACATAAACAAAATTGGTGATTATTCTTATTCTTTTCTTCCTTCGTGGGTTTTTCTACACATGTATCTTCTTCTGACAATTACTACAGAATGTATAAAAAAACAACAAAACGAACCTGTTTGTTGGGAAAATAATCTATTCAGGGCTGCGTAACAAAAATTATAATCTTAAAATATCGAATTTTGTAGCTGTAGCACTCGAAAAACCGATTTTTACGAAATTCATAAAAGTGCAAATACCTCAAAAACTAACAACTTTTACTAAGGTCATATTTTGAAAATGGCAAACAATTGTCAATTTGCCATCTAAACATTCGAAGCTTGCGCAGTAAAGTTAATGAGTTAATTGTACTTTTAGAAACTATAAATAATCCTGATGTAATATGTTTATCTGAGTGCCGTTTAAGTGAGGATGAATTAAAATTTGTGAAAGAGTACTTCAATTTCAAAATTAAAAATATGGTAACTTCAAAAATTTCTTCCAATTTTGAATATGCTTCAGTAAATATCTATCTCAAAGAGAAATTAGTAGCTAACGTAACATGTATATATAGGGTGCCCAAGAATGATAAAATCTTTGTCAATATTTTTCGATAATTTGAAAAATATTCTGTCATTTATACACAATTAATCCTCTTTTGTCTATGGTGGTTTTAACATTAATTTGAATCCTAGTATTTCAGATTATGTAAAACGAAAACATGCTATTGAATTTCTGAACATTTTCGTGATTTTTGGTCTTAAACAATGTGTACATGAGCACACCAGGATTTAAGGTGATACCAAATCAATCATTGATAACATTTCCTCAAATGCCAATGAATTGGAGCTTGTATCCGAATCATAATGTACGATTTTTCGGATCATTACATGCAAAAGGTATCCTTCAAATCTGAATTTATTAAAGATAACGATGAATCCTTCTTCTATAAGAGGAATTTTAAGTATCCATATAAGATTGCATACTTTAGGCATATTATGTCAACTGAAAAATGGAATAATATTGATATTTTGTAAAATATAGAACTAGCTTTTCAAACTTCTTAAGTAAGTTTGAAGAATTATTATTTGTTGCTTTCCCTTTTAAAAAAAATAGGTATAATGATAATCACTCGAAAAAAACAAAAAGAAAAAATGGATTAATGACGATATAATTAATGAAGGAATATCAGAAAAATGTATGAATTGATTTTAACTAATCCTGATTGAAAAGAATATTATACCTCGTTAAAAAATAACCATAAAAGAAAATAATGGAGCCTACTGTGATAGGTGATATAATTAATATGATAAAAACAGTATCAAAAAAAGATTCTGCTGGCTTTGATAATATTCCATGTTCTTTGCTTTTACATGTAATAAACTTATTGTTGATCCATTATGTAAATTAATTAATCCTTTGCTTTATTGAAGGTACTTTTCCTTCCAGTTTTGAAAAAGCCACATTCGCACCTATTCATAAAAACATGATAAGGAACTCATATCTAACCACAGTGCGATTTCATAACTATCTGTCTTTTCCAAGCTATTTGAACTTGCATATGCGAGTCAGCTCAAAATTTATTTAAATAAAAATAATATTCTTTCATCTAGTCAGCATGGTTTTAGAGAGGGTCACTCTACCCAAGATGAAATCACTTCATTGTATAAATTTTTACTTTCTAATATGGATAAGAAAAAAAATGTGAATGTTTATTTTTTGATATGTCCAGAGCATTCGATACGATGAATCACGAGAGCTACTTAACAAAATATATGCCTATGGAATAAGAGGGGTGCCTAGTAGTAGTAGTAGTAATTGTTGGGGGAGGCCTAGTGCCTGGCAAGTAGGCCACAAATGGGCCCTTTTAACTTACCCCCTGACGTCCCCTCAACCGTTCACTTCTACTCGGCCTTCTACTCCCTCTTGAAACCTTCCTGATCTTCCAATGAAGGTCAGGACATGTTTCTATTCGAGAGAGTCCATTTCCTCTTTTGGGAGCGTTGTGGCGCCGAAGAGTTCATACCTCCCGCCCGAGCGCTTCACATTGTCCCAAGAAGTGAAACGATGTTTCTTCATCACTTCTGCATCTTGGGCAGGTGGGATCTTCCTTAACCCCTATCAGTGATAGGTGTCTTCTGAGCCTGCAGTGACCAGTTAGGACTCCGACCAATTGGTTCAGAGTCCTCCGGCTTCTGCCTAGCAACCAGGCCGCCCTTGACTTATTCGGCCCCGTTACGAAGACTCGAGCCTGTCTGCAGCCACTGCTCAGCCTCCAATGTTCTCTCAATGTTGCTTGTGCCCACTCATTAAGGGCCGTAGCGACATGTTTCCTTGTAATTCCCAGCATGGGCTCCGGGCCAAGACAGGGCTCCCTGGCTCCGAGCCTAGCCAATTCATCGGCTCTCTCGTTTCCTGAGACCCCGGTATGTCCCGGAACCCATATCAGGCTCACTTCCTTGTGCCTGGCAAGTTCCTCTAGAGCATCTCCGCACTCTTGGACGACGGGGGACCTCGTCCTGGGAGAGCAGCCCGCCCGAAGTGCTGCCTGGCTGTCGGAACAGATACAAATATTTTGTTCCGTACCATTCCTCGTTTCTTCCTTATATGCCACTTTTAGAATGGCATATACCTCTGCCTGAAAGACAGTAGTGTGAGGGGTGCCTAACTCTTGGGTAAAATCATATTTCAGTAACAGTACTCAGAGAGTTGAAATAAAAGTGTGTGGAAAATTGTGTCAATCTGATGCTCAATGAGGAAGATGCATGAATTTTAAAAATGCTTAATTTTATTATTTTTTCATAATATGTACTATATAAGTTGATAAAATAATGAAAGGAACTCCACATTAAAATTTGAAACGAAACCACGTGATTGAAAACGCTATGATATTGCTTTGACGTCATTTTAACGTCACTAATTTGACCCGAATTTGTTAATTTACTTTGCTATTCTTAATCTTGATATTAATTATTGATGAATGTGACGGATAATGATTTCATGACATCCCTAACGTATTGATCTATCTATAACCACAGCATTATTTTTAGATATTTCAACGTTTTAACAATAATGACATGACGCTACCGGTTACGATTAACGTCATTTGTTAGGGATAGAGCATTTTAATAGTTTTAAATCCTTAGCCGAAATAAATATTTTTATTTCACTCTCAATTTTAGCAAAAAAAGAAATATTACTAGGGAGCATATTCTTCTATCGTCTATCTATCTGTGTTGCCGATGACGTGGCAATTGCGTCGGCAGCCGACAATTTACAGGCTCTTTGACTTAATCCAAAATAGGTGCACTGCATTATTAATGAACAACTACTGTAATAAATTCGGTTTAAAACTTAATAATTCAAAGACTAAAATGCTTAGGTTTACCAAAAATACTCCTGATTATAGCCTACAGACAAAAATCAACAATCAGTGTATAAAAAATAGTGAATGCGTCAAATTGTCAGGCATAACGGTTGATCAAAACTTAAAGTGGTTTAAATATATTGCATCCGCATCGAAAAAAAAACTGCTAAATACTATATTGTTTGGCAACTTCGTGCTTATGTAAGTTTAGAGCTGCTTAGAATTTACTACTTTAAACATGTAGAATCGTTAATATATTATTCTTTGCTGGAGAAACTCTAGTAGACTTAATGATCCATTCATTGTCCAGAAAAATAATAATTAGAACCATGATGTTCAAGAAGTCTCATGTAGGGACTTGTTTGTCTGACTTAAAATATTAACACCGTTAGCTTTATATATTGTCATGTTTTATATTTGCCATGTCTAATATCGATCAGTTTACTCATTTTTCATATCACAATATACAATATATTCTGGGAAACAGAACTAACATTTTACTTCCTCAACATAATTTATCTGCAGTTAGTAATGGTGTGACTGTTATTCCTATTAAAATATGTAATCATCTACCTAATTATTTAAAAGAAATACCACAGCAAATATTTAAAGTTAAAAGAATTACTATTACAAAAATCGTTTTATTCTATAGATGAATTCTTTGGTATTACTATTTAACGCTGAGTATAATGCTCTATTTACTCGTTTAAATATTGTATTTGTCCCCTATATCTTTGTATTGTTTGTTCTTATACCCATATGTTTTACATATTGTTTTTGTTTATATTTATATTTTTATATATTGACTATGTTGTTATCAACTTACTACATTTTGACCAGTCATGAGCTGGCCTATCAACCCTCCAAGGAATGACGTCGACTTTTGGGACACCTTGTATATGTTACTATTAATGAAAAATATTAAATTTCTGAGTAATAAAACAAAAAGTCTTATCTCATTAAATTCTTTTAATGTTGTAAACGCGAAAGGTTTTGTGAACTACAATTTTCTTCACATCATCAGGCCACAAGAATTTTTGATTTCTTGCCTGATGATGTGAAGGAAATTGTAGTTCACGAAACCGGTCGCCTTTACAACATTAAAAGAATTTAGTGAGATAATACTTTTTATTTTTTTACCCAGTATGAACAACTCACTTGGGGTTCTGCTCTATGGAATTATTTAATTTGTCTTGTATAGGCTTATTTAACATTGTGGAAAATATTTCCAATTTTAATCTATAAGATAAGTACCATAGTTATTGATTTATTTGGATACAACCACTCAACAGGTAACCAATTACAGGGTACATGGGAACAAAAAAGTGAAAAAATATAAAATATACATTACAGTGAAGTAATATAAAAGAATTATAATAAAATAGAACTACCATGGAACTACAGTAAAATAGTATGAAAAGTAAAGTCTATACAGGGTGGCTATTTTTTATATTGAACAGTATTGCTATCTTTCAAATCATAACAGTTACAAAGTCGCTTAAATGAGAAAAAAGTTTAGCGTTTTAAAAGCCAATGAAATGGGTTATAGAAATTTAAACTGTTCCAATTGGTTCCGGAGATGTATGGTAATATGGTATTACCATATTTAATAAAACACAAATACTATTTGTCAGTGAGCAGAGTTCCAATTTTGATCGTACAAACGAATGATATAGCAACTTGTTATATCATTTACAGTTTCTGGTTATAAAATCTAAACTCTTTAAAGCTGATGCGATAGTGAAATTAATAGGATCTTTAAAACTTAGACACTTATCAAGGGTAACTCCAAGATCCTGTACTGTATCCGGCCTCTGCCAAATTTGACCGTTTATATGTTACTTATATTTGATAAGGTTATGCACCTCAGAGAATGTGTAACATTTAGATTTTGAGAGGCAAATGATAGATAAATAACCTATGCTATGATATCGTTTATAAAAACAATAAACATCAGCGAACCCAGTATAGATCCTTCAGCAATGCCAGAAGTGGTCAAGCCGAAGACTTGTAACCAAGGTATTTCACATATTGCTGCCTATTTTCGAGATATGAAGGGATAAAACCTATTTTGTTTGAGGACGCTAAATTTTTTTGCAATTTTTTAATGTTTTCATTATGCTAAGCTTATAATGCGATATTAACATTCCAGATTCCCAATTGAATAGGATAGACGTGAATCCCGGCGCATCCGCCAAATGTTCGAACATAGAAACTGCATATTAGCTTTATTCATTTAATTATCATGGAACCACTTTCTACTTCCTCTTTCAAACAAAAAAATCGGCCCAGGCATTATGAAATTATATGTGAACACACCAAATGAATATACCAATCGAATAGAAAAAAATTTCATCTCTTCTTGATATCGGTAATAAAATTATTGCTGATTATGATACATATATTTAGTCACTTCGTATATCAAAATTACATTGTTTTAGGTAAATATGACAAGCAGTTCATAAAAGTGTACTTTTATGTAATCGAAGATTCACCTTTCCTTATACGTATGTCTATTCCTTAACAGTGTGAAACAATACCAAAGCTGTAGTTAATACTAAAATATTACATTTAATAGTTTTAAATAATTAAGTTAATAACCACATTTTCAATCCGAAAAGTGTATGGATATACGTCCTAGACAGTATTAGCATTCTTACGTCATATATTTTCTCTTACTAACTGTGAGCTTTTTCATTTTTCAAATAAACAATTAAAACGTATGTTTATGTATGTAAAATACAAAGTGCTTTACTGCATTCTCAAATGTTTATCATAAAAACAGGCTACTCTCATAATACAAATCAAACCATTGAAGTAAATAATCTGCAACCATAGGATAAACTTCTGCACTAAGAACGCTTGAATGACTCCATAGTATAAAAGTTCGCGACATAATTGACGTTATTTGGACATATTTGTGTGAATTTATTGACTCCTGATGGGTGACCGTAATTTTTGTTATGGTTCCCTACCGCATCTTATAATGTAAATCAAACCATAAGACACCCTTGACGTAGATAATTGCAATCATAAGACAAATAAAATAGGATACTGAAATGCATTGCAATATTTCACTAAAAAAATAACAGTCCAATGCTCATTTTCATAAACAAAAGATCATAAAAATCTCGGTAAATAAGACAAGCAGGTAAAATAATTGCTGATCGACATAAAGATAAGGCAGGTAGGCCGCAGTTGTTCATCATCATAAACATAAGGCAGGTAAAATAATTGTTGATTGGCATAAAGATAAGGCAGGTAAGTCGTAATTGTTTGTCTCATAAATCAGTATAAGATATTCCTAAAGATAAGGTAGGTAAAATAATTTTGTAACTTTAGGTATATAATCAAGAATGAATGTTTGTTATGTCATTATAAAAAAATACAAAGTGCAATAGGACAATGCAATGAGCAGGTGGCCAGACAGATGAACAGGTGGGCAAACGGACAGATGGATGGAAGGACATAATTGATTTAATCACCATTACTTTTATTGCAATTATCCTTATTGTTACTGTAATTATCCCCATTGTTACTGCAATGACCCCCATTGTTACTGCAATTACACTTAATTGTCCTTACTTTTGCTGTATTTACACTTAATGATACTTAAATTGCCTCCCACCACTTTAACTACTACCTGTCACTCTAATGACCACGCAGCACTATAATTACCACCCACCACTCTAATTGCCACGTAACTTCAATTACCTTACACAATTTCAATTACCTCCCACCACTGCAATTGCCCCCCACCACCACTCCTAGGCTCCGCCCTCTAACGACCCTCCCCCTAATCCCCGCCACCTAATCACAGTAGAGAATAGACCAGTAATTTCACTCCTCGGCGGTCCTTTTGATGCTTGTTGTACTCGATTTTATTTTTTTTCTTCCACTGTGCATCCACTATTTCCATCCCACGCGCATTTGCATGTACACTAGTGGAGTAAACAATAAACATCAACCCAATAACATCACTGCTGTCCACTGCGCATCAGATAATTCAGGAGCATGCTTGCGCATTGAAAATCTTATCCTACTGTTCCGGTCGAGTGGGAATACTGGTCTATTCTCTACTGTGACCTAATTACCTCCCACTACTCTCAGCACCCCTATACTGAACACTGCTCGGGCACCGGTCCTGCTCCGAGGTTCTCTCATTTCCATACTACTTTTGAGTATTTTCGGAAGATAAGAAGGGCATGGGAACAGAAGGATGCATAATTTTCAATATATACAGCTCGTTGATTTGGATAGTTATGACGACAATTCTTCAAATCAGAAACAATTTCTGACTGAAATTTATTAGTACGGTTCTTGTTAATTTTTGGAAATTCCGCCATTTTATAACACATGTAACTTTTTATTATAATCCGGTTTAGTTACAAATGTTATAATGTTGTCTTTATCCTCGTTAAAGAAAACCAAATCATAGCCCTCCAATGTTTGTTTAATGTTTTTTTAATAATTTCATTTCTCCTTTGTTGGTGTTAAATTTATCCATGTTAAATAGATTAGATAAATCATATTTTTCAAATCTGAAATATTTTCCGTTAGCTCTGTGTTGACAGCGAGAAGTTCAAAATCTTTCTTGAAATTATGTGGCGAATATTATATACCCTTTTGTAATTTCAATAATTTTATATCAACACTGTCGACTTAAGATAATATTGGTATTTTATTTATTTATTTGCTTGTTTACTTGGTTGTTTGTTGCACTACTTGGTCGGTCGATAAGTCCTTCGTAGGGTTGGTGGATGGGCATTTTGAATATACAGAAAATTCTGGCGAAGTGCCGTAGTTGTCGTAGTTTCAGAGAATATTGCAATAGAAATTTTTCATGATTTTACTTTCTTACTTTGTATTAATTCTGATAACACTATTTCTATTCTATTTAAGATTTCATAATCAAAGTTGCCCAATATTAAATTTTTAACAATAAGTCACTGCCAGCTAATGTGAATACTCGACCAAATTTAAATAGAGTTAAATGTAAAGTTAAGTATTTATTGATATTTAAAGCATACTACAGTATTAATGAATTTTTAGCTGACATATTGTGATGTGTGACGTTTTCTGTTTAAAATCTGTATTAATTCATCGTGCAATTTTGCTTCCTTCCTCATATTCATGTAAATATATGTCTGTATTTATTTATTTATTTGCCTTATACAGGGTGCGGCAGAATGGGCGGGTGCTTTTGGGACGAATATTACACGCGAACGGAGGAGAGTAGAGAGTTGTGGATAAGGTCGTTCAACTCGGAGAGGTACGCCATTTGTTAGTCACAATGGTTATCTGGACGAGAGATCATCGTGCGTTCGCAATCGAGGAGTATTTTAAATATGGAGAGTCTATGATTGTTGTGTGATTTGTCGCAATGGTTTCGAAAGAAACATTTCTGCAGCCCAGTATCTATAGTTCTGCTTATTAACAGAACCACAGAAAATAAGTCTCATCGCCCATCATGATTACTGGTTCCTCTTCGTCATTCAAAATCGCTTCCATCCTTTGGGCAAACTGCAAATGTTTGGCAAAATCTCCTTCATTCAGTTTCTGGACGATCATAATCTTGTAAACGTGAAAATGTGTAAAATTCTGCGCAGGGTTCGATCACTGATTCTGGGCGCTGCGGCTTGTTTTCGGGTAGGGCGCTCTGGGCTGCGAAGGACCGCTTGTCACAATCTTTCAATGGTAGGTAGTGTTCTTACACTTCAACTACGACCACGAGGTTTCGGATTAATTGTGGATGAAGTCATTCTAAAATTCTGAACCCATCTGACGATTGTGTCATGTTTCGAGACCGGACCATGGGACAAATATTGAAATGTCGGCGGAAACGCCGTTGCACAACAATTATAGACTCTCCCGATTTCATATACTCCCCGACTGTCAACGCCAAACAAATAATACAAATAGGTCCCTCCAATGACATCTGCCACAAACACTTTAAGAAGCCTCAACTAAGGCAAATGTGACAAATAAAGTCAACTAGAGGAATGATAGATGTTAAAATGCACAAAGGCACGTTTTGTCGTATTCCTCTTGTAACCTAATATTTTTATTCGGATGTGCGCTCTGAATGGTATTTTAGTTACCAATTACTAGGAACGCAATAAAGGTGTTACTTGCAATGCATATAATATCAGGAGACCGCAGCATGGCCAGTGTCTGGGTCTGCTCTGCACTGATGAGAGCCAAAAGCTCGAAACCGGTCTGCAGATTACTCTGGACATTGCCGATGCTGCGGAACTCCTCTGATTTAATAATGGGCACCTTCACCGGTGTCTGCTATAAACACTTTATTGCGTTTCTAGTAATTGGTAACTAGAAGATCATTCAGAGCGCAGATCCTAATAAAAATATTAGGTTTCAAGAGGAATACGACGAAACGTGCCTTTGTGCATTTTAACATCTATCATTCCTCTATTTGACTTTATTTGTCATACATATATATATATATATATATATATATATATATATATATATATATATATATATATATATATAATTTACTTGCTTTGAGATTTCTTTAATTGTATGTTTTTACTTTTTTTGAAATCAATAAAACGTTCTAAAACATTCTTCTAGTGTTTCTACAGTGTTTTCTTTAATTACATAAGGATAACTTGCAATAGCTCCATTGAGTGGCATATCTCATAGCTCAATATAGTTCTAACAATTGGGTTTTGGTAGGTACCTATAAACACACACATAAACAAAAAGTAAACACCTGATAACTACACTTATACTAGTATAAAAAAGAAATACATAAATAATTTTGTATGTAGACGCCTAACTTAAAAAAATATGTGTTTTTTATTTCTAGTTTAGTGTTTTCTTTAGGTTTTTAAGTTTCTTATGGTTTTTGGTAAATTATTGTATAATGCTGATGCAAGGTAGCCAATTCTTAATTTCCATATAATCTTTTTTCTTATTTCTCGTTTTATAATCTTGTGATACAAAATTATAATTTTTTTATATTAAATTGGAGAATTATTATACAACACCAAAATGTCTGACTTATATCAAATACTTTACTTTCTTTATATAATGCATCTGTCGGATATAGTGTGATTTTGTAGAAAATAATTTTATCAACTATTTTTTAGATCTTTCACCCTACCTCATGCAATTACCCCTTATGGATTCCATGTTATCATGGAATTTGGAATTGGTTGGGAGGGTGGTCAATAAAAATTATTGAACCACAGCACTAGGCCCCATTTTGCCCCTTGTATATCCTCCCTGTAGGCGGACCCTCGCCTATGCCTCCAACCAACCTAATTTTGCGAAATAGGTGGTGATGGTGCCTAGGGGCATCTCCCTTACATCGGTCAAAGTAGGCCAATGTTCTCCTAAAATGGATTCTCTGATTGATGACCCCATAACTTATAATTGACTCTGCTAATGCTTTATATCAATAAAAGTAAGTGGTTAATGTTAGATGTCTCTTTTAGTTGCCTAAATTTGTATACAAATCATCTTAATTTATTGATTACCGGTTGTAATTGGTAATTTCATTTTAAACTTCCACCTATACTCGGATACTTAAATTTTTGTGCAGATTTTATTTCTATTTTTTCATCACCTAGATTTAAATAATGGTTCGATTTCTATTTTACTATGTCAATGGCAAGTAATATATTTTCTTGTAATTAATATTAACTTTTTTACTGCCAAAAGGCTTTAATCTTTTTAAGTCTAATTCTACTATTTCCTTTAATTAGTCACAGGGAAATTACAAAACCAAAGAATTCATAAATATGGAAATTAGTTATCAATTTATTTAAGTACTTGCTGGTTAATAAAATTAATTTAATTAACACGCAAATGTTATTACGATATGTATTTAGATGTAGAAAAAACGGTTAATTATTAAATGACAAAAGCACGGTTAATATAGAAAATGACTAGCAAATATGTGGTAATATGCCAAAGGCTAGGCATAAACTTATGACACACGGTGATGTTTACCAACCATGGGACAAACTACCATACAAGCAGGTCGCACGTTTCTTAAGCCTTTGATAATTAAACTATAGCCAAAAGAAGAAATTGTATACTTAATGGGTTATACCATTACTTTCTCCCAATATATTACCCATATATTTTTAATAATAAAAAAGTTTCTTGAAAGTTATTTGTAGTGTTTTTCTTGTGTTGCTGAAAGACGTTTATTGTTCTCTATGTTTTTCTGTCAATAATTCTGGGAAGCCAATAAACTGTTTTGCATGTTATTCAAGGGCACTGTAGAGAGATTAGTTCTTAAATTTAAGATCGATATTTCCAATCGGAAAAGATTTATATTTAATAAGTAACGACAAATAAACGTTTTGCTTGTCTTCTTACTATTGATTATGTTTTTTTTCTCTCATTTCATAATTCCGAATTAAGTTTCCAACTCCAGATTGGGATACAGAACGAAATGCCACGTAATAGCCCATTTTTCGCTTTTGTATACCGGATGTAACAGGATCATGTTATAACCCACTTTTTCCTTTAGTTTGAAGATAATTGACTGAAATTTAGGATATACTACATACATAATAAGCGGCACTTTTTGACATACAATTGATTTTTTTTACATCCGGTTTCGCTTTTTAAATGGAACACCCTGTATATTATTACATTGTTGAGTTCTGCATAATTTTCCGTATCCAACGATGCCAAATAAGTGGCATTTCAAACATCAATTTTTTTATAATATAATTTTTAGTGTTCCATTTAAGTGTACCATGACGGTTCCGATTTATTCTAAAGGACCCGTGTAATGCTACAAAAATAGAAATCCCGTTAAAAACACTAAATTACGTGATTTATGAGCAAATAAAATTCAAGAAAAATTGTTTTTGGGGCAGTACTCAATTTTTTCAAATAGGACGATATCGGTACCGTGGTACCATTTATTAGTACTATTAATAAGGAATTTATTCATATGTCGTATTACAAAAATACGATAAATACAAATAAAATTACAGCCAAAAGAAACTAAGAAAATACAATTTTATTCTAATTACCTTGTTACACATAAGGTGGTTTTGGAATACAAAAAATTAACACAAAACATTACAACAGTTGTTCAGAATGCTGTACATTAACGTCAAAGCACTTCTGAACTCGCATAGCTGTTTCTCGAAGAACGTTAGCCAAGTGCTGGGCCCTTATACTATTAATTGCTCGTCTTACTCGTAGCTCCAGGTCTTCACGGATTGTAACGGCGCAAAGAAATGAAGGGGCGTTAAATCAGGTGACCTTGGAGGCCACGTCACAGGACCATTCGTCGAAATTACATTTTCTTCGAATCTCCGTTGAAGGTAATCAATTACTATCCTTGAATTATGGGAAGGAGCGCCATCTTGTTGGAAATACATTCCCTGTGCTAAATCTAAAGTTAACTTATCTAAAATGTCCTTAATATCATTTTTCAGGAATCTCAGGTATCTGACACCAGTCAGAGTTCCTTCAAATATTATTGGACCAATGATTTTACTACCGATTATTCCAAGCCAAACTTTGAAACCGAACAGTACTTGAAAATTACCCTCCCGTAATAAATTTTGATTTTCTTGTGATCAATATTTTGTATGTTTGGCTGCACGTTATTATACAAAATCCAATTGCAATATTCCATCCTACGTTCGTAATCACTTTCGTACAAATGCTGGTACAATTGGTATTTAAAAGATTTATAGTGGTATTTGTGCAAAATTCGACTTATTGTTTGGTGACTGATATCGAATTCAAAGCCAACTTGCCTTAAAGAAACAGTCTTCAACTTCTATTCGAGCCAAAACAATAATTTCCGTTCCTTCGTCATAATGAAGTTTTCTTCGGGATCATTGTTGGGCTCTCTTCGGAATTAATTTTCAACACGTTTAAAATAATTTTTCGCTGAACATTGTCTATCAGGATATCGTTGGGCATAAAGGTTGGTAGCCGCAACTGCATTTCTTTTACATTCCCCATAAATAATTAACATGTCCACTTTTTCATCTCTTGTATAAATTTGCGGCATTTTGAACACAATTAACAAGAATTTTATACAATTTTTTAAAACACAATAAAAACGCCATTAAACCAACACATGTTTGACAAGCTAAATATTTCATTGTTTTCATAGCCACCTTAGTGACTTCTTAACATTAAATTCGAACAAAATTGTATTTTCTTATTTTCTTTTAGCTGTAATTTTGTTTATATTTATCGCATATTAATACGACATATAAATAGATTCCTTATTAATAGTACTAATAAATGATATCATGGCACCGATATGGTTTCATTTTAAAAAATTGAGTTTTGCCTCAAAAACAATTTTGGTGAATTTTGTTTACTCATAAATCACGTAATTTAGCGTTTTTAACGGGATTTCGATTTTTGTAGCATTACACGGGTCGTTTAGAATAAATCGGAACCGTCATGGGACACTTAAATGGAAAACCGAAAATTATATTATAAAAAGAATTGATGTCTGAAATTTCACTTATTTGGCTTCATTGGATTTAGAAAATTAAGCCGAATTCAAAAATGCAATAATATACAGAATGTTCCATTTAATGTTCACTTCTGGCGAAACCGGAAGTGAAAAAAAATCAATTGTATGTCAAAAAGTGCCGCTTATTATGTATGTAGTATATGCTAAATTTCAATCAATTATCTTCAATAATAAAGGAGAAAAGGGGGTATAACATGATCCTATTACACCCGGTATAGTAGTCAGTCCCCTAACCTTCAATAGACCTAGTACGGCGAGATTCTCTATTCTTGACAAGAAGTTAAAAATTAATTAAACATAATTTTTTAAAATGTCTGTACAAAAGAGTAAACGTATAAAGAATAATATTATGTGTTATTTAATGTCTTTTTTTTATTCCTCTTTAATTAACCAATAGACCCTGGTTTATTGTTCATTTGTAATTATAATTTACATTATTCATCATTGAGTTAATTCTTACTAACAATTTTAGCATCACCTAATACATCGTTTTGAAATTTGATATACACTGTGTCGCAAATTAGGCGAAATCATATCAGGGTGTCTTCGTCGGTATCACTTATTTAGATAAAATTATTTTATATAATATAGTAGTATATACATATTTTTAATCACGAATAGTTAAATAATAATAACAATAAATTAATTGGTGGGAATTTACCAAGTACCTATGATAATTAATAGATTGTTTTTACTTCTAAGTAACACCAACATATTGAATTATAATATTATTTATTACTTACCGTATCAAAGAATTCCGTAAACTTGGAAAAGTAATACCACCAACAACCTCTAGCCATCTGAAAAACGATAAATCATATTTTATTGCCTTGAAGAAATATTAACTTATGCTTATTATACAATTAATTATGTATCTATTAAATTCATGTTTCTATAATAATTTACAGGTACAAGAAGCCCTTCATAGTCTATAGTAAATTTGCAAATTTTTTTGCAAAAAATTCAACCACTTCAAAAAAGTCATTGTTAATTGAAACCCGAATATCGATACTGAAGTTCGTTAAAAATGCATTTGGTTTTATTTCAACACAGGCTCCAACGACATTAGGTAACAATTGTCAATAATTAATTGTACAACTTCTTGTGATATTTCATTATTTTTAGTGATTTTTTGGAAGACCATGCAATTTTTTGCAAAAAAAAATATTTTCTCCTTTTTTGATGGTAGTCCAGGAACGGCGTCATCGAAAGGGGGTGGTAGTTACTTTAAACTAGGTAGTAGAATTTTTTTATGATCTTATATATATTGTAGATAGTATGTAGAATTCAAGTTTTAGACCTTCAAACCGTTGGAAAGTTTTTGTGTGGCCGAAAAAATCACGAATTTTTAGCACTTTTTTCAGTTTGTGGCCTACAACTTTAAAACAATGCATCCAATCGAAAAGTAAATTAAAGACCATTAAATTATGCTTCGAATGAGTACCTCAAGGTTGAAATTTCATCAAGAGGCCGTAATTGGCAGTCGAATAACAGCAATTTTTACCAACTTGTAAAAAATTCACACTGGGTAACTAATATTTTGTAATAAAGCTAATTTTAAATGAAAAATTTCATATATATTTTCAATTTAACTTTATATCTGAAGTAATACATTTTTATTTTTTACAATTATTAAACCGAATTCGGATTTAATTCGGTTCATTTCAGTATCCACATAAATCCTTGATTTTAAATCCATTCCAAGTAGCTTCAAACTCGAAAACTAATTGTTTAAATAAGTCAACGCTCGAAATTATCAATATAAACTGGCTTCAAGAATATCAGTTTGATTTAGTTATAATTGTTAATACTTGGGCGATTAAATTCATTCTCTTTTCGAAATAATACAATTAATTTATTTACAGGCCATCCCAGTCATCTAAATTGTCGAGAAATTGTTATTTATATTAATTGACGCTACCGATTATAAACATATAGCTCATATGTGGCCGCGCAATATGCGCTGGACAGGTTGAATTCTAGCCCAAGCACGGTGATACCATGAAACGGCTAGCTGCTAAGGATCTTTTTGGTCCCCGCGCCCGAGGTAGTCAGTCGACTGTTTGGTAAGAACTTTATAACTTAAATTCTTATTTATCATTGTGGTAATTTTGGACATAATATTTTCTATATTTGTTTGAATGTTTTAATTTGTCTTTGTTATATTCTGCCTTCATCAAATTGTTATAATTTTCAAGTAACCGATCGTGGTTAGTAAAGTCTGTGAAGACACATTTTCGAGAAATTATTCGGTTGGGAACGCTGCCTTTAAATGGGACACTCCAATTGAATCGAACTGTATTCAATAAGATAACGTGTTAAAGGAATAAATTATTTTCACATACGATCGCTATACACAAATGCAAATTAATATCTGATAAAATATTAATAATAATATTAATTTAATTAAAGTAACCATTGGTTTTCTTGCTGTAATTTTTATTCAATTAAGACTTGGCGTGCAAACCTGTTTGCTTAGTTGACTTTTTATGTACTATAATTTACAGTGGAATATTTTCCTCGAAAATATTCAGTTGGGGACGCTGACTCTAGTTGAGATGTACCGTCTTGGTTAGTAAATAAATATTCAGTAGTCAAGTTTGAAATGTTAAGATTTTAAAATCTGTCACATTATAATTCTTTTCGGAGGCGAGCGTAGGTGCGTCTTTACTATGTACATACTTCGATATGCGATGTAAAGCAACGTCAGGCGCAGTTCGTAGTTGGATGGGTGACCGTTCCAACGAAGACCGCATCCTCGCCTCGCACATCTTCCAGTGGCTTGTATCAGTGTATGCGCGGAAGCTATACAACCTTAGGCGAGGGTTGTATAGGGGATATACCATCCTTCGGAGGGGATATAAAGCCGTCGGTCCCTTGCCTATTAAATGTTAGGCAAGTAAAAGATCCCTACTCTTCTTAAGGGAAGAGGTTCGGCAAAATTCCTGGTTGGGGGTAGCTCGCCTACAGGTGTCGGTGTTAGGCCTCAGGTCGGTGTTAGGCCTCAGTAGCGGAAATAGGCCGACGTTAAATAAATGTATAAAAAAAATAATTCTTTTCCGTAGTATTCAAAGTTAACTAATTTTTCTTATTATAAATTATACTTTGAATAATCGCATGTCTGTCATATAGTTTATCCTAAATTACCTCGTAGAAGTGTTACAGACATAAAATTATTATAACTGTTCATTCCACGAGAAAGACAGCCAAAGTTACGACCTCAGGTAATAAACCGTCTTCAATCATCTACCTGGAGCCCCTATCATACTGCTGATAGAGAAAGTGGTGTTTTTACACTGCAACCCAGAAACTGGCAACCGAACTTTTAAATTCTAACAGTAAATTAAATTCAAAACTTAAGTCGTATTACAACAGTTAGTATTGGCAGGGCAAGATCTGCTGGTTGCTCATTTGTTGGTAGAATATTCAGTATTTGAAATCGGTGGGCAACTACTTTGTTTTTTTCTGAGAGGGAGAAAATGTAGCCGGAGGTAACTTTACTGAACTGGATCGATAGATTATGCATATATGGTTTTTCGTTATATCAAAGGGTATTAAATACAGTCTAGACGCTGAGGGTGGTTCCGCTGGCCTTAAGAGGTTCGAACAATTTTATAATCGTTTTAGACGTACTTTTTTATGTAAAACCGATTGGAATAGGTCCTAGTTTCCAAACGTGGCCCAATTTCGAGTTATTTATGAGAAAGTGTCAAAAGTGGTATTATTTCATATTTTATTTTAAGGATTACATAAGTATTGATATGTCAGTATCCAATTTAATGTATTTTGATACGCCGGATCGATTGGCGTAGGTGCCACATTCCAGAGGTAATATTTATAAATGTCAGTATATTTTTTTTTCTTCTTCTTCTATCTTCTTTTTTTCAGACAGTAAAAATAATTCGGGACAATTATTTTTATGCATTTTGCCACATATCACACACTTTGTCTTTTGCTCGGATTGCGATACTGATAAGCATTCTATGCAGAAAATACAAGTACAAACATATATTCCCTCACACATAGTAAAATCAATTATTATTCTTTGATGACGACTGCGAGTAGTTATACTCGCAGAATAATTGATGTTTATTTTGCAATAAAACAACTAAACAATAATAGAACCAGCAGCTGATAATTATAATTGCACTGTTAAAACAAAGAAGTTCGTGAATTCGGCAATTATCATAGATTTTTTTATTCATTTGTCCGGTTTCGTTGAAAGCTCATATATTTGAGGATGCTGAATATGAATAAGTATGGCTTTACGTTAAAATTCGGACCTACCATTTGTAATCTACCACCTTAGCTTCCCTTTTGGATTTCTTACAAATTTGTCCGACATTGTTGAACTGGTAGTATTCATATTCATGTATCTTAATATACTAACTATGAATCCCATTCAAATTGAAAAATGTAAAAGTTTATAAGAGTGTTAACACAAATTCGGCAACAGCGGTGCGCTACAGTATCTTTGTCTACCATACAAAAAAATGCATATGTGACTATAGATCTGATCAACATGATGTATGTCCAATACGTGACAAGTTCCATAGAAGGCGAGACATAACTCCTCCATGTGGGCACCATTTCCCAACCCGAGTCACCAATGTTTCCACCATTATGGATGTGTATACAAATCTTTCCTTGAACATACAGTCTATCCATCTGCAGTAAGTTTCATCGATCCCTCTCTACCTCGATGCCTTGTTGATAGATCTCCCTAAATGTTCAAAAGCTACATGAGGTGCTAAATAATGTATCTAATAATACAATAGATCTAGAAAGGCGGCAGTGGAAAAGGTTGAATAGTCAGCTCCTCCATCTATCTAACTACAAAAACGAATTATCGATCTACTCTGCATTAGTTATTGCCACTCAAAATTAAGGGAAGAAGAATATGACTGCACAATAGCTGCTGTACCCAAAAAATGTCAACAAATACCAATAAAAAGTTGGTTTCATCACAAAATCAAGAAAAACACCTTCAAGAAGAACAGACAAAACTAAACGATTTAACTAAAGCTGAACACACCTTCTATGTCTCCTCAGTCATACCTGTCAGACAAGTCGATGGAGTTTTCACCAATTCTTCAGTCGAAGTGATCAGTCTAAAATCATGGAACCATCACTCGCTATCTATTTTTCGAATCATTAAAAGCTATTAAATTAGAAGTGAGGAAAAACTGAAGCTTGTGAGGCGCTTTAGAGGTGACTTTTTAAACAACAAACCCTTGAAAATTGCAAAAAGAAATATGAAAATTTTGTGTCGTGTTGTGTACACGGGCAAAACACTTGAACATCAAAGAATTTTACAGAGCAACTCAAAATAATTATTAAAAAAGGAAAATATTAGAAAATAATCGCACTAAAACGTTTTCTCTCATTTGAATAATTACGATATCAGAAAATGGTGCGAGTGACTTACTATTTTTTCCGAAAATAGCAAACATAATGTTTTTCCTACAATATATATTACAGTTCTCAATGCTAAGGGTGTGGTGGAAAATACTACATCTGTACTAATAAAAATTTATATAAACAAAGTAAAATTTTAATAAATAGCTTCCTGTAAAATTCACGAAAAGCTGGTTACAAATAAACAACATTTCCTTTTATATTGTACAGCCATTAGATTCACTCACCCTCATTGCCAAAGGATCCAAAGAGTAATCAACTGGTTGGCATTTAAAACTGTAGTGAGTCATCCATCCTGCTACACAACTCTGAAAGATAAATATATTTCAGATAAAACCTATTAGGATTATAAATTAGTGCTATAATTTTAAAACTGTTAATTCTCTATAATTGTCTAAATTTACATAAAAAGTGAAAAATCACAATAATTTGTGTCACAGTATACAGTTATACAGTTATGGGTAATTATCTATTAATATAGCCAAAAAAGATTTTACTGTTAAAAATACACTATTAATTAGTAGCGATTTGATAAAATTGTTATTAATAATGTTCTTACCTCATAAAAGAGCCATATACTGAATATAACTTGAAATAAATTATATACTATTAGAATATTTTTTAATTCGAAAGGTTTCCTATTTTCCATGAGATTTGGTCCTAATACTTTTACAATATATACATATGTGAGGCATATAGCTACTGTGGGGAAAGGTGAGCTCATCAGGAACCAGTCGTTTACTCTCGGATCTGGAAAAAAAATTAAATTAAAAGAAGTATATTTTAAAAATAATGGAGCAGACAGAGCCCGTTGTATCGCTTAATTAAAGTAGAAACATTTTTCGTAGTAGGAAGACATGGAATCTTAAAGATTCTGGAATGTTGTCTTACAACATTTTTCTGCGGTACTGGCAAAAGTTATGATCTTATGACGTTTGATCTTACAGGTTAAATCTTAAAGCATTTTGAGAGAAAATTATAAATTAGAAAAGTAAGTCCTAGTAAAATATTGAAATGAAAATGTTGGGATAATTATTCTGAGTAGTGAAGTTTTAACTTCATTATTCTGATTAAAAATAATAGCGCAAATAAAATAATAAAATAATTTCCAATTAAATTCAAATAAAATATTTAATCAATATTTAATTATCTCTTGCTATCTTGGTACCACAAACTTGAGAAATCTCAATTTTCTATCCCAAAACTATGATGTGAATTTAGTTTTAAATTAAGAAGTGGAGCCACGAAATAAAATATTGTATGCAAATTAAATTTTGAAACTTAGTACTGGGTGATTTACCATAAATATCTCCCTTCTCTAACTTGGTTATTTCTGGACCGATTCGAGAATTTCAAAAATCAAATTAAATCACTTTCTGGCAAGTTGTATACGTTGTATTGAGAAAATAATGACGTCCAAATATAACCATATACAGGGTGTTACTTGATTTTTTAAGTTGAACACCCTGTATTTCACTCGAAAATCCCAAGCCTTATTTTTCTCCGGTTTCAAAATATGATATAAAACGATAAAGCATTTTCAACTATATATAGGTTGTGTTGACGAGAAGGTCAATAAATTATGGAAAACTAATTTCTGATGATTGTCGACGTTTCGATTTATTATTAAATCGTCCTCAGGACTAATCAGGAAAATTTTCCGTGTTATAATTGAATAAATAAATAAATTTACAAACAAACATTTAGGTACAACCAAACAAATAAACGGATAACTGTAGAATATCTAATGGCCAAGTTCAGAATGATTCTGATTAGTCCCGAGGATGATTTAATAATAAATCGAAACGTCGACAATCATCAGAAATTGGTTTTTCATAATTTATTGGCCTATTCCCGTCAACATAACCTATATACAATAACAAGGCTATTATTATACTCAACATTTTCAATTATTTTTAATTTTCAATTATTTTAATTGCCTCTACTCTTCCGGTCAGCTCTTCGACATTCGTGGCGCTTAGCGCCGCAGATGAGTGGACGAGTCCGGACTGGAATATCAGAAAGGCATTTTTTGTAATTATTGATACACAATAAATTTCACTTCACTTCATGACACATAGTGCACAAAAATGAAAATTATTTTGAACAGAAAACACGAGATTTGTTGAAGGAAACAACACAATAATTATAATATTTTTTCTATGTGTTAGCTATCATTACTTAAAATCAATTTCGTTCTCTTATAAACATTTTCCAAAATATTTGTCGTATTGATGTGATAAATTACTTCGATAATGTTGTCCCTCAATCGATATTATTAGGTCTTGTATTGTAAATTTCATTTCTCATATAACCTCAAAAAGAAGCCAAGGGCCGTGAGATAGGGACTTCTAGGGACTACGTTATAGGTCCGTGTCTATCCATCCATTCGTTGAAATTTCGGCTCAACAATGTTGTTACATTAACACTATTGTGATAACGGGCTCCATTATGCTGCCAGATGGCTCTAATCGTTTGATTCAGAGGGAGATTATTTGTTATTTTCGATCATTTCTGTTAAAATATTCAAATAATGGAACCAGCAGAATGAAGTATCATCCATTTTAAATTGAGTTTTGTTAGAAATATATAAAAATAGAAATTATAATATTCCGACCTATCTGCAAGTGCCTTTTAACAGGGTGGGACAATAGTGCGTCGGGCCTCGATATCTCGTGTTCTACGATAGTTAGAAATTTCTAAAGAAATTGCAAGTAAACTAGATAAAAAAGTCTATAACTGGAAATTATTTTCGAAAATATAGGGCGAGCCAAAAAGAAATTATAGGACCAAGTGCCTTTTTCTCATTCCTATATTTACCATTGAATATCTGCAATCTGCAGATGGATATTTAAAAAATCACCACAGTCACAATTATGGGTTTTAAGAAAAACTTATGTGAATACCAGTTACGAGACATCTAATTAATGTTTTTGAATCATTTTCATTTCCTAAAAATGTACAGTGTGGCCAAAAATTATTTTTCAATTAAGAACATTTTAAATTGAATTTTGTAAATTTTCTCAAATGGAACATCGTGTATATTTTTCGACGATGTGATGTAGAAATGAGAAACGAAACTTTTTTGTAAGTACTTTCCTATGGCCAATTGTAACCAAATAATTCATTAGAAAAATTTATAATAGGTGTTCGACGTGTTGCCCATTTTGATTGACACACGTCTTTATGCGATTTTGAAACGAGGCCGTTTAGTGGGACCATTTCTTCCAAACCATTGAAATGAGTAAATAGTATTTAACCGGTCCTTCACTGTAGTGTTTTTTTGTACATTTTTTTTGCTGTTTCAGTTATTCGACAAGCAATATAACCTAAGTTTAGTATAAATTGTCGTGTACAAAGGAGCATTCATCACACTTATCGGTCGTTACAATTTGTATTGAATTTAAAATATTTGGAATTTTACAATATGAATTTTAATAAAGCGGAACTTGTAGATATGACTTTTGTTTTGGGCGAGTCAGACAGAAATTGTTTACTTGCCAATAGAATTTGTCACCAACGTTATCCTGAAAGAAGGATTCCTGATGTTAGCAGCTTCCAAAACCTTCTCGATAAATTTCTGGAAACTGGAAATGTCGAATATAAAAAAAGTAAAAGAATAAAACGTGTTGTGAACGAAGAAAATGAGTTTTCTGTGGTGCTGGCAACGATTGAGAATCCTCATGTTAGTCAAAGAGAAGTGGGCTCATTAGTAGAAATAAGTAGACGGTCTGTAGGTCGAATCTTAGAAACAAATAAGTTGCTTGCATATCATATTCAAATGCACCAGGAATTAGCTGATGATGATTTTCAAAAGCGCGTGCAATTTTGTAATTGGGCCAGAGGTGAAATGCAACATGATATCAACTTCTTCAATACTGTTCTATTCAGTGATGAGGCAATTTTTCATTAAAATGGATTTGTTAATAATTTCCATTATTATGCTTCGGAAAATCCTCACTTTTTTATGCAAGTTGATAACCAACAGATATGATCTATAAACGTTTGAGGAGGAATTATTGGAGAACATGTAATAGGGCCACATTTCTTTGATGGTACATTGACTGGAGCTATTTATCTTAATTTTTTGGAAAACTATCTGCCACAATTATAGGTAAATCTCCCTGATATAATTCGAAATATGATGAGGTTTCAGCAAGATGGTGTCACCACATTATTTAAATGCCGCTAGAGACCACTTAAATAATACCTACCCTAATCAATGGATTGGAAGAGATCGACCCACTAAATGGTCTGCTAGATCCCCAGATCTTACAAAAATGGATTTCTTTTTATGGGGATACGTGAAGGAAATTGTCTATAGAGACACACCAACAACAGTACACAATATGAAGGAAAGGATAATAACTGCCTTTACATCTATCACACCGGCAGTTTTAGGAACAGTGGGAACTTCATTTCAAAAGCACATAGAGATATGTGTCAATCAAAATGGGCAACATGTGGAACATATATTATAATTTTTTCTACTGACTTATTTGAAGAAACCTCTTTTTTAATTTTATTTTTGAATTTTGTAATTATTGCTCAATAAAACAAAATTGGCTGCAATTAGCCCTAGGGAAGTACTTACAAAAAATAAGGCATTGCCTCGGGACCCCCACCAAATTGTCTTGAAAATTTATTTTATTAAAAATAAAAAATGAATGATTTCTGATGACAAATCAAACTTTCGCCCTTCAGTTAAGCATGCGGTCCCTACTATTATAACTACGATATAACGACCATAATATACTAACACGCCCTGAAAATGACGATGAGCAAAAAAAAAATAGCTCTGAATTTTGCTTGTATCAGCTGTTGGTAGATAGAAATTTAAAAGATGCGTTCCTCAACGTGAAGACACTACTAAAAATTTATTTTGTAATAATGACCACAAATTGTACTGATGAGAGATCATTTTCAAAATTAAAATTGACGAGAAATAGATAAAGATCGTCTATGAACCAAGGAAGGCTCCACCATTTAATTAGTATGAGTATCAATAATATCTTACGAGCGTTGGACTTTTCCGCTATTATTGAAGAAATCGCTAATCAAAAATCTCTAAAGGTCAATTTAGTGTAGGATATAATATCGGATATTCGTTTATAAGTTTAATGTAAAATGTTAAACATTTGTACGTTTGTTATCCAGCAATCACCAAACATTATAAATATAAAAACGCATGCCTAGCATGCTCGGTTTGAAGTTGAATTCAGTTGGGTTCGAGGTGATGTCTTCGAGCCGAGCATGCTTGAGCGTGCAGGGGGGTTTTAAAATAGGTTCTAAAGCACTTACTAAATCAATTAATGAATAGCTAACTTACCACTTTTGTTATCCATTAAATCTTGATATCCGTCTACAATATATCGAATAATTTGAGTCATTTTTAATCTGAAACAAACACAATTGTTGTTTATTATATTGAATTACAATTTTCAAGATCGTAATTTAAATGATTAGGGCAGGTTTTGTTTAAAAAATAGAACTAGGATCAATAACTTTTAAGAGAAAATTACTGGTTTGGTATATTTTAAAAATGATTTAAATATTCTGTGCATTTAAAAAAAAAATCATTATATCCAGTTGGATCTAGACGGCGTTGGAACTTCTGGTGTGACAGAGCTTGATAAAGTACTATCTACATTCTGCAAACACCAAAACTTAACGCACGTTTCACTAATAATGTTGGCTTCATACAAAGGTTCATGATAAAAACTGTTTTTTAATTTGTACATGCGGGTGGTCCACGCAGTTGAACTGATTTACGAATGGATATATGAGCAACGAGGGTCGAAGAGAGGTGTCGCTGATTATTTTCAGATAATGCCAACATGACTGACGAAATACGAGCATTCGATGTTACGATATTTTAGCATATCGTAAAAATTAAACGAATTTCTCAAGTATTTTAAATAATATGAGATTTTAATACGGGTAGGGACACCTATGAGCCAGGGTATGAACTTGTCATTTTTATTTCTTTTCGAATCCGTCGGAATAAAAAGAGATTTTATAAAAAAATGGAGTTTTTTTGGTAACAACCGGCATTCTAGATAAGGCGTTTTTAAAATTAAAAGCGAAGTAACAGCCGGGTGGGTGTTTAAAAAAAATATACATTTACGTAAATTACGGATAAAACACCCCAAAAAGCCAGTAAGAGGGAGTCTTTTAAGGGCTGATTATTTGGATCAAAGATACCTTCTTTAACAGTTTGTTGTTTTGGATAAAATACTTTGCGTAAGCGTGCAGACGTCTCCTTTAAGTGTTAGGGGAATCCGCACGAGGAGGTAAGCGTTTGCATTATTTTATTAAACTTGAAAATGTATTATATATCGAGGTTAAGACCGGTTATCGATTTCTTTTAGACGTCTTTTTGTGTACCCGTTTATTTTGGGCTAGAATTGGAATATCAAATTGTAAAAATCACTTTTGGGATAGTCAGCAGCAGTTTGCAGAAAATCTTTGGCAGACCACTTGTCCGAGGGAGGCCGAAATAAGAACCGTTCCCATAAATGCATATTGGATCGGCTGGCAGTCACCTAAATATCCCGCTCATAGGAAACCTCCCTGTTAAACTGGAGTGTGAGATAAGTATACAAAGTTTCTAGTTGAAAATTCTGTTACAAAAGCAATAACAGCAATAACAACGTGAGAATTCACCAGTATCATAAATAATAATTATAGTATAAGTAGGTTGTAAGGTAGCGGCTATTTTAGACAACAGTATTTCTGTATTTATACGCAAATATTTTAACGCGTTTTAAATATATTTAAGTTTACAATAGGGTTTTTGGACGGCCCAGTGATATTTTTTTACGTTACTGTGTCCAAAGACTACGACTCTTGCAAGGGTAAAGTAATTATTGTTGTAATATATAGTTGTTTATACACTTAAAGGTTTCATGTTCTTATTTTATCATCATTACATTGAAAACTTGGAATTATATTTAGTTGTTTATTGTCCAAGTTTTACGAAGATTAGTTAGGGTAAAATTGAGCCCCTGAGCTTTTATTTTTTTCGTTTCCTTTTTTTTTTGGTGTTATTAAAAACAATCACCGATCCACGACCCTT
Source organism: Leptura quadrifasciata (assembly GCA_963675555.1). Classification (NCBI taxonomy): domain Eukaryota; kingdom Metazoa; phylum Arthropoda; class Insecta; order Coleoptera; family Cerambycidae; genus Leptura; species Leptura quadrifasciata. The sequence goes on from OY776677.1 coordinate 46,292,166, forward strand.
AGTACGAGCAAGAACATTACTGGCCGAACTTAACCCTCAAAAAAAAATATATGTATGTAAATTCAAAAAGTTAAATATCTCGAGTTCACTTTAACAAAAATGAACTTTCTTTTTTCTAAATTAAAGGTCCCAAAATTCTCTACCAGATCTGATAAAAAATTTAAAAAAATTTTTCAAAATGGCCGAAAAATGCAATTATTATTTGAGTCATAGAAAAATGTAAAAAAAGTAGTCAAAATTATATTTAAAAAAATGTCTTTTTAATTGCATCTACATTTTGAAAAAATAATTTTTCACTTTGGACAACGGGTTGAATATTTGGACACCAACTTTTCAGGGAGGGCGAGCGTAGGTGCGTCTTTACTATGTACATACTTTGATATGCGATGTAAAGCAACTTCAGGCGCAGTTAGTAGTTGGATGGGTGACCGTTCCAACGAAGACCGTGTCCTCGCCTCACACATCTTCCAGCGGCTTGTATATCAGTGTATGCGCGGAAGCTATACCCCCTTAGGCGAGGGTTGTATAGGGGATATACCATCCTTCGGAGGGGATGTAAAGCCGTCGGTCCCTTGTCTATTAAATTTTAGGCAAGTAAAAGATCCCTACTCTTCTTAAGGGAAAAGGTTCGGCAAAATTCCTGGTTGGGGGTAGCTCGTCTACAGGCGTCGGTGATAGGCTTCAGTAGCGGAAATAGGCCGACGTTAAATAAATGTATTAAAAAAAAACTTTTCAGGGTAAGACCCTGAAAAGTTATTACATCAAAAAGTATATTTTCTGAAAGTTTGATGCAAATTATTGATCTAGTTGACGGTCTTAGGCACTAAAATGAAAAAAATACTGCTTTATCCTCGTTTTTTCAGTTTTGTAGGTTATGTACGTACTTCAGAGACTTAAAACCAACGAGAACTTATTGGCAATTTTATTACGAAGAGACTGGTTTTTAGTTGCCCCGATCTGACTTATAAAACCGGAGTTATTTTAAGCTCGAAAAACGCGGTAAAAAAATTTGAATTGTTTATTAAAAAAGTAGCACAAGGTTTTCCAGGTCCAAAACTTAGGAATATACTCCCGTTGATACCCAAAACAGAATAAAATCATAATCTTGCTGTATGCAGGCTATACCCTATCTCTTCATTTTTTTGGCATTTTTTTACTGCACTATAATAGTTGTTATGATACACGATAATATGCACCAGATTTAATTTATTATTAACACAATTTACATATTGTATTGAAGCATACTTCATTCAACTTTTAAAAGTGTTAATCCTTTAAAATTAACTAGAATCACATTAGAAAATATGTGCCATGTTAACGATGGTTATATCTATAGTTACTAATCAGGTTTTACATTTTAACTTCTTATATCTTTAATGACATTTTTATTACCTTGAATATATTATGTGAAATATTAAATATAACAATATATTAGATATTTTTAAAATGTTCTTGATATTCCAATTTAGATTAAACCTTTTGAAAATTGTAAAATAATCCTAAGTCATGAACTTGTTTTAATTGTATGTAAAAATTCCCAAATCAATCTTTATCTTTTCTTCTCTTTCTTTATTTACACATTTTGATGACTTGATGTAATTATTGAATATTACTTGCAAATATTTGAACATGTTCATCATGATAAGTGAAATTTGTGAAGGACACTCTCGCCCACTTGCTTGAAATCCTACACCTGGCCAAGATTCAAGAACATACAAAGCTGACCCTACGTAAAGGCTGGCGTTTATAATAAATACTAACAAAATGGGAAAAATGTATAAAATATTCTGATTCATGACGGGAGTAACTCTTGTAAGATGATATTTTACAGTTTTTTAAGAAAAGAGCAAAAAATACTAAAGTTGTTGATACTGAAATGGCTAACATTTATTATGTAAATAAGGCTATATAAAGAAAGATACATCTATCTGTATGATTTTTTGTACATTCTAGCAGGGTTGTCGTGATTTTTATTTAAATCCTTTGATTTTAAATCTTTTGAAACCTTTATGGGGTATGTGGTTTTGTTACACCTAAAATACTGGGCATTTGTGTCAACAGCAAATTAATTACTATTTATTTATCTGAAGGATAAGTAAATAAAATTGGTCATTTACGTGATCGGCTAGTTTTAATAATTTAGGATCCCAAATTTCGTTGTGTGTGTAGTTAACCTTTTTAATTGCCCCAGATTCTTTTATATAAAGTTTGTTATTACTTGTTTCTGTCTGATACTATATACCTGAGAAAATTAATCACTCTGTTATTTTTAAATACCCTGTAAGTTCGCACACACTGCTATTTATTACAGATTTTATTACTCGAGTTTGTATGGTAAATTTATAGTTGAAATTTGTTTGCTATTTTATTTGATGGAAATGAAACCATTTATTTAGTTATTTATTTGTATGGCTAGGAAAGTAAAGTGAAAAGAAGAAAACAGTAATTGAGGGGAAAAATAGTCACGAAAAACCCATTTTATTTTATAATAATTGATGCCGCAAATAGCCGTATATGAAACCATGAACAATTCTAATATTTAAAACTATTGTCTAAATATTATGTAGGAAAACTTACGTCGCTATAGTATACATATTTCAGGGTTGCCATGCAATGACAAGAACCAGGTAATACAATCGTATGCCGTGTTATTTTGTAGTTGTAATAAAGATGTTGCAAATAGGCCGATAAAAATATGATTGAAATTGTGGTGTTAGCAACAGCTATGATGAAATTAAACCTAAAGCAAAACAGAGGGCAAGAATCATGTCATGTTCTTGCATCATAGAATTTAAGTGATAAATGAGCATTAAATACTCATGCATAATATCAAAGAATGTTGAGGAATTATCCTTTAATTGACTACGCAAAACGATAACTACCAAATTGCGTATGACTGTTCAACAACGTAAAATGGGGCGGATAGATGTAATTCAAACAGACGAGACGTCCCGGTTCAGTACTCGACGAAAAGTAAACCACTCAGAATTAGAGAAATTTCATGGGCCAATTGGCCCAGTACTGACATATGGCCTGTACAATTTGTAGTACGCAAGGTAATTAAGTGGATGGGTCGTTATTAAACAATCATAGAAAACCAAATAGCCACCGGTGAGAAACCTCGCACAATAATTTGAAAAGCAAACATTTTTAAAACATATTACATGTAAAGATAGGCACATGGTAGCCCTTGATAGGACACCGCTGAAGAATAATGGAAGCGAAAGTTTCTTGTCATTGAATAAATGCTGAAAACATATAGTTCTTGAATATAAATTTGTTATTTAGCAAATGTAAATCTCCCTAGTAAAATATTCAGCATGTGAACCTTTTTACCTAAACTCATGAATGAAATAATAACTGAGTAAATTGTAATATAACCTTCACGTTTTCTTGTTAAAAATCAAAATTAATATTTCATAAAAAATCTAATATTCTTTTAGAACCACATTCCCGCGACGCACACTACGTTAGCCGTGTCTGATCAGTATGGAATTTATTAGTCTATGTTACGTGAATAAAGTTAAAAACTAAAACTTGTCGAGAGTACACGTAATGTTACGGCACATTACCTGGCACTCGGTATAACGTAAGATCTCCCGGCAATTCTCCCCTAGCTTTTGCATGGTTAACGTCCTCGTCGGGCATATCGGGGCTGTTGAAATTGCACTTCATCAAGAATTTTGTATGCTGACTCCGGCAAATGGAGTCTGTGGCTGGGTGGAATTCGTTAAAAATAAGATGTAGTTCGTAATAGCGTTTGGCTCGTAGTTTAGACGGCAGATTTAGTGAAAATAACCACAGAATAATTAGAAATTATAGTTAGGCGAACTACAACAGGTCGTGACGTAACTCCGTGGTGTTTTCAATTTTATTTTCAAAGCTCGGCGAACTATGAAAGGTCGCGACGTAGCTCAGGTGTAGTTTCAATGCCATCTCCTCGTCTGTGGCCACCGTGGTCTCTTTTTATATTGCACGGATGACAAGGCTCCGGACTTTCCTCCGTTCGCTCGGTCACATGCTCGGAAATGTTTACATTATAAAAATTCCACACCGGCTCGGTCGTAGTTTGACAGCGTTTCTAGACTCAAAACTTTTATCTTTCTGTCCTTTGCATGCTTAAGATAGAAACAGGTAGGCGATTTCCCCCTATATGATGCAACAGAAGTACTTGAAATTTATCGCGCCCATTGCAAACAAACATTATCGCTTGGTTCGATTTAAGTTAAATTCTTTCGTAAAAATGTATCGTTTATGTTGCTTTAAAAGAATGTAAATTTAAATGGCAACTTTAACATATGCATTATTTAATGGCTAAATAAATGTAAAATGAAATGAATTAGATGCAGTAATTACTTGAATTTGGGAAAATAAAAAGAAAAATTTAAATTTTATATGCCCTAGATAAAGGGTGTTTCACTTTTTTCAATACAAATTTTTGATTTATGATGTAAATCTTTGATTTTCATAAAGAAATAATAAGGTTCAAATATTTTAAAAGGTAATTGAACTATTTCTAATGATTTAAATTTTGTCTAAATATGTAAAATGATTCAAATAAGGTAAAAAGATATAAAAATAAATATAATTATGAATTTTCCTGGGTAAAAGACGATTTTGTTTACTATCACAACTATCAGTTTGGTCCATGTTTGTCTGCGAATATGTTTAGGAAAACTGACATTGATTATACTGGGACACGACTAAAATATTAACAAAAGAGGGAGGTAGCAAGAAAATATAAAATTAAAGAATCAGCAATAATATTACCAAGTGCCTTATATTTCTTCTTCTTCACGAAGAGTGGTAGCGATTGTAGGGTCGGGTGAGACGGATCTGGTTCGACTAAAATAGATAAAACCTTTATCTAAAAAGGCTAGGTTTTACAGTGCTATTTACTGGGTGGCCAGTTAACCAGTTGCTGGCCTCCTTAATGGGTAGAGAGCTACTGGACTGAGAAAATACCGACCTTTGCCATTTACACGATGCCAGTAGAAAAATTGCCACTGTAAAGATAAGCTGACATTTCAAAAATGTTGTAACATAATACGGCCTTCCTCTGTTATACTCTGTGATGAAATTGCGGAAATGATACTTCAGGAAGTTGGAGGACGGTAGCTCAGTGTACTAAAGCGTCTGGCTAGCAAACTGAACATGCCTAGTGAAATGGGTTCGAGGCCCGCAAGGCGAAACAATTTTTCATTATAAAAAATTGCTCCAAGAGTATTTCGGACTCCTCAATAAACTGTAGGGCCTAGTCTCTCTTTACCTAGCACAAGATCCTTGATACCTTCCAGGGAGCTAGTTCTGTAACTTGAGAGGCGGTTAAGACAATATTTAAAAAAACATTTTTTAAGGAAGTTAAGAGAAAGAAAAGAAGGGTCTGAGTAAGAGACTAGCTGCGTAATAAAAGTAGGGGAGCATCACGTATCATATTTAAAATATAGGGTTCTTGACGCACTTGAATATGAAGCTGTGAAGTTTAGTCTTTTTTCTTCTGTCATCTTTCAAGTGAAATTTGGTAAAGAAATTTCCTACATAGTATGTTGCAAAGAGGCCGTCCGAATGTCTCTATTTTTGTAATCGGGGTTATACATATCCTATAAATTATTATCTTCTCTATACAAGCAGGGGTGGATGGGTCGGTCCAACCGGCTCTGTTAATTTTAGGGAAACGCTCAATTCAATTATCATTTTTTTGCATCTTCTTTATATTAACGTTCTGGTGGAGTTTAGCTATAGTTATTCCACCACTCAACCAGGACACACGTGCACACAATAGATAATAGCTTGTACAACACTGATTCTCTGCCGTATGCCATCTACTTGCCGAGCTAAAAAAAATTTGCGTAACCTGAAATAAAACTTTGCAGATCCATGACTGAATGACCGCTAAAATTTAGTTTTAGGGGTGATTCACCCCTAAGAGATTTTGGGAGGGGGCTATGTTTCCTCAGGTGCACTACTATAGAATTTTATCGTCATATTTTCGCCTTATCTATACGTACTTTTTACTGTACAGATTCCTAGAGAGTTAATACTCGCTTTCAGAAGTAAGTTGTCCATTCATGATAATGATTGAAGAAGATGTGGTGATATTAGGCTTTTAAAACCTAGAGAGGATAACATGTGAGGAGAACAAAATGCTTCTCACAAAACATTAATAAAAGTTGATGTATTAGTTAATAATAATAATAGCTTTATTGCCCAACAGTATAATCCATTTACAGAGCAATATAACGGAGAAATATTAAAATACATAAAATACTAAAATATAAAGTACATAACAATTCGTACGTTACAAATATAGAAACAAGTAAATACATAGGTATCTGTATGACTACGTAGGTTCCTCATCGACAATGACTGCCTTATTCAGTAACTCCTTTAAAGTACAGTTGTTAATATCACATAAATGAGAGATATTGTTAAAATTGCTAGACATTACATACGCCGGAGACCTTAATAACAAATTTATTCTAGCACCGTTATTATAAAAAAATACATTTTGTCTAGATCCCTGTCTAAGTACATAAAAGTTCATCTGAGCTAATAATTGAGGACAATCAATTTTGTTGTGCAGTTATTTGTATAAAAATGATAATGAGGCACAATTCCTCCTTGTGTCTAGGCTCATAATATTAAACCTTTCTGTCAGGTACATATAATCAATTCCTCTTACAGGATACTCACTATCCAGCTTAAATACCAAATATCTTAAAAATCTTCTCTGTACTCGCTCAACTGTATCTTTGTGACAACTGTAGTGAGGGTACCAAACTAGAAATGCATATTCCAGTTTAGTACGCACATATGAATAGTATAAAACTTTAAAAGCATTAATCTCCGTGAAATTTCGACAGTTCCTCACAATAAAACCAAACATTTTCGGTGCTTCTGATATTTTCTCTATTATGTGATCTCTAAAAGTAAATTGAGCATCAAATTTTATATCTAAATTACTACCAAGTTGGTCACTGTAGATCTCTTGCTCATAAAACTATGTTGAGAGTAAGATTTTAAATTATGGACTGATGGGTAGATGCGGTTATACAGAACGACTTCAAAAAGCTTGGAAAAGTTGGATAAAATAGATATAGACTTATTATAATTAACAACATGAGCTTTATCACCACTTTTAAGACAGGAATCACCTTGGCTTCCTTCCACTGATTCGGAAATATGGTTGTTCTTAAGGCCTGATTGAACAATATGCACATTGGAGTAACAAAGGCACCTATACAATCTTTAACAATAAATTATGATATACCATCTGAACCCGAAGCCATTTTATTCTGTATTTTTTTTTTGCTGTGGATAAAGTCTCACTTTATGTTATAGTTTCAGTACCAATATTATTTAACCAATCATAATACAAAGTTGGTTCCAGTGACTCAGAATCGTTCGATTCTGATGGGAGAAAGATTCTTTTGAAAAAATTACCAAATATATTTACAATATCTTGAGGTTTCATGTAGGCTTCATTTTCATACAACACAATTCCCAGAATTCTAGATGAGTTATTCTTTGAGGTTATGAACGACTAATAGTTCTGTGCATTATTATTGATAGGTGATTGAGTATTTTCGACATAGTTATTCTATGAAACCCGATTATCAAAGCCGGATGGTAAGCATCTATCGGCAAGAATGAAGCATTATCATGTATTATTTCACATTCCACATTACTTAAGACTAAATCAAGTAACCTATCGGAATTACTAACTATTGTGTTGACCTGGTTCATGTTTAAGAAGTGCATAAAGTTTTTAATTGATGTAGTTTTACTGTCAGTAGTATCAGTGTTAACAAAATTGGGCACGTGGAAATCGCCCATTACAATAATATTTTCGGACTGTAAAAATTCAAGCATTTCTAAAGATTCAATGAATATTTCAAAATCATTAAATGTTACTGCAGGGGGGTATATACAAGACTAAGATGTAAAATGTTTTATAATCTAAAGAATACTTACAGGCTATTAAATCAATTGTTGGAAAATTTATATCAAAATATGGAAGGTTAATAACTTCAGCTTTGATGTGACATTTTAGAGCCAGTAAAACTCCACCACCACCACACGTTTGATGAATTGCAAGGAAATTCCTTTCCTTCCTGTATTATAGAGTAATCAGCCGTAAATAATTCATCACGAAGCCAAGTTTCAATCAATGCTATTATGTCGAATTCACACTCGCTAACAGATGAATAAACTAACTGAACTTTAGAGTTTAGCCCTCGAACATTCTAGTAACTGCATAATAACTCAGTGATTATTGTGATACTGCTAACGTATTAAGAATTTTTGGAACACCGTGAATATACTTAGTGGTTAGATTCTTTTCACCTCTTGACTTTCTAAGTTCAAGCTGGTTGCGCAAGTCTTGAAAGATATTTTCTTTGCATATAGGTAAGATATTTTGGCGGTTGAATGATTTAAACTTTGTTTACTTTTCAGAATATTTAATGCTGCTTTCGAACTATTTGGGATTACTCTTATTGGCCTGGGTTTGTCTGTAGGTTTGCTAATACGGACTACTTTTTTTATATCATCAACAGAGGATAAAAGTGAAATAATTGATTTTATGAGTGTGAGATCATCATTTATTTTATCCTCAGAGCTAGCTGCAGGGGATTTTGGAAGGTTGTACACCATGATATTATTTGCTCGCCTTTGTCTTTCTTCCATCTCAGTTACGCATAAATTAATATCTATTGTTGGCTCTGTTGTTGTTTGGGCCATAGGAGCGACTGGGTTACTTTGAGTATTTAATTTATTGATAAGTTCATCCAGTCTAATTTCCAGATTTTCAATTTTTTTTTCTTAATTGGTAATAGACGTAAACCTTCCTGGCATACTTCGCAGCAAAATTTTAACGTTCTTTTAGTTTTAAGTTCCAAACACTTTATTTCTGACGATGTTAGATCAGTGCAGGCATAATGGTATTTCTGCCTGCATCCATCACATTCACAAAAGTTATTTGACGTAACAGTTTTCATGTATTTAAAGAAAACTATTCTACAGATTTACCTTCTGTGAAATATTTGCAAATCCGGTCCTGTCTTTTATATTGGTTTAATATTGAATGACTGTTTTTCTTTCCTTTTTTGAACTGTTTGTTTTTGCTGACTTTTTCAGGTTCAAAGAAGACTTCTTTATTTGCACTATACTCTTTGCAACATAATATGAGCTTATATAATGATCAATCATATTTCACTGGATAGATGTTCTTAGCTGCAATTTGATATAAGTTATTGCAGTTGTTTCAATTTAATTGTACAATAAACTTATACTTTTACAGAGAGATAATCCACACACATGACACTATGCTTTAAAAATTAATTCTGTTGTTCTGACAACATAATGATTTTGCAAATTTGTTATATCTAGATGGCATAACTTCATGGATAAACATATGGTAATTAAAAAAACATCAACAACTTTACCTGCATAACATATTTGATATTTTGATATATGATAATATATTATTGGTTATACATATTTAACCCAAAGCTTGGGACTGAACTGACTGACATAATGAATATTGTGTCAAGGCCAAATGTAAGTCATTGATGCACGCCGCATAATAGTAATTTATGTTACAAGCCCGGAGAAAGATGTTTTGCAGGTCAACCCAAGCAATTTGGGGAGACTTACAAAACACTGTTTTTCAGTCAGGTAACGTACAATATTTTTTTCGACTGACAAGGACACTAGTACACTAGTGTTAAGAAAGAATGTATTATAATCATCCGAAAATTCGACTTCGAGTTTTTTTTAGTCATTTTCTGCTTGTAACGCTTCAAAATCTGAATTCATATTTTTAATAACTTGTGAATTGGCTTTTGCAAATTCCGAAATGTTAAGCGTATTTTTGTCTATTTGAGATTTACCCCAACAATTAACACAAGTTCGTTTCCAAAGCAATGAGAAAGCGAAGCCACCTATACCAAAAATTGGCCGGATTTCTTTGCCTCATGGAACAGAAAAGAGATCGGTAAAAGCTTTTGCCAATCTCTGATGCCCATTTTCCGGTCTATCCCGGGAAAACGTTGATTTCTGGCGGAAAAATTCTCCAGAAATCAGCACTAAATTGCCTATAAAGCAATTCGGTGGAATAAGATTGCTGGTAAAGTGTCTCACAACATAAATAAAAAGCTGCTTTATTAAAGCATCTTGTACAGATTGTTCATTATAAAAGGCTTAGTAAGATCTTTTATCCAAATGCAAACTACATACATTCATAACAGGTGTATAAACAGTTTTATAACACATATGCAACTGTTTTGCAGTTAAGACATTTCCCTAATGCGGGTCTATAGCATTGAGTTTTAAATGCTTTTACAGTAAAATTTAAGTCAAACTACCCTAATTTGGGGGTGGTTGATGGAAAGCGGAGATGAAATTGACATCGTGTTTAGCGCCCTCGAAAACGGGGAGAAAATATTTTCCACTATTTTATATTTTTCGGTGGATTTCAATGTTAGGGGTGGTGGTAGTTTCAACTTCGGAGTTGATGGCATGTCTCGTCATTCAATTTGCTTTAAACTGTCGAAATCCTCTTAAACCCCCGATGCAACGAGTCCCCACATGCTCAGTATCAATAAATATGGAAAGGGGGTGATTTAGGGGTGGTTGGTGGAGGGTGGGAGAGAAATGAATATTACCATCGTGTTTAGCGCCCTCGAAAGCGGGAGTATCCATGTTTCATCCCTGTCAGAGAACTTTTGTGTTTTAACCCTTTTTTGCAACTTTTTCATTTATCCAGGAGTCTGTATCCGCTCATGGTCAGGGGTAGTAGACTTAACAGACCGAATAAAAAACTGTTGTACACGATGGTAGTCAGGCCATCCATCACATACGCGGCGCCGGTGTGGTGCAGCATACCGGCCACGGCAATGAAAAAACTTCAACACAAATTTATGCGCCTTATCTTCAATTTTGGAAGGTACACCTCCCTCAGAAACCTATACGCACGCTGCAACGACATAACCCAGATAGCGGGTTACATCCAGCACATCTCTTAAAACTTCTACTCGTTCAAGCTGGGCGATAGTCCGCTAACAAGACACATAAAACAAATTAGACAGTATAATACCCCATTTCGGATTAAACACCCCTTACTATACCAGACGTTACCAATTTTCCAGCAACAGCTATAGCCAAGTTTCAACAACTATACTTTTCTCTAATCCTATCCACCTTTCGCTAGTATTTCATACCTTTCGATCATCTTTAAATCTTTTTTGCCCCCTTCTTCCTTTCTATTTGTGTATTTTTGTCGCGTTTGTTTTTCTTCGTTGCTTTTTGTACATTTTTGTTTCTAAATTCACTTCGTATCATTAGCTTTTTAAAAATTGAATTTTTCTTAAATAAGTTTAGGCCAGCCCTGCGCAGCCCTGCATTGGTGTATCTCGCGAAAGGCACCTTGTTCAAGTTGTGGTGCCTGCGTCCAGATACCAAATTAAAAAGTGATGTTTTTAAAAACTGTGTAATTTTATGTTTTTCGTTGAGCTTGTTTTGAAGTAATTTTAATTTTATTACCTATTTTTATATTTATACAAAAAGGAGTTTAGGTTTACTTGTTTACTTTTGTCGTTTTCGCCGAACCTGGCCTGTCCCACCCGATCCTGCAATCCGCCACCGCGTCAACGCGGTGGTTGTACGATCAGTTCAGGAGCCGGTCTTGGTGAGGCAACTGTCTGTATCTATCGTTTAATTTTAATAAATACTTTTTGAATTGAATTGATGGGGTAAAAGCACGTATAAATATGCCAATGACAAATATCGGCACAATATCTGGCCCGTCCTAACTCATGACAGTCGCAAAATTAACTACATCACTATAACCTCTAGATGAGTATCGCAGCACATATCGCGCAGCAAGCATGTGACGTTACCTGCATAGCCCCGTTTTCCATACGCGTTGAGGTAATTTCTATTACAAATAACGTCCAAAGTAAATGCCTACATTTTAAAAATTTTGTAGGGGTTTATAACACCTATAAATCTATCATGTCCATTAAAAACTAAATTTAAGGACGGACCTATTGTTTATGTGTTAATGAAAATAAATACAGCTCTATAACTGGGAACATCGTTCCTGTAGATTAGTGATTAACAAATAAATAAATAAAACAATTTTTTTAAAAGAATTTTTGATAATATCAAATTCAAGGTATTCTGGAGGAGCGTCCATTTATTTAAAGTAGAATAGCATGTTTCAACAAAAAAAATTTCTAGGGATATCAGCATCTATTAAAAATAGACAGAAATCTTAATTCTGTTTCCTAATAATTCTCCATAGCAATTTTCATCGCTATCCCTGCAGCAGAATATTATGTCAAATATAATGTGAGAATGGCTTATAATTACAAATCATAACTCACATTTAAGGTAATTTTATTACATAAAACGTAGTGGCAGTCTTCACATAGCAACTAAATTCTTGAACTAGGACTTTTTCTAAGAGAACGTTTTACATCATACATTAGGCCTAGCTTAGTTTTGAGAATCAATTCTAATTCTTATTTTGAAATATAAAACTCTGTGACGGATTTCTGATGAGTTTTTATCAAATGGTGAACAGTTGCTTCACACAAAAATCGTGGGTATGAGTATGTGCTATAAAAACTTCCCTTCAGAAGTAATTTTTTTACCTCACATTTATACTTATTATAATTAGATATAATTTTTATTTCAACAGGTAGGCTATTACAGAAAGTAATACAGGTATAGTATATATAAATATACAGGGGGTGGTCAGGATATTATTATTTTTGAATATTTCCTTACAAATCTCATTATAATTAAGTTAAGATTAATCTCATTAATCGCTTTTTCGATATAAAGACTCCATTTCCTTAGCACTACCCCAACATATTATATTGTATGATATCTACGAGTATGCCAACGAATAATAAATATTTAGCAAACCAGCTTGATCAAGATTACTTTTCATCTGAAATATAGCAAAGTACGCTTTATTTAGCTGACCGCAAACATATTCAATATGATCATCCCATGACAGTTTAGCATTAAAGTAGGTACCTAGCAGCTTAGTACTTTGTGCCGCAGTAATTTTATCATATAGCTATACATCATGTGGTAATGGTTTCTGTATATGAAATTGTATAAATAATATGTATTATTTAATATCAGCCTATCCCTTTGTGACCAGGAACTGTTGCATAGTTATGTTTAATTCTGTTTGGAGTTCCTCAAGACTATCAGAGATTAGGGTTATTGTTAGATCGTCTGTAAATATAGTTGTTTGACCAGAAGTTATGTGATCAGGTAGATTATTGATGTAGAGCAGAAAAAGTAACGGTCCAAGCATACAGCCCTGAGGCACTCCAAGTTCGACATTTTTCATGTCTGGATGGATTTCATTCAGCTTCACTTTCAATGACCTCTGTTCCATTGACATTAACCATGACATGATGCTTCCTCTTATATCAATACTGTTAAGTTTTTGTTTTAATAAATTTTTATCAACAACGTGAAAAACTTTTGTCAAATCAAATAATAAGGAGATCACATATTTACCTTTATCTAAAGACGTATAAACATACTCCATTAAATGACAGCATGCTGTTTCGGTAGATTTACCGACTCGAAATCCGTGTTGTGATTTAGTTAATATATTTCTTTCTGCAAAAGAAACAATTCTATTATAGACAATTCTTTCGAAGAGTTTTGAAACGACACTTAATAATGAAATTTGTCTATAATTTTCGATTTCATCAGGTGATTGCTTCTTATGAATTGATATGACAACAGCTTGTTTAAGAGTTTTGGGAAAATGACCTTCATTAATAAATAAGTTGAATAAATGTGTTAGTTGGTCAACTATATTTTCTCGTATACTTTTTAATACTTTTGCGGTTAAATTACCAAAACCGGCCGACTTCATGTTTTTTAGATCTATAATAGAATCATTAACCTCATTGGCGATAGGTGCAAAGAATATTGTAACCTCTCTATATGGAGAGGTGGTGCATGGCAATGATAAGTTTGAACCAAAATGCTGGTTTAATATTGCTTGGGCGTTAGTGGAAAAATGGTTTGCAAACATATTAGCCACATTTTGTTTTCAGAAATTAATTCAGCGTTGTGTAATATCTTAAAAATTGCACTGCAATTTAGTTTTTTTCCTACCTAATTTTTAATTGACAATATTCCACACGGCTTTTGTTTTATTTGGCGCGTTACTTATTCTACTGTTTTTTGTTTAGTTTTTGTTTCATTCTTAACTTATTGTGCGCACCAGAAACGCAACGGACAATTTGGCAGACGGACGTCCTGACAGTCGTTCAGAATTCGATGAGTAACATAACGATTCAATATTTACGGTTTTGTAAAGGTGCCTAGTAAATGCAATGTAAACTGCTCTGAAAAGAGAATAAAAATATCTTAAACATATTAAATAAAGTACATAAATTACAACAATTTTGAGGTGGCATAATTGACAGTTGCTTCAGAAGATTATTCACAGCGTTATGATAATATGACCTTCATTTATCATAATGAGCAATTATTACACATCTTCCCAATAATTGTTTTTTTTATTTATAATAATTGTATATCTAATGAGCGTATATGTAATGGATGTTTCACTACAGCTTCTACAAGTAATTACTAACCATTAAATTAACTTTGGGTTTAATGAGATATTATTTCATTGTTCAGCCAGTATTCTACAGATCAGAACAAAAGCTGCCGGACCTACTCCAAGAACGTGAAAAGAAAATTGCACAATATTTACGAAAGCAAAATTCCAAAGTTCAATATCATCAAACAGCAGTTTAACTATATATGCTAAGGTCAAAGTGTTATAGTTATAATTCTGTTAGACAATAATGCAAGTATTTCCATAATTTACCTATAAAGTATAATTAAAGATGCGTTTATTTTTATATTTATACGTCATGACATAACTAATCGGCAAGATGATCCTGATACTGGAGGCGGTTTTTATGAAGCATAATATCATATTGTAACTAAATGGCGGGGCCTCTCCCACAAGAAACTTTGAAAGGCCCTGGATAATAACGTAATAATAATAATATTCGATTAAAGTTATTAATAACAAACATTATCCATATCTAAGTTCTTTATACATTTATGATCTATCTATGTTTATCGTCTCAGAGACGTTGCTATTCCATAAAATTTCGTAAATAGTTTACCATAAGTTTCAGTTCTGATGGGCCCGTAAAAGCGGTGTGCTCCCGCGGGGGTTGCGGGGGTTTCTGCTCCGCCACACCTACTAAAACATTCCTAAGCAACAGAAAAACACAAATTTATACATGATATAGAGAATTTTATTTCATTTTTAATGTTAATGATATGTAAACTGATTTTATCGGAAAACGTGATAGATTCGTAAAATGTGTAAGTAAAAATGTAAATGATTTTTTTACAATTAATTGTACCACACTGTAGCACCTCTAAGAATTTACATACCTACGACGTAGGTTAACTGATAATTAGACCTACTATTGACAGAATTTAAAATCTTTTTTAATCTTCAAAAATAGCATGATTACAAATGTTTCCGTGAATTTCTTAGAATTTGTTGCATAACTATGGACATATATTAATACTGAATTGTTAAACTTGAGGTAAAGAAATTACTGGTGTTTTCCAGAAAAGCTATTGGAGTAAAAGTGCAAAATTATGGTTAGTGATGATGAAATATCCATGTCTGAAACTCCACAAGGAAGTAATGGAGGCAGTAAATACTGCCTCATAGATTTACTACCAAAACATTAAGAGAAAAATGCGAATGTCCATACAATCGTTTTATGGACTATCATAAGGTTAAAAATGCGAGTTTCCTCTCAGAATAGTTATTTGTGTATCAAGGCCGTAAAGATCATTTTAACCGAGGTGCACAGAACATCTTTTAGGCGACTATTTCATTAAAATATCTTTAAAATTGTTTCGTACAAATTACTGGAAACATGGACAACATTTTGCAAGAAGCCTACTACGCTGACAGATTTAATTCATTTTCAAGTTAATAACAAAAACAATGAAAACGTCACTAGATAGTTTATTTGCATTTCTGTCATTGATAAATAACATAGTTATAAAGTTATATGCTATTTTCCTGTATCTCAGTTTATTAATTTTAATATACATAATAAAGCTTTGAAACTACAGCTTACTTTTAGTTTCTCTTCAGGGCTCTTCCAGACAGGAACAAGCGTACGAATCGCACTCTGTTCGGAAGAGCTCTTTAGGTTTCTTCCAGACAGGGCGCGACCCGGACGCTTGCGATTTCTAGATCGCAAATGTGATAACCAAACTGTCCGAACGCTTGCGATCTCTATCTCTATCCTTTGCTTATCACATTTGTACTCAGTATATCCCCTATCCCCTACATACAGAGCGCGATCTGCGTTCGTGTTCCACCGGGTTCGCCACAATCAGTTTCGAATCTTTTGGAGGGGATATACTGAGTACAAACATGATAATCAAACGATTAGACAGAGATCGCAAACGTTCGGAAGAACCCTTAAGTCTAAATCTATTTCAAATATTAATGATAATCAATAATTAATACATGAGGCCGTGAAGTATATGCGGCCATGAAGTAAAAGCAGTCAAAAAATAAGATTGACAAATGAGTACAGTTGTGGCCAGTGAATATGAGGCAGCTCTTGAATCCGATTTTTGTAATATTTTAGTGTTGTAATAGGGGCTGTGCTTTTAGCTGCATGCAGCGTTGACGCCAGGTTGACAGCAGATTGACGTTAATAAAAGCCCATTTTAAATTGTATAAGTTTTGGTGCCTCATATTCACTGGCCACAACCGTATAAAGAGATGAAACTTTCGGAATGCTGTCAGACCCGATAAACGTCATTTGTTGTGTCAGTTGCCTAAAAAAATGTTACAATGACATACTACTTAGAGCTTTGTTCAATAATGAAACCTTCAACTTTATGGGCCAATTATTCACTGTTGAAATCAACCCTAGCAATTAAACATGATGAAGTTATATCTAAATATCCAAAACTTCATTCATTACTGAAAAGGCAAGTTGAAGATAGACAAAGAAATCCAAGATTTTAACGAAAGAGGAAAGCAACAAATTCATCCAGGAAGCTTCAGATAAAGAATATTTCATAATTAAGTAATTAAGTTAAAAGAAAATTCATTCAGATTACATATTTATTTACTTTTTTAGGTTGCCTTAATATTTGGTATTTCTGGATCTTAATAGAACCAATGAGCTAGTGAAAATGACCCTACAAAATGTAGAAGACCTACAGTTAACTAGCATACCTGACTCTAAAACTACCAAACCAAGACCATTATTGTCGTTAATCAAATATAATTACAAAAGGAGTAAAGGATTATCGCAATTATGTTGCCGTCCGACAGAATATACGCTACTGCTTTCGTCCATCTTCTGTGACGACGTTGGTTGTCTTAGTGGAGATATTACTAGTTTAAAGAGGTTAGGTGGACAAAAAGTATCAAACGTTGCTGACGTATATATCGAAAAGTCGACGAGTGAAGCGAGTCAGACAAAATCAACCGAAACACAAAAAATCACTTACTCCACATTATAATATGCTATTTTTTTTTCAAATAATTTTAGTGTTGCTCGTGAGCGGCAATAAGACTATTATTCCCACTCAGATGAAGCGACAGAGAAAATAAATGACAGTAAGTTTACGTAATTTGTCACAAAAGTCACATTTCTTTGACAGTCGAAGAAAAATTTTCCAACTATTTATATTTCGTTGTCTGGCAATGACAAGATGCATGGAAATGTTGGCTTTTCCTTTCAAAAATTCTGTGGGAAATGTCAGTATATTTAAACGATTTGCGGCAAAAAATATTATTTTTGTTCGTTTACATATACTGTAGTTAATTTATCTTGCCAAACCGCACTCGAGATTTTTTTTATTAATACATTTTTTATTTGTAACTAAATCACTGACATTTGACCAAATCGCTCGACCTTCGGTCTCGCAATTTTTTCATGTTAACCTCTCCACAATAAAATTGTGAGAGGTTACTAAAATTGGTACAAAAACGAAAATTGAGATAACATCAAATCTTTACGTTTTGAGGTCCTAGGAACCCAAAAAAGTGATTTTTGAAAAATGTCCGTGTGTGTGTATGTGTGTTAGCACGATAGCGCCGAAACTACTGAACGGATTTGAATCATACTTTGCGTGTGCGTTTCTTTAGTGCCCCAGAAGATCTGAAAAGGTTTTCGGATTACGTTTAGTGCCATTTTGACGCAACAAGTTGTTTAATTTATAATTACTTTCAATTTGCAATGGAGCCATTGAAAAGCAGTTAAAATTCTGATTTCAACGATATATCACACTTCCACCCTTTCGATTTGGTTTCCGTGAAAAAAATTAAAAACAAAGCAGATATGGCATAGATCACATTTCGCATGATACTAGTAAAATTACTGAAATGCTAATGTTTCATTTAACAAAGACAGCCGCGAGCGATCGGATTGCAATGGGCAAATTTTGACGATTGTCATTGTCATCGTTTGTCATCCGATAACGTTGGTGTCATGTCATGTTAATAAAACTTCGGCATATTTGTAACTTTTAGTGGATTGTCACAAACTTTAAAGCTAGATATAACAATATCATATGCTTTCTGTACCTTCGTTGGTGAATTTATTATAGATTATCACTTTACCAATTTTCAAATTGTTGCTTTACAAATCTGTAGTATTTAGGATAACTAGACTTTCTTAGTCGTTCAAGTGATGTTAAAGTTGTTAGTATCCTAATAGTATATTATTCAACGAGCGATAATATAGGTAATAACTCGCATAGATGATTGTAAATTCATTAAGTTGAGGGTTTTTTTAGTGCCCCAGAAGATCTGAAAAGGTTTTGGATGAGTTCGGATTACGTTTAGTGCCATTTTGTCACACAATTTAATACTCTTTTCGGCTTCAAAGATCCACCGAGTGGGGAGGTTCCAGTCGCTTCCAGTAGCTGCCGATTTTTTTTATAAAATCACTGATTGGAAAAATCATTTCGTTACAAAATCCGACAAAAATCGTGGTTTTACTGTTGACAAAAAGATACAAAAAAACAGGCCTTACGGCAGTTGCATTATATAATTATTTTATTTCATGTTTTGCTAAGTTTGTGTATTACTTTTTATAAGAGCTATAATTATGTTTTGAAAAGTTTGAACCTCTATCAACTTGTATGGTCCATAGTACTGTTTAAAGAAACAACATTATTGTTCGAGTAATACGAGAAGCAGTATTAAGCAGATAGGGCTCGAACTCAGAAGTGATAAAATGACCAACTGTGTTGTCTCTCACATAACCTTAATCTAGTCCAGTACCATCAACTCGATAATA
Source organism: Leptura quadrifasciata (assembly GCA_963675555.1). Taxonomy (NCBI): domain Eukaryota; kingdom Metazoa; phylum Arthropoda; class Insecta; order Coleoptera; family Cerambycidae; genus Leptura; species Leptura quadrifasciata. The sequence continues at coordinate 46,311,536 of OY776677.1, forward strand.
CATTTAAAACGTCACTAAACAATCATACCCTAGACAGGATTTGATACAGTCAATACTGATTTTGGCATCATCAGCGTGAAAATTCCGACTTCGACACAAGAACCGCAAAAAGGAACTGTCATGTTCGACAGACTAGACCCTGCCGTCATGTATTTTGATGATGGGTTTTAGCGGTATTTTTTAGTTTTTTCAAATAATTAACGGTTCATTATAATGGAAATATATTGCATGGTAATAATATAACTCTTCATTGTTTCAACGCGATTAACGTACTTCTTTCATCGAAGAAATGCAATTAACGTAAATATTAATTTTTTCTAAACAACTTATTTTTCATTTTGTCTTTTAAATGAAAAATAACCAACGTCACTATCTTTTAATAATTTTACAATTCACTCAGGTGGTATTAATAGCCTATAGAATACTGGTAAGAAGCCCTAAGGCTATTGACTAGCTTATGCGGAAGCTACTAATACTAATCGCATAAGGAATAAATTATCTACTGCAAAAAATGCTTTTTACGTCGTTCAAGGTAGTTTTTGTTAAGATGCAGGATATAATTTATTTTTTTAAATGACAATAATACTTTGATGATTTATTTTTGAAAGTTATATAACTCTAAATTTAAAATACAAATGATTATTGTAATCACGTCTATTATTTTGGATAAATTATTATATGAAATTATTATATATAGCTACAAGGCCGAGTATATATGTTCTGTTGTGTGTATAGCCCATAACGCTGAAGAGAAGAAATCAGATAGTATTATTCATAATTAAATGTTTCTGTTCAATTCGCCTTTTTGCTAGCCAGCCAGCCACTTCGTGTGAACCATATTCTCTCTTCATATTTTTTAAATTATCTGAGAAAGAGACACAGATTTCTGCAAACTATCATCTTTGGTACCAGACGATCCTAAAGAACGGCATTCCAGTAAATATATAAAATTTTGAATTTTACTATTTTATAATTACTTTCTATTAGAACTGGAAGTCCTCGTCATTTTTCCCTGCAGGCACGTGTCACAGTGCAAGCTTCCCGTTGTGTATATCAGGTGTATGCCTTTGATGACACCTTTACGAACACCGTTCTCGATATCCTGCACATTTGCATGTCCCAAAAGTCTGTGTAAAAGTTCGAGTGATACATTGACATCTTTCGAAGTAGGCGCGGTAGCACGCACGTCTTGACACTCTTGACCGAATTCGCGCACATAAGTCGTAGACTCTGATAGCGTCCAACACCACGCTTCCGTCGGAGTCTTGAATGGAGGCGCCGTCTTTCCAGAAATGGACGTCAAATCCACGATCCGCGATTTTGCTCATCGATAAGAGGTTGGTTCTTAGGTCCGGTACGCACATCGCATTATCCAATGACACATCTCTTTTGCTTTCGCATGTATTTGCGTTAAAATATCTTTTCCTTCACCCACTGTATCGGTGGTCGAGCTATTTGCGACGTTTAGCGTACCGCATCTTGCATTGTAAATTTCGTGAAAACTTTCCACATCGTTACACAATGTGTCGTCGCTCCACTTGGGGAGACACCATGATCATGGGTAGGCACTACTTCCGGATCGGACCGTTAATTTTTCCCGTCGAAACGTTTAAACACACGTCGGTCGCCCGTGTGCTGCGCACTTCCTTTTCTCGGCTTGCTTCGACGCTCGTTCGCCTTCGTTCCCACCGAGATCTACCTCGTGAGATGATCGAAAATCTATGCAGTCCGAAGATGACGAGGACTTCCTTGATTTCGAGAACACAATCGGAGCTAATGCCCTGAGATTAAATTCAACCAGTTCAGATGGAATTTCTCTACAATACTCCGACAATGATGAAGTCTTCGTAAAGTATTGAAACATTGTACACCATCTTTGTATTTTCTATTTTGTTCAATATATCCTTTTTAATCCAAGTAAGTGTTAAGTGTAAGTGGATGATAAGATATTTTAATATTGTTGAATTTTGAATTCAATTCCTTTGGTGCAGGTCAAGTATATGATATATGATCGTACAAGTTCATATTTATGCGATTTTGTAGTTCATATCATGGTTTCCATCTCGAAGTAGCACTCGAAAAGGTTCTGTTTATTAATGTTTGCTCTTAACGTTACCGAAATAGACCAATAATGCTAATATAATTAATTTTAGTTTACTACTAGCCTGATAGTCTAATATTGATTGTTCTCGACAATTTAAGCAACGTCTCAAGCTATTTATAATTATCAATTAATTATAAATAATATGATAATAAATAAAACACACTACATTCTTTACCATTATACATAGTGGTAAAAAATATAGTGCTCTTAGAAGATTCTATAGAATAGAAGTAGAAATATCCAGCAAAATTCTACGATCAAGTCTCAGTCTGAACATTCTAGATCGGCAACTGTTGAACAGAATGCTACAACCTCATCAATAGCTATAGCTAATTATAATAATAAGCCAATAACTCAAAACTGGTTTTGGCGAAAATTTCACAAAAAATAGTTTTAAAATAGTTATCCTCACCGGTATCTAATAATAATATAATAATAATTTTATTTTCCATAATGACAAAATTACAGTTCTATAGAAATAGTCAAGTTAAACAAAAATAATAAAATATAAATAAAATACATGTCTTAAAAAACAAGGTAAAAAAATCACGTACCGAATAAACACATTTTGATAACAAAAACAGCTTTAACTTAATTTTAAAATGTAGCAGTAAGTACTGATTTAATATTGTTAAATAGAAATTAAATTGATGCAAGCTTGGAAATTATCCGTCTCATACACTAGTAACTGGTAATAAAAATATTTTGAATCAAGAGGAATGCCACGAAACCTCCCTTTGTGCACTTATTCATTGGTAAATCTCCAGGGCTAGGAGCTTTATTGTTTTTCATGTTTTTTTAAGCATCTGTTTCCCTTCTTGTGCTATGGCGTTTTCCGCCTTTGCTGCTTCTTATCTATGGACCTTACTTCTTTGTTTTCAGTTGAGAGCGTTTCATAGTATTTTTTCCAATCCTTGAGTTCAATTAAGTCAATTATTATTATGGCAATACTCGTCAGTCTATTTATTTCCCCATATTTTTTATTCCAGAATGTATTTTTTACCTTCTTTACATCTTTCTTTGCCCTGTACTTAAATCAAGCATATAATTTTATCTTCTGGCTTTCCCGTTGCTAGCCAATTTTTATATAAGTGCCTCTTTTCTTTCGTCATCGATTCCAGTTCTTGTGTCTACCAACATACGTTCCAAGAGGTTGTGTCTCACTTTTACTATTCCTTAAGGCTTCTTTGGTTGCGTCATGTAAATGTTATTTAGTGTCTCCTATGTTTCTTCGGGCGATCCTGCTGATTTTTAAGTCTTCTTAATTAATATAGAAAACTAGTAGACTCATACTTGTGTTGAAAAAATTCATTCATGATTTTTAATGAATAATATTCACAGAATTCTATGAGGCGGTTTCCATTGTCATTACCTAGCCGCTCACCAAATTGTCTTACTGTACGTTCTTACTCACTCGTCAATTAAAATCCCCCACAACCACTATCTCTTTCTTATCACTAATAATATCAAAGACAGTTGATGAAGTTTCAAAGAAGTCATCCTTTTCTAATATAGTTGCACCATTAGTAGTTACACATTGTGTTCCAAAGTACGTTTATCGGTGACCATGTTATAAGATTTTTTACCCATCTTTTATGTACCCCTTTATAAGACAGAACATAGTTACCTTTAATCTGTTTGTTATATCCCTTTTTCTCCATTTTTTTCGTTCCTATATTTAATCATTTCATCTAAAACCTCCTTTTCATTGTATTCATTTTTATATATTCCAGCTTCCAGCAACCAATGTTCATTATTGTTTTTAATACGATTAAATAATACAATTATTTTCGCCTTATCGAAAAAATAGTATGCATATTTCGAACCAAAGGTGCTTTCGCTGCTTTATATGATTACTGGTATCGGTTATGCCTTAAGCAACAATATGTATGCGCAAACAGCTAGAATGCACTTTCAGCTCATAAGATACAGTATTCTATTTTTGGCTAACTTTAGTACACTATTATCTCAAGTGGTACTTTTCCCGTACCAACTACTAAAATTGATACAATATTCAATTGCTTTTATCAATTTTCAATTTTCAAGTTTAATTGTTTTGATCCTGTTTGGGAGTTTTAATATTATTAGGTGTCAGCATTTATCTTTATCATTTGTTTCTCGTCGAACCGAACCTGCCTCTGTCCAGCCTTTCATTCACCACAGGGCCTTGTGCTATGGTTATATGGCTGGTTCCGGGTTGCGTACGGGGATAATTTTGTTGTATAATTAATGTTAAATAAAGTTCTATTAATTCATTCATCCATAGTAAAAGATAAAACAACAGTTAATTGGCGAGTAATTGGATGGACGGCTGCCAAGGAAATACAACGATCTCGCCCCACGTTCTAGCGGCTCAATATAAGGGGCTAGGCGAAAATCATGTGTTGAATATGCCATCCTTCGGAGGGGATGTAAAGCAGTCGGTCCTTTGTCTGTTAAATGCTAGGTAAGTGAAAGAAGTGGGGGCGAGAGTAGGTGCGTCTTTACTATGTACATATTTCGGTATGAGGTGTAAAACAACATTAGGCGCGGTTAGTACTTACATCGATTCTCATCATAATCACTTTCCACACCCCAAACCGCAATCTTATATTTCACTTTTATCAAATTTTATAAAAAAAAAATTCCCTCAATTTCAACTTCCCATGCAAGTTTCCATTCATACTTCAAAACATACATCTTTCACTTTCCTGATATGCCAGCTAATCAATAATCCTACTTTCATTCCATTTCCCGAGCTCCCACTTACATCGAACTTATTCCCATTTCATATGTTCTGCTAGCTGGCTCACAAATTTCAATACTACTTTTCATACCTCCCTGCAAAAATATTTTAGTTCAATCAAACAAACTTCTTATAAATTATACTTCCTTCAAATTTTACTGTTCATTCATTTTCGTATTCAAAATATCAAAATACAATCTGTCCCCATGCAAATTATTCAAATAAAGTACCGGTAATTTCGTCCCCATCAATATCAAAACTCACTTCCGAAACATATTGAATACACGTCATTCCATTCACCGTGAACGCACCGGCACAATTTCAAATCATATTCAACTCTTTGTGCACAGACCTTCGGAACAACTTTACGGGTCACTCCAATTTTAATAAATATTTTCAACCAATTTTCATTAATAACTCCTAAATTCAAATTGTTCGAACTTCCTTCACATATCAAAAAAAAATCCCTTTTTAAGGACGATACGGTGATATAATTTTCATATCCAACTTTACCATTTTCAATGCAATATTGCGATATGTAGTGCATTATTGCGTAATCGAAGTCCGCACGAAATGGGCGGGACCTATCCAGACCTTTCCAGCCTTTTGCTCGTCGGGTCCCCGATGAAACGTATAAAAGAATCGAGTGCGATGAGCTCGGGCAACTCAAGTTCGTCAGGTGCGCCGCGATACGAGTCACTACAGCTTCCTTCCTTGGCCATAACCAAGTAAAAAAGAGTTCAAACGCGCATCAAACCAAAAGTGAATTTTTCAAATTTCTATAAAACAATCGTGATAATACATTTTATTTTAAACGGAATTTCAGTGTCGAAAATATTTATTGTAACTTGTTTTGAATTAAATATTTTAAGTTAAACCGTTCTAAACTGTATTCAGTTTTAATAAATAAATTTATTCTTGTTCGTTTTAAAACCAAGTGTTTTACTCAAAAAGCATATACAGGGTGAAGTTTTGGACCCTGCCATAGACAATAAAATAAATCCAAGTGAATATTAAGTTATTCCAAGTAAAGTAACCTACTCCAGGGCTTATACAGGGTGTATCATTTGACCCTATCCAACGTTTTACGTATGACCCACTCACTCTTCTCAAATTCAAAAATTAAGTGCACGAAAGGCTCCCAGGGTTTCTATCCAGCTGTAAGGCTCAAAGCTCTGCCGAAATCTTTTTATTTTACCAAACTAGGGAGCGTTTCCATGTTCACAAGGAAGACCGCGTCCTCACCTCACATCTTCCAGCGGCTTGTATATCAGCGTATTCGCGGAAGCTATACAATCTTAGGCGAGCATTGTATACGGGATGTACCATTCTTCAGAGAAGATGTAGAACCGTCGGTGCCTTGTCTATTAAATATTAGGGAAGTAAAAGATCCCAGCTCTTCTTGAGAGAAGAGGTTCTGCAAAAATTCCTGTTTTGGGGGTAGCTCGTCTACAGGCGTCGGTGTTACGCCTCAGTAGAGGAAATAGACCGACGTTAAATAAATATAAAAAAAGTAAAAGTAGTCTACTCTTTGACAGAGAAGAGGTTCAACAAAATTTTTGGTTGGGGATAGTTCTTCTCCAGGCGATGGTGAGAGGTTTCAGTCGTGAAAATAGGCCGACATTAAGTAAAAGTATAAAAAATAATTTAAAACTATTTTCCAAGGGTAAAGTTAACATTAAGACACATGTAGGTAATACAACATATAAGGGAAAATTCAAAATATTCAACATTTTAACAGGACGGTGGGATATTGGGGTTGAAAGATATTTATTTTACTTACAACGTTGCGTTGAATTATTCAGTCTCGTAGTATACTATATTAGTAGTTATACCTTAATGAGGAAGTTGCGTGATTTGTTTTCTATAATGAAAATCTATAAAGCATCAAAAAACATTTATAAAAATGTAAATTTCAGGATTTTTCAAATTTAAATAAAGCAAAAAAATATATATTTTCTTCGGTGGCGAATGTTAATTTTGCGAATCAGCGGTTATTTGGCGCCAATAACTGTGACGTTGCACGTAATCATTTGTGTACTGTTTACTACGTCAATATACTTCACTTCTTGTTTGTGTTATTATTATTTGGTTAATGAGCTAGTGAGTACATAATTATGAGTTATAAACATTGTATTGTACCTAAATGTAAAAGTACCACGATAGAACTACCAATAAAGTATTCTTTAATGTTCCAAGATATTCCACAGTTAGACAAAAGTGGTGCACTGCTATGAAACGTGACACTAAGAAAAACGTCAAATTAGTAAAGAAAACGTCTTTATGGTGCTGTGAGGATCACTTTAATTTAAGTGTAAATATAATGCATAATAAATAGATATATTATGGGGACATATTACACCCTAATCATTCATTACAACTATCTACATACCTACAACACAGTATTGAAACACTCTGTATTAAGGTGCTTTCTATTTAAAAACAATTCCTTATTTTATTTAAAATTTATGTAAACATTATTTTTATAACAACGGTTAAACAGTAATTTTTATTATATCCTATAAGAAATTAAATTCAATACAAAATTACAACAGCTCTCATGCATGAGTTTAAATAAATATAAAATAACGTTCAAAAATTGCCTTCAGCATAAGGTGTTAGTTCTTATCTAAATTGTATTAAAATAAACAAGACCAACCCACTATACATAAAATAGGGGTCATCCCTATATTGTGTCGGTCAGCGTGGTGTAGGGCCGTGCGCAAAAGGAAATCTGACTAGTTGGAATGTATATATAACCAGCGTGTTAAAAGACGTAAAAAATATTATTATTATATTATATATTAATATTAAGAATGGGTTAGCTCCATTACGAGGAAGAAACTAATTGTCCGTAGATTAGAGCGATTTCTCTCCGGACAAATTATCAAACTATTTGATGTACAAGTTATTTCTACATAACGAATTTAACACCAATTAGAAATATTCTGTAACTTTCGCATATTAGAGGATACTCTTCGGGCATCTTATTAACATCAAAGTTGCCGTCGTAGCCAACGACAACGAACGTATTTACTTCGATTTCATTTCAATATTTAACTCGACGCTGCTGTGCACTGCACAATGACAACTTACGCAAGCATAGATGAGGGCGCCGATAGAATCCCGGAGAAGAGGTCTATATTGCCTTAGGTAAACTTGTTTCGGCTCTGCGTTATTATCTAAATAATGTTTGAATTTACATTGTTTTCGGGTGTGAAATTGAGATTTTGCGTTGTTGTGGTACTAAAGAAACATTAGATTTTTATGAAATATTAGCTTTGATTTTTAACAAGAAAATAGGACAAAATTATATTACAATTTGCTCAGTTATTATTTTCAATAATAAGGTTAGAGAACACTCACCTGCTAAATATTTTAATGAAGACATTTACATTTGCTAAATAACAGGTTTATATTCTAGAACTGTATATTTTCAGAGTTTATGCAATGACAAGCGACTTTAACTTTAATTATACTTCAGTTGATGTACTATCAATGGCTTACCGTGTGCCTATATTGACGCGTATCAATTTGCCTTTCAAATTATTGGGCAAGGTTTGTCACCGGCGACTACCTAATTTTCTATGATAAATAACGATCCGTCATTATAATTACTCTATGAACTAAAAACAGTACAGGCCAACCGCGTTTTACGTTGTTGGACAGTCATTCACAATTTGGTAATTACCGTTTGTGTAATTCAATTAAGGGATATTTCCCCAACATTCGATGATATTTTACATGAGTATTTAATTAACTACATAAATTCTGTAATGCACGAACATGACATCATTATTGTCCTATGTTTTGCATTAAGTTTTATATTCATCATAGCGATTGCTATTACACTAATTGCCATTCACCATTTAATCGGCCTACTGGCCGCATCTTTAATTACAACCACAAAATAACACGGAATACTATTGTATTACCTGGTTCTTGCTGTTGCATAACCGACCCTGAAATATGTATAGTATGTTCATTACTGTAGCGACGTAAACTTTCCTATATAATATTTAGACAATTGTCTTAAATATTGTTATTATAAAATAAAATGGTTTCTGTAACTATTGTCACAACGATTACTGTTTTTTCTTTCAACGTTACCTTTCTAGTTATAAATTAAATAAATGGTTTCATGTCAATCTAATAAAATAGGAAACAAACTTAAACCATAAATTCACAGTGCAATCTTGAGTATAAAATAGGAAATACATAACATAAACGCGTTGCTAGATTTTTCAATTACTAAACAGTGTGTTCAAGCTTACAAGGTATTTAAAGTAGATAATATCAGATAAAGAAACCGTAATATTGTACTTAGCATAAAGAACTTGAGTAAACAAATATACAAATACTACAAACAGAACGTAATTTGGGTCCTAGCTTTGCAAAACTAGACGATCACTTAAATGGCCAATTTGTTTATTTGTCTTGACATAAAATTGAGACAAATAATTATTTTTGCACTTTTTCCGGTTTTTTCGACATATTTCGAAAACGGTTGATTTTAGCGGACAACTTCAAATTAGTAAATTGTAGCTTATTAAATTGCCTGCAATTTGCATGGTAAAACGTATTTTTTGACCCCCTAGGTACCAAAATATAGAGTTTTGAAGAAGTACAAAATTTCTCAAAATCGTAAAAAAATGCTGAAAAGACCGGTTTTCGATATTTATTTTCCATTTTTTGACATATTTAATGGATTTGTGGTATCTGCTTCCATATAGATAAGCTCAACTACCCCCTCCCTCCCCCCATAACTGAATCGAATCACCCACTTCACATAATTCAGATGTACCCCAGCCGTTGAAGGTGTGTGCTCGTTCATTCTTATCAAACGACACCAACAAAAGGAACTTTATCGCAATGCTGATAACAGAAATGACAGCGAAGGAGATTGAGGTGAAACAGGCTACTGAAGATGCAGACGTGATGATCGTACACACAGCTATATCGAAGGCTGCTGAATATGACAGTATAATTATTACAGGTGAAGATGTAGATCTCCTCGTGTTACTGACAGCCCTAGCCTCCGCTTCCCACAAAAATATCTATTTCGAGAAGAATGGGAGAGGTAATGCCCCATCATTATTATTTTCAGCAGCTTCATGCAAGATCGACCCATAAGATATTCTCTTTCTGCAAGCAGTAAGTGGGTGCGACACCACTTCAACCCCCTTCGAACAAGGGAAGAAGGAAGTCTACAGAATTTACGAGAAAAACACTTCCTTACATGATCTAGTAGCTGTGCTCAAAAACCAGGAAGCCACCCCCTACCAAATTTCCGAGGCAGGCGAGAAATTTCTGATAACACTGTATGGAGGAAACAGATTCCCTCGACAACCTCCGGTACCAACTTTTTACTAAGTCGGTGGCCAAACCTAAATTCCAATTGACCAGGCTGCCACCTACCAAAAACGCGGCTACCCACCATATTTTCCGAACATATCTCCAGGTACAAACATAGCTCGGTAACGGCATTGTACCGTCAGTTTGGGGGTGGTCGCTGATGTGACGAGGGTCCGTCCCCATTAAGACCACACGTAATGCAGCCCCAGACAACATATTTAACATCGTCTTTTGTAAACACAAGAAAGGGTGTAGCAATGCAGCCTGCAGCTGTAAGAAAGCAGGACTGCGGTGCTCCATGAAAGAACTGCTCGGGTCATGCGTGCATAAATTCGCCAGAGCCTGATCCCCAAGAAGTAGAAGCAGAAGGAGAGCACGAAGAAGAAATGATTATGGACGCACTGCTAGACGATGAAGAAGAGCGTGAAGAAAATAAAACTCCGTACGGTGCCAAATGCTTAAAATATTAACTTTACTTCATTAACGTTTACTTTACATTTCCCTACTTTAAAATTGTCCTTACAAATTTACTTTATTAAGAATCACTATAATATACTACATATAAAAATACTGTGTTTTAGTGTTATTTTTTGCAACCTATGCAAATGGAAGTAAATACCATAAGTCCATTAAATATGTTGAAAAATGGAAAATAAATATCGAAAACCAGCCTTTTAGCATTTTTTACGATTTTGAGCAATTTTGCATTTCTTTGAATCCCTGTATCTCGGTTCCTATAGGGTCAAAAAATACGTTTTACCGTGTAGATTACAGGAAATTTAATACTCTACAATTTACTAATTTGAAGTTGTCCGCTAAAATCAACCGTTTCCGAAGTATTTCGAAAAAACCGAAAAAATGCAATAATTTTGGGGATTTTCGCCCCTCCCCAAAATTCCACAGGGTTTTTTGTTGGATAAATTGGGTGTAGCACTACTGGATACTCACAAATAACATCCCAAAGTTTCATTAAGTTCGGAATTTTTCTAAGGTACCACCCAGATTTGATCCTATGACGACTGGCCTAATTCACGTACAACGAAAACTTAAATTGGTGACAGTTGAGACTTGTCCATAATATTTTCGCTAAATAACAGACTTTAAAGTTTAACATATGTAGTTACAGAATAGCCACTAAGATTCTCCAAAATTAGTTCGTTGACAAACGTCAAATTCTGTAAGGTTAGGACACTTTAATATGAAAACTTTGTGAGTGCACTATAACTAAAACAATATTTATTCAAAATAAACGTGCATGCAAATCTTATAGTCTTTGCCCTTTAATTACTGCACTTACGAAATCACGAACGATATCATCATGACTGCATCTACCATCTACTCTTGGTAAATTGTGCGACTGGGCTTACTAAAATCGCGTGTTCGTCATCGCTTAATTAAAACAGTCTTCAAACTCCACACAACAGTCGAAGCACTACAATAATTAGACCTTCTTGGATAAGTAAAAACACACTTTTACGCATTTTTATCATAGGAAATTATGCTTTTCTAATGCTGCTTCTATGGGCATGTCCTTTTTTTGCGACTTGCGACGGTACACGACTAAGAAACCCGTTTTCAGTCACTTGGTTTTGTTCACATAAAAATTCGAATTTTTAATAATCGAATATTTCTCGAGTAAAATTTTTTAAAATTATATTCTCAACTTATAATAGTACATATTATGGAAAAGTAATAAATTTAAGCATTTTTAAAATTCACGCATCTTCCTCATTGTTGGAGTAGCCGATGGCTAAACTTCATCTATGAAGGTAACCTAAAAGGTATTTCGAATTAACGAACTACCGACCATGTATTTTAAGAGAGTAAAACTAACCCACTCGAAAAAATATTCAGCCTATAATAGGGTTTTCCCAGAAAAAAAAAAAATAAATTTAACGTTTTAGGTTAGTCATCTGATGTGTAATGTCGGTGAAGGTTAAACCTACTACAGTACAAAATATTAACGTCCGACGCTTTCACGGTTAACTTGTGCGGCATTTATCTGGATTCTGATTGGCCAATATTTACACGTCCACTGCTTTAGATCAATCACAGTACAAGAATTACAAATTGAAATTCTGAGAAGTTTTAGAGGAAAGCTTTCTTTAACACACAGTTAGAATTATATCCATAATCTCATTGGTTTTCCGGGTAGATACGTAATTCTGGCGCGTAAAAATGCCCGTTTTAAAAAGCAGTAAAATTATCAGCGTTGTTTTAACGATATTTTCTTAGAAATAATTTTTAATAGAAAACTAAATTGTTGTAAATTAATAAAATGTTTCATTATATCATTTTCACGACACAAATTGTTAAAATAAAATTAGTGGGAAAACCCTATTTTTGGGAGTTGCTACTCTACATTTTCTGGGCTATTAACCGTTGGTAGTTTAATTTGCACAATATAGAACAAGAGTCATAAAAATTTCAAGAACATGAGCAATGCTCTTGGAGCTACTTCAAGGTGATGCAATTGTTTTGAAACTGAATTAGATGCATTTATTTGACACAATTTCAACGAAGTCGAACTCAATTTAAAATGTTGCATGATTTTTGCTAAATAAATTACTATTTACTGCTGTATTGTAAAAGACTTTTGCCTCACACGAAACAACTTAATACTTAATAAAACGAACAAGCTTAACGTTAAACTAATTAAAACGATAAATAATATACTTAAAATTTTACACATCATACAAATTATAAAATGCGCAATATTAGTAGAAACTATTGTTTATTTATTTAAATGAAAATACCACACAGTATGTTTAGTAAGAAGTAATAACATTAATGCTTGGCACATGCGTTTTCACTTGCAATTTTATAGTGATGTTGATCGTACCGTGTACGTTCTATTATTACAGTACATTTTAAATATTGTTAGTATAATCAAATGTTAAGCCCCATTTATTTTAATAAGTATATATGCAATTTATCTGCTTTCATTAATTTTCTATTACCACATTTTTAATTTCACTTCTAGGTTCTTATCAAATGGTGAACTAAATTAGTTTATAATATAAGGTTTCTACATTATAATTTATATTGGTAATGACTTTAAACGTATAATATTGGTATAGCTCATTTATTTCGGTCGAAAATTAATAAACTACAGGTATGTGAGCAATTTCCTTCAAAATACTAATCAGATAAATATGATTTGTACAGCTCTGTACAAATAAATATGGGGTATAAAATGTAAAAATAAAGTAAAAGGGCAGTTTAATTAACAAATAAAAAAAATATTCAGACTAATAACAGCGACCGTTATGCAGTTTTATTGTTATTATTTTACTATGCCAATATATAATTATATAAATGTTTTTAATTATTCTTCAATCCTAGTGCCAGTTTATTCTAAAGTTAACTACTATCATTTTCATACTTACTGATAAAAATTGTGAAAAAATATTGTCTTGCTTTATATAGGATAGGATATTTAGGATATTTATTTATTTACATGAGTAACGGAAATAATACATTATCTATAAGTATAAATAAATAAGTAATTTCAAAGACCCGTTAGAGTCTGAGGCCTGAGACTAGGAAAACTTTTAACAGAACCAAAACTCTAGAAACTGGGAGGACTACAGAAAAGCCCTTACGGAGTACAACAAAGGATTGAGAAGGACTAAAAGAAGATCACGGAGACGGTTCTGCGAAGGGATAGATGAATTAGCCCCAGCAGTTCGCCTACAAAAAGTTCTTGCAAAGACCACTCAAATGGAATAAAGCTACTCAAAAAGCCTGAGAAAGAAAACGCCTGGCTGAAAAAATATTCACCCCCAACGAAATTAAATGGGCGGTATCTATCTTTAAACCTTTAAATCACCGGGCAGAGATGGAATCTTCCCTGCCCTACTTCAATGCAGAATTGAGGAGCTTGTCCCATGCCTGAGAAGTATATTTATAACAAGCTATACACTTGGGTATATTCTCCAAGCTTGGAGGGAAATTAAGGTGGTGTTTATTCCGAAAATAGGCAGACGTCCACCAGACGTGCCTAAGTCGTATCGCCCCATTAACCTCATTTCTCCTAAAAACAATGGAGAAACTTTTAGATCAATGCATTAGAAGCGAAATCCTTACAGGAACACCGCTTCACGCTAAACAATTTTCCTATCGACCTGGCAAATCAACAATAAATGCTCCACACTGCCTGGTTCAAGGCATTGAAAAGCTAAAGAAGTGGCTATGTGTGCATTAGTAGATATAGAGGGTGCTATTGACAACACCTCCTATGAATCCATACAAAAAGCCGAAAAAAGGGAAATACAATCACCTACAATTAAATGGATACAATTCATGCTCAGAAGCAGAATTATTACCACAAGTGTAGGGGATGAGTTGGCTACAGTGACTGCAGTCAAGGGTTGTCCACAAGGTCGAGTCCTATCACGTTTGCTGTAGTTAATGGTGGTCGATGATCTCATCCATAAAATGAGAAATTCATGTTTCAACATCTAGGGCTATGCAGATGGCCTGGTCATCACTATGAGAGGCAAAAATGAGGTCATTATCTCGAACCTCAAGCAGATTGCCTTAAACATAATATTCAAATGGGGCTCAATGTCAATCTGAGCAAAACGATTGTTGTTTCGTTCACTAAAAGCAGAAAACTCAATGGAATGATGCTAAACTTTTTCAGTGGAGTCAAGTATCTAGAAGTAATCCTGGATCAAAAACTTACCTAGAACTACGTATCATGCGTATGGTGGCCAAAAACAGAGGAAAAAAATAGTACAGGGAAAGTTTCAGAAACTGCAACGCCCTGCCTGTTCAGGGACTACAGGAGCAATGAACTCGTGTCCCACAGTAGCTGTGGAGGCTATACTTGACCTACTTCCCTTGTATTTACATGCAAGGAAGGAGGCACCACTCAGTGCATTGCAACTGCACCAAGTACATAAATTTAAATCAGACGATCTGGTTGGTCACTTAAGAATTCTGGAGTTAATACATTTGAAGTCCATGACCAAACCCATTGACTCAATGCCAATCAAACAACACTTTGACTTCCCGTTTGTCGTGCTAATTGAAAATCGTCAGACGAGTAAGATAGAGGCACTGCGATTGGAACAAAGGTTACTCATCTGGTATACAGATGGATCTAAGATGACTTGAAGGGGTAGGAGTGGGCGTACAGGGCCTAAATGTAGGTTATCCAAAGCCCTCGGTAATACCCCAACCATCCTCCAGGCGGAAATTAACGCTATAGATCTGTGTGCCCAGGAATGCCTAAATAAAGGCATCCGAACGGCAAAGATCTATATACTACCAGATACCAGGCAACACTAAATGCTCTAAGATCCTATACCATTGAGTCTAAAATTGCCTGGGAATGTTGACAATCCCTGAAGCAACTGGCCAAAAACAACAAGGTTACCTTGACGTGAGTACCAGAGCATGAGGGAGTACAAGGAAACGAACTTGCTGACAGCCTTGCAAAACAAGGAGCTGAAGCACCATTCATTGGACCTGAATCATTTTGTGACCTGGTCAAGTAACATATAGCTGAGGACATCCAAGAATGGGAGAAGGACCAGAAAAAGTCCTACTGAAGGAATACTTCAGGCCAAAGACAAACGAAAAACTTTATAACTTATTCAGCAAAGAATGCCACAAGACTTCTCGAACTTGAAAAGTCATAATTAAGGCTAATTACAGGCAAGAAGAAGAATATGGACAAGGCGGTAGACAACAAATGCAGATATTGTGATACTGCAACTGAAACCGCGGATCACATACTTTGTGAATGCAAGATGTTACTCCACACTAGGCTAAAATTCCTAGAACTGGCGAAATTAACGTCTGAAGATATAGGGAAATTAGCCCTCAGGAAAATCACAAGCTTAGTAAACAGCCTTGGAATCCTGGGTAACAACTAGATGCAAGGTAAATCACAAAATACCTTTTAGGTTGAAGTGAAGTAAAGCCGTTCAAAACTAAATGACCCCGTAAAACAATCTACAATCTAGAGTTTGAGAGCAATGGTTGCTTAATTAACAAATTGTTAAGTTAATGGATTGGTACATAACTCCTTTAGTTTGATTCGGATCGAAAAAATGCGCGTAAACTGAATTCGCCAAAACCGCCAAATTGTCCAGCAAAGCCGGAGCTCCAGACTTCAAGTTAGGGTTTGAGCGTTCTTCAGAAGATCGAGGGTTTTCTGGACAATAGTCTCTTATAATCTTCACAAATCTTGACCAATGGAAAGTAAAGAAAAAACCGTGAAATAAAGATATTTTATTTCACAATTTGAAATAAACTTAATAGTCTCTATGGAAACGGCAATAGAGTTTAGTTATTACGGCAAGCTAACTTTGTCAATTTGCCATATTTTTACAAAATGATATTGTTTTTCTAATTTCGAATGGTGATACAAACAAATTTGTATATAACTCGGGATTAAAATGTATTTTTTTACTCGTGTGGTTTATATAATCGCCCCGTACCACTTGTAAAAAAACGGCATTTTAGCCACTTGTTATATGATACTATTAGACAACTGTCATAAAAAATTACTTTTATCGGAACTGACAGCATTCCTAAAGTGTCATCTCTTTGTGCTCATTTGTCAATCTTATTTTTTTGGTAGCCTTTACTTCACGGCCGCACTTCACGGCCTCATGTATTACTTGGTCATCGTTAATATTTGAAATATGTCACGTCACGGCTTGTCAATAAATTGTCTAGTGACATTTTCATTTATTTTCGTTGTTAATTTGAGAAAGAATTAAAACCGTCAGTTTAGTAGCCTTCTTGCAAAATTTTGTCCACGGTCTTCAGTAACTTATACGAAATAATTTTAAAAAATATTTTATTTTACTTTTTGAGACAGTTACCTAAAAAAATTTTGTGTGCACCTCGGCCAAATGATCTTTCTCGGTCTTATACGAAGTTTGTTTGACCTCGGCTGTGCCTCGGCCGCAAACTTCGAATTCAGTCGAGAAACATCAACTTTACGGCATTGATACACAAATAATTATTATCGAACCGAAAACTACCTGGTTGTTTACAACGTAGGTACGTTAGAGAAACGCACTCTGTGCGCTCTAACAAATTGATAAAAAGTACCTTTTTCTGTAAAAAATATCTTTGGAACACCACGCATCTATTCACTGTTGAAGCGGTATATTTTTTTGCAGCTATCGAGTAAATGTTGATTTGCACGAATGTGAGTTTATAGGTCTTGAGTCTACAGAATCACAATTGACATTTGATAGCAAACGGGATATTTTTGCAAACGCTAAAGGATCTTAATTTTTGTCCAACTAATAATATACAAAAGAATACGTTTTTTTGGCGTTAGTAGTAAAAATTCGTGCAGCTGCCGAACAACAACTTAGTAGTTCGACAAACAATTTATTATCACTCTCTTTCAATTTATCGTAGGCGTAAGTCCAAAATATCGATCCCATGGAAAAAATTCTAATAAAGTTGTAGTAAAGTTGTTTGTTCACTATAAAGATAAGAATATGCGAGCTGTACAGGGTGGAATAGTGCGTCGGACCAACCAAGTGCCATTTTTTAAAATGGAATGTATATCAGTACATTTTTGAAGGCTCTTTCTAGCCTCTATTCATTCCTATATTAGCACTGAATATCTCCCAATCACTTGAATGTAATGAATTTTTTTTGTTGAAATTATGCAATCTGCAGATGGATATTAAGAAAATCACCACAGTCACAATTATGAGTTTTAAGAAAAACTTATGTGAATACCAGTTACGAGACATCTAATTAAAGTTTTTGAATCATTTTCATTTCCAAAAAATGTACAGGGTGGCCAAGAATATTTTTTTCATTAAGAACATTTTAAATAAAATTTTCTCAATTTTTTAAAATGGAACACCCTGTATATTTTTCGACGTTGTGATGTAGAAATGAAATAACGAACATTATTGTAAGTACTTCCCTAGGGCTAATTGCAACCAATTTCGTTTTATTGAGCAAGAATTACAAAATTCAAAAATAAACTTAAAAAAAGAGGTTTCTTCAAGTAACTCAGTAGAAAAAATTATAATAAATGTTCCACATGTTGCCCATTTTGATTGACACACATCTCTATGCGCTTTTGAAATGAGGTTTCTACTGTTCCTAAAACTGCCGGTGTGATAGATGTAAAGGCAGTTATTATTCTTTCCTTCATATTTTGTACTGTTGTTGGTGTGTCTCTATAAACAATTTCCTTCACGTATCCGAATAAAAAGAAATCCATTTTTGTAAGATCTGGGGATCTAGCAGGCCATTCCAATCTATTGATTAGGATAGGTATTATTTAGGTGGTCTTTAACTGCATTTAAATAATATGGTGGAGCTCCATCTTGCTGAAACCACATCCTATTTCGAATTCTTTCAGTGAGATTTACCAATAATTGTGGCAGATAGTTTTCCAAAAAATGAAGATAAATAGCTTCAGTCAATATATCATCAAAGAAATGTGGCCCTATTACATGTTCTCCAATAATTCCTCCCCAAACATTTATAGACCATCTGTGTTGGTTATCAACTTGCATAAAAAAGTGAGGATTTACCGAAGAATAATAACGGACTTTATGCCTATTAACAAATCCGTCTTTATGAAAATTTGCCACATGACTAAATAAAACAGTATTGAAGAAGTTGACATCATGTTGCATTTCACCTCTGGTCCAATTACAAAATTGTACGCGCTTTTGAAAATCGTCATCAGATAATTCCCGGTGCATTTGAATATGATATGCATGCAACTTATTTGTTTTTAAGATTCGACTCACAGACGGTCTACTTATTCCTACTAATAAGCTTACTTCTCTTATGATCCTCAACCGTTGCCAGCACCACATAAAACTCATTTTCTTTGTTCACAATACGTTTTATTTTTTCACTTTTTTTATATTCGACATTTCCAGTTTTCAGAAATCTATCGAGAAGGTTTTGGAAGCTGCTAACGTCAGGAATCCTTCTCTCAGGAAAACTTTAGTGATAAATTCTATTGGCAAGTAAACAATTTCTGTCTGATTCGCCCAAAACAAAAATCATGTCTACAAGTTCCGCTTTATTAAAATTCATATTGTAAAATTCCAAATATTTTAAATTCAATACAAATTGTAACGACCGATAAGTGTGATAAATGCTCCTTTGTACACGACAATTTATACCAAACTAAGGTTTTCGTTTTATTACTTGTCGAATAGCGAAAACAGCAAAAAAATGTACAAAAAAAGCATTACAGTAAAAGACCGGTTAAATACTATTTAATTATTTCAATGGATTGGTAGAAATGGCCCCACTAAATGGCCTCATTTCAAAATTTCATAAAGACGTGTGTCAATCAAAATGGGCAACACGTCGAACACCTATTATAAATTTTTCTAATGAATTATTTGAGGGAACCTCTTTTTTAAAGTTTATTCTTGAATTTGACACTTATTTATTTATAAAACGAAAATGGTTGCAATTGGCCATAGGGAAGTACTTACAAAAAATGTTCGTTTTTCATTTCTACATCACATTGTCGAAAAAATATACATGTTTCATTTGAAAAAATTCAGAAATTCAATTTAAAATGTTCTTAATTGAAAAATAATTTTTGGCCGTCCTGTACATTTTTAGGAAATGAAAATGATTCAAAAACATTAATTATATGTCTCGTAACTGGTATTCACATAAGTTTTTCTTAAAACTCATAATTGTGACTGTGGTGATTGTTTTAATATCCATCTGCAGATTGCATTATTTCAACAAAAAAATTTATTACATCCAAGTGGTTGAGAGATATTCAATGCTAATACAGGAATGAATACAGCCTAGAAAGAGACTTCAAAAAAACTTGGTCCTGTAATTTCGTCTTGGCTCGTCCTGTATGTTCGAAGATAACTCCCAGTTATTAACTAGGTTATCTAGTTTACTAACAATTTTTTTAAAAATTTCTAGCTATCGTAGAACTCAAGATATCGAGGTCCGACGCACTATTGCCCCATCCTGTATAATAACTAAACTAAATCTTTATTTCAGGATGGTGGCTAACACAACAGAGTTGAAGTTGAAGTCCCTGAAAATTTGGATTTGGACTACCCATTGCCCTCCCCAACGACTAAACTCGTCAGGGGATTAATGTAATTTCATTTTTTTCTGCGATAGATAGCGACTGGAGTAATACCTTTTATACGTTTGACGTGCCACGCGCCATGAGAGAGCGGCTAACAAGTGTAGTAAGTCACATCGAATAATGTTTCACATTGATTTGTAATTAATATCGTATAGCAAGTAGTTATATTCATAAATACAAAATAAAAAATACATACGAGAACTCGACCTTTTTCAATAGCAATTTTGTCATTTTTATCTTAACCAGTTTACTTAATAGCAGATAGCGCAACTTCCTGTACGGTGAGGAAAATATATTATTATCCAATATGACATTAAATTTATAATTAATTAACCTACCTCTGCACGTATAGAAGATATAATTCAAATTAATTAATGTTAGATGTAACATTGACCCCCATTTCATATACAGCTTGTAAAATTGAATTAGTTAATGATAAATAACATTTTTGAACAAGAAATAATCTAAATAAACGTGAACTAGCTTGAACATCTTTCAGTTCAATTTAAATTGTTCAACATGCCAATACTATTCATCAAAACAGATTATAATCTTATTTATTGTTTAATACGTTTCCTAGAACAGTGTTTATATAGTCTGTGTGTTTGTCTGGTCGATAATCGAGTGGGTTAAGGTGTGAGGTGGCAATCGCGATTAATCACACAGACATCGCACCATCGGGTTCGAATCCTAGCTTCGGCACTGGCACTGTCGGAGGAAATGGTTGTATGTCCGCGTTTTTTCAATGTGTAACCCTCTTCCGCACAAGCCCTGGCCTCTGGAATTGGGGGTTGTCTAATTTCTGTGGTGTTTATTTATTTATTTATAGTTTTGGGGAACTGCATTAATCTGCTTTAAGATGGAGGGAGCTGAGCGAGATCATCGAATTATAGCCTTGTAACATCTATCAGGATTCGAAAAATTTTATTTTCAACACAGTATGCTGATATTGTCAAAGAACCTACCTAAATACACCAAATGTCATCATGCTTGAAGTCAGGACGGGATTTTCCTGAATTACCATGAAATTCGACTTATAAAACATCTTGTACGAACACCGACATGCGACACCTAGAAATGTTGTCGGGAAGATATTTTGGAAGTGCCATGAAAGTTCTCTAGATGTGATTGCAAAACGATATTTTTATAAATGCAATAAATTTTTCATGACGAGACGTAACGCCCTCACAACGTCATTTTTTTGAACTGCAACATTCACCCCCTGGGACGTAACGTCTCACGTGACGTAATGCACAGAGCTACAATTTCAGCAACTGTTTCGAAAACGGACCAAACAAAATCTTCTACGGTCCGATGTTGTATAGCACTGCTCCTCATGCAAGGTATGAATTGTAAGGACAGATTAATAGTTCCTCAAAAAGTTCCAAAAGGGAGATTTAGATAAATTCTCTGCCGACTGCCTACCAAAACTGTACCAACCTGCTGCATTTTGTACAGATCTTTCAAACACACTAAAAACTGAATATATAGGAAACGTAAAAATTTAAAACATTCCGAGAATTTTTATGAAATATATTTTTTTTTCACTTACGCACACTATTACTATTAGTACATAATTCACAATTCAATATTTTATTTAAAATGTTTATAATCATTATTTAACAGATTTTATGACTTTTTTACATTTATTTAACGTCGGTCTATTTAAACTACTGAGGCCTATCACCGACGCCTGTAGACGAGCTACCTCCAACCAGGAATTTTGCCGAACCTTTTCCCTTAAGACGAGTAGGGATCTTTTACTTGCCTAACATTTAATAGACAAGGGACCGACGGCTTTACATCCCCTCCAAAGGATGGTATATCACCAACACAACCCTCGATTAAGGTTGCATAGCTTCCACGCATCCACTGATATACAAGCCGCTGGAATATATGTGAGGCAAAGACATGATCTTTGAAACGGTCGTCCATCCAAGTACTATTCGGATGAAATATTGTGCTCCTTTATAAGAAAGTACAGTTTGCCAGATAGAAATATGGTCAAGAATTGTTTAAACAAACTTTTTTTTAAACAAATTAGAAAAATTAACTTTTCCAGTTTGGAAAAATATGTTCGTATATTTCGTATCAAAACAAACAAAAGTTGATAAATTTCGAGAAAAAAATTCTTGAAATCTCAAAAAGCGCAAAATTTGTTATTTTCAGGACTCAAAAACTAAATGAAAATTAAGGTTTTTTAACGTAAGAATTTTTTTATATTCTTTGAAGCTTATACCACAATAATATTGTGATATATTTTGTTCTTCTTTAGCTTAAGTGTTTATTTTTTAACTGTTAAGATGTACGTGCGCGCTCGTCCCAGTCAGCATAGTGGCGCGCCTCACTATGATATACTACTGTATGAGTATTTTTATAGAACATGCGTTTTTGCATTAGCTCGTCGTGCATCCACTGAAGTATAAAGAAAATTGTATAAAATATGAAACGCTACAAATATTTAATACAAGTAGAATACCTAATTGTAAGTAGAGTAATATAAGATTTAAAATATATGTTGAACTTTATTTTTTATTTAATATATTAAAAAATAAAATTAAAGTGACTGTACAACTTACACATTTTTACAATAGTTTAGATCACAGCCGCATATAGATATACAAGTACCGTTATTTTTTATAGCTACATGCATTAGTGCTACATTATTTTTACAATTGCATGCTTTTATTAATCCATCTGGCAAAAGATTTTTTGTCATAAATACAGGTATAAGCGTATTACCCCCATATTTGTAACCAAAACGTGTTAGATCTAATTCAATGTATGTGGAAAATATTGCTTTTTCTCCAACCATTAACATAGTGTTTCGCCGCTACGCTGACCCGACTGGCGCGCTTGCGAGCGCACATTTAACAATTAGAAAACAAGCACTTAAGCTAAAGAATAACAAAATATATTTACAGTATATTATGGTATAAGCTTCAAAGACTAGACACAAGTTTTCTGTACATCAAAATATATTAATTTTCATATCGTTTTTGAGCCCTGAAAGTAGCAAATTTCGAGTTTTTTGAGATTTGAAGAATTTTTAGCTCGAAATCTTATCAACTATAGAGAAAGATGCCTAAAAAAATTTTTTGTTTGCTTTGATGTGAAAAATACGAAAATGTTTTTTCTGAAACGAAAAGTCAATGTTTCTAATTTGTTTAAAAAAACTTGTATAAACAATTCCTGACTACATTTCCATCTGGCAAACTGGACTTTCTTATAAAGGAGCACATTATGAACAAGATGGCACAAAAATATTCCATCCGAATAAATTTTCCCGGTCGATGACTGATTTCTCCCGGACTATTTACATCGCATATCGACATAATATCGCATATGTACATAGTAAAGATGCATCTACGCTCGCCCCTATTTTATAACTTATTACGAAATATTGAAATTCTGATTTTTTAATTTTAATGATTTAGATTTTTTTACAAATTTCGACAAAAATGTACGTCTTTGGGCTGTGATAGAATCGTTATAGAAACGGCTCCCAAAATGTGATTTTTTCATTCAAAATTTGTACATAATTAATTTTATAACATTAGTTGTGGAAAATATTTACTTCAAAATCTAAAAATATTATATTAATAGGTTTTATATTTAGAACAGCATGTTGTGTATGAATTTTGTTTAAACTATTTTGTTCTTTATGTTGGAAGTGTAATGGTTATGGGGTACCCTGTTTAATTACAAATGAAATCCTGGTAATCTATGTCACCAGGAAATTCATTACTATTTATTTATCTGAAGGATAAACAAATAAGATTGGCCATTTGCGTGATCGTCTAGTTTTGTTAGTGTAGGACCCCAAATTTCGTTGTGTGTGTAGTAACCCTTTTTAATTATCTCCGGTTCTTTTATATAAAGTTTAATATTACTTGTTTCTGTCTGATACGATCTACCTTCGAAAATTAATCACTCTGTTAATTTAAATACCTGGTAAACTTGAACACACTGTCTATTAATTGAGATACATAGTTAATTATATATATATTATTTAGGTAGTATTTTATTACTCAAGATTGCACTGTACATTTATAGTTGAAGTTTGTTTTCTATTTTGCTTTTGAAATTAAAACATTTATTTACTTTATTACTTATAAGACGAAAAGGGAAAGGTGAAAGAATAAGACAATAATTGATGGGAAAAATAGTAAAAAAAAACCATTTTATTTTATATACATTGATGCAACAATAGTTGAACATGAAATCAAAAGTAATCCAAATATTTGAGACAATTATCTAAATACTATAATAGGAAAATTTGCGCTGCTATAGTAATGACCATACTGAGTGTTTTGATGCAATAACAAGGACTTATACAAAAGTATGCTGTGTCATTTCAATAGTAATTAGAGTTGTGGCAAATGCCTGAATAAACATATCACATGTCTACATTGAGAAATGAATATAAACAAGAATAAGAGCAGTGATAATAGCCTATGTACAGAATAATTAATAATTAAACTACACAGAAATTAGACTACCGTTTCCTCCGACGGTGCCAACGCCGGAGCCGGGATTCGAACCCAGTGGCGCGATACTCGTGTGATTAATAGCGATTGCCACCTCGCATCTCAAACAACACGGCTATCGGCCAGACAATACTTATTTTAAACAGTTGTGACAATAGTCTGGGAATGATAATAACATGAGTGAACAAACGTCAAAGATGTTACTTCGAAACAAAGAGAGCGCAACTGCAGTGTCAAAGTTTACGAACATAACAGAAAATAAGTGTTTCAACCTAACAAAAGTTATTTGATATTTTCTGTAGTAGTTGGCTACGGCGCCAGATTTCAGTGAAAACACTCACCAGCTGTGGGAAATAAAACTCCCTTTTGCAAGTAATTAATGGTTGTGGAAATTTCCAGTTTTATTATAGTTGTGCTCTCGTCTACTGATAAGAAAGATAGCAGGATACAGTATATGGCACTTACCGACTGCACCTAACCAATCGGCTTAAATAGTATTAGAAAGAACAATCTAAACAACGCTGGAAATTTAATTTTGTGTCAATCGACTGATAAATTAAACAGCAGTAGCAAGTGTTTAGCACCGAACAGATGTTAACATGGACGACCTTACAGATTGGTGTAGACAAGTGTCCTTAAAACAGCGGACTGTTTATTTTAAATTTAGATAGAACTCCGATAGTCCGTAATGCACCCATTTTACTGTTATGTTGTGTAGACACAGTTCACAAACAATTACGTTCTCGTAGTCACGAGAACTTTACATCGTTGACAATTTAGTAGTTAAATTGATAAAATTGGTTTAAGTCGACAAAGACTCTTATAACAGCTCTTATATCAGCGTAAAGCGCCTAAGAAAAAGTATTTGTAAACTTGTAGTGTATGATCAAAAGCTATAGTTCTTGAATATAAACCTGTTATTTTGCAAACGCAAACTTCCCTAGTAAAACATTCAGAAAATGAAATTTTATGAATTACAATCGTGAATAAAATCATAACTTAATAAACTGTAATATAATATTCTTTATAGTTAAAAATCAAAACTAGTATTTCATAAGAAAAACTAATATTCTTTTAGTACCACAAATGCGTCAGTTAAACCTTTTTTAAACACCCCGTAACCAGAATATAAATGCAATTGCAAATAATAAAGTAGAGTCTCGAAATAAGAAAGTAATCACCTTTTAGAAATTTGTGCCTGCAGAATTTCCATGCGCCCTGTATAGCGTTATGTCGCCCGTGAATGTTCTTCCCCAGCTTTTTCATGTTTAACGTACTCGTTGAGCATCGTAGAGACGTTGAAACGGCACTTCATAAAAAGTAAGTTAAAATATCTGCGAGATGCATAGTAAAATTAAATGTGGATTTTCTTGGATCGTTTGACTTGTAGTTTAGATAATTCATCTCAATACTACCATAAGAACAGCTAGCCCAGAGGGTCAGCGATGTGACTTAGGTAAAATATTCACACAATAATACTATAAGAACAGCGAGCCCGAAGGTTCAGCGATGTGACTTAGGTATATTGAAATGCAATTACTCAGGAGCACAGCGAATGATAGCATTCGGCGATGTAACTCGGGAGTGATAGAAGAGGCATCTCCCCGGTAAACAAGCTGGTTTTCTTTTTATATGATACGCGACCCTTCTCCTCGAATCTCACACTTCATGTGGGAACTATTTACATTAACAACATTAATAACGTTGGATACAACGTAGCTCTGCATAGGCTTTTAGGATGACAACCAACTCTCTATCTTTTTCTTTGGTTAAGGTAGAAAAGTGTAAGCGATTCCATACTATGGGAATACACGAAGCACTTGACGTTTATCTGAATATACGATAAACAAATCCTGCGACTGGACTAGATTTTATGTAAATTCTGTCTCAAAAATGTAGCGTTTAACTTTGCTTTAAAAATATAATTTTAAAATGCATTCTGTTAACTTTACTGTGTTCAATATTAGATGAGGAAATAAATGTAAAAAACGAAATGAATTAACTGCAATAATTACTTGAATTTGGATATAAATAGGAAAAAACTAAATTTATATATGGGGTATATACGGGATGTTTCAAAAGAAATCAGTCTGCAATTAAAAACCCGTTCAAAAGATATTTTCGGACTTAGAAGGCTACTCTGAGTTACATTTTTAGCTTCAGTTTAAGGGCCTCGTTTGTCGCGAAAGTATCACTGAAAATATCACCAATAAAATGTGTGTTTTCTGTGTCACCAGGGCAATCAAGGTCTTTTTGTGGATTTTTTTCGTACTCGGGTAGCCTAAAGAAAATAATAGTGGATTTTTTTACATAATCACATATTTTTTTAAACTAAAGCGTAATTTAATTAATAAGTACAGTTAATCAGTGTTTATTTACTTTATAAATTTAACATATTTAAACGGAATTGAACAAATAAATTATTTATTTCTTTTACAGTAAAAATTATTATAACTTTCAGTGCAAATGTTTATATATGTTCCGAGAAGCTTCCGCGGTCGTTGGTATGAAAAATACTAGGTTCTCGGGTTGAACCGCGTCTGGAGCCGTTTTGGAGCCATTTTCAAGAGAAAAAGTGGATCAAGAAAAAATTGTCAAAGAAAATAATGCTAGGAGATCAATGATTTCCAAGCGACTGGAAGAAATCATTGATCTCCATGCTAGCCCCACAATCTTCATCCACACCTCATAATCTTGATAGCAGCCGTTCTGCTCTGATGCCTCCATCAACAGACCCTCAACCCTCCACCACTCTCCCACTCACAGACAGCTTTCGTATAAATAACACTTCGTCCGATATTGACAGCGAGTTCGCTCTAAGGAGTAGGCGGATCGAGACCCCGGAATCGAATCAGTTCCACGAACTCCTAGCATTATTTTCTTTGACAATTTTTTCTTGATCCACTTTTCCTCTTAAAAATGGCTCTAAAACGGGAGCCGAAACGTCGAGACATTAACAATCTCAGACGCGGTTCAACCCGAGAGCCTAGTATTTTTCATATATATATGAAGTGTTGTTGTACTTCCGGGTGCTCTCCCGCGTCGATGATCGATTCCTCCAGGAGTCACGGTTGTCTAAACGACGTTTCGGTAGAATCTCATCTGCCATCTTCAGGTTCTCACTGAAAGCTGCCAAGCACCCGGAAGTACAACAACACTTCATTTAACACCCGCGAAAACCTAAAAAACAACATATATATATTATTATCCTCTTCAAAACAAATCACCGAATCTACAAAATAATAGAATTATTGGAAAAAAGAGCCTCTGCGCCCGTGACGTTTACGCCAAAGGAAAAGTCAGAGGTTATGTTTTGCAAATAATATAAATCGGAATAAACACAAAAATAATGTATTTTGCTGACGTTTCGGAAAGTAATCTCTTTCCGTTTTCAAAGCTATTTTTTGAAGAACTCTTATTTTGCTGTGTATGTCAAATACACAGCTTTAAGATTCTGTTTATGTTATTTCCATAGATACTTACTACTTACACAGAACATAGAACTGATGATATTTTTTTAGATAATGTTGAGTTTGTTAAGTTCTTCTTTTAACATTGGTAGCCAGGTTGTACAAATATCTACAGAACAATTCGATACGCACTTATCTTCATTTAATAAGATTATTGCTGATTCTTTAATTTTTCTTTTTTTGGTATCTGTTTCTTTTGTTAAAATTTTTGCCGAGTCCCAGTTTATTCTATGTCCGTTTTCCCAAGCATGTTCACAAATCTTTGATTTCTGAATTTCATTCTTTCTAATGTAGTTCTTGTGCTCATCCAACCTCACACTGAAAGGTCTGGATGACTCACCCACATAACATTTATCACATTCGCACGGGATATTGTAAATACAGTTTTTTGAATTCTGCTCCCTGTTTATCGGTTTTGTTTTTGTTAAAATAGATCTTAAAGTGTTCCCCGTTTGAAATATCGTCCTAACATCAAATTTGTCACCTATACGGCGTAGCTTTTCCGATAGTCCGTATACATAAGGAATTATTGCTGTATAATGACGTTCAGGTTTTTGTCGTACCTGATTGTCCCTATTTTCAACATTTATGAAAATTCTATCAACAAAGGCTTCAGGATATTGATTTTGTACTAGAACCTCTTTGATAAATTTTTTCTCGTTATTTAATATTTCATTATTAGATGAAATTATTTTGGCCCTATCGTATAAACATTTTACAACACCCCTTTTAACATTTATTGACTGATTTGAGTTAAAATTTAGATATCTATTAGTATGTGTTGGTTTTCTATAAACGCTTGTTTCAATTGTATTATTTATCCTTCTAATTAAAACATCTAAAAACGGTAGTTCATTCCTACTTTCTACTTCTAATGTGAATTTAATAGACGGTTCCTTACTATTTATATTTTCTAAAAAACTATCTAGTAAATCAACACCATGAGGCCAAATTGCAAAGATGTCGTCAACATATCTCCACCAGACAACCGGTTTGTTTATACAATTTTGAACATGTGTGTTCTCAAAGTTCTCCATAAATATGTTGCTTAAAATTGGTGATAATGCAGACCCCATAGCCATACCAAAATCC
Organism: Leptura quadrifasciata; assembly: GCA_963675555.1. Taxonomy (NCBI): domain Eukaryota; kingdom Metazoa; phylum Arthropoda; class Insecta; order Coleoptera; family Cerambycidae; genus Leptura; species Leptura quadrifasciata. The sequence goes on from OY776677.1 coordinate 46,340,865, forward strand.
TGCTGATAGAACTCATTATCCAATTGAAAATAGGTTGTTTTTATACACAGTGTTAAGAGTTCCATTATGCTATTTACACTTAATTTAGTTCTAGTTTCCAAATTATTATCATTTAGCAACCTGTCTTTAACTATTTTTAATGTTTCATCTACCGGAACATTGGTAAAGAGGCTAACTACATCAAAACTAACCATCAGGTGTGATTCATGAATATCGGTTTCATAAATTTTTTTATGAAATGTTTACTATTTTTAATATATGAATCGGTATTTCCAGATAATGGATCAATAATTTTAAGTAAAAATTTTGCCAAATTATGACATGGTGAATTAATAGAACCAACAATTGGTCTTAAAGGAATATTTTGTTTATGTGTCTTTGGTAAGCCATAAAAATGAGGGGGCTTACTATGATGTGGTGTAAGTTTCCTTCGTTCAAAATCATTAAATTCATGTTTGTATTTAAACAAAGTTCTGTAAATTTTGCTCTCTATTGATTTTGTTGGATCTTTGTTTAATTTTGAGTAGGGTCCCTCATTTACAAGAGTCATGATTTTTGTGTTATATATATCTTTATCTATAATGACTGTGGCATTACCTTTGTCTGCTGGCAATATTTTTATACTTTCATCGCGTTTTAAAGAATTTATCGATAACTTTTCTTCTGGAGTTAAATTATCTTTAATTTTGTATTGCTTCTCTAAAGCAATTTTTGCCCGTATGCGATATTCATTACCACTATCTGTTGGCAAATTTTGAGCCGTTTTTTCTATTGCCGCTACTATGTCAAATTTTGGAACAGTTTTCGGGTTTATTGCAAAATTTAAACCTTTTGATAGTACAAGCCTGTCTGAAATGGACAAAAGTCTTTTTGACATATTAATGACAGTCCTGTCAATTAAAGGATTATTATTTATATTTTGTAATTGCCTAATCTGTTTTTCCCTTATTAAGTTTCTAAATTTATGTAAATGCGTACCTTTTTGCAGATTAAAATATTTTTCGTAACTCAACCTGACATTCTGGATTATAAACTGATAATCCTGTTCTATAATGTTTCTGCTTAATTCATTCTCCGTGTAAGTAATGTCCCCAATAGTTCGTTCTTTTTGGTATCTATGATATTGAATCCTTTCCCTAACCATGGACTTGCTTGCCTTGTCCAAAATTTTTCTGGTTTTCGCATTTTGGAAAGGTACTTTTAGCCGTAAAAACTTCGGAATTACATCATGTTCCCGACATTTACACAAAAAGGTTATACTATTTTCTGATCTGGCTAGTTTCTTATAACATTTTTCTAAAAATCTGAAACATTGTTTTATATTAGGCCCATACCTGTTATCTAAATATTGTCTGAAAGTTATTTGTGGCATTCTACGAATATTCTTTCCTATTATTTGGGTTTTCTACCACATGTACTATTATCCTCTTCAAAACAAATCACCGAATCTACAAAATAATAGAATTATTGGAAAAAAGAGCCTCTGCGCCCGTGACGTTTACGCCAAAGGAAAAGTCAGAGGTTATGTTTTGCAAATAATATAAATCGGAATAAACACAAAAATAATGTATTTTGCTGACGTTTCGGAAAGTAATCTCTTTCCGTTTTCAAAGCTATTTTTTGAAGAACTCTTATTTTGCTGTGTATGTCAAATACACAGCTTTAAGATTCTGTTTATGTTATTTCCATAGATACTTACTACTTACACAGAACATAGAACTGATGATATTTTTTTAGATAATGTTGAGTTTGTTAAGTTCTTCTTTTAACATTGGTAGCCAGGTTGTACAAATATCTACAGAACAATTCGATACGCACTTATCTTCATTTAATAAGATTATTGCTGATTCTTTAATTTTTCTTTTTTTGGTATCTGTTTCTTTTGTTAAAATTTTTGCCGAGTCCCAGTTTATTCTATGTCCGTTTTCCCAAGCATGTTCACAAATCTTTGATTTCTGAATTTCATTCTTTCTAATGTAGTTCTTGTGCTCATCCAACCTCACACTGAAAGGTCTGGATGACTCACCCACATAACATTTATCACATTCGCACGGGATATTGTAAATACAGTTTTTTGAATTCTGCTCCCTGTTTATCGGTTTTGTTTTTGTTAAAATAGATCTTAAAGTGTTCCCCGTTTGAAATATCGTCCTAACATCAAATTTGTTACCTATACGGCGTAGCTTTTCCGATAGTCCGTATACATAAGGAATTATTGCTGTATAATGACGTTCAGGTTTTTGTCGTACCTGATTGTCCCTATTTTCAACATTTATGAAAATTCTATCAACAAAGGCTTCAGGATATTGATTTTGTACTAGAACCTCTTTGATAAATTTTTTCTCGTTATTTAATATTTCATTATTAGATGAAATTATTTTGGCCCTATCGTATAAACATTTTACAACACCCCTTTTAACATTTATTGACTGATTTGAGTTAAAATTTAGATATCTATTAGTATGTGTTGGTTTTCTATAAACGCTTGTTTCAATTGTATTATTTATCCTTCTAATTAAAACATCTAAAAACGGTAGTTCATTCCTACTTTCTACTTCTAATGTGAATTTAATAGACGGTTCCTTACTATTTATATTTTCTAAAAAACTATCTAGTAAATCAACACCATGAGGCCAAATTGCAAAGATGTCGTCAACATATCTCCACCAGACAACCGGTTTGTTTATACAATTTTGAACATGTGTGTTCTCAAAGTTCTCCATAAATATGTTGCTTAAAATTGGTGATAATGCAGACCCCATAGCCATACCAAAATCCTGCTGATAGAACTCATTATCCAATTGAAAATAGGTTGTTTTTATACACAGTGTTAAGAGTTCCATTATGCTATTTACACTTAATTTAGTTCTAGTTTCCAAATTATTATCATTTAGCAACCTGTCTTTAACTATTTTTAATGTTTCATCTACCGGAACATTGGTAAAGAGGCTAACTACATCAAAACTAACCATCAGGTGTGATTCATGAATATTGGTTTCATAAATTTTTTCTATGAAATGTTTACTATTTTTAATATATGAATCGGTATTTCCAGATAATGGATCAATATTTAGATAACAGGTATGGGCCTAATATAAAACAATGTTTCAGATTTTTAGAAAAATGTTATAAGAAACTAGCCAGATCAGAAAATAGTATAACCTTTTTGTGTAAATGTCGGGAACATGATGTAATTCCGAAGTTTTTACGGCTAAAAGTACCTTTCCAAAATGCGAAAACCAGAAAAATTTTGGACAAGGCAAGCAAGTCCATGGTTAGGGAAAGGATTCAATATCATAGATACCAAAAAGAACGAACTATTGGGGACATTACTTACACGGAGAATGAATTAAGCAGAAACATTATAGAACAGGATTATCAGTTTATAATCCAGAATGTCAGGTTGAGTTACGAAAAATATTTTAATCTGCAAAAAGGTACGCATTTACATAAATTTAGAAACTTAATAAGGGAAAAACAGATTAGGCAATTACAAAATATAAATAATAATCCTTTAATTGACAGGACTGTCATTAATATGTCAAAAAGACTTTTGTCCATTTCAGACAGGCTTGTACTATCAAAAGGTTTAAATTTTGCAATAAACCCGAAAACTGTTCCAAAATTTGACATAGTAGCGGCAATAGAAAAAACGGCTCAAAATTTGCCAACAGATAGTGGTAATGAATATCGCATACGGGCAAAAATTGCTTTAGAGAAGCAATACAAAATTAAAGATAATTTAACTCCAGAAGAAAAGTTATCGATAAATTCTTTAAAACGCGATGAAAGTATAAAAATATTGCCAGCAGACAAAGGTAATGCCACAGTCATTATAGATAAAGATATATATAACACAAAAATCATGACTCTTGTAAATGAGGGACCCTACTCAAAATTAAACAAAGATCCAACAAAATCAATAGAGAGCAAAATTTACAGAACTTTGTTTAAATACAAACATGAATTTAATGATTTTGAACGAAGGAAACTTACACCACATCATAGTAAGCCCCCTCATTTTTATGGCTTACCAAAGACACATAAACAAAATATTCCTTTAAGACCAATTGTTGGTTCTATTAATTCACCATGTCATAATTTGGCAAAATTTTTACTTAAAATTATTGATCCATTATCTGGAAATACCGATTCATATATTAAAAATAGTAAACATTTCATTATATATATATATATAATATTTGGCTACTATTTTGTTCAATTGTTCCATTTAATTAGAAGTCTATAATTTGTAGACCCCAGAGATTCTCCATTTTAACATCGGATAATTTTTTGAACAAACATAGGTTTGAAACCACACCCCTAAAAACCGAAATACCTTCAAATAGCTTCAAGTCGAACATCGAACAGAAATTAGCATTTTCGAGGACGAGAAACACGATGGTGGCAATATTTTCTCATGCATATTTTCTCAGTGATTTCAACCCCTGGGGTCAAGCGCGGTAGCTTGTGGTGGAAAGTTGCTTAGTTTGATGGAATTAAGCAAAATAAACCGATCCGTTAAGGGGGTGGTTTTTTCATAAAGGGGCGGTTTGTGCTAAATTGGGGTGTAAGCCATTGTCACCATCGTATTCCTCGACGTCGAAAACGGGTGGAAATGTATTTTGCTGCGTTCCCAATACTTTAACGTTTGTCGTCTTTTTCTGCAATTCCACACATTATCAGTGTTGAGAATCGAACCCATAACACAGCAGAGTATGGCCAAGTGCGTTTGCTACTCAACGCGCTCTAAACGACTGAGATACCGTGCTGGTAAATCAAATAATAATAATAAACACCACAGAAATTAGACAACCCCCAATTCCAGAAGCCAGGGCTTGTGCGGAAATAGAAATAATAATGCTAGAATATGGGTACAACAGTGTAAGATTAACAGAAAAGCACAATGCCTTGTCACGTTATAAATAGAAGACTGAGACTAGGAAGATTCAATCTGTTATTCGATCTTCTATAGACAATTATTGATTTAATGCAAGTCAAATTCTCTGCGGAAAATCTTATATCTATTCATATTTGATACTTATTTCATATTTACTATTTATGCATACCTAATAATCGGAACATATGTACTACGGTCAATGTATAGGACATGGTCGAATCCGGGCCGAGTCAATAAAATTTTTATTACTCTGCAATAAGCATATGTCCTAGGGACATATGTATAGGTTGACTTATTATATAATTTGTTGCAAAATTAATAAAAGCATGACATATTTACTATATATTTATTGATTTTACCATAATCTGTTTGCAAATTTTAAGTCATATGATAAGGAATATTGCGGTATACAAATTGTTAAATTATTTTTTCTATCATAGCGTTGATGAGTGTTTCTAACATGTTCCATATTATTCGTTGTTTACAAAACGTTACATAATTAAAAATAACCCAAGTAAATATAATTGTGAATTTAATAATATACTTCATTATTTCATACTATTACGTGGAATAATTTTACTTAGAATGAATAGTAGGTCAGTAGATTTACATTTTGACCTCAAAAATAGTACACGTTTTTTTTCGCTAATGGATGACTTGTATGTATAGAAGAACGCACTAAATAAAATCAGATCTGGTTTATGCTAGCCGCCGTGTTTCCAAACCGAGTATGCATGGCATCATCTATTGGATATATTAGGAACTGGCTTGGATTGTTCCTCATTCTTATTATCAATTTGGCTCATTTCTACGAATAAGAGATTGGGAAACTTTTAGAAATCGGGAAATTTAAACAATTTAAAAGTTATAATATCACTTTTAAATTGTTGTTTAATGTCATTTTCAATTTGTATCATATATTATATGATACAAATTGAGCATGACATTAAACCGAGTACGCATGGCGTCATCTATTGGATATATTAGGAACTGGCTTGGATTGTTCCCCATTGTAACATTGAATTTTGAATCAAGTTCAACTGAACTTCGGCTGGTCTACTTTCATACAACTGGGCCTTAGTGACAAGCTGAATATAGTACATTGTCTACCCATTTTATCATGTTTATTAGTTATTTGAAAACCAGATAAAATAAATAAAGAAGATGATGCTAGACAGTATCTTTGTGTAATAGTCGGATTAGGTAATAAAAATCTAATTTTGAAATTTCGATAACTTAAAGTAGACTGGTTAATAGAAGTTTTAAAATGACGCCACGTACTAATATTTATTAAAAATGATCAATGTTTTATCCCAATCAGCAGTGTGGTTGTAGTTGGACGCTTAAAGAGTTTGAATGCAATAACATGCTACGCTGGTCGTTTATAGTCGTTTAACAGTCACCCGAAACTCTATGTAGTAAATATAATGTAGTCATTGTCTTCTAAATAACTGTTCAACAAACGTATATGTTTATTTTATAGCTACCTAAAGCCACAGGTAAACACAAGTTGACAAAAATATTTATTATGAAAATATATTATATATATATATAATAAAACAACTTCAACTACTAACTAGAATTACCTGTACTTAAGAAGTCAAGGCGAAAAGTATGTGACAAAATTATGAAAAACCTAATAAAAGTCAGTATATAAACGCAGTTAAAGATTAATGTATATAACGTGTCGAAGAGTTTTATAAATATTAAAATTAAACCTGTTTCAACTTCTGCAGACATCGGCCTCATCGTATCTGCATCGATCATTTTTATCAATTAATATTTATGTTGAAGAAGTAGCTACATCTTATTTGATTATAAAAGAGGATAAAAGCACAAAAGACAAGGAATAGGTTAGAGCGAAAATGGAGAAAACACTGAAGGTGCTCTCCCGATGCAAGCGACAGCGACCGGAGACAGAAACATGTACCACGTGACAAGCAGAGACCAACGACAGGGAGGGCTACTCTACGTTGAATCAATTCACATATTAATTTGTTTTAGTTCATGGGCTTGATTTCTGGTCCGTTGTGTGGTTGAAAGGAACACGACAACGTTCACTTCGAAACTGTGGGTTGTAGCCTGTAGAATAATGAACTTCATTTTGATTTTGCACAGAATCTATGCACGTTTCTAATTACAACTATTTTTGACGTGGGATTAACAAGAGCTGTGTTATTTTTGAAGGAACGTTTTATTTGTATCGTACTAACAAACTATATGATAACTTAAATTTTGAAAATACTTACATAAGATATTTATTTTGGAACTAGAAATTGTTTGCATTCTTATTATAACCGTTCTACTGACCAGCGTCGTCCGGCAAAAATCGACGAATTTGATTCGGTTTCAATAAACCTTCGTTGATTTGTTTACATAAAATTTATAATTACGTCTGACACACTACTGCTGCTATAGCACAGTGAATGGATTAAATAGATTTTTCATTTTTTGTAAGTCTAGTGGAATGTGTCTAGTCAAGCAAATTACTGATATTAACATAAAACTTTTATTAGTATTCATTTATACATTTATATTTTTCCATAAGTTGAATAATAGATATTCACACTATAGGAAAATACATATTTAGATTTGATTGAATGATTTCGACAATTCTATTTTTGAAAAGAAGGGTTAGGTGAGAAGTTTTATAAAATGGATGTTCTTATAGATTTCGAGGTACACTTTTCGAGTTCCAACTGTACCACCTCATATCTTTTCCGAAAAAGCCGTCAAATAGGAAAAATGGCGCCAAAAACGATTTTTTTTCACCAATATCTCTTTTCAGCGCTCTTTGTGGGAAAAATAGTTATGATAAATTAAACTAGAGAAAATATCCTACAACTTATATTTGAAATCACGAATGTTGTCGTTCACGTCATCAATGTATGTAGTTATCAACGACATGCAAATTTTCTATCTTTGTAAATACAAAGCGCATATGAGCTAAAAAGCAGAAAGTCACGTCTCCTGGGGCTACGACAGAAGTTCCACGCGTAACGATGCGTTTTACAAATGAATAATACAGCCGCTAGTCGTAGCCACAACCAACGTAGAACATTCTGTCAGTCCTCTGTCAATTCAGCGACGTGCTGTGGATGCAATCAGCCTCCTCCCATCCATGAGCAAGGTTGCAGAAACGGCTCATTTTGAAGAGGCTAACAGCGAAGACAGAAGAGCTGAACATCATCCCGGATGAACAGTTCGCGTACCGAACAGGACATTCCACGGAACTCCAAGTGCTTCGCCTCACCGAGGAGATCACCAAGGGGTTCAACCAGCGTCAAGTCACCGCGGCGCTGTTCCTAGACGTCGCCAAAGCGTTAGACAGGGTCTGGCACGAAGGTCTCCTAGCTAAAATGATGAGTATGGGTTACCCCATCGAACTCGTCAAACTAGTGAGATCCTACCTACACTGCAGACAGTTAAGGGTGAAAATCTCGGACCAACTCTCCACCTACAGGACCGTGGAGGCGGAAGTTCCACAGGGATCGGTGCTGTCACCGCACCTGTTCACCATCTATACCTCGGACCTCCCCCGGACCGACCACACAGCCCTAGCCCTGTATGCAGACGACACCGCCCTGATTGCCAGATCCTGGAAGGCCAGAAACGCAACCAGAAAACTCCAGGAAGCGGCCACACTCCTGGAAGAATGGCGCACGAAGTGGAAAGTCGCAGTCAACGCCGACAAGAGCCAAGCCATCCTCTTCAGACGAGTGCGGAAAGAAATTCTCACAGGACACGTCTCCATGAACGGCGAGGACATCCAATGGCACGACACCGTCAAATACCTTGGCGTGGTCATGGACAGAAGCCTAACGTGGAGACAAAACACGGACGCCATCACAACCAAGGCCCGACGTACGAGAGCCCTCATCTACCCAATGACGGGAAATGGGAGCCGACTTAACTTGAGGAACAAGCTCAGGCTTATCAAGACCCTCATCAAGCCGCAGCTGACGTACGCCTCGGTAGCGTGGGGCTACCAGGCGAAGTCCTACATGAAGAGAATCCAGGCAGTGGAGAACATCGCCCTCAGGACGGTAGTTGACGCCCCATGGTACGTGAGAACCGCAGACATCGTCAGAGACCTGGAGTACACCACGGTCACTGAAGTCATCCGGGAACGAGCGAAGAAGCTGTACGCCCAAGCCGAGGAGCATGGGAACCCGCTGATCAGACAGGCCACTGATTACGACTCCGCCGACGCCCCGAGGCACAAGCGACCGAGGGTTCAGCTACTGGACAACGGGTAAGTATAACCTTTATTTCCCGCTAACAGATCTGTTTCAGATACGCTGATACAACATACCGTCCGACGCCCGTTGTCCTACCTGCTCCGTGGAGACCGAAAGTGCTAAAAGAAGCACTTAGGTCTCCACACTCCCGAGCTACACAGCTCATCCTTACCTTTCCGACGATCCGGGGTAGGATATCAATTGATGTCCTACGTACCGGCAGTCAGTCCCAGCCAAAACTTCCTAAACCCAATTCGACCGATGACTACCCCCGGGGGTGACAAGCTGGCGAAGAAAGAAAACATCAAGACAAGAAGAGCGCCAGAAGAGACCTCAGCCAGCGAGGTTCAACAGCCAGGACCAGGGGAGGTCCGCAGAAAATACCACGACACATCTCATATTTGTGAGCTGGGTCTGGTAGAAGTACGCGGGCCCACCTATTACGAAGGCCGGTCCAGGTCTACAGAGATAATCTAGGTGCAAAGAGTAATAGTCCTACTCGGCCCTAGTTATCGAGACCGACATCCAGCGTGGATGCATATATTGTTGTCAAGTTTATTAATTTTCTATTTCTATTCTTTTTTTATAAGTTTTTAGTGTTCTTACCGTGCATTTCAAATTTAGGGTTTGTTTTGTTGTTGTTGTTTAAAATGGTTTGTAAGTGCTTTAGTTTTATAGTGTAAAAAAGCAATACCAAAATGCCAGGCAAAAGATTGAATGAAGTAGCTAGAGGTATGGTTATGAAATTAGTTGAGTACTTCAACCAGGAAAATGTAACGGTGGTCCCCTTTTACCTTTGCAGGCACTCCATGAGGTGAATTGTAAAATTAATTATGGCAGCGGGTATATATAATAGTACATTATACACTAAGGGAGAGAATCGTCTTATTTTTCCTGAGGTGAAATTTGATGCCCGAGGGCAACAAATACATGGAGGGAAAAATGGCGGTCTCTCCCGAGGTGTATATACTATTTTTTCCACGATCGAGAGTAGAAACATGTATTGTATTTCATAAATAAAGAATTATAATAAATTGGAGCGAAATTACAATATTTAGAAGCCTTTGGGATATTCCCATTCAACATATCATGGCAACAGATATTTTGATTAGAGTTATTTATTTAAATTTTATTTACGTCACTTTTACGTTTATATTTTTACTATCAATATTAATAAATAAGAATTACATTTTGTTTAACTATTGGGCATAAAATAAAAACTCCCCTAGGGAAATTATTGTCTTATTTCGTCCCTAGGGAGTAAATTCTTTACTTCTGTCACAATTTTGATGCCATAGAAATCGATTTCTACTCCCGATCGTGGAAAAAATTAATTTTTTTTCGGCGTGCTTCTAATGCATTGGGTATTTGTGTGCAGACGGTGGAACGGATTTGCAACAAAACCTGTGAGGAGCAGGAAGCCCCAAATTCTACTGTGGCAAAATATGAACCTAGAAAGAAAAATAAAACCGAGGATATGATGGAAACAAGAAAGATGGATGTGAGGGTTACAATTTATAATATGTACTCTGAAAGTAAGTAGCGTATAGCGTAATGATTTTGTAGTTTTTGTTGTTAGTCTGCCATCCATGTCAATAGCTCAGTTGGTTAAATGGTTAAACCATTAAGCTTTCACCTGATTATAAAGGGGCCTGTTGACATATTTTATATGAAAATCGTAATGCTGAAGTAGCGCTGCCGCTTGGCGAAAATTTTATAATATTAAAATTGCATACTATAATGAAAAACATGTAACTATGAACACCTTAAAGGAGAAACTGGCCACGAAGAAATTAATAGACGTAAGTGTGTAGTCCTTGCGCCGTCTATTGCCGCATATTGGATTTAAATATAAAAAGAATGATAACCGGAGTGCCTTAATGGAAAGAGCTAACATTGCCACACAGAGGGCGGAGTTTCTACGCAAATATAGACAAAACCACAACTCTTCCATTAAACCACAATTTGTCTTTTTAGATAAAACCTGGATCTTTGCCAAAGGCAACAAAAAGAGGACTTGGCAGAATTCGTCGGTAAAAAGCGTGCGGAAGCCGGGTGAATTCGAGGGAAAGCGTTTTATGGTGTTACATGCAGGTCATAGTAGAGGGTTTGTAGAGAATTCTTCTCTTATATACTCCACAGCCTCTAAACTGGCAGACTATAATGGCGACATGAATGGTGAATGGTTTGTTTATGAAATGGGTTAAGGGTAAACTTGTTCCAAATTTAGAGGAGCCATCGCTTATAGTCATGGACAATGCACCTTACCACAGTGTATTGGCAGAAAAACAGCCAAAGTCATCTTGGAAAAAAAGCAGACATCGTCCAATGGCTTCAAGATAACAATATATCTGTGGACAGTAATAAGTTCAAGGCAGAATTAGTAGCGCTAGCCAAAACACATGCAAAACCTAATAGATATGTTGTCGATGAATAGCTGAGGGAACATGGCCATTAGGTATTGCGACTGCCACCGTATCACTGCCAATTTAATGCCATAGAACTAATCTGAGTACAGACAAAAGGATTCTACGACGCGCATATAGATGAAGAAGGAAATAGTGATGACAAGGTGTTGGCTATGTGGGAAAAATATCTACATATATGTACTGTGGAAAGATGGGCTTCTGTTGTCAAACATACAGAATCTTTAATTGACATATAGTTCGAGAGAGAGCATATTCTGCAGAATGTCCCGCGAATTATTATTAATAACAATGTTTCGCGGCCTATTGACTGTTCGTTGCGTTTTAGCTGTATTAGAAAATAATTCATTTATAATCAGTACTTCATTTTATGAATGTTAAACAGCAAATTTTTTTCAGAACACTAAATATGTTTTTCAAAATGAAAAATTAATTGACTCCAGATTATTTCAAAAATGAAATGAAATTTGTTGAGAGGTGTACACACATATAATACGTGAAATATAGATGACTTTTTTATAGACTACTCAGTCAAACTGATTAGCCAAAATTTTGTTTTCTAAAGATTTCATTGTATTCTTGTTTTATTTTAACTATGTAATTATTTGAAATGTAAAAAAAGAATTAACTGCACATGTTTTCGAAAGTGAGAAATGATTAAAATAATATTATATGTAAAATAGTTTTACACGTTCCTGTAAATAGTACTAAAACCAAATACATTTTATCTTTAGTATAATGTTCCAATAGTCAATAGGGTAATTTATTATTAATAGTATTTTATACTCTGTGTTATATTTAATCATCAATATGAAGTATGTTCTACAAATGTATGTATGTTCCTAATTAATTAAAAAATTGATCTCTAAATAAAGTGATACTTTTAGTAACAAACAAGATATTGAATGGGGAACAAACATATTAAAGTTTGTCATGCTTTTAAACTTTCTCAAAAAAATACACTTTCTCTAACTCTAACTCTATTTTTATATATTTGACAAAAACAAATGTAAATAAACATTGTTAAAATTCATTAAATTGCATGTTTATGTCCATATATTCTCATTACGAAATACTTCCCTTTCGTGTTTATTGATACGTTCATGCGTGACATTCTTTGTGACCTTGAGTTAATTTGGTTCAGAAATTAAAGGCTGATGACGTGAATGACAACATTCGTGATTTCAACTATATGTCTCAAAATACTGGTGCTTTACATTTTTTTGGCTATCGCAAAAAAATCGTATCTAGCCAACATTGACAGTTAATGTTGGCTAGATAAGAAATACTATAGAATTAAACATTTATATTAAAATAATGGAAAAGGGACTATAGTTTTAGGTAAATATCCCTAAAATGGTACAAATATGACTTTTTCCAGATTTTCAAGGTCGCGAACCTCTAGGAAAAATGTGAAAAGATTCAAGTGTACATATAATGTTGAATGGAATGAAGAAACCCGCTCGGGTTTCGCAGCTAATTTCATCATCTGAAAGAGAAACGAGACAGTTCTTCATATACAGCAAGATATTGCTTTTTTTGCCATCTGGATATTTCTTTTCTTTTATAAAAAAATATAGTCATTTAACATTGTCAGTTTTGATTTCGGATTTTTGGCTCAATCAAACACCAAAATACAAATCGTGTTAACTTTAAAATATCCACAATAACAAATTTGAAATTATCTGATGTAAAAATGGAAATGTTTAATCGCAAAAATACATTAAGTGTCGTGTCTGCGTGCCGGATAGATTGTGAAATAGATGTTTTCTAAATATTACACATATTGTTTTACAGATTTTTAGGGGATCGACGATAGAGTTTACGTTTGTACTCGATATTTACGTAAGTTTAAAGATTAAATTCTTTTCACATTACATTTGATGTCAAAATTATCAAAGAAAGTCAGTGGCTCGAAGATTCTTACTTTACTTACAGATGCTCATTACGATATACGAATTACAAATTATGTAGAAAATGATAATGCGATTCAACCTATCCCACCTGGAAAAAACCATATACAACTTTTGCATCGTCTAAACCATGACATGCAGTTATTATGATGGTCACAGTTCTTATATTTATGATTCCTTACATAGTAAAGCTGCTGTAAATTTTGTCCGTTTCAATTAATCGTATGACATATAGAGTAATGAGTACAATATTTCACAGAGGCGGATATGCGTATGACAGTAAATAAACAACTTTAATTCGAGATGTAAAAGTCGGCTGGCAATGTATAACTAAAGTAAAACGACAAAAAAAATGCAAAAATATGTATATTGCATTTATATATATATATATATATATATATATGTCGTAGTCACATGGTGAAATACAGTTTTTAGGGAAAAGCCTAGGCAGTTCATAAAATGCCGGCAGATAGTGTGAAACACATCATGTTAGATCATGTGACTAGGCTTTTCATGAAGTGCCTTAAAATTTTAGTATTTTGGTGTAATGAGAAGTTTAACAGGATCTGCCATGATTTAAGTCATCGGCATTTCATGAAATGACGTGACGTCAGCATTTCATGAACTGCCCAGACTTTTCCCGAAAAGCCTATGTCGTAGACACATAGTGCAATACGGCTTTTCAGGAAAAGCCTAGGCAGTTCTCGAAATGCCGGCAGATAGTGTAAAACACTTCGTGTTGTATCCTTTGACTGTGCTTTTCATGAAATGCCTTAAAATGTTAGTATTTTCAAGTAATGAAAAGTTTAACATGATCTGCCGTGATTTAGGGCATCGGTATTTTATGAAATGCCGGCAGATAGTGTGAAATCTGCATGCTACACGATTCATCTAGGCTGTTCATGAAGAGGTTGGTTAGTCAGTTAATGTTATGATTCGTGCTTTACATGATCTGTCAGCGCGAATCATAACATTAACCGACTAAATAAACTAGGCTCTTCATGAACAGCCTAGGCGAATCGTGTAACATACAGATTTCACACTATCTGCCGGTATTTCATGAACTGCCCAGGCTTTTCCCGAAAAGCCGTGTTTCACCATGTGACTACGACATATAGATATAGAAATAAATGAAACACGTTCTGAAAAATTTAATTTAAAAATACAAAAAAAATATTGTTTACAATATCTATGTTTCCAACTAATTAATATTATCACTCCAAAATTTTAAATGACTGTACATGTGTAAAAATGAACTACTAATGATGTTTGTTAAAAAATATGAAATATGTTTTGATAAGAAGAAAAAATATTCTAACCATATCAGTCAGAATGACATGACTGACAGTCCTAGGTTTGCAAATGGGAAGGGAATATTATTCTTATCTGATTCAACTAGTGAAGACGAAGAGCATTGCTTGACACAAATGGCAGAAGCATCCTACGGTATTGTACTACTTGCAGTGCTTTTCTTCTTGGCTATTTTTTTCTATTACATATAGAATGTGTTTTGTGATTTTGCTTTTCTTGCATAATTCAATGGGTAGATCAGCTAGCAAAAAAGGTACCCCCACTACGGTAGTACTACTAGAAGTAAAAACAAAATAGAAATTCAAGTAAAGTAATCAATTATTTACTTACGTTTGGAAAATAAAGTATTTCTCCAGCAAGTCCCATGTCAGATCCCAATTGTGGAATCCAGCTTCAGATTTTTGTATTGTTATGAAAACAATGTTGAAACATTACTGTACATGATTTCAAAAATTTATAACCTGTAATATTTTGCTTTCGGCTATCATTATGTATTTAAAAATATATTTCACAATAATCTAGGTTTAAAATAAGCTCTACATGATTTTAAAAATTTCTGATCGGTAATATTTTATTCCTTGCCATCGATCAGTATATGAGAAATAGAAAAAAGCTTAGTCTGTTCTGTTAAAATGAATAAGGGTAAAAATTAGCTCTACACGATTTCATAAATTTGTAATCTGTGCTTTGTTATGGTAACAGTAAAGCGATTTTTGTTATATTTTATTCTTTACCATCAATGCACATTAATAGGAGAAATTTTAGTCTGTTAAAATAAAATAAATAAGGGTAGAAATGAGCTTTACACTAATTCATGAATGTTCTATCTGTATTAGAAAGTAAAGCTAGTCAGAAGGTTCAGGGGACTGCGATAACGGTAAAGCGCTTTTTGTTATTGTCTTTCAGTTTGGTTTAAGCAAAGATTATGTTGCGTATCGTAAAGTATATAGGCCAGTCGTCATAGGGTCAAATCTGGAGGTACCTTAGAAAAATTCCGAACTTAACGAAACTTTGGGATGTTATTTGTGAGTGTCCAGTACTGCTACACCCAATTTATCCGATAAAAAACCCCTGTGGAATTTTGGGGAGGCGCGAAGATTCCCAAAATTTTTGCATTTTTTTCGGATGTTTCGAAATATTTCGAAAATGGTTGACTTTAGCGGACAACTTCAAATTAATAATTTGTAGCTGATTAAATTTCCTGCAATTTGCATGGTAAAACGTATTTTTTGACCCCATAGGTACCGAGATACAAACGAAAACGTGCAAAATTTCTCAAAATCGTAAAAAACTGCTAAAAAGCTGGTTTTAGATATTTATTTTCCATTTTTCAACATAGTTAATGGCCTTGGCTTTGTGGTATCTACTTTCATAGGTTCAAGTACCCCCCACCCCCCCCTCAATTACCATGACCTCCTCCTCCTTTGAGATGTTCATGCTATAAAGTGTACATGTAAGATTTGAAAAAGCATAAAATAACCTAGCTCGTCTTTCCACTAGTAGATGTTCATTAGGTTGAAAAAGAACATTAAAATACAGTATTTTTATAAGTAGTATTTTATAGCGATTATTACTGTCTAATAAAGTAAATTTGTAAGGAAAATTTTAAAGTAGGGAAATGTAAAGTAAATGTTAATGAAGTAAAGTTAATATTTTAGGCGATTGGCACCGTACGGAGTTTCATCTTCTTCATCGTCTAGCAGTGCGTTCATAATCATTTCTTCTTCGTGCTCTCCTTCTGCTTCTTTGTCCTGGAGATCAGGCTCTGATGAATTTTCGCATGCATGCCCCGAGCAGTTCTTGCAAAGGGTGGAGCACCGCAATCCTGCTTTCTTGCAGCTGCAGACTGCATTGCTACACCCTTTCTTGCATTTACGAAAGACGATGTTCAATAAAAATAAGGTATTTTTTATTTCTGGATGGAGAAAAGGTCATAAAGTAGCATTTAAAATATTTAACATGTCTCTAGATGCACCAAGTAACTGTAAAATACCGTAAAGGTGCAAATTTCACTACCTGGGGGATACCCTTTATTACAATAACAATTTTTTGAAAAAGAAATGTTTGCGTCGCTCTGTATTCATATTTAAACAATTTAAAAAAAGTCGTACAGTTTGATGTGTAATAAAAAAAAGTCGCGAACCTTGTATATGTCAATATATAATATCATTAAAAAATAGGAAAATTTTATCAATTAATATGCAACATTTTAAGGAAATAAGTTGAATTTATTTATTTGATGTTTTTTATTAGTTATAACACATAAACAATGAATAAATCATTCACCTGTATCATATTTAATTAAGAACTTATTTACGCAGTTTTTCATATAAACAATAACAAAAAGAAGTTATGTTATATATTTATATTCGTTATGGTATAATAATTAGGAACGTGAAACAGGTGCTTCATTGTATTTAAAGTAGCTATTGACCAGAACAATTAATAGATTAATAATTCTAAAATTAATTTGTGTACGTCTATTTTTACGTTTTATAAATTGTTCTCTGTACTATCAACACAAAATGTTAATAACTTCATTTATACATTTATTTATTTGTGTTATTTATAAACGCTTATAACATAATGTAAATATAAACAATAATTTGCTAACCTTACTCTTTATCCAAATAACATCTTCCTTTACATTTGACGCCTGACATTTCATTCGCAATTTACAAAATTGTGGGTATGCAGTCAAAGTCTCAGTTCTATAGTAAAAATTAGCTTTCTAATGTTGAAATATATAAAGTTGCGGCGTTTCATTAGTTATATTTGCTTCGAAGAGCCCTGAATCATATCTCGAACTAGTAAATAGTATTTAGTCTGGCGACTAGAAACGTGTTCTATTATGTGCATACATACATTTTAGGAAGTACTATTATATTATACACCCAACAAAGCGTAAATTGATATTATTTGATTCATAATTAGGACAGTGTTTTTATTTATTTATTCATGTCTTGCAATATTCAACAGGTGAACGAATTCCACAACAGGAATTAACAAGATGTGAACAAAAGCTGATGTGAACAAAAGAATGACTACTTAAGGCATACAAACATTACTTGAACTTTTGATCTTGCATATTATCAATGCATAAACAGCACTTATTAATATTATTTTATTGCACAGGGTGTTATGTCATGAGAGCTCCATTTGACAAGAAGAATGAACTCTACAATATGTCTTTTTGGCCAACGCGCCAATATCCATTGGCTGGATGTCGGTCTCGATAACTAGGGCCGAGTAGGACTACTACTCTTTGCTCCTAGATTATCTCTGTAGACCTGGACCGGCCTTCGTGATAGGTGGGCCCGATTACTTCTACCAGACCCAGCTCGCAAATGCGAGATGTGTCGTGGTATTTTCTGCGGACCTCCCCTGGTCCTGGCTGTTGAACCTCGCTGGCTGAGGTCTCTTCTGGCGCTCTTCTTGTCTTGATATTTTCTTTCTTCGCCAGCTTGTCACCCCCGAGGGTAGTCGGTCGAGTTGGGTTTAGGAAGTTTTGGCTGGGACTGACTGCCGGTACGCAGGACATCAATTGATATCCTACCCCGGATCATCGGAAAAGTAAGGATATGAGCTGTGTAGCTCGGGAGTGTCGAGACCCTAAGTGCTTATTTTAGCACTTTCGGACTCCACGGAGCAGGTGGGACAACGGGCGTTGGACGGTATGTTGTCCGACGCCCGCGAGGAGGTTGGGTTAGGGTAGAAAAATGTCATGTCTCTGGTAGTAGTGGTCCGTCCTGGGGTATCTGAAATAGATCGGTTAGCGGGAAATATAAGTTATACTCTCCCGTTGTCCAGTAGCTGTACCGTCGGCCGTTTATGCCTCGGGGCGTCGGCAGGGTCATAATCAGTGGCCTGTCTGATCAGCGGGTTCCTATGCTCCTCGGCTTGGGCGTACAGCTTCTTCGCTCGTTCCCGGATGACTTCAGTGACCGTGGTGTACTCCAGGTCTCTGACGATATCTGCGGTTCTCACGTACCATGGGGCGTCGACTGCCGTCCTGAGGGCGATGTTTTCCACTGCCTGGATTTTCTTCATGTAGGACTTTGCCTGGTAGCCCGACGCTACCGAGGCGTACGTCAGCTGCGGCCTGATGAGGGTCTTGATAAGCGTGAGCTTATTCCTCAAGTTGAGACAGCTCCCGTTTCCCATCATTGGGTAGATGAGGGCTCTCGTGCGCCGGGCCTTGGCTGTGATAGCGTCCGTGTTCTGTCTCCACGTTAGGCTTCTGTCCATGACCACGCCAAGGTACTTGACGGTGTCGTGCCATTGGATGTCCTCGCCGTTCATGGAGACGTGTCCTGTGGGAATTTCTTTCTACACTCGTCTGAAGAGAATGGCTTGGCTTTTGTCGGCGTTGACGGCGACTTTCCACTTCGTGCACCATTCTTCCAGGAGTGTGGCCGTTTCCAGGAGTTTTATGGTTGCGTTCCTGGCTTTCCAGGATCTGACAATTATTGCTGTGCCGTCTGCATACAGGGCCAGGGCTGTGTGGTCGGTCCTGGGGAGGTCTGAGGTGTAGATAGCGAACAGGTGCGGTGACAGCACCGAACCTTGCGGGACTCCCGCCTCCACGGTCCTGTAAGTGGAGAGTTGGTCCGAGACTTTCACCCTTAGCTGTCTGCGGTGCAGGTAGGACCTCACTAGTTTGACGAGTTCGATGGGGTAACCCATACTCATCATTTTAGCTAGGAGGCCGTCGTGCCAGACCCTGTCGAACGCTTTGGCAACGTCTAGGAACAGCACCGCGGTGACTTGCCGCTGGTTGAACCCCTTAGTAATCTCCTCGGTGAGGCGAAGTACTTGGAGTTCGGTGGAATGTCCTGTTCGGTACGCGAACCGTTCATCCGGGATGATATTCAGCTCTTCTGTCTTTTCTGTAAGCCTCTTCAAGATGACCCGTTCTGCAGCCTTGCTCATGGCTGGGAGGAGGCTGATGGGCCTGTAAGAAGACGGGAAAATTAGTTCTTTCCCTGGTTTAGGGATCATAATGACGTCGGCCGTTTTCCACCTGGCTGGAAAATGCCGTAACCTTAACATCGCGTTCACGATGTTGACTAGCGCCGCTACTCATTTCCTGGGTAGTTTTTTGAGAGCGATGTTTCCTATCTTGTCACATCCCGGAGCCTTTCTCGGTTTTAGGCTCCTAAGGATTTCCTTGACTTCCTCGGGGGTAGTCGGGCGGATGTGGTCGTCATCAGGCAGGCGGTGGATCCTACGTACTCTGCGTTCGACGTCGTCCACCCAGTCCTCGTCCTCGTCATCGAGCTCGTTCTCTCTACACTGCAGTTCTAGACTGTCGGCAAACGCCTCGGCTTTTTCCTGGTTAGTGTAGACGATCCCTCGCTCTCCGTGAATCGGGCGCATAGGCTTCCTCCGGTTTCGCAGGGCACGTTGGGTATTCCACATGCTTCTGTCCTGTGGATCGAGCGACTCAAGGTGGCGTTGCCACCCCTTCTGGCGGTGTTCTTGTAGGGCGGCTTTCACTTTTCGGCTGAGGACGTTATACTGCTTTCTGTCGGCGGGGAGCCTCGCCCTCTGAGCCCGTCTCTTGGCGCTTCTTCTGTCCCTTATCAGCTGCCTGGTGACCTCTGGTAGGTTCGCCATCGGTGCTGGGTGTCTTCTTACTTCTGTTTCTGTCGTGCTGGCCCTTATTGCTCCCAGGATTTGCTCCTCTAGGGTAATGACGGCCCTCTCAACGTCCTCCACGGTTTCTAGTCTGGGAATTTGTGCGATGTACTGCTGCAGGTGCAGCCGGTACGATTCCCAGTCCGTTCGTCGCTTCGTGAAGGTAGCGTTGTCATCACCCGCCTGTCCTCCTAGAGTTAGGAAGATCGGGTTGTTCTCGGTAGATCCCTCCGTTCTGGTAGTGATCTCCGCTTCGAGGGTCATCTCCTTTAGGATGGCTATATCCAGTACGTCTGGCCTGTGTCTGCCGTTGTCGAAGGTGGGCTGGTCCGGTCCTACCACCATCAGTTCGCCGGCGTGCTGTCCCAGGAACCGCAGCAGTTCTCGTCCTCGAGTGTTGGTTATGCCGCTGTTCCATTGCTGGGATTTGGCGTTAAAATCGCCAATTGCGACGACCTGTGTCTTGGCGGGCAGAATTGCGTCCAGGTCCCCCTCGGTAAGCGTGCTGCGGGGTGGCTGGTAGCATGAAACCACTTGGACGTCACCGTTTCGTGCTGTGGACACTACTACGGCGGTGGCATTCATGCTTTCTAGCTCAGGCAGTACCGTCGGATGATGGGCTATGGTCTTTTTAACGAGTAGAGCCATTCCTCTTACGGGTCGCTGAGGTATGTTTACCCAGTCCATCCTGTACGTGTGGTATCCTGGGAAGTTGATCTCCTTGGCCGGAGTCATCTTGGTTTCCTGCAGTGCCATGACGTCTATATCGTACCTGGTCAGGAGCTCTTCGACTTCAAGTCTCCTTTGTTGCAGGCCGTTTACATTCCAGGCCGCCATCTGCAGGAATTCCGGTAGGCATTTGAGCAAAAAATGCACTCATCGCTGAGCACATTTGTTGCATCTGTGCTAGCACCGCTGTGAGGTTTTTGGCCTCTGGCGATGCTTGTTGTTTTGAGGCAGGGACGGTGTTCTGTTCTGCTTTGCCCTGGGCTACTTTTGCGTAGCTCGTGCCTGGCGCTACGCCGCCCTTCTTTGTTGAGATCATCGTCGGCCTCTGTACCGGCCTTTGAGTGGCGTTGGCTGATTGCCTCAGGTATTTTGGACACCCCTTGTAGCTGACCGGGTGGGCCCCTTGGCAGTTCGCGCACTTGGCCGGTTCGTCTGCCTTCTTCTTGCATTCTGTCGTCCGGTGTGCCTCGCCGCATTTCACGCATTTCGGTTGCGCGCTACACCTGGATTGTCCGTGGCCGAAACGCTGGCAGCGGTGGCATTGGGATGCCGCTACCTTGGCTCTCTGTCTCTCTGTCCTTACGACTAGAGAGCAGCACCTTGTGACTTGGAGTATCTTGTCCTGGTCCTGTGGGACTAGGACAAGTACGAGGGGCACCTCCTGTTTCGTCCGTCTTGACGTCATCCGTTGCACCGCGGTGGGTGCGAAACCTTGGTCTTGGAGGTCTTCTGCCACCTCTGTACAAGTAACGCCGCTCGGGATCCCCCTGATGACCACACGTAGCTGCCGTTCCTCTGGCAGGGCGTACGTGTGGTACTCCCTTTTCTCGTTAGCGAACATCCTAGTCATCTTGCGATAATCCTCGGATATCGCGGGCTCGATGGAGATTCCCTCCGCGGTAACTTTAGCTTTGCTAAAGTTTATGCCGGTTTCGGTTAGACGACGGCTCACCGTTGTCCATGTCTCCTTATTTCTCAGCACTACCGGGGTATGCGCTGGCTTCTTGTTCTTGTTTGAGGGGCCTCGGTCTCCTCTTCCCTGGCGTTTTGTCGGGGGACGCTAGCCTCCTGCTGGGGGGCTCTAGATCCCGATCTGCTTCGTCTGGGTGGCTCAGACTCGGGGGGGCACCTAAGGGGCTCTTCAGCCACCTTCTTTGCCGCCTTAGGGGCCTCTTCGTCCGAGTCTGTATTGGTGGCGGGCGGGTTTTTCTTCTTCCGCGTTTGCGATTCTCCTCGCATCGCACGCAGAAGCTCTTCGTGCTGGGACTTTTGTTCCCTCTGTATCAGCTCCAACCTCTCGGTGAGCTCGTCGATTTTCTTCCTGAGAGTTTTGTTCTCCTCTGTGAGACGTTTTATCATCTCTTTGTCATCAATTGGGGTTGGGGTACCCCCTCGGGAGCTACCGCTCTGGGACGTTACGTCTTCGCTGTAGTCCATGCTACCGTCCTCCACGGTAACGTCGCTGTGGGTGTCCTGCAAGGGAATACCTATAATATTATGGGAAAAATTATGATTAATAACAGTAAAAATGGTGTCTCCAAGGGAGGGAAACTTTATTTATCTTTTATAGTACACCGTCTTGAAAAAGATGTGTGTACTTCCTCTTCTTAGAGAAATGTCGACGACACTAACTGTGGGGCTGCCACTTCACTGTGCACTTTCTTGGCTCGGTGGTACGTCTGCGCTCGGTCACCTCTCGATGCACACTGTGATTTTTGGCCAATGGACGTTGGTGTTGAACGCTATGACTTTCAAAAGCAACGAAAAAATAATCAGGGGCGTCCTTTTTTTATGGAAAACGGAAAGATATCAAGAAACCAGACCATTGTGAAACACCAAGTAAAAAAATATATATCTCGACTCATGCATATAAATATCCAGTGCATTAGGAATAAAATTAATGAATTGGAGGTAGTTAGGTAGTTGTTTGTAATGAGTCCATACCTTTTCACATTATATTTGTTAATGAACACTGTATAGAAAATTTTGATATTATTGAAGTTAACATCTATCGGTTCCCAAATGGAAGTCTTAATATATTCTTTAAAGTTATTGAAAAATTATTAAGTAAAATAGGTATAAGAAATAAAATAATACTTTGTGGTGACTTCAACATAAGATACATCTGACTGGTAATATTACATTAATAGATTTACTAAAAACATTTCGGATAGAGCAAACAATTTTTAAAAATACTCGATTATCAACTTGCATTGATAAAATCTATACAAACTTTTCAGTAAGCGACTACAACTCGAATAACCAAGAACCGCTTCTATCAGACCATTAAGTCAGGTTTTAGAGATACAGATACAAGCTAATAAAATATTGTAAGAGCATGAGAAATTAATCTCGCTTTCCCAGAAAAATTAGTGCACTTTGAAAATAAATACTCATCGAGAGTTGCGTGGTTTACGAATCATTTAAGACAAATGCGGGATCATTTACATTTTCTAAACGAAGTTTACAAACTGCATAATACTGAGTAAAATAAAAAAATCAGAAATGATTTCAAATCAACTTGTAAAAATGCTTTAAAAAATAAAAGAATCCTGTCAAATGATAACCACATAAAGAAATCTGGAAACCCTGCTAAAACTGTGTCTCAAGTGTCGCTGACGTGGAAGGTATATTTCCCAAGTCCAATAGCTTTAACATCATGTGTTATTATTATTTATTAGCCGTTACTCGAGTCCGAGTATAAAAATGTTACAGTCGATAAATTGTGTACAATAAAAAACAAGTGAAAGGTGTAGTCTATTGTAATTCCCATTCATCTACGGTGCACACGACTATGGCTATAGAGGCCAATTCGGGAGAGCACATGTCGACCGCAGTCGGGACAAACATAGACCTGGTTGGGTATTGGATTCGGCATTCTTACAGCAACATTTCCTTGATAGCTGGCCACAACCCCTCGCCATTCGGTTCTGTCCGCTGCAAGTTGTTCCCATTGCTCGTCTACAATACCGCAGGATTTTAGATTTTCATGGAGAGCGTCTTTGAACCTCTTTCGTTGACCGCCACGCCTTCTTCTACCGCTTAGCAATTCACGATAAAGTGTACATTTAGGAAGGCGGTTATCATGCATACGATGAACGTGACCTGCCCATCTTAGGCGTGCTCTTGAAATAAGCACCTCAATTGGAAGGCTGTTTGTTCTCCTGAGTACTTCCACGTTTGATATGTGATGGAACCAACGGATTTTCATCATACTTCTGAGGTGTCTTTGCTGAAAACGTTCTAATTCTTTCACATGACGACGGTAAGTGACCCAGCTTTCACATCCATATAGCAGTGTTGGAATGACAACTGCTCTGTAGACAGCCATTTTCGTTGACAAAGCAAGGTCGTGGTTGTCAAATACTCTCTCTCTAAGTCCCCAGAGTGCTCTAGATGCAGCGTTAATTCTATTGCGAATCTCGCTGTCTATGTTTGCTTTGTCATTAACAACGTTGCCTAAGTAATTGAACTGATCCACCACTTCAAGAGAATTTCCATTAAGTGTAATGTCTATTTGGTTCACTTGATGAGGAGTTGACATAATCTTAGTCTTTCCAATGTTGATTTTAAGTCCCAAGGAATCATAGCTCTGGGCATACACATCTAAAAGTTCTTGAAGCTCTTCCGGCGTAGAGGCTAAAAGTGCACAGTCATCCGCATACTGGAGATCACAAATGAATCGTGTGCGTGTCTTCGTGAAAGCTCTAAAGCGCCCTATGTTAAAGAGACCGCCATCAAAACGGTATCTGAGACCTATTCCTCTGACTGTCAGTTTGTTGTCAACAATAATTGTTAGAGCAGTGGTAAACAAATTAAAGAGTAGGGGTGCCAGGACACATCCCTGCCTAACTCCAGTGAGGGTTTGGAAAGGTTCGGTTGCCTCATTATTATACATAACCTGGGCGTTGTTGTTTGTATGCAGACTGCGACATACTTCCACAAATTTTCTAGGGATACCTAAGCGGAACATAATTTTCCAGAGCACTTCCCTGTCCACCGAGTCAAACGCCTTGGTTAAATCAATGAAGGCCATGTGAATTTCTCCTTGATGTTCGAGTGCTTTTTCTTGAAGCTGTTTAAGTGTGAAGATTAAATCCGATGTGCCTCGGTTTGGTCTAAAGCCACTCTGTGTTTCAGGAAGTAACTTTTCCATAACAGGTGTTAGCCTATTTGCCATCGCTTTAGTGAGTATCTTCCCTCCAACAGCCAGGAGAGCTATACCCCTGTAATTTCCACAGTCCGCAGCGCTCCCTTTGTTTTTGAAGAGGTTGATTAAAAGTGTATCACGAAACTCCTGCGGAGCTTGACCACTTTCCCACACGACATCAAACAGTTTTTTGAGGTAGGGTATGAGCTCTGACGACACAGCTTTAAAGATCTCAGCTGCGAGTGAGTCGGCGCCGGGAGATTTGTTATTTTTTAGCTGCCCAATGGCGGTTAAGATCTCTTCCGTTGTTAGTGGTTTATCTAAGTCTTCGAAGGTGTCATATTGAGGGATAAGATTTATAATATCGTGATCGGCTTGACTTTGCTGGTTAAGAATGTTAGAGTAGTGTTCTTTTCATCGGACTCTTATTTCCTGGTCTTCTTTGAGGAGATTTCCATTTAAATCTTTAATAGGGCACATATTTTTCCGACTGGGGCCGTACACTGCTTTTACTCCTTGAAAGAAATTTCTGTAGTCGTGTGAATCGGCGTACCTTTGAATTTCTCTGGCCTTGCTTGCCCACCACTCGTTCTTTATTCTTCTGATTTCGCGTTGCGTTTCATACTTAGATTGGGTAAAAGCTTCTGCTTTTGATGAGTCGTTGGGGTGGTTGATAGCGTTTTGGAAGGCAGTATGTTTGCGGTCAAGAAGTTCTTGTATAAAAGCTTCATTATCATTGAACCAGTCCTCCTGTTTTTTACTTGCTGCAGTGCCAAGAATTTCCTCACTCGCACTTTTTAAACTGTCTTTAATTTGTGTCCAGGTAGCAGCGACATCTACAGAATTGGTTTCTTCTAGTGCACTCAAATTCTCTTGAACTTTTTGCTTTAGCTGTTCGACGGTTTGTTGGTCACGCAATTTACTAATACAGAGACGGAGTCTACGTTTTACTTGAGTTCTTCGGTGTTTGGGTCTCATAACAATTTTCATTTTAGAGACAACAGGACGATGATCGGTCCAACATTCGCTATCAATGCGCGCCTTTGTAATTTGGACGTCCTTGAGATGCTTCCTACGTACGATAACATAGTCCAGTAGATGCCAGTGACCTGATCTGGGGTGACGCCAGGTGCCTTTAAATTTATCTTTTTGTCGGAAAATGGTGTTTGTTATAACTAGATCATGTTCGGCGCATTTAGTTAGGAGTAGTTGACCGTTAGCGTTCATGTTGCCCAAACCGTTCTTGCCTATGATGCCTGGCCAGGTGTCTGCATCTCTCCCTACTCTAGCGTTAAAATCGCCAAGAATAACGAGTCGTTCCGTTCTAGGTATTCTACAGAGGGTTTCTTCCAGCTGTTGATAGAAGCTGTCCTTGGTTTCGTGACTTGCATCCAGAGTGGGAGCGTAGGCGCTTATTAGATTTACCGCGTTGCCATCTGATAACTCATAGCGTAGCAGCATTAGACGCTCGGATAGGCCTTATGGTACTTGTGTTAAGTTGGATACAAGTTGATTCCGAACGGCAAATCCTACTCCATGTTGTCTTCTTGAATTGGTGGGAAGGCCTTTCCAATAGAAGGTGTAGTACTTTTCTGTGAGAGAGCCTTCCTCCAAAAATCGAGTTTCGCTGAGAGCTGCAACGTCAACATTGAGTCGGTGAAGTTCTCTATCTATTAGAGCAGTTCTTCTTTCAGGCCGATCGGTGCGAGTGCTGTCGTTCAAAGTACGAACATTCCAAGCGCCGTAGATGAAAGAATTAGTTTTCTTGGATTTAACTTGTCGGTGTTTTTTCGACATTCGATGAGGTGTCCCTGTGGGCACCCTCCCCCGGAGATCCGATCGGGAGGGTATTTTACCTCCGGATGATTTTGTCCCACTTGAACGCTCCATCATTTTTTTAAAGCCTTAATCGACTGAAAACGAAGCTGCATTTGAAGTTTTAGCTGGAGCAGGTATGCAACTGACCAGCTCGGTTGCGGAAGGCGGGTGGTGTGGTCCCATGGCACAGAAGGAGACTGCGACGATGGGGTAACCAAACGGTTCCAAAAGCAACCTTTGTGTGCGGTGGGTTATTTTTACCGCACTCTTCGTGAGAAGGTGGATGTGCTCACGGCAAAAGGTAAGGGTTATTCCGCCCTTACTCGGTCGTTAGAGCCTCGTTAGTGAAAACAGGGTGCACCAAGTTCAAATTGAACTCATCGCGAAGGTGAGGTTAACAATTGAGTAGGAGAGGCTATAACTTGCGCTTCACTACCCCATTACACATTATTACATTACATTACATTTACATTACATTATTACATGTGTATTGTACTACTGAAGTTACAAATATTAGATTTATTATGAACAAGCTCAATGCCATTCCTGTTAAACCAGTCATCTACTGTATGTGTATTGTTTTCAGATGTTCTAGGGATTTTTCACATTTTTTGTTTAAAATACCACCAGGATATTGCACAGTATTGTAGTACAATTTATTTATGAAATGGTATGAGCGAAAACTAAAAAATAACAGGATAAGCACAGAACCCAGTGGTAACTAACCATAGGTTATGAAACATCCTGTATATACCCCATATATAAATTTAGTTTTTTCCTATTTATATTTCCAAATTCAAGTAATTATTGCAGTTAATTCATTTCATTTTTACATTTATTTACTCGTTTAATATTGGACACAGTAAAGTTACCAGAATGCATTTTAAAATTATATTATTTTAAAGCAAAGTTAAAAGCTATAGTTTTAACTAAAAAGTTACATAAAATCGAGTCGAGTCGCAGGGTTTATTTATCGAATATTCAGATAAACGTCAAGTACTTCGTGTATTCCCATAGTATGGAATCACCTACACGTGTCTAGCTTAACCATAGAGAAAGACAGAGCTACGTCGTGTCGAATAATTATAATAGCGTTAAAATAAACATATTCCCACAAGAAACAAGCGGAGATGCATAATCCGGGTAGAAGGGTGACATCAGGGACCATATAAAAGAAGATCAGACCGTTCAGAAGGGGATTCATTTTTGTAATCCCAACCGAGTTACTTTGCAGACTTCGGTCTGCTGTACTTCTGAAATAAAATTATACTACGCTCAAGTTACTTTGCAGATTTCGGTCTGCTGTACTTAGGAAATAAAATTAAACCACGCTCAAGTTACTTTGCAGACTTCGGTCTGCTGTACTTAGAAAATAAAAATTAAACCACGCTCAAGTTACTTTGCAGATTTCGGTCAGCTGTACTTGGGAAATAAAGTTCCAATAACCATTGCATCGCAGTACTTCGTGTTCGTTGTACTTTCGTCGAAGACAATCACGGTTTAACGTACTTTTTATGAAGTGCCGTTTTAACGTCACAGAAATTCAACTGGCATAGATTTCTAAAGGTAATTGCTTTCTTATTTCGAGACTCTGCTTTATTATTTGCAATTGAATTCATATTCTGGTTACGGGGTGTTTAAAAAAAGGTTTAACTGACGCATTTGTGGTACTAAAAGAATATTAGTTTTTTTATGAAATACTAGCTTTGATTTTTAACTATATGGAATATTATATTACAGTTTATTCCGTTATGATTTCATTCACAAATTTTAATTCATAAATTTCATTTTCTGAATATTTTACTAGGGAAATTTGCGTTTGCAAAAAAACAAGTTTATATTCACGAACTATATATTTAGAGTTATGCAATAACAAGATACTTTTCATAGACTCGTCAATACTTCATGTCAATAATTATTCTGCAATTTGTATAAAACAAATAGTGGACCTTCGTTTCCCCCACGCCTCATGTAAGGTTTTTCAAGAATGCTTTATATTTAAGGTACACTAGGAATGTTTTCCTACTGTAACCACAAGGTTGTCTGATTGTTGACCATTTTATCTACAATGAAATATTATAGTTACATGAATTCGGCGTACTTTGCGTTAACAAAGGTTTGAAACATTGACTACGGCCAATTGGCTAGTTCTGTTCTCCAATAGGGTTCAGCTACAACGAGGGATATGTCAATATTTCAGGCAGTTGCCTGGTCACTTGTTTCGATTGAAGGGTGATGCAACCGCACTTTCTTACCTTCGCGGATTCGCGGCTTCATATGTTTGACAATCATAGGCAATCTTCTGGTTGCTTTTCTATTTAATTACTATAGGGAGATTTCCCCAGCAGTATTCTAAAAGATTTTACGTGAGTGTAAATTCTCACCTCTGCAAGATTAATATGATTATCTGAACGATTGTTCCTACTCTAAGTTTAATCACTAAACTGTGTATAATTAAAGGATATTTCCTCAACACTATGATATGTTACACGAATATTTAATGGTCGTTTTTCAACTTAATTTTGACAATGTCTAAACATGACATGATTCTTGTCCCTTGTTTTGCATTCGATTCATTATTTGGCTAGTGCTAACAACTTTAGTTACAAATCATTATTATCTAGCGATTGCTAACAACTTTATTTAATTATAAATCACTATTATCTAGCGATTGCTAACGACTTTATTTAATTATAAACCATTACTATCTAGCGATTGTTAACAGCTCTAATCATGTTATTATCATTTACAGACTATTGTCACAACTGTTCAAAACAAGTATTGTCTGGCCGATAGCCGTGTTGTTTGAGATGCGAGGTGGCAATCGCTATTAATCACACGAGTATCGTGCCACTGGGTTCGAATCCCGGCTCCGGCCTTGGCACCGTCGGAGGAAATGGTTGTCTAATTTCTGTGTAGTTTAATTATTAATTATTATGTACATAGACTATTGTCACTGCTCTTATTCTTGTCTATATTAATTTCTCAATGTAGGCATGTGATATGTTTATTCAGGCATTTGCCACAACTCTAATTACTATTAAAATGACACAGCATACTTTTGTATAAGTTCTTGTTATTGCATCAAAACACTCAGCATATCTATAGTATGGTCATTACTATAGCAGCGCAGATTTTCCTATTATAATATTTAGACAATTGTCTCAAATAATTGGATTACTTTTGATTTCATGTTCGACCATTGTTGCATCAATTTGTATAAAATAAAATGGGTTTTTTTTACTATTTTTTCCCATCAATAATTGTCTTTTCATTCACCTTTACCTTTTTCTTCATATAAGTAATAAACTAAATAAATGGTTTTGTTTCAAAGCAAAATAGAAAACAAACCTCAACTATAAATGTACAGTGCAACCTTGAGTAATAAGATACTACATAAATAACATATATAATTAACTAAGTCTCTCAATTAATAGACAGTGTGTTCAAGTTTTACCAGGTATTTCAATTAACAGAGTGATTAATTTTTATCAGACAGAAACAAGTAATATTAAACTTTATATAAAAGAACCTGGGGA
Organism: Leptura quadrifasciata; assembly: GCA_963675555.1. Classification (NCBI taxonomy): domain Eukaryota; kingdom Metazoa; phylum Arthropoda; class Insecta; order Coleoptera; family Cerambycidae; genus Leptura; species Leptura quadrifasciata. The sequence goes on from OY776677.1 coordinate 46,371,532, forward strand.
AATTAAAAAAGGGTTACTACACACACACAACGTAATTAAGGTCCTACACTAACAAAACTAGACGATCACGCAAATGGCCAATCTTATTTGTTTATCCTTCAGATAAATAAATAGTAATGAATTTACTGGTGACGTGATTTCCAGGATTTCATTTGTAATTAATTGGGGTGGGCTTCGACCTCTTCAGTTATTAACGTGAGGGCCAATTTTATTAATGTCTCTGATGTAAATTTACCTATTAGAAAATTATTTAATGCCCTTGATATGTTATATGGTACACGAAAGTTATGAACCATTTTTTCGTTCAATAAATCTAAACTTACTGTGTTATATGCACCTTTAACGACTATAAAAATAGGGCTGACAAATATAAGTTTTTGAAAAATTATTTTGTATATCCACTACAATAGTAAAAATGACACTTACAGATGCAAAACTCATTCTGAAACCGAATTGATTATTTGGAAAGAAAACAGTTTGAAGTTTAGTATATTATATATAGTATATAGTATATGGTATATAGTATATGGTATATAGTATATGGTATATAGTATATGGTATATGGCATATGGTATATGGTATGTGGTATATGGTATACCGTACATGGGATATGGCATATGGTGGTGCCATTCCCACACCCACCCTATTATTAAGGGGAGTAAAAAATTTATTTGGGATTTAGTGTGTATACGAGAAGCAAGAGCCTTTAAAATTTATTTTGTTGTTAGCCACCCTCACCCTATTATTACAGGAAGTAAAATATTACATTGGGATTTAGGGTGTATAAGACTTGGATAAAAAATCTGGATGTGGAAGTAGTGATTCCTTGGGCAGCGGTTTTTAAATTTAAGAATGATATAGTTTGCATAGTCAACATCTGCGTTTATATCAAGAAATAGCGCGGCAAATTTATTATCTATGTCTAGATAAACATACATTTTTTGTTCAAGTTCTAAGCTAATTCAGTGGTAATGATACTAACAGTTAGTATATAGCTGGTTGGTTTCTAGTAATCGCATATTTTCCAGCAATTATTGAAATATAACTTTTTTGATAGCTCAGTGGCAGAGCGCCTAGCTTTTTCACATTGAGCATACTTAACGAAGCATACCTGCAAAGTCATTTTCCATTATAAAATAAACCTAAGAAGCGATTCGGATCCCACTGTAAACTGTAGAGCCCCGTCTCATTACTCAGAGAAATATAGATCTCCTAAACTTAAGAGGATTGTTCAGGTAACCTGGAACGCCGTTAAACGCATTTTTAAATATTTTCAATTGCCGTGGAAATAATTTTTCCTAATTTTAGAGCTTTTGAAAACTGCCAAACTTTTAAGAAATATTCAGTAGAGCTCTTATAATACTAGCTAATGGGAATTTACAGAATCTTATGAGATGTGCAAATATTTCGTCCACACTATGTTGTAGAAATAAATACAGGACACTACTATATTTTTATCATTATAAAAGTCAGTATCACACAGTCAATGAAGATAGAGTATATAGTGTATTTTATTATTTTGTTTCCACAATATTATAAACTATTACAGAGTAACGGGTCTCTCAATCAATTATTTTACTTCAATCGATTATTTTACTAACAAAGTTTTTAATTTTATATTATTGTATTTACTGATTTTTCAGAACAGGTTCTATAAACTTTGAAGTGATCATAATGTGTATAATAATAAGCTGGAAGTCTACACATTAGTGAGTCATTATTTTTAAAGTGTCTCCTCAACTTATTTGATATGCAAGTAGGTAAATTATTTCCGAAAGTATCTACAATATCTATTTTATTACATAATTCATCATTTTTTAAATACATTTATTTGGAGACGAGCTACCTCCGACCAGGAAATTCACCGAACCTTTTCTCTGGAGGGCTGGACGGTGTAAGGCCAGTTCGGCGAAATATATATCTACACATATATGTACATACATCAACGCTCTCTCTCATCATTTAATTTAATATTTATTTTACTTTTTTCCTCCTAGCGTCTTTTGCGTCTCATGGTTTTAATTTTATTATGTGATTCGTTTATCTGTTCTTTGCTAATATGATAGACAGAATGGTAGAATCCATAGCGTATTGTATATCCGTGTAAATGATATAAAAAATAAAGCGTGTCTAAGTTACCTCTTTGCTCTCTATATTAGGCGAGATATATCTTACCGCTTAAGATCACGAAGAAAATATGTAATGAACTGCTTCGAATTATTGTATATTGAAGAATATTAATTGTTCTTGATTGTAAAATTAATTATTTGAGAATAATTGGAGCACACAGTTAAACAAGAGGGAAATAAAAGTGTATGAGTAATTTCAAACACTAATAGTATTTCAATAGTCTAATTTGAATGTAAGTAATGATATATAAATTACAATTTTTTGAGAAACAACGCCAAAGTTAAAAATAGGAGAAAGAAGAAGTAAAACATAGATATTATGTATCTTAATTGCTCAATTGTCCTGTAGGACTCCACAGGGGATTATCGCCCGAAACGAAGATTCATTAGATAGTTAGAGAATATTGAATTACAATCTTTTATTCAGTTTCATGTGTTATTTTGTGGAGAATATACAATTTAAATTGCATTTAACCCCTCCATAGCTTCCGATATTTACCCTAAAGAGGAAATAATAATTCGTATGAAAAATTATAAAAAAAATAAGTTCTTTTTTTATATTTTAAATATTTAAAAAAGTGTGCTTTTTTAGGATTTAAAGGTTTATTAGAACTCTACACGTGTTCAAGGTTATTAAACTTTTTTTCAAGGGTAGGACAAGTACCAGATGTATTTTTCTTTAATACTTTGAAAAATTAAAAAGCATTTTTTTATATATTTGAAATATTCAATAAGTGGCACTTGCAGGATTAATTCAATGTAACAAGTTTTTATTGAAATGTTCTATAAAACAAAAACTGAATTATGGTAACAATATACAAATAAAAGTGTGGCGCGCAAATTTTATATAACAAGAACCGGACAGCCATCTATCATTTTTATTTTAGTATAACAATTCATTTTTTCCTTTTCAATACATATCGATAAAACCATGTTCTTTATATTTTGTTAGTATTACTGCAGTTTCTACACTCGAGGTACCACTTTCAAACGATCGTAAAAACGAACAAAATTATAAGTCAGTAATAAGAGTATATTTTTATGTTTTTACATATTGTCATAATTAACCACCTATCACAGAGGTTTAATATAATTTAATACTTTTTCCTATTACTCTTGATGTATTTGCAGACATTTTGTAACTCATGGCATTGATCGAATTGCACAGCACATCTGACGGCGCTACACCATCTGTCCACCTTCCGTTTGTCGGATTCAGTTTTGTCAATTTTCACCAAAGTTAAGAGTTTTTTTTGCAATTATAAATATCTTACCGACGGGAAACGGTAGCTCAGTGTGCTAAAGCGTCTGGCTAGAAAAGGTGGTTCAAGAGGCACTGTTACGCTTTACTAAAAAGCATGGTACGGCCCTCTTTTAAAAATCGACAATAACATTATACAGGAAAAGTAGAGTCAAGTATCTGGGGGTAACCTTAAATACTCGATTCAGATTAGGACCTCACGTAACACACACACAGGTGCACTCCTATAGCTGAACTACACAAGAATACAAAGACTCCTCTTATGAGAAAATATACTTTACAGATACGGCGCAAAAATTTTTCTCCAACAAAATTCAGCTATCGGAGATTACACGAGACATAACAGACAGACGCCGACAGTGCCGACACAACGACCCCCTCCCCCATGCTCATCGACTTATACACCAAAATTTACCTATTTATGATACAATAGACTGACAATATCTTACTATACTACTAACTATACATAACTCTCACATACAGACAAACTACTCTTCTTTCCTTCCCCTTCCTTTCATCCCCTCTTCCTATGCTTTCTTAATACCCTTGCACTTCGGTACGCCAGAATAAACTTTAATTTTATACCTGTAAATATTTTATTGTACATAGACATGTTATTCTAGAATACTTTTTGTTTCAAATTTTTATTCTCGCACCCTTAAGTAGGTTTTTTATAAATTATTTCCTACAGTAATCACACGTAATTCACTAGTAAACAAAATGTATCGTTAACTGTCACATCATAACTGCATTGCAGATATACAAGGAAAATTAGTTTAAACTATTATTAGGAGAGCAGCAAAGTAAAACAGAGAAATTAACTTAACTTCAAGTATTTCAATACAACTGTCTTCCAACGACGGGTATATATGCTCCTAACACTTCGTTGTATTCCCGGTGATATAAATTACTAAATTGTTATTGTATTCACCTTCTGAATATATATACAATGTACACACGCAATAAATGAAATGCTATGGTTAAGAAATGAATTATATATAATTTTGAATAAAGATATTTAAATTGGCAAAAATTGGCAAATTGGCTAGCAAACTGAGCATGCCTAGCGAAGTAGGTTCGATTCCCGCAAGGCGAAACAATTTTTCATTAAAAAAATAACCCCAAGAGTGGTTCCGAGTCCACAATAAACTATAGGGCATCGTCTCTCTTTACCTAGCACAAGATTCTTGAGACCTTCCAGGGGGTTACTTCGGTAACTTGAGAGGCGGTTAAGAAAACATTTCAAGCTACGTTTATTAATTTTTGCAAACAGTGAATTTGGAAATTTATTGTGGAGTTAATGATGACTATTAAATCGGTTTATTTTTAGTAATATACTCTATATACTTACCAGGGTTATCAATGGGTACAATTTTATTTACTGACCTTGATAAAAAGCAGTTAACCTTTAAAAGGTCAGCGTCCGGTCTAACATTTCTTTTCGATGATTTATTGCTCATTATATCTTCAAGGAAGTGCCTCTGGCTCTTCCTATTTGGCAATGATTACGATATCTAGCTTTGCTTTGCATTCAGCAATTGCTGTATCTTCGTAAAGTTACTTATTATCTCCAACAAGACCTCTCCTACGCAAAAAATTCCCATGAAAATGTTTTCCCCTGGTTAAAATTTTAGGTCCTTCTCTTATTTTGGAAGCATTATTTGTGTATAAAATTTGGCTCTTGTGAAAGAAATATGTTTCGATTCCAGTACCTCACCCCAGCCCATCGAGAAGTTAGTTTTACTTCTGAATAAAATATTTAGTGTTATTTACACAGATCTGCTATATATTTTTAAATATGCTTTTATTAATGATATTATTGAACGATGTTCCTTTATTAGGAAACAAACATAGATGACGGAAAAAATATTGCAAAAACTAAATAACTTTTGTTAATAATTAAAATGAGTATGGACTAAAAGCAAGTAGACAGTTAAGTTGTTTAGAATGAAATCGTTCGAAAGATTTTTTTTTAGTATTCATTTTAGAAATTAGCATTTTTCTACGGTATTTTGTAAAAATATCTCTAATTCTTAAGGTCGCATTGCTCCAACAAATTGAAAATTTATAGTGACTAAAGAGCCCCGTCATAATCGGAGTAAGGATAGATTTTGAGAGAAATTTTAACATTCACGACGAAAAATAAATTTGTTTTCGTGAAACTAAGAATAATATACGTCGAATAGATGGGAGAACCCTTTTTTCACGAAAAAGGGGCAAATTGGTCATTTTTATGGGTGGTTTTCGGTTTTAATTGATTTTGAAATCTTTAAAATGCTAGTTAAGAAACGAGAATGGTACCCTTTTATTGTTTTGTTCAAGGAACCTTCAGTTCAAATTTCGATATGTGTGTATACATATACACATATACTGAAGAAACATAAAAAATTGAATTATGTCTACCTTGGCCAAAATTCTACCGAATTTGATGAAATTTTAAATGAAAAATATATATTACCAAAAAATAGCCTGCTAAATTTTAGCAAAAAATATCCAATAGTTTGGCTGCAATTCCATTTTTAGTTCAAATTCCACAAAATTTTCGAAACGTTCCCCAGTTTGTCCAAACTTTAGGAGTCCGGTCCGGTCCACTTTGAGCGGCACGCTTCAGTTTAACTTTTTATGCTAATTATCGAAATGTAAACAGTCTCGTATATGTTTCTTCCCAACTATACGGGGTTTTAAACATAATATTTTTAGTCGCAACTCCTCTATAAAATTTTACTATAAAGAACGTTACCAGACTGCAACCAACAGCTACTCTCCGGGCTATGTGCCCCGCCGCGCGCTGAATTACAAGTTACAAGTCTGGCGCGTTAAGTGTAATAATTACATATTACCATCAAAACGCTAATGCTTCAATTGCAACAAACACCAGCCGAAAGACTGATCCTACTTAAAGGAGCTCTCTTGCCAGCTGTCACACACCACTTGCAGACTGCAGTTTCGAGCTGTTGGCTCTCGTCAGTGCAAGGTAGGCATGCGACGACCGGCTCGAGGATCCTTTGACTATTTGGTACATCCCGGTATTTTTACAATAGCGACATGTAAAATAGTCAGCAGGCGCCATCTAGCACATTTGAACTGTACGGGGTTGTATATTTACTTACAGCTCGTGGGTTATAAGTGGATATTATGTACCAATTTTATTTTTCAAGTAAAAGCGACGCACAAGCAATACTTGCAGCTTCTTCGATGTCAATCTCAGTCAATTTTATCAGTGCTCATTCAAAATATTGCAAAATAAAAATAGAGCTTGTGCATGTCAAACTTGACTTTTTGTCTATTAAATTTTCTTTTGTTAAGTTCTAGACTATACGTAATTATGAATAGATATAAAATTTCAGTTTGACAGATCATTGTCAATAATTCAATTTCATTTCCTCAGGAATTGCAAAAAAGATTTACTAATCGCGAACAGGTGATTTTTCAGGCCTCCAATACTTAGGAAACCTCGGGCCTACGGGTTTCGATTTTTCAAACTGCATTCTCAACCTGAAAAATATCACTTATAGTTCTTGGTACGCAATATACTGTTATACTATTAGTGATCAAAGAAATAAAAAGTGTTCTAGACATTCTAGTAATTCTAAACTTGCCGTCATTATCCCTGTTTTTGTTATTTTAAGTTTATATTTTCAGATATTGGATTTTAGAGCAGCACGAAACGAATTTCAGTACAGTTTTCTCAGTTTTCTGATTTAGTTACTGATTACATTACAGTATATGTCTGTACTTATTTGACGGATTCAAAAAAACATAACAATGCCCAAAATAATTATGTAATATTTTGTAACCTCCAATTTCAAATATTGTTTTACTCTTAAAATAAATTACCGGCTTTAATAAATCAGCTGTCTTAGATTGTTGAGCAATTGAAATATCCAAAGTAGATACGCATAGTTTCTAATTATTGCGAAATTTTTTTACAGTAATCGAATTTCTATCTTTATTGGCTTACAAAACAGAACCACCAGTATAATATTAATTAAATCAGTTTCAGCGCTTTAATATTCATGAAATATATTTCAGAAAATTAAATTGTCTTTGAAGATTTAGTTTTCTCGTAACATTATCTAATTTCCTAACAAGTAATAAATTATGCGTGTGTCAGAATCTTTGTAAAACAGCTGTAATTTTATGGGTATTGCAAAGATATTCGTTTTCGGAACAAACACGTTTAAATTGATTTAATTTATTGATATTAGAATTTAAATTTTTATTATTAAAATTTTATTACCACAAAAGGGCCAATTTAATAATATGAATATTGGTGGCTGATTTAAATGTAGTTTTGCGATAATTGTTCTGGGGTCTTAAGCGGTCGGTCGAGAAGTCTACACATGCAGGCGTATCGTTTCAAAAAAGACAGGTAGAAACTGTAATAAAAACTCAAAAGGATGTGCTAGAACACGGCTAGAGGGTCAGAGCAGGAGCCGGAGCAGTGTTCAGTTTAGGGGTGAGGGGTAATGAGAGTGGTGGGAGGTAATTAGGAGGCGGAGTTTAGGGGGCGGAACGTTAGAGGGCGGAACGTTATTAGAGGGCGGGATCTAAGAGTAGTGGTGGGGGAATTGCAATGGTGGGAGGTAATTGAAATAGTGAAAGGTAATTGAAGTGACGTGACAATTAGTGTGGTGGGTGGTAATTATAGTGGTGGGGGTAATTAGAGTGACAGGTGGTAATTAGAGTAGTGGGAGAGCAATTGTAGCATAATTAAGTATAATTACAATAACAACAAGTGTAATTACAGTAAAGATAAAGGTAAATGCAGTAACAATGGTGGTAATTGCAGTAACAATAAGGACAATTAATGGTAATTGCAGTAACAGTAAGGGTGATTACAGTAACAATAAGGGTAATTGCAGTAACTTTAAGGGTAATTGCAGTAACAATAATGGCAAATACAGTAACAATAAGAATAATTGCAGTAAAAATAATGGTGAATAAAGCAATTATGTTCGCCCATCCGTATGTCCGTTTGCTCACCTGTTCGTTTATCTGCCCACCTACTCGTCCGTCTGACAGTCATTGCATTGTCCTATTGCACAATTATAATATCTGTGTGTTTTTTACAATGTCATAACAAACATTCGCTCTTGCTTACATACTTAAAGTTACAAAATTATTTTACCTGCCTGATCTTTAGGAATATCTTGTACTGATTTATGAGTTGAACAATTGCGACCTACCTCCCTTATCTTTATGCCGATCAACAATTACAACAAAACTTATTTTACCTGCCTTATCTTTATGCCGATCAGGAATTATTTTACCTGCCTGTCTTATTTACAGAGATTTTTATGGTCTTTAGTTTATGAAAAGGAGCATTGGATTGTTATTTTTTAGTGAAATATTGCAGTGCATTTCAGTATCCTATATTATTTGTCTTATGATTGCAATTATCTACGTCAAGGGTACTTTATGGTTTGATTTACATTATAAGATGAGGTAAGGATGTTTTGTATTGTCTGCGCCATAATGAAAATATCCGTTACCCATCAGGAGGAGTCAATAGATTCACGTAACAATGTCCAAATAATCTCAATTATGTCGCACACTTTTACACTATCGGGTCATTCAAACATTCTTAGTGAAGAATTTTATCCTATTGTTGCAGATTATTTACTTCAAGGCTTTGATTTGTATTATGAGAGTAGCCTGTTTTTTATGATAAACATCTTTATGTACTTACTATTTTGGATCTGAAAACTTTATAAATGCATCTTGGCATCATAAGTGGAATGGATGTAAAATGCTATAAAGCGTACTATTGCGCTGAGGGTTTAGCTTGATGTTAATTAATAGTTTGTCTATTTTTTTGTAGATAGCTGCAGTGTTTAAGACTACCCTGTGTTGTAACATATGCAGCAATATCAACTTCAACCATCGTCAGAGGATCACATACTTCTTGTATATCTCAATGTAGGCAATGATAGCGCTATCATTAACATCTAGGACCGCTATTAATTAATATTGCCTGGTTAATAAAGATATTAAAGAATTTTTCAGGACGCTGTAAGAGGATGTTATGATTGACGCGACCAAAGACCTTCTTTATATTGCTATATTTTGTATGTAATGAAATAAACATGTGGTAAATGAAACTGGGAGGAGGTATATTTAATGTATTATACAACGCGATGTTTCATTGTATTGGTAATGTTATTGTTAACTGATTCTATATCTGGAAATATAAAGAAAGGCATACTTGGACCAAAAATATTTATTGAGATATGATATATAAATTGCAATATACCGTACGTTTCCCAAGTTATGTTCCATGTCATGCTAGTCTCCCAAATCCCTCTGCCGAATTTTAAGAATAGTTAAGGGTGATTAAAAGTAAAAAATAAGAACAAATAAGGACAATTAAGGTAAGAATAAGGATATCCCGACACCTTGCACATGTAATCAAGAACGAATTTTTGTTATGACATGGTAAGAAAATACACGGGTACTATAATTATGCAACAGGACAATGCAATGTGTCGGACAGACCATCAGGTGGGCAAACGGACATACGGATGGGCGGACATAATTGCTTTATTCACCATTATTTTTACTGCAATTATTCTTATTGTTACTGTAATTACTATTATTGTTACTGCAATTACCCTCATTGTTACTGTAATTACCCTTATTGTTACTGCAATTATCCTTAATTGTCCTCATTGTTACTGAAACTATCCTTATTGTTACTGCAATTACCCTTATTGTTACTGCAATTACCCCCATTGCTACTGCATGTACCTTTATTTTTACTATAATTGCCCCTATTTTTGCTGAATTTATCTTCACTGTTACAGCAATTACCCCCATTGTTACTGTAATTACACTTAATTATATTTAATTCCCTCCTCCTGCCACTCTAATTACCCCCCAGTTACGCTAATTACCACCCACCACGCTAATTGCCACCCACCACGCCAATTGCCACGTCAATTCAATTATCTCTCACTATTTCAATTACCTCCCACTACTACAATTGCCCCTCACCGCTACTATTAGACCCCGCCCTCTAACGTTCCACCCCCAAGCCCCGCCCCCTAATTACCTTCCGCCACTCTCATTACCCCCACCCCTAAACTGAACACTGCTCCGGCTCCGACTCCGGCTCCTGCTCTGACCCTCTTTCATAAGACATCTAGTCATATGTCAATGTTTTCTTAAGAAAAATTTTTTTTCTTAAAATACTTTCTTAACCGCTTCTTAAGTTACCGAAGTAACCCTCTGGAAGATCTCAAGGATCTTGTGTTAGGTAAAGAGAGACGAGACCCTACAGATTATTGCGGATCCTGCACTACTCTTGAAGAACTTTTTTTAAAGAAAAATTCACACACTTCGCTATGCATACTCAGTTTGCTAGCCAGATGCTTTAGCTCACTTACTTACCGTATAATAAATTTAGTATAAAATAAATAATTTAGCTAAGTCTACATGATCTTATTGAGACAGCTTGGAATTAAACAATATTACGGGATATTATGAATATATTAGTACTTGAAATAAATAACAGAATTGTACAGATTTTTATTGTCTGCTCCTCGTCTACAGTCAACATGGACTTGATCCATCTGTCACGTGAACATGTGGGTAGGACTAGAAGCTTAGCGCTTTTGATTTATCACATTTTTATCGTATTATTTGTACATGACGGTGCGGTGCAATCAGGCATGCTTCGATTGCAACAAACATCAACGGACCACCAGCGTTCTGTTGGTAATATGCAATTATTATACTTAACGCACCAGGCTTGTAACTTGTAATTCAGCGCCCGGCGGGGCACATAGCCCGGGGAGTAGCTGTTTGTTGCAGTCTGGTTGCGTTTCTTATAGTAAAAGAAGGATTTTATAGAGGAGTTTGTGACTGAAATATTGTTTTAATATTCTGCCCTCTAGAAGCACATTTTAGCTATGCTAGGTCTAGTCAGGCTATTTATTTTTCGATTGCAACAGACACTGGAGCGCTAGATGGCGCCTGCTGATTGTTTTGCATGTCGCTATCTTAAGAATACCGAGATGTACTAAATAGTCGAAGGATCCTCGTGTCGGTCGTCACATGTCTACCTTGTACTGAGGAGAACTAACAGCTCGAAACTGCAGTTTGCAAGTAGTGTGTGATGACTGGCACGAGAGCATCTTTAAGTAGGATCAGTCTTTCGACTGGTGTTTGTTGCAATCGAAGTATTAGAGTTCTGTTGGTAATATGCGATTATTACACTTAACGCGCCAGGCGTTCGACGGGGCACATAGCCCGAAGAGTAGCTGTTGGTTGTAGTCTGGTTACGTTTCTTATACTAAAATAAGGATTTTATAAAAGAGTTTGCGACATAGAGTATGTTAGGTGGTAGATTGTTTAGATGTAGGTATAGTCGAGTTCATCTATTATCAGCACTCAAAAAACGCAACAAAAACTTTACGATCTCATTAAAATACCGGTACACAAAGTGATTCGCTTACCTTTATAAGCTTTTAGTATGCATCGGCTTGTTTGGTGAGAGCATGCCGCCTGACGCAACGGCGATAATAATTAAGTCGTAAAGTATTTTTTGCGTATTTTGAGTACTGATAATAGATGAACTCGACTATATATACAGTTAAAATGAGAGGCTGATAATTGAACTATAAACATAGGAAATGTATTAACAATTATTTTCACTTTGTTAGATGCCATTTTGAACACGTCATTCTTAATACTTGTCGTGCATTGCAGAGAGTGATATCGTGAAAATTATATATCTGTAGGCTGTTTCTGAAGAAACAAAACCGGTCCTAATTTCATTAATAAAACTGTCACGGAACAGGTTTTTCTTAGATATGCTGCCTTTTTATCATATTTTTTATTTCAGCAATTTGAAATAGTATCCTTCTTTTTGACCTTAGAGCAACTAAAGTAAAGTGTAACGTCAGCATGCCTCAATTTCGCCCAATCTGATGAAAGAAAGAAACTTGCGTTGGAAAAGGATGAGAGAGCTTCCCTGGAAGAGTTGAGAAGAGTACATTTTAGAGGGTCATGTTTTGCATAAAATTATTTTAATTTGCAATTTATGCATTTCTTAAAACTGAGATTTATTTCTGTTTTTCATATAAAATTTAACTCATGTTGCTTAATACATTCACGCTACCTTTCACTTTACCTTCGCAAAATATCTCCGGATCTAAATTAAAGGTCAGCATTGGTATTTGCCTACTCAACATTTACATTTATTGTTAGGCTTAATACCAAAGAGTCTTGAGTTCGAATCCTGGCTAGGATATGGATGTGGCGTTTTTAATGCGTTACTGAGTTGGTAGCAGTAGACTAGACGAGGTTGTGTGAGAGGTAACACAGCTAGTCAGTGTAGCACCCCTGAGTTTCGAGTCTCGGCTACGTCAGATAACAATGTGCTAGGGAATGGTCGTTGTGTAGTTGTCTACGTATTGGTAATTTATACCACTATGCAGCGCCTCTATAGAACTTCGTTGCGGTATAATATCAAAAATATAAGGCGGTGTAGATGTAATTGGCGCAATGTATTGTCGCATGACTGTATGACTGGTGGTCGAGAGGTGAGCGCACTTGCCTCTCACCCAAAAGTTCCGTGTTCGATCCCCGGTCGTGGCAGTGGAAAATACTGTGAGAGGGATTTTTCCACTATACACGGATATTGGGTGTGTGTCTCTTGTCTCTAAATGTGTAGCCCCCTCCCACACAAGGCTCTTCTAGAGCCTTCCGGGATAAAGGGGGTCGTATTTACCTGTGGTGTTATTTATATTTATGTAAGGAAGAGAACCGCTACTCTCGGGTATATTCTAAAGTATGATGTTGAAAAAATCCACTTGAAATTATGGCAACACTTCCCTAGTGTATACAGTAATTGTATGATTTACAAATACAACAGCATTTTGAAGAATTTGAAATCGTTGGTTGATAATAGAGCGCCCTAAATGGGCTATTTTCAATTTTTCATAATTCTATATCCAGTGTCACTCACGACGATTTAATCATTTTGAATTACCTCTGCCGTATCCATTGTGCGCCGAAGATACCATTCATCGTATTTTATAAATATTTTTTTCTGAAAGTGACAAAATATGTACTTCATTAAAAGTAAGAAGATATGAATTTGCCACAATTTAACAATTAAGTATAGATAAAATTACTAAAACGCTATTTAAAAATGAAGCATACCCGCAGAAAATCAGCTGTTATTAAAAATTAACACATAAATAAAATTCTACTAATATCAATTAAAATTTTTAGAAATGATGATAAATAACACTAAGTATGCCAAGTCAAACTAGATTTCTTTACTATTGAAAATCTATTTTATAGACCTTGAATTATTTCGACACTGCTTATACCTACTATATAATTTCTTAGGTATACAGTTATCCAATTAACATTCATTTTAAAGTTATATTTTCACATACTCTTTCACTTGGGCGATAATTATTAATTTTACTTTGTTTAATTAATATTCAAGAATTTTGTAGAAATAAATTCCAGCAGTTTGCAACATTGTGGTATGTAATTTCGCTTTTACAGCTCCTTTACGCTTGCAACTCAATTATACATATAAAATCGTGATGTAATAAGTTAAGTGTAAGTGTTTGCTTTTGGATTACTGTCCACTGTGAGTAAATACAGATTATACGATTGGCAACCATGTCCGTTTGTTTAATATATGAACATTATTTTGTACAATAAAATATTGAAATATTTACATGGGAGCACTTGTCAAAAGTATAAAAAAGTCAACAGCAATATTTTGGCAGTAGCGCCGCGCGCGTAGTATTATATATTAAGCCCACCCCCTGCCCCCAACACTGCCAATGTATACTACAAGCTAATTTTCTATGTGACTTCCCCGCACCCCCTAAGCATCCATCTTGTTTATCCATTTGACTATAATGCTTTACGATGAACACCATAACCTTTGCTTAAACCAAACTGGAAGACAATAACAAAAATCGCTTTACCGTTATCGTAGTCCCCTGAAACTTCTGACTAGCTTTACTTTCTGATACAGATTAAAAATTCATGATATCGTGTAAAGCTCAAGCTCATTCTTACCGTTATTTATTTTATTTTAACAGACTAAGATTTCTCCTGGTAATGCGCATTGATGGTAGAGAATAAAATATAACAAAAATCGCTTTACTGTTACCATAACAAAATACAGATTAAAAATTTATGAAATCGTGTAGAGCTGATTTTTACACTTATCCATTTTAACAGACTTTTTTTTCTATTTTTCCTATTTATATATACTGATAGATGGTAAGGAATAAAATATTACCGGTCAGAAATTTCTAAAATCGTGTAAAGCTTGTTTTAAACCTGATTTATTGTGAAATATATTTTATTAATACATAATGATAGCCAAAAGCAAAATATTGCAGGTTATAAATTGTTGAAATCATGACAGTTAATGTTTCAACATTGTTTTCATAACAATACAACCAAAAATCCGTTACTACAACAAAATACTGATTATAAATTTATGAAATCGTGTAGAGTTATTCATTTGACTAAGTTTTATCCTATTTTTCCTATTATAGTTGGGAAGAAACATATACGAGACTGTTTACATTTATACTCCCATAATTAGCACAAAAAGTTAAACTGAAGCGTGCCGCTCAAAGTGCCGCGTTTTTTGTTATACCCACAAGCCGACCGGACTCCTAAAGCACACGCTTCAGTTGAATTTTTTGTGCTAATTATGGAAATATAAACAGTCTCGTATATGTTTCTTCCCAACTATAACATACACTGATAGTTGGTAAGGAATATAATATTACCGATCGGAAATTTCTAAAATTGTGTAGAGCTTGTTTTAAACATGATTTATTGTGAAATACATTTTATTAATACATAATTATAGCCAAAAGCAAAATATTGCAGGATATAAATTGTTGAAATCAGGTAGACATTGTTCAAGTAGGAATAAACTGAGACAGAAAAAACGTAACAAAAACTTTACGACCTTATTAAAATACCATTACTCTTTGTGCTACCTCGACCGGCCCTCGACCGCAAAGCATCTCGCTCGTTTTTAATGTGTGGCGAGTCGTTTAATCGTTCGATGTTAGGCATGCCGCCGGTGGCCCGCGGCGATAATAATGACGTAAAGTTTTTGTTTCGTTTTTTTTTGTCTCAGGAAGTCCCTACTTGGACTTGGAAGTTAATTTTTCAAGATTGTTTTCATAACAATACATTAACAAAAAATTTGAAGCTAGATTTCACAGTTGGGATTTAACAAGAGACTTGTTGGAGGCCAATGGCTTGCCGGCTTAGGATTGTTCGACTCATTGAGGCTGCCAGCCTTAATGGAACAAGAAAATTAGCTTGAGAACTACTAAAAACTGGTCCAAAGTTGATGCAGTCTTGTTAGAGAAACTGCCTACATGTACCAAATATTCACCCGCTCTAAGCCAGGGAAAATCTGCTTCGACGAGATTTTGCGGAATTGCAATTAAATTCGAGGCGTAAAGATGCCGTCGGGAATATATTTTGGAAATGCAACGAAAGTTGATGATTCACAAGGTGCTATTTTAGATACTGTCTCGAAAAAGGACTTCCCGTCCGGGAACACACTGTGTAATGAATACAGCGGGCCCCAACACGCTACCCTGCGGCACCCCATATAAACTAAGAATTTTAGTAGATGTCTCATTGTTCTCTTTAATCTTATCGTATCTATTTCATAAGTAAATTTCAGTCCGTATGAAAGGTATTTCTGTCACATTTTACGCATTTAACTTCTTAAATAGATTAGATTAGATTAACAAAGGAGCTGGTTATTTAGCCTTTACCACCGCGACCTTTTCAGGTTTATTGTGGTGCTTCTAGAACACATTCCTTATAGTACCTCATTCAGCTTTGTCCTTTGTACTAGACTCCACAGCTTTGATAAAAGCCCTTTTGTATAGCTCTCCGCCTTTGGTTTTTCTTCTCCGAGTACTTGGTATCTCAGTCTCCCCAGGCCTTCTCAGTGGCACAATACGTGAACTGAGGTTTCCTCTTTCTCTTGACAGAACCTTCATGTTGCGTCCTCTGCCAGGCCCATTAGACTCATTTGTCTATTGAGCCGGCAGTGCCCAGTTAGAAGGCTTACTATTACTCTGATGGCCTTCCTATTCTGGTTTAGTAGATCTTCTGTAAATGTGGCCAAACGTTCCTTAATGAACAGTTAGCCTGTCTCTGTCTTGGGAGATTCCGCCACCATTCCAGAGATTTATTTTGCACCCATTTCTTGATGGCTGCTCGTATGCATGGCTTTGCCACGCCACAAAAGGGCTCGGGTCCTATTGGGGCTTCAAATGCGCCTTTATTGGCCAGTTGATCAGCATTATCGTTTCCTCTGTGTCCCTCGTGTCCTGGTACCCATGCTAGGGTCACTCTGTTCTGACTTCCCAGCTCAGTAAGGGCCGTCAAGTAGTCCCACAACAATCTTGAGTTGATTTGCATAGAACTGATTGCTTTTATTGCCGCTTGGCTATCAGAGAAAATGGCAATCCACTGGTTAACAGTGCCTTGTCCTATTATGGCGATCACTTCAGCCTGAAACACCGTTGCGTATTTCTCTAGACTTATCCGGATCTTGGCTTTTGACCTTGTTCCGTAAATCCCGGCTCCGACTTCTTGTTCTGTCTTGGAGCCGTCAGTGTAGTGTACCAGACTTTTTGTGCTGTTATGGAAGGTCCTTGTCTAGTATTACAGTCTGAAAGTTCTTGTTGAAGTTATACCTTGGGACCATTACGTCCGTGGGCATGCCTAGAATGGCATCTGCCCTCATCTCCGAGTATAACTTCTGGTACTCCCTCCCGTGTTGCTGGCTAATTGGCGTTTGGCCTTGCATTAACCTGTGCACCACTGACCGAGCTGTATGAATATATGTAATGGTGGCAGGTCCAAGAGAACCTCAAGTGCAGTCGTAGGAGCAGTTTTTATAGCCCCCATGGCTAACACGGAAGCAAACCTTTGTACGCCACTTAACAGCCTTATTGCTCCTGACTGCACCGTCTTAGTCCACCATACCACTGATTCGTAAGTTATCATGGGTCTCACTATCCTGGTGTATAACCACAGGTTCATTTTGGGATTTAGCCCCCAGTTTTTTCCACACATTTACCTACACCTTCCCAGGGCGATTGTGGCTTTCTGTGTGACTTTTTGGATGTGAGAGTTCCATATTAATTTTTGGTCAAGAATGACTCCTATATATTTTGCCTCATAAGCAAATGGAATTTCCACTCCGTTGAGCCTTAGGGGCTTTAGGCCTTGCAGTGTTCTTCTCCGTGTAAAATAGACGACTGTTATTTTTGTGGGGATTTATAGAGAGTCCTTCCTTACAACACCATTTCTCGACAACATTTAGGGTTCTTTGCGAACGCTCCGTTATTGTATTCGCGAATCGCCCCTTAACAACTATTGCTAGATCATCAGCATATTCTAAGCAATAGAAGCCTTCTATGGAAAGTTTTCGGAGGAGTTCGTCAACTAGGGTTGCCCACAGTAGTAGATATAGTACACCTCCTTGGGGGCAGCCTGTGCCCACTTTCGCCTCAATGGAGACCTCACCTAGATTGGGACTTCTTAAGCACCATACGTCTATAGATTCATGTGCTCACTTTATACACTACAAACCCGCTTAAAACTATATTACCGGCATTAATCTCGTTTCTCCAATTTAAGCACACTAATTGTAAATTTGTTTCACACGACTGACTTTGTCT
This sequence comes from Leptura quadrifasciata, assembly GCA_963675555.1. Lineage (NCBI taxonomy): Eukaryota > Metazoa > Arthropoda > Insecta > Coleoptera > Cerambycidae > Leptura > Leptura quadrifasciata. The sequence goes on from OY776677.1 coordinate 46,389,642, forward strand.
AAACTCCGATTGCTAACTACATGAAAGATTAGTCCCTTCAAAGTCCTCCCTCAATTGCTCGTCCATCACGATTTCTAATATTATATCCACTATCGGAATTCTAGAAAAGTAAAAGAAAAAGAAATACAGCATATCTAAATATTTCCTGTAGTCTTTTGTATTGTAAGATCATCCAGATATTGAATCATAAGATATATTATTTCATAGCAAGCATAGCTCTGCTGTTTTTATAGACAATATCACTAGAATATAAGACGTATATATTTAATATTGTTAGAACAAAAACAACAACAATGATTCGTAATATATTACCATATAAATATTATATTTATTCACTTATTTTTACAATTTCATTGTATTAACTAAATAAGGAGGCCTACCATATACAGAGCTAGTAAAATAGTTTTATATCATGACTATACGGTGTGTACTTAGTTATAAAGGAGTCATATAATTATACTACACGGTATATCGTATTTCTTTATGCAGACGTTAAAACAAAAATAAAATAAAAATTAACGGCAACTCATGCTCTCCATGAGGTCAGAGTTATAAAATCCCGTATTTCTATAAAGAATAATAATTAATTTTATCATTATTTCCGAAATAACAAGGTCTTAAGAGTTATGATATTGCGTCACATATATTGCAGGTCAACTGGTCGGCTGACGTATGTATTTTACTTTTATTTACAAGTACTCAGATTCAAACGTTATAAAGGAAAAGAATTCCCACGGAATACGAGGCGCTAGCCATAGTTGCAAAACTATAAATTTTTAACGTTTATATTGTACCTTCAATCCCATCTTACAACGTATCACCACCAAGCCACCTACTTTTCCTGTGGTTACTTACGTATATGCTATAAGTAGGTGGCAGGACCTAAGATGGTTGCCTTCTGCAATTTGTCAGCTATCCAACCCATTTATTTTTTATGCTTATATCTAGTGTTTAACCAGTATTTTAATTCGGTTTCCTTCTTTCGTCAAATTGATATTTATCTTGGTTAGTGCTGGGAAATAGATGATATACATTAGCTTGGTCTCGTAGTGAGGTCTATTGACTTAAATCTGTAATTTCTATAAATTCAACGTTCAACGTTTCTGCTTGCATGTAGAAATGAAAAGAAAGCAGACTTTGAGCACAAGCCTAGGACTGATGGGATTAACAAGACGTGGAAGAATTTAAAATCAATAGGTATTGATAAACAGGACAACATTGTACCTAATAATTTAAGGGACGTTGAGAGTCTAAATAATTATTATATAAACGGCATCCTAATCCTGCCAATTGATCATAATCTTGTTGATTTCTATAGCAATAATATAAATCCAAATGCAGGTTAATTTGAATTTAAACCTGTTACTGAATTTTCCAAAAAATATTGTATAGAATAAAATTGAACGGTGAAGGTTATGATGGGCTTACAATTAAATTATTATTGATATGTTGTCCCATTATATTACCATATGTAACCCATATAGTAAGTTTTTGCTTGCGGGAAAGTATATTTCCGGATATCTGTAAATATTCTTTGGTAAAACCGATCCCTAAAAAAAAAAAAAAATCCATCAGAATTCAAAGATTTGAGGCCGATTAGCATTTTATCTGTGTTGTCAAAAGTATTAGAGAGAGAATTTGACTCGCAATTTCGTGAGTACATAATCAAGTTCAACATACTTCCTGAAGTGAAACAGCCTTGTTGGGCATCACTGATGATATTTTGAGAACAGACCAAAAAGAAATTACAGTGCTGGTACTACTTGATTATTCTAAAGCATTTGACATGATTAATTATGAAATTATGTTTTCTGTGCTGAAGTAATATATTGGCTTAACTCAGAAGGCGATATAATTTTTGCGAATTTATTTAAGTAATAGGCTTCAAAAGGTTAAAATCGACAACGCTGTGTTTGCTCCCCTCGAAGCGTGCTTGCAGTGTACCACAACATTCCATATTATGTCCACTTTTATTCACCTTGTACACTTTAGAACGGCATATTGTTGCTTAGTACCGCAAAACATACTTCTTTTACGCAGACGACACGCCGTTGTACCTTTCATGCTCTCCCCAGGATATAACTGAATCTGCTGCTATTAGCAGGGACGTTGAAGCTCTGGTAGCCAAATCACGAAGCCACTTGTTAAATATAAATGCCAGCAAAACATCAGCTTTAGCCTTTGCACCTCAAAATGTTAAATTGGTTGTATCTAGTCAGCTACAGGTAATTGTGGAAGGGCAGCAAATATCTCCTGTCGAAAGTGCGAAAAATCTGGGATTAAGCTTTGATTTGTTTTAAATTACATATAAACAATAAAACCGTCATGGCCTATGCTAACCTGAAAATAATTTGTAATAACAGGCCCTATCTTAGTAAAAAAGTTAAGACAATTCTCTGTGAGGCCCTTGTTTTGTCCAAATAAATATACGGAGCCTGTTTGGATGCATAAAATATTCGAAAAATTCAGATCATTCAAAATTCCTGTTTGCGGCTTATATTTAGAATTACACGTAGACCGAATATTTCTCATCAACTTGACGATATAGGATGGCCTAACATGTCCAGAAGGCGTTCATAAAATTATTACAAATAAAGTTCCTGCATATTTTAACAAAAAAATTCACTTTAGAAATGATATACATCACCTAAACATCAGATTTAAAGATACATTTACTTCTCCAGTTCATAGAACAGAAATATATAAACAATCTTTTTGTTACCAGATTACGAAAATATATAATAATATTCCTGATATTGTCTGAAAGTTATTTGTGGCATTCTTTGAATATTCTTTCCTATTATTTGGGTTTTCTACCACATGTATTATTATCCTCTTCAAAACAAATCACCGAAGCTACAAAATAATAGAATTATTGGAAAAAAGCCTCTGCGCCCGTGACGTTTACGCCAAAGGAAAAGTCAGAGGTTATGTTTTGCAAATAATATAAATCGGAATAAACACAGAAATAATGTTTTTAGCTGACGTTTCGGAAAGCAATCTCTTTCCGTTTTCAAAGCTTTTTTTGGAAGAACTCTTATTTTGCTGTGTATGTCAAATACACAGCTTTAAGATTCTGTTTATGTTATTTCCATAGATACTTACTACTTACACAGAACATAGAACTGATGATATTTTCTTTTATATAATGTTGAGTTTGGAACCGTCTATTAAATTCACATTAGAAGTAGAAAGTAGAAATGAACTACCGTTTTTAGATGTTTTAATTAGAAGGGTAAATAATACAATTGAAACAAGCGTTTATAGAAAACCAACACATACTAATAGATATCTAAATTTTAACTCAAATCAGTCAATAAATGTTAAAAGGGGTGTTGTAAAATGTTTATACGATAGGGCCAAAATAATTTCATGTAATAATGAAATATTAAATAACGAGAAAAAATCGGAAAAACTACGCCGTATAGGTGACAAATTTGATGTTAGGACGGTATTTCAAACGGGGAACACGTTAAGATCTATTTTAACAAAAACAAAACCGATAAACAGGGAGCAGAATTCAAAAAACTGTATTTACAATATCCCGTGCGAATATGATAAATGTTATGTGGGTGAGTCATCCAGACCTTTCAGTGTGAGGTTGGATGAGCACAAGAATTACATTAGAAAGAATGAAATTCAGAAATCAAAGATTTGTGAACATGCTTGGGAAAACGGACATAAAATAAACTGGGACTCGGCAAAAATTTTAACAATAGAAACAGATACCAAAAAAAGAAAAATTAAGGAATCAGCAATAATCTTATTAAATGAAGATAAGTGCGTATCGAATTGTTCTGTAGATATTTGTACAACCTGGCTACCAATGCTAAAAGAAGAACTTAACGAACTCAACATTATATAAAAGAAAATATCATCAGGTCTATGTTCTGTGTAAGTAGTAAGTATCTATGGAAATAACATAAACAGAATCTTAAAGCTGTGTATTTGGTATACACAGCAAAATAAGAGTTCTTACAAAAAAAGCTTTGAAAACGGAAAGAGATTGCTTTCCGAAATGTGAGCTAAATACATTATTTTTGTGTTTATTCCGATTTATATTATTTGCAAAACATAACCTCTGACTTTTCCTTTGGCGTAAACGTCACGGGCGCAGAGGCTTTTTTCCAATAATTCTATTATTTTGTAGATTCGGTGATTTGTTTTGAAGAGGATAATAATATACATATATTATTATCACATGATAAAAAACCCAAATAACAGGAAAGAATATTCCTGACTTTTTAAAATATTATCCTGTTCCTGTATTCAAAAGTTAATTTAAAAAACACCTCCTTAATATACAAAACAACTTTTTAACTTAGGCTATTGAAATATGTATTAATTTATTATTTTTCCTATGATTGCTGCATTGATTTCCATTGATGCTCTATTATTGTTTTCCCGCTTAAAACGAAAAACAGGATCTGTGTACTGCACAAACGATTTCGGCGATTTTCCAGATACACGTATTGCATGTGCATAATATACAGGGTGGACCATCAATAATAGGCCATAGTTCAGAGGTAAATTCTTTGGGCCAAAATATGAGGACATAACTAAATAGGTTTTAGTAAAATGTTGCCGTAGAAAAAGATACAGGGTATCAAAGTTCAAATTATTTCTTCGTTTTTTTGCAATAACTCAACAGCCTCTTGACCGATGTTCGCTAAATTTGCTAGAGGAACTTTTTTTATTCTAAGAAACAATAATTTATGTATTTCATTACGCTAAATCATAGAGGGCGCCGCAGGACCTGTATCTGATAATGAATTGTTTTCATATATCTTTTTGACGAAACGGTGTTGTACTTCTGACCAGAAAATCTGATAAGGCGTCATTTCCACGTATAAATTTGCATTTGGCAGAACTTAATAACTCCAACCATCGTTGTTAAACATTTTAATAATTTTTTGAAAGACAAATTCAAATTTAATGAAACAAAGTGTATTTATTGAAAAGTGTGCTTTGGTTATGTTTTAGTTCTGTCATTTACGTCATTTAATCATTTTATTTTGTTCTTGTGTTCCTCGAGCTAATTTCTTTAACTTCTTTATTTACAATGCCTAGACATAATAATTTTTCAAACAGGGAAATGAGGGATATATGTGTTTACGCACAAAATAATTTTAGCGGACGTGCTGCAGAGATACTCATTGCAATATCCAAATAGAATACAGCCAGACTAAAAGATTTTCAAAAATCTGTTTCGTAGTTTGGGAGACACGGGTTCGTTTAGTCATAAAAACGATGTAGGACGACCGCAACAAATTACTCCAGATCAAGAACTAGAAATTTTAGTTCGTGTGGATGAATATTCTCAAGTCAGTTCAAGTCGTTTAGCAGCGGCAACAGGGGTGAGTAAACAATCTGCCCTAAAAGTTCTATGTAAAGACCACTTCTACCGATATCATCTCACTCCTGTACAAAACTTACTTCGAAGAGATCTTTCACAAAAGATACAATTTTGTTAATTTGTTCTAAACAAACACAACAGGAATCGAAATTTTGTTAAGAACACTTTATTTATGGACGAAGCAACTTTTACTCGACGAGGCGTTTTTAACTGGAGAAATACCCATTACTGGAAAGTAGAAAATCCTCAGTCGTTAAAGAAAAGCATTTTCAGCAAGAATTTAAGATTAACGTTTAGTGGTATCATCGGTGATCAATTATTGGGACCATTTGTCCTTCTTCCAAATTTAAATAGACAGTCTTATCTGTTTTTCTTCAAAATACTCTTTACATGCTTTCATGATAGACATATGAACAGAATGTTTTCATGCAAGATGGAGCTCCCCTTCATTTTTCCATTGAGATCAGCAATTCTCTTGATGAGATTTTCCCACGCAGATGGATCGGTCGAGGAAGTGAGTTTGCTTGGCCACCAAGGAGTTCTGATTATAATTCTTTGGATTATTATGTATGGGGACATATGAAGTCCTTTGTCTATGCAAATACTATCAACTCAAGAGGAGAACTGTGGGACAAAATACAAAACGCAGCGAATTTTATTGACAGGAAAATGTATTTTTCAATGTAAGAAAATCTTTTATGAATAGAATTATAAATGGCATAGAAGTAGATGCAGACCATATCGAACATTTACTATAAGTTGCAGTAATGGGGATTTTGCTAGGGGGCAAGTTTATAATGTCAGTAAGTCAACTTTTACGTTATTTTTTGGTCTTCTAATAAGATTAGATCCTTATTTTAAACAATCTTTTGATTTATGTATTTATCTCAATACCATGAAAATAATACATTAGTTCATAAGAAAGTAAGAAAGAGTTTACGCTGTTATTACGATTTTCTTTTCCCTTACATTTTGTACTTTTTTCAATAAATACACTTTGTTCTATTAAATTTGAATTTGTCTTTCAAAAAATTATTGAAATGTTTAATGGCACTTTCCTCAAAAACGGTTGGAGTTATCAAGTTCCACCAAGCGTACCTTAAACGTGGAAATGACATCCTCATCAGATTCTCTGGTCAGAAGTACCACAACGTTTCGTCAAAAAAAAAAAAAAAATTAAAAACACAGGTCCTGCAGCGCCATCTATGATCTAACGTGATTTAATACATACATTATTGTTTATTAGAGTAAAAAAGCAAATTTGGCGAATATCAGTCAAGAGGCTATTGAGTTATTGCAAAAGAACGAAAAAATAATTTGAATTTTGACACCCTGTATCTTTCTCCACAGCAACATTTTAGTAAAGCATATTTCGTTATATCCTCATATGTTGGTCCAAAGAATCTACTCCTGAACTATGGACTATTATTAATGGTCCACTCTGTATGTGTGTGTGGGTATATATTTTTTTATATGTAGTTTTACACTTACTCAACAATGTATAATATTTTTTTTATTTTGGGAAATAAAGACCATTTATCAATATTATTATTATTATTATTATTAATTACTTTTACAAAATAGACATATTTACGACAGTATCCCACCTCAATTGAAACTCTGGGCCAGCCGTTGAATGTACAGAGATACCTCTTATCATAGATGGAAATTGTATAAATTGAACATGCACAAGGCAAACACTGCTTACTACTATCTTTGAAGAACATATTGAGCGAAGAACTGGTATCCTGCAGATAATCTACATCTACCTTCTATAAAAACTATCAAGCACTACTAATCAGGGCATTGGTTAACACCGTTTGGATCCCGGAGTTACTCTACAAATGCACCACTATAACTTCCCTACCTAGTTCATTAAGCTCATTCACTCGTTCTTGACGGGCAGATCCCTGCAGGTTCGAGTAAATAACAAATTCTCAGTACAACGGGACATTCGCGCGGGAGTCCCACAAGGATCGTGCCTGCCGCCAAAGTTGTACAACCTGTCCGTCTCCGATTTCCCGTAATTCCCGAATACGAAGCTGGCCAAGTACGCCCATGACACGGCCATGTATGCGCATTCGCATAATGCACAAGCGGCGAATATGCTGCCGAATTCGCATATGGCTCGGGCCACGACTTATTATGACCAGTGGAAGATTCGGGTGAACGCTGAAAAATCGGAGGCGATAGTCTTCATGCGCCGATTCACAGAAAATAAAATTCTAACACCAATCTCGATCCGGGGAAACAAAATTCCTACCAGGAAGTTTGAGAAGTGTAGTTGGATGGGTGACCATTCTAACGGAAACCGCGTCCTCGCCTCACACATCTTCCAGCGGCTTGTATATCAGTGTACGCGCGGAAGCTATACAAGCTTAGGCGAGGGTTGCATAGGAGATATACCATCCTTCGGAAGGGATGTAAAGCCGTCTCTTGTCTATTAAATGTTAGGCAAGTAAAAGATCCCTACTCTTCTTAAGGGAAGAGGTTCGGCAAAATTCCTGGTTGGGGGTAGCTCGTCGGTGTTAGGCCTCAGTAGCGGAAATAGGCCGACGTTAAATAAATGTATAAAAAAAATCGGCAGCTACTAGAAGCGGCTGGAACCTCTCCACTCGGTGGATCCTTGAAGCCGAAAAGAACATTAAATTGTGTGACAAAACGGCACTAGACGTAATCCGATCTCATCCAAAACCTTTTCAGATCTTCTGGGGCACTAAAAAAACCCTCAACTTAATGAATTTACAATCATCTATGCGAGTTATTACCTACATTATCGCTCGTTGAATAATATACTATTAGGATATTAACTTTAACATCACTTGAATGACTAAGAAAGTCTAGTTATTCTAAACACTACAGATTTGTAAAGCAACAAACTGAAAATTGGTAAAGTGATAATCTATAATAAATTCACCAACGAAGTTACAGAAAGCATATGATATTGATATTGTTACATCTACCTTTAAAGTTTGTGACAATCCACTAAAAGTTACAAATATGCCGATATCTTATTAACATGACATGACACCAACGTTATCGGATGACAAACGATGACAATGTGACAATCGTCAAAATTTGCTCATTGCAATCCGATCGCTCGCGGCTGTCTTTGTTAAATGAAACATTAGCATTTCAGTAATTTTACTAGATTTTAGAGGAATATTTATAGTTTAATTCTTCGATTTGTTTGTATATATATTTAAAAACGGCACTAAACGTAATCCGCTCTACTTCTAGAGCAGTGAAGAAACCCTCACACGTGAATTGATACGTGATGTGACGAGTTACAGCTACGCGTATCGATCATGTCATGCGAAATGCGATCTATGCTTCATATTTGGTTTGTTTTTAATTTTTTTCACGGAAACCAAATCGAAAGGGTGGAAGTGTGATATATTGTTGAAATCAGAATTTTAACTGTTTTACAATGGTTCCATTACAAATTGAAAGTAATTATGAAATAAACAACTTGTTGCGTCAAAATGGCAATGCAAAGATTCATTCAAATCCGTTCAGTAATTTCGGCGCTATCGTGCTAACACACATACACACATACACACACCTACACACACACATACACAGATATTTTCAAAAACCACTTTTTTGGGTTCCTAGGACCTCAAAACGTAAAGATTTGATGTTATCTCAATTTTCGTTTTTGAACCAATTTTAGTAACCTCTCACAATTTTATTGTGGAGAGGTTAAAAAGTATGGGAAGTACTTGGGGTGAGACTGGACCAACAACTGGTGTTTAATATCCATGTCAATGCGACAATACGGATGGTCTACTCTGTCCAGGGGTCCGCATCCGCTCATAGTCAGGGGTAGCAGATTTAACTAACAGAATAAGAAACTGTTGTGCACAATGGTGGTCAGGCCGTCCCTCACATACGTGGCGCCGGTGTGGTGCAGCATACCGGCCACGACAATGAAAAAACTAAAAGTGCTTGAGCACAAATTTATGTGCCTCATTTGAAATTCTGGAAGGTACACCTCCCTCAGAGACTTATAGGCACTTTGCAACGTCATAATCCCGATAGCGGATTATGTTCAGCAGATCTCTCAAAACTTCTACTCTTTCAAGCTGGACGATAGTCCGCTAACAGGATACATAACTCAAATTAGACAGCATAATCCTCCATTTCGGATTAAAAACCCCTTACTATACCAGACGTTACCGATGTTTCGGCAACCTTTGTAGCCAAACTTCAACAACTATAACTTCCGCTCACTCATCCACCTTTACTGATATTTCATATCTTTCGTATCTTTAAATCCATTCTGCCCCCTCTTCCTCTCTGTTTGTAACCTTTTTGTAGCGTTTGTTTTTTTTTGTCTCTAAATTCATTTCTCATCGCAAATTTTAAAAGAAATCAAAACCCGAGAAATCATTTTTTTTTAATTAAAGTTTAGGCCCGCCTTTGCGCAGCCCGGTGTTTATACACCTCGCAGAAGGCTCCTTGCTTGGATTGAGGTGCCTGCGTCAGCTGCGAAATTTGAAAAAATTGAAAAGTGAACAAGTTTTTAAAAAATGTTTAGTTTTAAGTTTTGTTAAGTCTTTTCTGTTAGATATAAGTAATTTTAATACCTTTTTTAGTCTGTTTGTCTCAGAGGAGTTTAGGTTGAAGTTTTAATTGTTTTTTAACCAAACCAAAATCGTTCCGCCCGATGCTGCAATCCGCAACCACGACTAACGCGGTGGTTGCATGGTCGGTCCCGGGGTGGGTTCTGGGGAGGTACCTGTTATGTTATAACATGAATAAAGTTATATTGAATTGAATTGGTTGTACCACCTTATCAGACAGCATAAATTCATAAATTATTCCGCATCTGCAATTAGCAGTAGAATTAAGTGTGGCGGCATTATTTTTATGTCAAAAATTTAAAGAGATGCTTCTAAAATTTTATTAGAAATCTAGGGTTCTTTCAAAGGACTGTAGATCCAGATGTAGATTAAGGTTATTTGAAGCTATTCTTTTTAACAGATTGATATATTTTTTATTCTTGCATTTGTAAGATCATTACATTCCACATATAAATCATTCGAATATTAAATCTCTAAAAAAATATATATTATGGACACGTTTCAGTTAGGTACTTGAAAGTATGAAAAACTGAAAATGGCCGGCTTTTTCGAAATTTAGATGTTTCAATAAAACGTGGATGTAACAATTTTATAACTGCTATCAATCAGGTTTTCATACGGTGAAAAATCTCAAGGTCATTCGAAGGTTTTCATGAACTGCAAGCATCTGAAAATATTAAATTATGCGTCTAAGAGAGAGTTATGGTGATATTCAACGTAATGAAAGAGGTCTGGCACGTCTAAAAAACACATTGCCTTCGATAAATATGTTAAATATAATAAATAGTCTTAAATAATCGTGAGCAAAACAAAAAACTGGACAAGTCTTATAACGGTATTTTGCTAAAATCTAGTTGTGTACATCTAACTTTAATTTTTGAGACATTGTCAGTTAGTTGTCATAATTTATTGCAAGTGTGCAAAAAACTAATATGCCTCATATAAGCGATTTAGTTAAATCTGGAGTTATTGCTAAAGCAGAAGATGGATAGTCAACGAGACAAATTGTACTGCGTTATAATATTGATAACAATTCGGTGTGTAACATTTTAAGAAAGAGGAGAATAAACTGTACGATTAGTAAAAATCCTGGATCAGGGCGACGAAGGATATCAACTCAACAACAAGATTTGCAATTGGTAAATGCTTTAGTAGAAAATCCATTTTACTCAGTTATTCAGGCTGCTGAATAAACGAATTTTTCTGTATCGAGTAGTACTGGTCGCCGGCGAGTAAGAGAATCGGAGCTACGCTGTCATGCAGCAGCACAGAAATACTTACTTAAAGCTGAACATAAAGAAGCTCGAGTAGGTTTTGCGCTTGAATTTTTAGCGCATGATGTAAATTTTTGGAACAATGTAATCTTTACAGACGAAAAAAATTTTCAGTCAACACACAGCGGTCGTATTCGTGTTTACCGCCCTCCGAATACTCGATTCGATGAGGAATATATATCTAACAATGATAAAAGTGGTAGATTTTCCTTCAATATGTGGGCTTGGATATCGGCACGTGGTCCTGGTGTTTTGTGGCATATTGAGCAACGATTTAATAGTGAAACGTATATTAGGATTTTAAACAATATTACGCTGCCTTCTGTGTCATAATTATTTCCTATTAATGAGTTCATGTTTCAACAAGACAATTGTTCCGTTCATACTGCTCATGCCGTAACTAACTAGTTTCAAGATAACAACATCAATGTTCTTAACTGGCCCAGTCATAGTCCAGATCTTAACCCTGTGGAAGAAGTATGAGGACTACTCGTAAGAAGTATCCAAAAACGAAATGTGAGGCTACGCAATGCCGAAGAATTACTAGAAATAGTAAATAATGCATGGGAAAATATTATTACTAATGATTATTGTATAAGGTTATTTAATTCTATGCCGAACAGACTTATAGAAGTTGTAAATAGAAATGGTGCAATAACGGAGTATTAATAGTTAGTTTCTTGTTAAGTAGGATATCCTTTGTCTTTTGATCCAGAATTTCTACTAATCGTACCGTTTATTCTCCACTTTCTTAAAATGTTACACACCAAATTTTTATTAATGTTATAACGCAGTGCAATTTGTCTCATTAACCATCCATCATTTACTATAGCAATAACTACAGCATTAAAATAAAAAATAAATTAAAAGTGATATCTGTTTTATTTCGGCTACTCATTACATATTCAAATAGAGATAGTACCATATGACAATGAAATCAAATATTAAGATAAGATCATTCGATGGTCACTTTCGGTAGGTATTTTCATAGTGGTCATACCGTGCATTACAGTGTATATAAACAAATACCTTTGTACGACCTGAAATTAACAGTTTTAGATATATTGATGCAGAATTCAATGTTATTTCATATGTCAGAATAAAGAACACCTACATCATCACATAATACAAACAAGTTGACCTTTGAATGACCTTTAGATTCATGACCTACCGAATGTCTGGCATTGTGATCTAGTAGATTTGTAAAAACTGCGAAAAAAGTCTAATTTTCGAGAAAATCTGCCGATTTCAGATTATTAGGTAATCTTGAATAACCCTGTGACCATCCGTTTCAGAGATTTAAGATACCAATGATTTATATTCATGATTTCATTAAAATATAGATGTTTTTATTTTCTTGACTGTGTATGTCAAGTTAACTGATATCTAGGTTCCTGATATTTCGGTTAATTTTTAGATTATTAGGTAACCTTGAAGAATCCTGTAAGCATCCTTTTTCGGGATTTAAATTACCAAAGATTTATAAATATACATAATTTCATTAAAATATAGATATTTTTATTTTTCGTGGCCGTGTATGTCAAGTTGACAGATTTATATCTCTGTTAGTTTAAATAAAAATTTATTGTCTTTTTTATTTTGGTTTATTATAAAACCGCCATTAAAGAAAATTATTATTGTAAATCACTGAATTTACGTTTTCTATAATTTTATATTCAATGTTTGGAGGTAGACAACATACATTTATATTATAAAACCTGTGAGTATTATCCAACGTTCACATATTTGTACATGCCTACACATATAAAATTATTTTGCGGTCAGACTAATAAATTCATTAACAATTTACTAATATTTCAATAAAAATAATTATTACAGAATTTATATATATTTAACATAAATATTTATATTATCCAAGTTTTCTGAAACCAAACAGTGAAATGTATACAAACAATACCTTAGATGTAATCTGCGATTAAGCATATAGCACTTTCCATTTCGTATATTATTACAATGTAAACTAGAATATTGACACACTTCTTATACTACCATTGCAATGATTATATAACAGCTTATTTGATTCGAAATATCACATACCGAAACATTTTCTACTATAGTTAATTATCTTAGATGATGGATGGATGTTGAAAATACACAATAATTTAAAAATTTCAATTGATTTTTCGAGTATAATTAGACAACAAACCGTTAAAAGAAATTTAATTAGATATAATCATATAGTACTTGTCTTAAATGTATACAAGGTACTTGAATTTTTATCCGAATCGATGTACAGCACCGAGTATGTACATGAAGGGCATATTTTTTACACAGTTACAACTAATACAACTTAAAAATTTCAAATGGCATGGGGTGGGGGGGGGGGTGGAGTAAACCGCCAGGCCAATTTGTTCACCTGATTTCCTTTGGTTTCTCCCTGATTTCCTTTGATTTTTTTGAACACATAACAGAAGAAAAATTATGTATTTTATGCATTTCTTTTGGGACACTGCATAAAATAACTGCATACATTCATTTTGTTTTAAATATTCAATATTTTTTTATGAAACTTGGGATTTACCCATTGAGAGCTTACTGAATCTGTTAAATTAAATTTGTTAATTTTGACACTGAAAAAAATCGTAATAGGCCTTGAAAATTGAATCATATCTAAATTTTTGTCAGAGGACAAAGGTTTTGATGATTTATTTAAAAACCAGACAAGTGATAGTAATACACGCATCAATTAAGGATTCCGCAGTGCTGCTATTGAATGCCGAAAATTGTGAATATCTAGAGAACTAGGCTGAAAGACTTCGGTCGCTGGCCTTTTGGAATATTTTATCCAATAAATATTATTCTCTCTCTCTCTCCCCCCCCCCCTCTCTCTCTCTTTCTCGCTCTCACCCTCTCTCTAAAGAACTTGATAACAGGTCTTGTCGAGTATCTTATTTAAACTCGTTGAAAGTATTTATAAAGTGCTACTATCTTGATTTTTTTCAGGTTTTTCAATCACAAGGTTGGAAAGTTAGAGGGGGGACACGCTATTAACATTAACATATTAAGGAAAAAAAGTCACTTAAGAACGTTTATTGCATTTTTAAAGACCTGGTGAACGATACAACACACAATGGGATGCGCCAAAATAAAAAATTTCATCCTTCAGTTCTATGCATGGAAAGCTAACCCTAAATTACATACGGACGGACATGACGAAATTATAAGGGTTCCTTTTTGGGCGATATGGCTACAGAATCGTTAAAATCCAGAAAACGTTAAAATCGGTATTAACCGATTTAATGGTTATTATAACGTTCATTAGAGCTCATTTTTTATAGCAATGTTTCCATTGAAAGTGGGTCACACTGTATCTTCGATTTCTTTCTTGGCAACAGCGTCAACTGTATGTCAGATAAGATTCCAGATACTATTATATGGAATAGTTTTTTAGTTATAGCACCAAAAGACAAACAGACATACCGACGAAATTGAATAATTCTTTATTTTCGTAATCTACATAATTTGAAAGGTAAAAATACACTAAAATCTCGGAAGCTGAAATGGAGCAAAAATGACGAGATCCTCTACTCAATGCTCTATAATAATACTAATTTGGAATCATCAGCACTACATTTTCATAGGAAGGCCAACATAACATCACTAACCGATCAATCCCTATCCAATTTAATTTTTTGATACAATTGATACTTACTCGACGTAACCAACGACACAAGAAATACTCATGGCCTCGCTTATGGCAAAATAATCACAGTAAAATAATGGCACAAAAACAAGCACAATAATAACAGCAAAGCGAAGTGAAATATTCACGGTAACACGAAGTGTCGTTCCAGAGGTTTATCCGCTTAGTGTAGTCGTTTGCAATTTTACTCTGCAGATAAAAAAGGCAACAAAAACTTTAAAACCTCACTAAAATACCGTTACTGTCTGTAGTATTTCTCCCGCAAATCACTTATCTTTATGGAGTTTAATGTACGTAAACGTATTTGATGACACCATACCGAATGGTTCAACAGCGTTAATAATGAACTCGTAAAGTTTTCGTTGCCTTTTTATCTGCAGAGTAAAATTGCAGACGACTATACTAGAATTACGCTGTAGAGTGAACTGTTGACAGGTATATCGAGTATAACCGAATATAAATAACTCTTATTCTTCCAGAATTATCCAAAATGCGCTAAAATAAAACCAATTATGAATCTGCTTTAAATTTGTCAGTAAGGTTTTCGGTATGCCTCCACTATTTCTGAAACTATATTTTTTTTTACATGTTTACTGTTCATATTGGTAAAAATTATTTCTTGAAATATCACGTTCGAGATCACGTTTTAAGTGTAAGATTCAAGTAGGTATTAGGATATATTTATTTAGGCATAAAAATAAGTTAAATGTTTAAAACAAATAACTGAAACGGTGTGCTTGATTTTATTTTCTATATTATATACGCGTTTTAACCGGACCCACCCATGTTTTGCCGCAAAATCAAAAACTTTATATTATTGTACTCTCACATTAGTATGCTATTATATGGTTTTCGATGTTCCGCTGAAACGAGGGTCCGGTTAAAACGCATGGTATATGGTCGGCCTTATGGTACCGAAAAATTGTTCAAAATACCCTTTTTTCAAGCAAAAGATATTAACTGAAATGCCTATGCACAAAATGGCAGTAGATTTCCCCCTGATTTCCTCCTGATTTCCGTTGATTTCCCCCGATTTGTACACCCTTCCGCAGCGGTTTGCCCCTCGAGAAGAATACTAAATAGGCGGCTACATCCTAAAGGTGGTATCCATTCACATACAGTCGCCTGCGGGATAGGTTGCAATTTAGCCCCTTGTCACTTGCACTAATTGTCTTCTCAGAAAGTTTTTGAAATGTGAAGTATTAAAGGAAAATAATTGTATAAACAAACATCATTACTGAGAAAATAAAAGTAAAACGGTGTTGTATACAACAATCTTAAGTCATTGTGAACATATATTTGAATATATTAGTAATAAAAGGTAAGGTCTATGGAGATTGTTATAGACAGTTTGTATTATAAAGGAGTTCGTGACATACTGTCCGAAAACTACCGTATACGCTTAAAATTCATGACCATAACAAGTGCTAATTTTGTATGTTTCTTTGTTTTCTAATGAATTATGTGAAGCATACATAAATTAAATATTAAGGAAATACGTTAAATTGCGATATCAATGACAAATAATAGACAAGTGTTACTATACTAACTGGAACCTTTGTAGTAAATATGGCAATAAAACAAGTAAAAAAAAAAAAAGAAAAAACCGCTTATAAAAAAATACATTAAATAGAACAAAATTATTTTTGTTTCCCTATCATTGTTTTCAGGTTTACGTGACCAAAAATTTTGTAAGTGTTATTGAACCCATTGAATCGTCAGCCAAAACACGGTAAACATTTTTAACAAATATTCATATCAAGAATGCGTCAATTTTATTTAATTATTCTTACTATAGTCTAGTATATTTTAATTTGGCGTGTGTATATATGAGTTAATATTTCCGTACGATTTCATTTTCTCCCATATTGTACACAAAGTTAAAGCAATAGTCCAGTCCAGAAACATTGTCTACGTGGACAAAATTTCTGGATCTTTGTCTACAAGAGAAAATGAAATCGTACGGAAATATTAATTCATACATACACACGCCAAGTTAAAGTATACTAGACTATAATGGCGTTAATAACACGTATTTTACTTGACGTATTTCCCGAGTCAATAATGTTCCAGATCTCAGCATCGTTTTAACGGATCCGGCAATCGAGCATATATTTTGAAAGCCTCTTTAGTGACGGTAAATGACGTTTTATTGATGTCGCCATTAAAATGTCAGTTTATTGATCAAACTAATAACAGCTTTACCAATACGCATACTATTACTGTGCATTTTCTAAGGCGATAGCATCGTTTCGACGAATATTACAATTGAGCATATTTACGTATTTTGAAAACGTATGTTTCGTGATGGTAAGTGACGTATTATTTATGTCGCTATATGTATCCTTTTTTTACATTTATTTAACGTCAGCCTATTTACGCTACTGAGGCCTAACACCGGCACCTGTAGACGAGCTACCCCCAACCAGGAATTTTGCCGAACTTCTTCTCTTTCGAAGAGTACTCGCCTACAATTTCATAGACAAGGGACCGACGGCTTTACATCCCCTCCGAAGGATGGTGTATTTACTACACAATCCTCGCCTAAGATTGCATAGCTTCCGCGCATACGCTGATATACAAGCCGCTGGAAGATGTAAGGAGTTTTATATCTGATAATACGTATTTTTAGTAATCGTAAATGTACATTACACTTCTTTATTTATAATAATGAAGCATTAAAATTTGACAGAAGTAATTCAGTGTGACGCTGGATGGGGTACCGCACTCTTGTAAACGTTGTCATTTTTGATTTGCCGAGTAAATTCATTCTTTATAAAATGTTTTGCTTGCCTTAGGAAGTCATAAACAATTGTCAAGCTTAAGATAAATTATACAAGTATTCTAAAAATGGGAGAATATGCAATCGACTGCCTATTTTTACATTTTTGATAAAGAAAATATTTAATAAAGTTTCTTCAATTATGAAGAAGAAGTTAAATACGGACTTTAGTTGCAAAATAAGAAAAAAACTTATTTTTTTTAAAGAACATTTTATTCAACTAAGTTGAATACTATTACATGTATACTTTCTACTGGTACAGACTTTTTTCTAATATTTTTCTGAATTCTTCATACACAGATGAGAGCACACCTTCAGTTACGATTGAATCAACATCTTTAGCAGTAAGTAGATTAGTCATATTTTGTATTACTTTACGAATGGTCATTATTGTCCATAAATTGTAATAAAATCGACCGTATGTATAAGTTGAAGTAAACAGTTTCCGGCAAATAAAAAACACAACAAAAACTTTACGACCTCATTAAAGTATCGGTACTTTTTGTACTGCTGTTCGGCAATTGACTCGCTTACCTTTATAGGTTTTTAATTTAATGGGTGTAGGGAAGTCCTTACTTGGACTAAAAATGCAATAATAATATGTATACAGATTCGGCAAAAGAAGTTTTATATATCCTGAGGTAAACGAGCGCGAGAAAGAAAACAAAAATTGGGAACAAAGTCGGATATACTATTCCCAGCACGTTCCATAAATTCAACATATTTAGCGGCTGCGTCGATCTTTGCATACCTCTACCCAGAATTTTCGCAGACAGAAAAGTTGGAAGGCTCAAAACGAAGCCACTCACGAAAATTCAGACTGTTAGTAATCACTTTAAAAAAGAGGCGTCAGACCCCGGACCATTACACATTTTATTTATTTTATCCACATTGTATGGCAGATCTAGATGAAGTATCTATTGTGTCAAGTAACGCGACGCGCTGACTCGAGTTTACACAATCAAGGCAATTTAAGGACTATTTAAGGAAAATTTACCAACGACGTCAAAACCTCCAGTGGATAAAAACGTGAATTTTTTAAATGTGTTTGGCAGATAATGTAAAGGCCATAGCTCACGTTTGTCCAAGGTTAATCAGTGGGTGACCCGTGGGCCAAAGCCTTTATTGTTCATGTCATCAGTACTTTTCCGCTAGAACGTCACTTGTAATAATATATCATAATATTCTTGAGTGTTAAAACCTAACCCGTTGCGTCGCAGGTATTTACAAATGCGTCAGTTTCCGTGAATAGAATTCAACAAGTTCGCTGCTAGGAACATTGGAAAGCAAAATTGTGTTCAAATAAACCATGCAGGTGCACGACTTTTAGCCATAACCGCAACGCATTGCATTTTAAACGCGGCAAACTCATCAATTGTATAACAGTTTTTCTCGAGTAACAATCTTTTGAGTTTGTGTTTGAAAATGTGTATACTGCCAGAGACTTTAATGTTTTCATCGAGAGAGTTGTAAAATTTACAGCCCTGGTACAGAAAGCTTTTCTGGAACATACTTGTTCTATGAGAATCGGGGAGTAAAAGATCTCTGAATCTTGTTTCATGTAAATGTCTGGCTTGATTTCTCACAAATATATATACAGTTGCAGTTGCCGCACCTGTACTGTTTATGAAGAATACGAAAGCAATGTTTTCATTTATAAAGTCCGCTACCGCTGCGGTTGCAGTTCGTATTCCGCAGGTAGATAATTAACTTTTATCTTGAACGTCAACCGCTGCGGAATTACCAGCGGATAGCCAATGAAATTATAGTTTTCAACCCGGCTACGCTTGTCAGTTTCGGTAGCGGGAATACTGTAAAAAGTGAAAGGAAGGTACTCATTTTGAGCAAACAACGTGACTAGTGTATGACGTTTGAGATTTTGTGAAATTTTTTCAATATTTAAATTTTATATATTAAAGAAATTTTAACAAGAAAAATGAACTCTTCATTTTTAAAAGATATTTGTAACATTTCTTATATTTCTTCCTTTCGTTGCTTCTTTAAAGGCCTTCTTTTATTCTTTTATACTTTCGCAGGTTATGTCTTTTCGCGATTATAAAAGAACATAACCAGAAATACAAAAGTTCCCAAAAGAATTTGTTTCGAATCCATTTTAGTTTATTTATCAGCAATTGGGAACAAACAGACCCTCACATTTTTAAAAGGAGAACGTAAACAAATCGTCACGAGATTTAGACGTGAAGCGCATGCGTGAAACATTCTACGACAGCAACAGTTAAAGAGTTTATAAATGACAAATTTTCTGCAACTGATACTGCTGCGGCAACTCCAACTGCAACCGCAATTGCAGCGGAAAAGTTTATAAATTGTTGTTAAATCAGGTGCGGCATTCTTCCGTTTAGTTACTCCCTAGACGGTGGCTGTTTGGTTGTCGCGCTGACCTTCACATCTTATTAACATTAGTGCCATAAAATACAAAGCAATACAGATATTAATGGCTACTTCAAAAGTTAGCAGCTGTGCATCAACTAGTGTGTAGACTAAGGGATGCAATTAAACAACATTTGGTAACCTGGCGTTTTGAAAGGTAATTTAAATATTGTAGACGTAGCATTGTCACAAAAAAACAAAGTTTAAAATTAGAAAACTCAGAACAACCGACAAGACTTTTAAGTGTTTATCATTAAAAAGATGGACTTTTCAGTATATCACAATTTTGTTTATATAGGTACAAGATGACAGCTAAATCAAATCAAAGTAATCTTAGAATTCTGAAAGTTGGTAATACAATGAAATAAGAAATGTTACTATAGTCCATTTGGAAGTAGAGTAATAAAATCCTATTATCACGAGCCGCCATGGGCGTGCTACTAAGTTTTTTAAAATTCATGAAAATGATATACTATATAGAAATATTACAGTATTTATTATGTACATTGTGTTCGAAAAAAAATCGACTGGCCAGCCGTATACTTCCTATTACAGATGCATACAAATTGAAATAATTGAAATTAAGTACTCTCAGCATGATGTCGAGTTTCTCCTCCCACCTGCGTGGTCAATCTAGTCGTAAAGCTGAACTTGTGTAGACGTGCTAGGAATAACTGTAAGACATTGTGTTTGGTGACAATTGAACGAGGTTTAAAAGCTTTAGCGAACCCCTACGACTGCCTGGCGGAAATCCGATATAACTGAATAGTTATCAGGAAAAAAATAACTTTCCAAACGACTATGGTAAAAAAGTACTTTTGGCGATTTTCAATGCTAATAAAGGACCCAAAAATTCCGTTGTAGATGAAATGGCAAAGAATCGTCAAATAACTGTATTACGGTTACCACCCTATCAATGCGAACTTATCCCTATTGAATTGGTATGGGCGCAGATAAAAGGTGAAGTAGCCCGGAATAATACTACCTTTAAATTAAGGGACGTCAAGGTTTAGTTAATTCCTTGGAACGTGTGGCTGCAGATGAATGGTAAAGTTGTTAAATCATGTATTGTAGAGGAAAACGATAAATGAAAACAATCACAGACGTAGTGGGAATAGTGGTGGGTAGTGCCGACGCATCATCACGTCTTACGTCTTTTATGTCGCGTGCATTAAAACGAGAGAGAAGATTTGGGGGTTTGTCTTCTTAGCGTCTCATTTGGCACCTCCTTTCTCAATGAAAGCTTTACGTCTTTTATGTCGCGTGCATTAAAATGAGAGAGAAGGTCAACCACGTGGTCGCACCCCTTCTCAATTATAGGTTTCCAGCACTATACTAAAAGAAGAAGCTAAAATGTGGGAATTCGACGATCTTATTGACATAACTATAGAACCTATCATTATTAATAGAGGATCCGAAGATAGCTCGTCAGTCTCTTCAGAGAAGAACTTTAATTTTACTGAACTGATATTATACATTTATACAGCACTACCTCATATTTTTTTATAGTTTACAATGAACTAAATCACTTAATTCCATAAAAATAAATAATTAAAAATAATTCCATAGCAATTTTATTATACTACGTAAAAACCCGTAAATCCGACTATAAAATTCAATTTTTTGGTGTTACAGATTAAATTCGTCACATCAAATAGATGTCAACTGGTAATGAGAGAGCTCGGCGGATAGTTTGAAACACATTAGACAAGGACAGATCACAAGGGTTCAACTCAAGCAGATATAAATTTCCTTAGTACGGGTAGCAAACTATAACAAAAATAGAAATAGAGAACTTGCTTATAACTGTAATTTATAGAAATTAGTTATAAACATCCGAACTACATTTATTGAAGATTTGCATTTTTAATGAGCTTTTATTACTCTACTTCATTTCCAAATGGACCATAGAAAATCCCCATAAAGTCGACGAAAAATGGAACATGTTCTAAATTGACCTATTATCGCCGGATTTTCCTTGACCAATAAATCCGCAGATTTTTGCCTTACACACATCGATAAATTAAAGGTCAAGAAATCTGTCGATTTATTGGATCATGTAGTATAGCTTTTAACCAATTCCACTAGGACCGTACAATCATGTGACTTGTTTTTTATCGGTTGTGGATTTCTTATACTTCAATCTCTTCAAAACAAACGAAGGAAGCCATGGTACTGGGGTCTCTATTTTATAATAGTATTTGAAAATATATTCATTACTAACTAATACTAGAAAGTACAATGTTTTTTGCTTTTATCACCTTCAGTGAGAAAATATTTTAACTAATTTAATAGGAAAAGCACGAATGTGTTTAATTTTTACTTAGGTATTTTCTAATCTTAAATTGATACATTGCAGTAGATACAACACACACACACATACAAAAATTAACTGTTGCTATGCACTGTTTCTACCAAGCGAACTCTGTTTACAAAAGCAGAGACAAAACACAAAACCTCTTTGGTCTTTCTGCCACGCGACGGGACTTTCTGAGGAAAGCAGTCTCTGGCAACTCAAATTTCCTGATTTTGTAAACTCCAGGTGCTATTTCGTCGAAACCAACAGAGTTTCTATTTGGTTGCAGTTTTGTCCGTTTGGTGGAACACCGCCTTCGTGTTGAAACTTTTGTGCCCTGTCAACTATCGTTGTCTGCCTAGCCGATAGTCGCGTTGGTTAAGGCGCAATGTGGCAATCGCGATTAATCGAATGGGGAACGCGCTACCGGGTTCGAGTCCCAGCTCCAGCACTCGCTCTGTCGAAGGATATGGTTGTATGTCCGCATTTTACAATGTATAATCCGCTTATATATTATTATTAGTATTATTTATTCTTTGGATGCTCGTTGGAACCTAGGTTTCACGAGTTCTCCACAGTCACCCTGTGTGCTTTGTGACCAAAGAAGTATTTGTATTTCTACATATATTTATTATGCATTACTTTTTTTGAATTAAATCAACGTACGAATTTACAGCGATTACCGTCTTCATATATCCAAGTTTGGGTAATTCTACGGTTTATCCACTTCTCGATTTTTTAGTTTTTTTGAGGATTCATTAATTAGAGAGTTATACGAAGCGTTTAGGTAATATAACAAGATATTGATAAATAGTCGGCTATTAAATTGTGATCAATTTTTCGATAGTGCGATGGTTGTCAATTTGACGAGACCATATTTGGCGTTAATAATCTAACTAAAGCTCGACAGCTTTAGCTCAAGGGACTTAGTCTTTTATTATTAACGCCAAATGTGGTCGAGGCAAATTGGAGAGCACTCGAGAAAAATTGTGACAATGTAATAGCCGACTATTTATCAAGGTCTTGTTATATTAGCCTTGATTATATATTTGCGCAACGTTTTTATATAGAGTTCAAAATAGCCACTGATGAAAATAACTTTTTCAAAGCGACTTAAAAATGTCGTATTTTCGTCGTTTTTACCCACCCAACGCCCTTACCCGCTCCACTTCCCAGTACTAAGGAACCTAACTTGTCCGATCCCGTGGGTGTGATAGGTTTACCTAAAATACGGTGAACTACTTTTACAGTATTGGCCGCCGTCAAAAAAACGAATTCTAGATTTTAAGCCATCGTTTTAAAGCCAAAACATACCAAATATACCCAAATCGGTATGCCGTCTTTATGCCTGTGGGTCTGTCAGTCTGTGTCTCTGTCAGTCCGTATGTGTGTGGTACGTTTTTCTCGAAGACGGTTCAACGTAGAAATATGAAATTTTAGATGTAAGATCTTTTGAATACTGGTGAAATCGGTGTATCAAACTCTAGGCAGCCGAACGGAGAAAATGAGGATTTTTGTTTTTACTGTTAATAAACCCATGCAAAAGTTTATTTATTTATCTAAAAAATAGGAATTCTACAGAGAATTTAATGGTTTTTGAGTAAACCATACTTCATGATTAGCTCTATCATGTGGTGTGGTTAGTTAGAAAATTTTTATTTGTACCATTATTTACAAGACGATTTTATTACAAGTGCATTCGTATCTATAGAACATAAGCAACATATCTGGCAAAATCATCCATGGTACTCCAAAAGTGCCAACGGGGTGAAAGATCAAAACTAAATTGCACCCATTATTTATGAGTTACTTTCAACGCCTATTAATTCACCTTATGTTTTATTATCTACCTATAATAACTAATACAGTAATATATTAGTTATTATTTTGGCATTATTGTCATTCTCGTTTATATATCATGTTTTATTTCACATATCGATTTTTGGTCACTTTCAAGTACATAGTAGATATTCACACACTATTACTCAGTTTCAGCTCGTCTCCGCATTTATTTAATTTTTGCAAGTCACTCTTAGCCAGGTTAAACGTAAGAATGGCCTTGCGTTAAACTTTGCCGTGCCCATCGAACAACCAACAGGTTACATTTAAAAATCAACCTTTTGTATCTCTTATTAAATAAAGACGATTTGTCATTATTATTGCCTTAAGCGACTCACTTTCTCAACAAAGCTCAAATACAGTCGCCATAAAATCTGATAAGTATAAGATTTTGTTTTATTTGCGTAAGATTGTCGAACGCAAATAATTTATAATGTTTATTTCATATTTACTTGAAACACAGTTTAAAATTAAGCATTCTATATAAAATTACTTCGGTCTCGCATATATTTTTGAGCGGCTAGGTGTAGATCCCAAAAATAAATAGTATCATGCATTATTTATTTATGATTTACATTAATATTAATTTTGCATTCTTTGTAAACAGACAACACTTAAACAATTACTACAGGAAAATGTAAACAAAAGTACGCACAGATAGATAAAACAAAACGAATATTTCTAGAAATACGTAAATAGTAGCATATGATGAATAACTTTAAGGACTGTACGTGTACAATTGATATCAAACGGCTAGAAAAGTTAACTTGAATCTAAAAAAATCTAAAAATTGCCATAGAATAGAATAACAATTAATTTTATTTTTAACATTTTACACTTACTGTTACCGAATTAATAAACGCCACAGGTATTAGATAATATAAATAACTTTAAAAGAACAGTAAAGATTATATAAAGATATATAAAATATTATTAAATTTATAATAACTATCCTGATAAATTTGATAACCTATTGTATTAGTGATGTTTTCCTGATGTTCTGAAACTAGCACAAGTTGTTCCTATGCACAAAAGGGGTACTACTGATATGTCTGCTAATACAGACCTATATTTATGGTCCCAAAAGTGCGTAAATGAAGAATTCCAGAGAAATTAATAACAATAATAATAATAACAATAGTAATACTCCTTCGGAGTAGTGAAATGGACTCGAGAAGAGCTGCGTCAACTCGATGTAGTAACCGTAACCCGCAAGAAGATGCATCTCAATAGGAGCCTGCATCCTAAATCGTCCGTTCCACGGTTATATCTCCGACGTCACCGAGAAGGCCGTGGACTATTGAGCTTGGAGAGTCTCCATAGCAGGATGGTTCTGGATGGAGCTTGTAAGGTTATCAGGAGTTCGGATACCCTCCTCTGCATGGTCTGAGACCATGAAGAAGCAGGGGTAGGAGCTTTTCTGTTCAAGGCAGCACGCAGAGCAGCCGATGAACTCGGTCTCATCTTCGACGTTGGGCGGGATAATCCCGACTCTGTCACCGAGTTGGAACCCGCTCGGCGAAAAGCCCAAATAAAAGCTGCAGAACAAACCATCTTTCTGCAGCTTCATTCGGATAAGCAACTGCATGGCATCTTCTATAAAAACATAGGAGAGCTTGGCTTATCCAAAACGCTGACCTTTGCTTTTCTAAGGTCAGCCGGGCTGAAATCTGAGACCGAAGGTTTCATAATGGCTTGCCAGGATGGTGTTTTCAACCATTGAGGTCGTGTCTTGTGTATGGAGGTGTCTGATGTCAGCTGCAGGGCCTGCCACAGTGCGCCAGAGACTCTAATGCACTTGTTGTCGGTTTGTCCGACATATGCAGTCTCGGCCTATATTCATAGACACGACGGAGCATTACGAGTGCTGTATTATCATTTACCGCACTCGTATGAAATAGACGAAACACCAGTGCTGCCTTACGCTCCGGGGGATATTGAGTCCGTTGTGGGGAATGAGAAGTGTCTAATTTATTGGAACTACTCGTTTCCCACCGTCAGGCAAATACAAGCCAACAAGTCTGACATAGTACTCCTCGACCAGCAATTCAAGACAATGTATGTCGTGGAAGTCTCGGCTCCCGCTGAGAGCAACATTCTCTTGAAAGAGGAGGAAAAACGGACAAAATATCGAGATTTGCTCTTCGAACCCCGCAGACTTTATCCGGGCCATACTGTTAAGATCGTGGTACTGATTATTGGGGTCCTCGGTGGAATACGACACGCACTGCTTTCGGAACTTAAGATCATAAAGTCATGCCGAAACTTGGCAGAGATCTTAGCCGGAAAAAAGCAGAAGGCCGTAATACTTGGATCGCTACGTCTACTCAGGGCACACGACACTCGGATTTAATAATCACTCACCCCACGGGCATGGGGAGTGTCTACTGGTACTACCAGCTCCCCTCTGTGAGTCGGAGCCACAGAGAGGGTGACTGGTTTTTGTAAAAAAAAAAAAACAATAATAAATTTATTTTCTTCATGAAGCATTTTATCGAAAATAAATAAGCGAAGTTTGTGTGCGATTGCCAAATAAAGAAACAGTTCGATTTGTGAGTAATATGGGACTGTGGAGGTTTAATTTGAGTTGCGATTTTGGTCACTCAGGCGATAAACTTAAAATTATATTGGACTTAAAGCACTTAATGAAGGGTATACTTAAAGCTAGTTATTCATAATATGTTTTAATTGAAACTTCCAGTATCCTCAAATTTATTTACTTTTTATATAATATCCATTTTTTAATTTCGTGTTTATATTTTTTGTAGTGTCTGATCTGCGTTATTGTGTCAGGTAGAGTATTGTATAGTCTGGGGGTCAGGTAAGTCTAATTTTTCACGCCGATTGTTTTCTGGGCTGTTTTAACCGTAATATTTTGCTGTTGTTTTTTCCGTATTTCGTGATTATGACTTAGCATTCGGGTTGGTCAAAAATTTTGAAGTGGTTATTCAAGATACTTACGCGGTAAAGCTGCCTTATATTTAAGAATTCAGATTCCGCATATAACAAATCGGTAGGATAGAAGAAACTTTTTCCATATAATATTTTCAAATAGCGTATTTGCATTATATCTAAGGGTTTTAAATTGGTTTTGTTTGCTGCGCCCCACCCAATAATACCATATCTTATAATAGGTTCTATCATACCTGAGTATGACATCTTTGACTTGTTTAAACTGGTACAGTAATGATTTTGTAGTGTGATTAATTTGGTGGTCCCATTTTAAATGCGCGTCTAGTATTATACCAATATAATTTACAGAACTACATGCTTGAATGTGAACATTTGGATCTTTTATGTTTATTTCTGTAAAATGCGGTAAGCTGTTTTTAAGTGTTTACTTAAAAACAAGTGTCTGGTTTTTGAGATATATCGTTCTTTAAATTTCCCATAAATATGATAAAATTAAAAGTGACTAGCAGAAATTCAACTTCTGCTGATCTGTTTTCTAAACTTATAAGAAGGATATGTATGTATGATCAGTAAACTGCACCAACTGTGACATTTTAACCTCACCACAATAAAATTGTGAGAGGTTACTAAAATTGGTTCAAAAAGGAAAATTGAGATAACATCAAATCTTTTCGTTTTGAGGTCCCCAGGAAACAAAAAAAGTGGTTTTTGAAAAATGTCTGCGTGTGTGTATGTATGTGTGTTAGCACCATAGCACCGAAACTACTTAACGGATTTGGATGAAACTTTGCATAGGGGTTTCTTTAGTGCTCTAGAAGATCTGATTTGGTTGAGATCGGATGATGTTTAGTGCCGTTTTGGCACAACATGTTGTCTATTTTATAATTACTTACAATTTGCAATCGAACCATTGAAAAGCAGTTAAAATTCCGATTTCAACGATATATCACACTTGAGAGAGCGAGGGAGATTCGGTAAGAAAATTTTAGACCAAAATTACTTGACAAAAAAAACCTTACAAATGTTGCAGACTGGTGCCGGTGTTCATTTTTAGACTCATAAAAAATTGAAAGAGGAACCTCTGTCATAGTCCTGGCTGCAATTTTGGAGTATTGGGGGTTTAATATGAAGAAAACAAACTCCGAAGATTATAAAGAATCTGTTGTGAAGGTGATAAAAACTGTTAATTATTTTAAATAATTATATACCATTAATAATTATTTATTGTATAAGTGTTTTAGATAGCGTTTTATCCACGCAAGAAAGTTTAAACTCGAGAATGCAGTTCGAGAGTTAAATTTTCTTGTTAATTGTATGTACAAATTAACTCAATAAAGATGTTTATTATTATTATTATTATTATTACCATAATTTGGCGGAGTTCAAAATTTAGCTACCTATTTATTATCAACAAGAAGTTTTAAAACATATTGGCACCAAACTTTAATATAACTTAATGGCTATAAAATACATTGACACTTTTTAAAAAATTCAAAATTGGTTAATAATAATAAACCCTTTATTCACTTTTGTTATACATTTGTATATATATGACACGTCGAATTACACGTAAATAAATAAATAATAAAAAAGTTAATAAAATTACGTACTGTATACAGCAAAATTAATAAAATACAAAACGCTACACATATTAAAAGTTTAAAATGTACATTGAATAAAACTTTGTCTATAATAATTTAAACATTTATTGTATTCTCTTAGTTTATTTTTAAAAGCAGGAAAACTCTGTTGGTTTTTTATATCAACATCTAATCAAAGTTAAGATTTTATTTTCTATAAACACTGGTCGACACGAATCTAGTGGCATGAGGGAAAACATGAGACAAGTAGAATTCTTCTGTAAAATAAAAAGACGTTGTGTTTCTGCACCTACACCCCAGAGAATGATCAAATATCTCATGTGAGATTACACGAGATCATAATATACATTTAGTAGTT
Source organism: Leptura quadrifasciata (assembly GCA_963675555.1). Lineage (NCBI taxonomy): Eukaryota > Metazoa > Arthropoda > Insecta > Coleoptera > Cerambycidae > Leptura > Leptura quadrifasciata. The sequence continues at coordinate 46,418,705 of OY776677.1, forward strand.
GCCCTTTCGATAATATTGGCTTAATATTTCGAATCGTAAAAATGCAGAATGTAGTTTTTTGCATACAAATCTATATGATTTATCCAAGTGAAATTTTCGTCTAGTGTTAGACCTAGAAATTTAATGGATGCTGATCGTTCAATTTTACCTTGATTAGTTGTTAGATTTAAAACAGGTGGTTGTCGTCTTTTATGACACTGTATATAAGTTGTTTTATATGCGTGTAGGATCAACTGGTTTCGCATACACCATGATGAGAATGATTCGAGTAGGTTGTTTGCGGTATTATTTAATTCTTCTGGTGAACCAGCCACAAATCCAATTATTGTAATATCGTCAGCATATAAAACCGATTTAATGTTTTTTTCTTAAATGCGTTTCCAAATCATTAATAAAAATTATAAATAGCAGAGGAGATATGACTGCGCCTTGAATCGAGCCGATGTTAATGTTCCTTTCATGTGAGTAATTGTTATCAAATTTTACAATTTTTCTGTCAATAATAAAAGATTCAATCCATTCCTAAGATGTCCTCGAATCCCTAGTGATTCAACTTTTTATTAAAAATTTATGATTTAAGCAGTGGAAAGCTCTACTTAAATCAAATAGTATGCTTGGAACATATTTATTAGCATCTAATGATTCATAGATTATTTATCATTTTTGAAAAAGTAATCAAACGAAAAAATTTAGTCAAAATACATCATTTTATGTTATTCACAAGTGTAACTCTCTTATTCTCAAAAAACACCGACTGGCAATGATTAAAAATACTTCACACTTACAATTACCAAAATTCATATTATTGTTTAGGGGCCTCTTGCAAGAAAAAATCAAAGATACGTTCTAGGCCATGTGTAGACACTACATGAAAACTTTTATTTTAAACGATATAATTCAAAGGCACAGTTTCGAAACAGAGTCCAAATTGTGTAGAACTTATGCTCAAAGTGGTGATAAAAATGTGAATGTGTTCCAGAATGCGACCTAAATTATTTCTACACTAAGCCTTGTATATTTCTAATTGTTTCCACTGCGTTACTGTAATGCAACTTATTTTATGTAGCCACATAATTATATCAAAAACAACTTTTTGAAGCCTGAAATATTTAGAAACAGATTCAAAGCTAACACGCATAGTATGCTTGTTCTCTAGACATATGGACAAACATTAGACACAGTTAATGGTATGACCGTATCACGTAATGAAATTCATTTTGAAATATAAATAACAAGTTTTTCTGCCAGGAATGATACGAAGAAAAACATCTTCAAAAATAATGAAATTTACTTAAATATTTAATTATTGATGATAATATATGTTTTAGTAATAAAAATGTCCTATAATACTTTATTTGATACAAGACACCTAGATTGATATTTCAACATGGATGTTCTCCATTTGAAGAAAATATGACAAATTTTTATGTGTCTAACTGAAGCCATACATTCTTAATTGGACCGATTATTTATTATCTAAATTGACACACAGTAACATGGCACGTAAAAATCAGACTCGGGTTCCTACTATTTAAATAGTAATAACTGTTTATTATAACGTGTCTATTAGACCTTCCCGTGACAAGGATTTCATTGACCTATAGAATGTACAGGCTTTAACTTCAGAATCTTAATTGGGAACATATGAAGGTCAGGAATCTATGAGGTGGACATCCCGGAAAGTCCGCCATATTGGTTTTTATGCCAAACTCTATCTCCGCAACTGCTGATCCGATTTTAATTTTGTTCTTCTTTTAGTTCAACTACAAATTTTACGCTGAAAGATAAAAGCTCTTGTAATTTTTTTCGTATCTTTTAAGATAACAGATTTAAAACTAATATAAAAAGAAGTAAAAATTCACAATTAAAATATTTTTAACCACAACCGTCCGTCCACATTTTCGCATTCTATGTTTTTTTTATAAATATTTGTTTAATACAAGTTGTAGTCCCACATTTTAGCTACAGGATCTCGTTTTGTCCACGCGATTACCTCTAAAAATAAGAGAGATACAGCTATTTTCGTCTAGTGATGTGTGCTGATCATAAAATTATTCCTCACATTATTCATTCAACTGAGGCTCGAGAAGTTATTTTATCTTCCAATACTGATGTATTTATATTACTTTTACATCGTTTCCGAAAATGCAACAAGTTAAAAATGTGGTTTTAGAACGGGCAATCGAAACAACACTAGATGCATACCAATTCATAAGCTTGTAGAAATTCTGAATTATGTAATTTCCGGCGGCTCACATACTAACCGAGTGCGATTACACGAGCAAAATTGGTTCGAATAAATCAATTTTAGAAATTAATCCCATAAAGTTTCTCAAAAATTTCGGTTTATAGGTTCTATAGAATCTTGCACGGCAAGGGTTGAAGAATTTCTTGTGTTAACGATAAAGCCTAGTTCATCTTTCAAACGTTTGTTGAACTGAGAGCTTGGTTTTACTATAACTCCAAAAATTTTGTTCCAGAGAATTTACCACCTACCTCATTCACTTGTGCCGATTATACTATTGTGTTGATTTGTATTTTAAATGTGATAGAGGAATTAACTATGATCCAATAGATGTCCCTAAATACGGTTTGGAACTAGAAGCAGGTAACGAATTTTTAAAACCAATTTTTACTTTACGTCGCATTCCGGAGAATTTTCTTTTGATGTGCTTTTGCAAAATAAAATGCGAGAAGAAATGTTGCATTTGTAAGAAAAATGGAGTGTTTTATTCAATTTCTGCAAATCCAATAATTTTAATTTGTGTGAAAACAAATAATTAAATTTCAATTTACAATCACTGCAAAGATCTTATTTTGTTTTATAACATAAAAATCAAAATTTAATGTGGAAAATCATCTCTCCTGGATATTTATTACAACTAATGCAATTAATATACGTTTCAAATGTATTGAGCCCTCATTTTAATCGCGAATGTTTCAAAAATGAAGTGGTGAAAAAAACTGAAAATAAGTACTCACTGAATTTGAATAAGTGGAGTTTAAGCATTATAAAGATTATCTAATTTTTGCCAGTAAATGTACTACCCATTTCTAACACGGGACTTTCGTAAAATTAAATTTTAGATGGCCATTATTAGAAATTCACTAATTATTTTGATGTAAAATGTTGTCGTGGTAATAAGGAATATCTTTTCTATATGTGGTAATTTTTTTTGTCCAAATCCTTCGTTGTTATTTACAAAAATGTGTCATAATGTTTTCAGTTAAACGGCGAAAATTAGATATTTTTCAGTATAACTTCATCAACGTAACTTATTCAAATTTCAAATACTGATTTGCTAGGCACACAGTGGAAATGTAATTAAAAAAAAAAAAACGCTACTCCATTTATGAAATATTCATGGTTATAGCGAAGGTTCAATATATTTAAATTGTATATTAGTAGCACACGCCACTGGACGAAAATAGCGGTATCTCTCTTATTTTTAGAGATAATCGTGTCAACAAAACGAGATTTTGTAGGTAAAATGTGGGACTACAACTTATAGTAAACAAAAATGTTTTAAAAAATATAGAATGAGAAAATGTGGACGGTTATAAAAAAAAATTTAATTGCAAATTTTTACTTTTTACATTAATTTTAACTCCGTTATCTTAAAAGATACGAAAAAATTCACAAAAACTTATATCTATCAGCGTAAAGTTTGTAGTTGAACTAAAAAAAGAAAATTAAAATTGGATCAGCGGTTGCGTAGATAAAGTGCATATCCGGTTTGGCATAAAAACCAATATGGCGGACTTCCTCCCACTTTCCGAGATGCCCACTTCATGGATTCCTGACCTACACATGTCCCCAATTAAGATTTTGAAGTCAAAGTCCGTGCATTCCATGGGTCAATAAAATTCTTGTCAGGGGAAGGTCTATATGTAAATACATTAATTACATACTAGATATAATTTCAACACTTGTGTCCATTACTAAAATTCGTAAAATGTTAACTAAAACAATATAAATAATAATAAATAAATGTTACATATTAGATACAATTCAGACAAGTTCAATTCAAATTCAAATTTATTGTATGATTTGTATCGTATATTACATTATTAACAATTTTGGCAGTCTAGCAGCTGAGTTGCGAACAACTTACGTTTTCCACGGTAATCTTAATATAAGTTTAGTATTATGTACTAAACGGATATTATTATAAAACATGAATAAAACAGTATTAATTGAACGAAATTGAACCGGAAGAAAATGAAGCTCACTCAGGCATATGTGCAGGGTAAAACATATCTTGGTGGTTTAATATGTATTTTCTAATTTCTTTTGAAAACTTTCTCTTATTAAGTATTTTTAATTTTTTTTGGAATGCTGATATATAGTTTTGATGCAAAAAATGTGACGAATCTTTTTGTGTCAATTATCATTAGAACATTTTGGTGGTTTTAACAGTCTGTTAATATTGGCTCTACTAGTCATAACCAAGAAATTTTCTTAAACATGGAAAATAATAATGGATTGCTTTTGAACAAACAGCTACATATACATTGCTTATGTTTAAAATGTTATTTAATTTATATAATTCATTGGTTGGAAATCTGAAATTCAAGTTAAACATTATTTTTAAAATTTTATTTTGATACTAAAATTTTTGAGTGATTATCATATGTTCTTCCCCAGACAGTAATTCCATATTGTAAAATTGATTCTGCTAAAACGTTATAAGTTCAATAGTCCTTTTATCTACTATGTCTCCTAAGATATAAAATCTACGAAAAGCTTTCTGACTCTCAAAGTTAGATATTAAATACGTTCTTTCCACTTAAAGAACTGATCTATAATTATTCGTAGGTATTTAATTTTTGTTTTTTCCCAATATTTTTTGAGCATACGCAAACGTCGGCGCTCATAGCTGCATTTGTAGAAAATGTAACGAATTTAGTCTTATCAACATTGAAAGTGAGCAGGTTAATACTGCTTAGAAATTTTTTCGATTTGTTTAGTTCAGTTTTTGCTTTCTTGTGTATGGAAGGTCAGCTATTATCTTGATAAAAGAACAGTGTCGTCTGCGTAGCGTATTAATTTACAGTTTAAGTCTAAAAAAGTCTTATAACGTTTATGTATATAAGAAAGATAATCGGTCCTAACACAGTGCCCTAGGGGTCACTCATCTCGATGGTTTTTCTATCACTAAGCACATCATTAACTTTTACATATTGTATTCTGTTATTGAGATAGCTACTGAATAATTCCAATATGGTTCCGCGAATTTCTATTTGCTCAAGAGAAACCGTGTTGAACGCTTTAGCTGGATCAAGAAATATGGCTATACTTTTTTTGTTGTCATTGAGATTTTAATTTATGCTATTGATTAGGTCAAGTATAGCATGCTTAAAAAAAATATGTTTAAGGAAATGTTTAGTGGATGCTTAGTGGTTAGATTCTCCCTAAAACCGAATTGCTATTGAGATATTAGACTATTTTTATTTAAGTGGGCTAAAAATCTAGCTTATTTTTTCAAATTTTTTTGTAAAATTACTATCTAATAAGTGAGGTAGGTCTGTAACAGTTTGGTTGTAATGTGTTTCCCGATGTACAAATTGGTACTAAAAATCATGTTTTCCAAGAGGAAAGGAAAATGCCCGTATGCAATATTTTGTTAATTATATGTTTTACATGTAATAAAATATTGAGGTGAATGTTTTTTATCAGTGTAGCCAGTAAGTATATTGTCTGGGTTAAGCGAAGAGTTATTTTATTACGGGATACAAAAAATTATATTAGGGCTTCTTTTTTAAAGTACTACTAAGACTACTTTTTCGGTATTTGAGGCAAGAATTTTTCCCATGTCAATAAAGAATCTATTAAAATAAAAGTAACTGCTTTTTCTTTGTCGATTTCCGTTATTAATTCATTACTGCTATTATAACCGTTTATATTTTTGAGGAAAAAACAAAAATAAATCTTGTCTCAATAAATTCTTTTTATTTTTGTTACGGCTAAGGTTTCGTGAACTACAATTTTCTTCATGAAACCGGTCACCCTAATAAAAAATAAAAGAATTTTAATGTGATAAGACTTTTTTGTTTTTTACTTATTATGAACAACTCACTTGGGATCTACTCTATGGAGTTTATATTTTTATTCGCACTTTTATTATAATTAATAGCCTCGTTTAAAATTTGCTATATTTTTTCATATTTTTATCATCTTTTATTTTGTTTTTGTAGTATTGTAGTGTACATTTTTCAATTTTAATTATCTTTCTTAAAAAACTTTCATGTGTTTTATGCGCTTGCAATCTTGTTTCAGTAAAATGATTCACCAAAAATCTATTTTCTTAGGCAAATATGCAGCCTTACATGATTTTCTTGTACATAGCGTTTACATTTTTATAATAGAAGAAGGCATTTGAAATTCATCTGCTCTTTCATATGTACTACATCCGTAAAGTATGCAATAACGAAAATGAGTTAGCATTTTCGTTATTTCACATTACGAGTTCTGGAAAATTAATTAAACACGTATCTCACGAACCTTTAAGAATAATGTAATTAAATACGTTCACATGCCGAGGTGTGTTGCATTGTATTACAATAAACAAATCATGATATTTGTAAATACCACATTAATTGGCATTATTTACAGGAAGGCAGGTATATTTTATTGAAAATTAAAAAAATATATTATAATTCAATGAATAACTACTTTTAAAGTAAAAATCTTAATTTGATAAGACGAAATACAATTTTTATCAGTAGGGAATACATAATTATACACATAGATTGTTTTTCTTTTCAATTTCATAACATTATAGGATGAACCACAATATTAAACAATGCACTGATACAAAGAAACATCTTTTTTATTTAATATGATGACTCAAAACAAAACTGTTATTATGTTAATAATAGGTAAATCTTTTTCAGGTCAAAGTCACAATATGTATACATAACACAAAAATATATAACAATAATTTACATCGTCATATAAAAATGTTTATTTGATTATTTGAAACAATTAAACTACATATAATATACATTTATTGATGAATAATGTCGTCCTCGGTAAGAAATGAAATTCGATATATTTTTTTTTTCAATAAGCGTATTTTGTTCATTAAATACATATGCAAAAGGAAATTTGCATTTAACTGAAACTTCTTAACCACATGTTGTAACAATACTCAAATTAGCATTAATCTTAATGAAAGTAGAGGCGATACCTTAATTAGTTTTTCCTAGACAGTTATGAAGCACCTGTCTCCGAAATTTAAATGCATTTCATGTAGATACGATACGCATGATACAGGTTAAAAATCTATTAAAACAAGAAGATCAACTTTATTCAGTTTATGTTGAAATATCAAATAAATGAATGTTTTGGCATTTCTATAAAAAAACATTGCATAGAGAGTAATATATGAATCTGAATTAAGTTTTTTTTATGTACTTAGGTATCAAAAGGACTATCCGTGATTTTTTATATGATAATTAATTCAATTTAAAAGACTCACCTAACTAACAAACTTTTATCACAGACACAAATCACTAAATTAGCACCTTATGCAATAATCAGTTTATCGAATGTTGGGATACGCACAATGAAAGTAAACGCAGTCCGAATAGCTATCCTTGGTAATTGATACAACCAAACAGTAACGTAACGTTCTACACACAAACTTTGCAAGATTAATATAAGCTATCTTTTATAAATGCTCCCCACCTGTAAGGTAAATTACTTGACTTAACCCAAAGTGAACACGTGCTTCGTGCATTTTGTATTTCAGAAGTTTCATTGATTTCATAGTTTGTTATATTTGTTATTAGTTGTGTTCGGTAAATTTTACGGCAATTATTTAGGGAGCGAAATTATTATACTTTTGGACATAATTTTACATATATATTTTTCAAAATGAAAGAAGCCAAATAGTGGAGTAGTTTTTTGAACCACGTTTCTTCTCACCTTTTGTTTCATATCTCCGGTTGTATTTGTCATATCTAGAAAACAAAAATATGGGCTTCTCCACAATCCAATTTCTAATGAAACTTGGGCAGTAAAAGTTGTTTCTGTTAATTTGTTAAGTTGCAAAGAAATAAAAACTAAAAAAGAAGTGCTGATTTCAATATTTGTTATATATAGTGCAAACATGTCTCTTACTGGATCAAAATATTGTGCCATATTTATTATTTTTGGCCATATTTTTTTTAACACATATATTGGTAAAAAATGTATAAGAATACCTGAGTAGAACTATGACAGGTGTAATGATATGAATTTTCACTCAATAATTTGAGTTGTTTGTAAAATTTGTTAATATACAAGATATGAATATTGGCACTATTTTCTAATTTAAATTAAATAGCAACTGAAATTATTGAGTGGAAATTCATATCACTATGCCTGTGATAGTTCTACTTAGGTAGTCTTATACTTTATTTACCAATATACAGAGTGTCTCACCGGGAACTGAATCGATCTATATAGAGAAAAGTACGCATCAGAAAATTTTGAGAATTTAGATAATTACTAATGTCGGTGTGGCCAATCCAACTAAAATAATTACAAGCAGCTGGCACTTCCGCTTATACCGGACATCGATACCAACTTGCTTATTTCAGATGGAATACCCTATATATTTTAGAGTTTTCGAAAAGAGCATAAAATTCTGAGTCGAAAATATGTAACATATCTTATACCTAAACTTAGCCGTTTCAGAGATATTTGACATTTTATAGGAAATATGACAGGTGCAACGGTTTGGAAGAAAAGTTATAACTTTCTTCGTGTATAAGATTCTCATTTGATCCTTGTCAACTAAAAAGAACACAAGGAGAACTACGTTTTACAACTGAAATAAATTCAATAATATCATACCAAGTGTTCCGTTTTTCGCGTTACATTTTGTCAACTTCAAACCGCGAAAACTTATTTAGGTCAAACGGAACACCCTGTATTTTTTTACGTCAAGTTATGTAAAATTGAATTCCCTTTTTTCCGATATTAGCATTGTGGGGGTTAAAGTTACAACTTTTTGAAATATTTGCGATTTTATTAGAAATTCATGAATTGTTGTAATCATTTCATCAAAATAGCCATGATTAGAAATAATGTCATTATCTTATGTCAAAAAATGCCAGCACGTTTAAATTATATCAACGAAAACTTTTTATATTTGTTTATTGTATATGGAGAATGTGATAAAGTAATATCAAGAACTTGCAGCACATTTGCTATCGATATCCACAAAAACGCAAAATAACAATAACACTGTAACATGCGTACCAGTCGAATTGAAGATATGGCATGAACTAAAATAGCAGAGATAAGATCAATTTAAAATATGATTTCATTTTAATTTAATAATTGCTCAAAATTCCGCCCTCGAACCTCGACACATTTTTCGCACCTTCGGATTAGTTCCTCATGGGTAGCTCTTCTAATTGAATTCTGTGATATGTTTTGAAATGCATTTCTTACTCTTTGCATACAATCTTCAATGGTTGTTAATGGGCTCTCATAAACTTTATTTTTAATAATTCCCCAAATAAAATTATCCAGAACTGATAAATCGTGCGAGCAAGGAGGCCATAAGAAAGGTCCATTATTGGCAATCCATTGATCATAAAAAGTTTCTTGTAAATAATTATTAATTAAATATGCGTTATGTGGGGGAGCACCGTCGTGCTGATAAAAAATGTTTCTATGTTCGGCGAGAGGTAAATTTTCTAAATAGTTATTATTCAAATTGTGTAAGATATTCAGATATCTTTCACCTAAAAAAACAACAAAAATTTACCTATACATATTAGCAGAAGAGAAAATTTAATTTACCGTTTAAATTCTCGTGATAAAATTGTAATGCCACCACTCTATCGTTTCTTATGGCACAGTAAACATTGAACTGAAAACTTTCCTGAAAGTTTCGCTCTCTGAACATATGAGGATTTGAGTCACTACAATAACACGAATTGTGTCTATTAAAAAGTCCATTTTTAGTAAATTTTGCTTCATCTGTCCATATAATATTTCCCAAATAAGAATCGTGACACTCAGACCTTATTAGAATAAACTCACAAAAATTCTGTCTTCTTAGGAAACCTGTTTCCTTTAATCCTTGAACCATATGGAATCAAAACGGGTGAAACTTATGTTTTAATAAGATTCTGTGAATTGAATCCTTGCATAGTCCCGATTCCAGAGCGGCTTGTCTTAATGACATCCTTGGAAATGCATGAAAATATTCTAGAATGACTATTTCAATGTTTTCGTCATCAACAATAGGCTTTCTTCTTTGCATTTTTGCCTTGACAGAGCCATAATTTTTAAAATTTTCCAGTATGCGTTTTACAGTGTTTGGTGACGGTTTCCGTTTTTCTGGATATCGAGTAGCAAATGTGCTGCAAGTTCTTGATATTACTTTATCACATTCTCCATAAATAATAAACAAATTTAAAAAGTCTTCGTGGGGTGTAATTTAAACGTGCTGGCATTTTTTGACATAAGATAATGACTGCTTGTTTCTAATCATGGCTGTTTTGATGAAATGATTACAACAATTCATGAATTTCTAATAAAATCGCAAATATTTCAAAAAGTTACTGTAACTTTAACCCCCACAATGCTAATATCAGAAAAAAGGGAATTCAATTTTACACAACTTGACGTAAAAAATACAGGGTGTTTCATTTGACCTAAACAAGTCTTCGCGGTTTGAAGTTGACAAAATGTAACGCGAAAAACGAAACACTTGATATGATATTATTGAATTTATTTCAGTTGTAAAACGTAGTTCTCATTGTGTTCTGTTTATGTGACAAGAAGCAAATAAAGATTTTTTACACGAAGAAAGTTATAACGGTTCTTGCAAACCGTTGCACCTGTCAAATTTTCTATAAAATGTCAAATATCCCTGAAACGGCTAGGTTTGGGTACAGGATATGCTACATATTTTCGACTCAGAATTTTATGCTCTTTTCGAAAACACTAAAATATATAGGGTGTTCCATTTGAAATAAGCACGTTGGTATCGACTTCTGGTATAAGCGGAAGTACCAGCTGCTTGTAATTATTTTAGTTAAACTGGCCAAGTAATTATCTAAATTTTAAAAAATTTCTGATGCGTACTTTTCTCTATATCGATCGATTCAGTTCAATTAGGCCCATAGTATTATACTTAAATAGCCCTTTAAGACAAATAGCAATAGAATTTAAAAAAATATAACTAATTTCTACCCACAGTATTAAAAATTCGATTGACTTTGCAAACAAACTAAAAAAAGTTACACTCCCAGAAAATGCAATCCTAGCATCTGTTCATGTGAATAACACGTTTTCAAATATATTATATAAGGAGTGGCTTGAAATTATACAAAAAATGTTGGATGCTAAGAATACGAAGGCGTAGAAAGGCCACAAAATATTTATTTTTTAAATTTCTACTTGTAACACGAAATTTAAGAAAACTTCGAGTTGTAAGTCGGAGATTAACAAAATTTCGAGTTACAAGTCGAATTTTAACAAATCTTCGACTTGTAACACGAAATTTAAGAAATCCTCAAGTTATAAGCTGAGGATTAGGTTAATAAAACCTAGTGAAATTGATATAACTTGTGAGTGAAGTTGTGTATTGCACTCGGTTGCACAAGTACAGTGGAGCTGAGGGGTCAAAGCTTCGCTTTTATTTGTCGCCTCAAGATCTCGAATATTATCTCAAAATCTCGACTTTTATCTGAAGATCTTGACTTTTATCTCAAGATCCTGACTTTCATCTCAAGATCTTGATTTTTCCTCAAGATATTGACTTTTCTCTCAAAATCTCGACTTTTTCTCAAGTCAAGATGTTCGTTATTTATTGCCTTATAAAAAATTATAAATTTGAAAATTCTACTGTAAATCCTATAGGTGGGTTTGATAATACAGACATATGTTTGGTCTTAAATCATAGATTTTTACGTATATTTTTCGATAATAATGAAACAATTCTTAAAAAAAAAAGTTATTTTTCTCAATTCAAATTTATTTCGCTATAAATAAATTAACATTACTCTTTGCCGTTTCAACTAAAATAAAATGCAAAAATGGCTTAATTGTATTGTACGGTAATGAGCATAAAAAATAGGGACAAGTCTTATAACGGTATTTGCTAAAATCTAGTTGTGTACATCTAACTTTAATTTTTGTGACATTGTCAGTTAGTTATCATAATTTATTGCAAGTGTGCAAAAAACTAATATGCCTCATATAAGCGATTTAGTTAATTCTGGAGTTATTGCTAAAGCAGAAGATGGATGGTTAATAAGACAAATTTCACTATGTTATAATATTGACAAAAAATCGGTGTGTAACATTTTAAGAAAGTGGAGAATGGACGGTACGATTAGTAGAAATCCTGGATCAGGGCGACGAAGGATGTCAACTCAACAACAAGATTTGCAATTGGTAAATGCTTTAGTAACAAATCCATTTTACTCAGTCATTCATGCTGCTAAAGAAACGAATTTTCCTGGATCGAGTAGTACTGGTCGCCGGTGAGTAAGAGAATCGGAGCTACGCTGTCATGCAGCAGTACAGAAATACTTACTTAAAGTTGAATATAAAGAAGCTCGAGTAGGATTTGCGCTTGAATTTTTAGCGTATGATGTAAATTTTTGGAACAATGTAATCTTTACAGACGATCAACACACAGCGGTCGTATTCATGTTTACCGCCCTCCGAATACTCGATTCGATGAGAAATATATATTTAACAATGATAAAAGTGGTAGATTTTCCGTCAATATGTGGGCTTGAATATCGGCACGTGGTCCTGGTGTTTTGTGGCATATTAAGGAACGATTTAATAGTGAAACGTATATTAGAATTTTAGACAATATTATGCTCCCTTCTGTATCACAATTATTTCCTAATAATGAGTTCATATTTCAACAAGACAATTGTTCCGTTCATGCTGCTTATACCGTAACTAACTGGTTCCAAGATAACAACATCAATGTTCTTAACTGGCCCAGTCATAGTCCAGATCTTAACGTTGTGGAAGAAGTATGGGGACTACTCGTAAGAAGTATCCAAAAACGAAATGTAAGACCACTGAATACCGAAGAATTACTGAAAATAGAGTAAATAATGCATGGGAAGATATGATTACTAATGATTATTGTATAAGGTTATTTAATTCTATGCCAAACAGACTTATAGAAGTTGTAAATAGAAATAGTGCAATAACGAAATATTGATAGTTAGTTTCTTGTTAAGTAGGATATCCTTTGTCCTTTGATCCACGATTTCTACTAATCGTACCGTTTATTCCTCACTTTCTTAAAATGTTACACACCAAATTTTTGTTAATGTTATAACGCAGTGCAATTTGTCTCATTAACCATCCATCATTTACTATATATAGCAGTAACTACAGCATTAAAATAAAAAATAAATTAAAAGTGATATCTGTTTTATTTCGGCTACTCATTACATATTCAAATAGAGACAGATTTACATTAGAAAAAAAAAGTTGTCCTATTTTTTTTCTGCTCACGACAGTACAAGACCCACAATAATTATAAAAAAAAGTTACAAAATGTTAATTTGGAACGAAAATATGGTTTTAAATTTTAATTAATATATAAATAAACCAGGTTGAATAGAAGAAATTAAAATAAGTGCTTCACATGTTGCCCATTTAATTGAAACTCATCTCTATGCGTCTTTGAAAAAAACCACTAATTTTTTAAGTTTGTTCTTGAATTTCGTACTTGTTGCTCAATAAATCGAAAATGGTGGCCATAGGGGTGTACTTACAAAAAATGTTCGTTTTTCATTTCTACATTTTATCTGCAGAGTAAAATTGCAAACGACTATACTAAGCGGATAAACCTCTGGAACGACACTTTTTACACGTTTTACCGTAAATATTTTACTTCGCTTTACTGCTATTATTGTGCTCGTTTCTGTGCCATTGTTTTACTGTGATTATTTTGCTATAAGCGAGGCCACAAGATTTCTTGTGTCATTGGTTAAGTCGAGTAAGTATCATTTGTGTCAAAAACGTAGAACTGTATAGAATTTGATCAGTTAGTGAAGTTATGTTGGCTTTCTTATGAAAATGTAGTGCTGACATAGATTTCAAATTAGTATATTCTTGTTATAGATCATTGAATAGAGAATCGTCATTTTTGCTCGAGTTCACCTTCCGAAATTTGAGTGTGTTCTTACGTTTCAAATGATGTAGATGACGAAAATAAAGGATTAATCAATTTTGTCGGTATGTCTTTTAGCGCTTTAATTAAAAACTATTCCATATAACAATATCTGGGAGGTTGTCTGGCATACAATTGACGCTATTGCTAAGGAAGAAATCAAATGCACATACAGTGTAACTCACTTTTAATGGAAACATTGCTTTAAAAAATGTGTTTATTAACCGATTTTAACGTTTTTATTAGGGTTCTGTAGCCAAATCGCAAAAAATGGAACCCTAATAATTTCATCATGTCCGTCCGTCCGTATATTACAGACTTATAACTCCTCCATCTTTCCATCGATTCTAATGAAATTGTACAGGCAGCTGTCTTATGTGAAAACCGCCACAAAATTTTGTAATGAAATTACAAAAAAATAATTTAGGGTGAGCCTTCCATGCATAGGGGCCATCCATAAATTACGTCGCACGTTAAGCGTTAAGGGGGAGGGAGGGGATCAACAAAGTGTGACATCGTGTGACAAGGGGAGGGACGAGTCATAACCTTCGTGACGTCACATGTATAAATCTAAATTATTAAAATTCTAAACTTCAACTCTAACGAAAAACTTTAAAATATTGCCAACTCTATCAATATTGTTATAAGGTTTTAATTCGTTTGTATCATTTTTTGACACATGGTGTCCGCGTTTTGTATCATTCATTTGATTTGTTATATTTTGTTAAATTTCTAAAATGTTTGATTTATTGTTGACTTTATGAAAAAAGATTTTTAATATAATAATACCTACTTTAAATTTAATAATTTCTAAATTTTAAATTGCAAAATGTGTGACGTCACACCAGGATACGGGGGTCACACAAATAATTTTTAATAACTTATGGATGGCCCCATAGAACTGAGGGATGAAAATTTTTATTTTGTCGTACCCCATTGTGACCATATCTTTAAAAATGCAATGAAAGTTCTTAAGTGACTTTTTCCTTCGGTGAATATTTCGCGAAATATAAGCTCGTAAAATCGTTACTAATGTGTGTCCACCTCTAACTTTTCAACCTTGTGATTAAAAAATCTGAAAATGAAGATACTAGCACTTTATAAATACTTTCAACTAAAATTATTTTAAACGAGATACTCGACAAAATATGTTAACAAGTTTTTTAGATATTCATAATTTTCAGAATAATTTTCAGATTTTAATAGCAGCACTACGGAACCCTTAGTTGATACGTGGACTACACTCACTTGTCCGGTGTTTTAACAAATCATCAAAACATTTACCTTCTGATAAAAATTTAGGTATAATTTTCAAGGCCTATTACGATTTTTTTCAATGTCAAAAATGAACAAATTTGATTAACGATTTTTTTTGTTGAAATTCTTATCAGACCACTAGATTCAATAAGCTCTTGAATGGGTAAATACCAAATTTCATGAAAAAATATTGAATATTGACAAATTTAAAACAAAATGAATGTAGAGAAGTTACTTTATACAATGTTTCTCAAAAGAAATGCATAAAATTTATAATTTTTCTTCTGGATTGTGTTAAAAAAGTCATAACGAATTAAAAGAATGAATGATTATCGTAGAATGTAACTTCAAAATCCAATATTTATGTAGAAAAAAATCAATGAAAATGAGAAAATCATACAAGATTTCCCCAAAAAGAGAAATCAGATGTACAAATTAGGCCTAGCGGTTTACCACTCGGAAAATTCATATTTGAAAAATAATTTGTGTCCACCCTCTACATTTTTGGGAAGTAAAACTGATTCAAAAACATTAATTACATGTCCTCTTAACTAGAATTCACATAAGCTTTTCTTAAAATAAATAATTGTGACATTGGTGATTTTTTCAATATGTATCTGCAGATGGCTTATTTTAAAAAAAATTCATTACATCAAAGTGGTTGGGAAAAAGTCAAATATATATAGGAATGAATTGAGTGTAGAAAGAAGCCTCAAAAAATGTACTGATATACGTAGCATTTCATTTTAAAAAGGCACTAATCCTGTAAATTCGCCTTGACTGGCCTTGAATATTTGAAAATAATTTCCTTTTATAGACTTTTATCTAGTTTACTTACTTTTTTTAATTTCCTAGCTATCGTTGAGATATCAAAGTCCGACGCACTATTGCCCCACCCTGTATATCCACTCATTTGTTACACTATTAAAAATTTAAGTATGTTGATAAAATGGGTCTTTTTCACAACTGTAGTTATCATTCAAAATGTTAAACAGTGCTATAAATGTTATAACGAAAACTTTCGTAATTTAAACCACAAATACTAAAAGGCCCGTTTGTCGGAGATATAGCGTGTACGTTCATAGTATTGAAATAATCCTCCCCCGGGTGTATTAATTACTAACACAAATCCTTGATCGTGAAGCAATCAGGAACCATTTAAATCCCACCCCGGAATTATTTATCTCAATTTTATGTCAAGATAAATAAACAAATTGACCATTTACGTGATCGTCTAGTTTTATTTTGTTTGGGGCCTTAATTACGTTGTAGGTGTAGTAACCCTTTTTATTTACCCCAGGTTTTTTTATGTAAAGTGTGGTATTACTTGTTTCTATCTGATACTCTATTCTTGAGAAAATTAATCACTCTGTTAATTTAAATACCCTGTAAGTTTGCACATACTGTTTATGAATAGAGAGACCTAGTTAATCATTTATGTTATTTAGTTCATAGTTTATTACTCAAGCCTGTACTGTAAATTTATAGTGGAAGTTTGTTTCCTATTTTATTTGATTGGAATGAAATCAATTATTTGTATGGCTAAGAAGGTAAAGTTGAAAGAAAAAACACTAATCGATGGGACAAATGGTCACAATAAACCCATTTTATTTTATAATACTCGATGTGGCAAATAGCCGTACATGAAATCAAAGCAATCCAAATATTGTTAATCCAAATAATGTTAAAATACACTCTGTGGCATCTCCCACCTTTTTTATGTATGTGTTTTTTTTACATGCAATAAACTTATATTTATTTAAGACAATTGTCTAAATATGATTTAGGAAAATTTACGTCGCTATAGTAATGACCATACTATACAAGTTTCAAGGTTGGCTGTGCAATAACAAGAACCAGGTAATACAATCGCATTCCATGTTATTTTGTAGTGGTAATTAAAGATGCGGTAAATAGGCCGACTAAATGGGGATTTTAAATTATGGCGTTAGCATGACTGGTGGTCGAGAGGTGAGCGCACTTACCTCTCATCGAAAAGTTCCGGGTTCGATCCCCGGTCGTGGCAGTGGAAAACACTGTGAGAGGGATTTTTTCACTATACACGGATATTGGGTGTGTGTCCCTTGTCACTAAATGTGTAGCCCCCTCCCACACAAGGCTCTTCTAGAGCCTTCCGGGATAAAGGGGTTCGTAATTACCTGTGGTGCTATTTATTATTTATTATTACTATTAAACGCTATAATAAAACTAAAACTTTATGCAAAACAAAGGACAATAATCATGTCATGTTCGTGCATTATAGAATTTCAATAATAAAAGAGAATTAAATACTAATGTAAAATATCATAGAATGTTAGGGGAAATCTTTCTTAATTGATTACACAAAACAGCAACTACCAAATTGTGTATGACTGTTCAACAACGTAAAACGGGGTGGATAGACGTAATTCAAACAGACGAGACGTCCCGGTTCAGTACTCGATGAAAAGTACACCCAGCGAACTGGTACGGTATATGCAATCAATTAGCTATTAGTTGCCCCCATTGAACTTGTACGGCATAGAGCTTCTTCTGCCTCCCTGCAAAACGTTGCCTGGCTTTTATTCTGTTCTTCCAGTAACGCGGTTCCCAAATCACCGGTCCAATTATCCCATATGTCCTGAACGATACATGAAATGGGGCTTCAGTAACTATGTCCTATCTCTGTTTTATACATTCTATGTCGTCCTATTACACTCGATATGCTCTGACTTTGCTAATATCTTTCCGTGTTGTAAAATTTTCAAGTATATTATATAAGAATTAACAACTCATATTAAAGACGCTTTTAAGCACCATTTGAAATTTATCTACATTTTTACTCCAATATTTAAAAGCCTTGGCGACATCGAGTCGGGCCTATTTATATATATGCAATTTTATGGACGGATAATTTCTGTTCAATATTTGTTGTGCACTTTATATTTGCCTGAATTTGGAAACGAAAATAAGAGCGTAATTCTTAAATAATTTCTGATTAATTGTAGTTGTAAAAGTAGTGTGTTTCCCTGAATTTAAAACAAACATAAGAACTATTATATATATATATATATATATATATATATGTTACCTGCCAAGGGGTGGTCTGTTTCAGTATTAAAAATAATAAATAAAATAGAGTTCTAGTGCCTTGAGTCCTATGAGCAAGCATCTTTACAAGAAAACGCAAGGGTTAAATTCTAGGAACAGTTA
This sequence comes from Leptura quadrifasciata, assembly GCA_963675555.1. Classification (NCBI taxonomy): domain Eukaryota; kingdom Metazoa; phylum Arthropoda; class Insecta; order Coleoptera; family Cerambycidae; genus Leptura; species Leptura quadrifasciata. The sequence continues at coordinate 46,437,316 of OY776677.1, forward strand.
TTTAAACTACCGTGAATCTATGAGACTTTGTGCGTACGTGAGGTAATAGGCGTCACACATACTTACATTACAATATATCTTGTATAGTTGACATCACACGTCTCATCAGGAATTTTCGATTAAATACTGCGTAAACGCCAGCCATTTCGTCAATCACTGACCGAAGTTCAGTTATGTTAATTTTAACTTTATAATTACACTGAAAGTTGTGTAATTAGTTCAGAAGTAATCACAAAGCTAATCTGTGTTAACCGAAGCATTATCCATAGTAAAATGTTATCTCAAACTATTTGTATGAATTTCCTAAATCAATCGATCCAACAATAAAAATTCAACTACGTCAATCTAGACACTTTCTGTCGCAATACAGATAATTGCCTAATTAATTTCATATTTATTTAAATACTTAATACTAAAGTGAATTTCAAAATATTCGTATAAATTTCCTAACCCAACATGTAACACCCTCTTATAAAGCCTACCCAGATAACATACGACATCGTAGGGGCGTCCAGTTTTGGTCTGAATGTCCTAAGACCTAATATGGGCACCCTCAGGTATTCAGAGCGTGACATCTTGAAAAGTACATAATGTACCCAACAAAATTAGAGATCAAAAGGGGTAAACTTCGAAAAAATTCCGACCAAGCTGGATTTTTGTGGAGAACTTTATTTTGATGCACTAAGCATGTCCCCTTAATACAAACCATGAGTTTTTTAGGGGGTCAAAGGGGGCGAATTTCAGTTTTTCGCAAATATCTCGAAAATTATTAATTTTTGTGGGATAATAGTTATGAGGAAAACTATAAATTGTAAAATTCTACACAAAAAATCATTAAAGATCTAAACTGAATTATGTATATTGTGTAAATACTAATATAATCAGGTTTATTTACTTTGCAATTGATAAATTAACTTAAATGAATAAAACTAGAACAATTTTGTTAAAGCTGCATCTTTATTTACTTCAGAACATTTAACAAATTCTTCCAAATATTTGAGATCAAACTCTACTTTCTGGTGCATTACATACCAGCTCCTCATTGGCCGATGATGTCTCCATTACAATTAGCTTTGTCAGCATTTATAATAAGAAAAAATCACTGAACCAACGTCGTCGACAGTTAAGACTTCCTGGATCTACAGATGTTTTATTTGATGCATTCATGAATGTTCCTATCGGACAAGATACGTTTTTAACCAAAGAGAAAAACAGAAGTAGATTCGTTTTTATATTAAAAGAAAAATTGGAAGCTGCATACATCTCTGTCAAGCAAGCTTAAGATGATGCCGATGTACTCGTCATAAAAAGTACATTGGAAAGAAATAGCAACTAGTGAGGACATGAGGAACATTACCTGATCGAGAAATTTATTATTTAAAATCAGAGAAAGGAAAAGATGAAACAAAAGTATATTCATCCAATAGTTTGGATAATGTTAATAACAGTAAAAATCACATGTTATTGGTTCATGCTATCAGCGGGTGTAACATTACATCTGCACTATTTCAAATCCGAAAGTAGAAAATAATGAAATCGCTTTAAAATCGCAAGGAATTGCGCCAAAGTTTTCAAAATGCCACAAAGTTCACAGCAATCACTTACTGAAAATGTGATTCGCTTAATTCTAGCTCCACTAAATGAACAATCGATTGATAAATAAAGATATAATCTGTTTGTAAAAGCAACCAGACTTAATAAACCAGTAAAATTATCCAATTTACCACCTACATTCAGTGTATCACAAGAGCATTCATTCAGTCCATCTCCAGGTCCAAAAATATTGTAGCATTAGAAAATTGTTTTAATTATCTCCAATCTTCCAAGAAAAGTTATAAAACTCAGGGGTAGAAGAAGCACAAGAACAAAAATATTTTCAAAGGTAAAATTCTGACATTTACCTCAGAATTCTGACTTGTAACTCAAAATTCTGACTTTTATTTCAGAATTCTGACTTTTATCTTAGAATTCTGAGATAAAAGTCGAAATTTTAAAAGAAATGAATGGTATCGCGTTCTAGGATAGTCTAGATACAACAACTTCATCTGAATGGGTTAACGTCAGTTGATGACATGTTCGATTTTGGAGAAATTGTTAAATGGAATGCAAAGGAAGATGTTCAGATGCGTAAAATATAGGATATAGAACAAAATCCTATGGTTTATTTAGGCATACGATCTCAGTTCCTATTTTTGATTGATGTAATTTGTGCACACTGTCTCTTGTCAAGGATATATAAATCTATATTACGTTAAAAGGACCATTCTCATTATTCACTTTACAAAAACTTTAATATTTTAAATACTGAAGTGATTTCATAATGCTACTTTATCATTCAAAGTCCACTTTTAAATAAAACACTGCTGTTGGTGGCTTTAAGTAGACTTTAGTACTTTGTTAGCGTCCCTAACCTCAACTATGCGTTTATAAGTTTATAAAAATTAATAATTTTACCTCTGATTCTGAACTATTGTCAGATAATTCGTTTAGTTCAAGCTCTTCTGATTCTGAATTAGAAATTATTGTGGGACAACGGAAAATGTACAGAAAACGAATGGAAGATCTTGATTTTTGGTTGGTCAGATTATACGTTTTTTCATAGGTTTAGATTGAGTAAAGTTGCTGTGATAGAGCTACTAGAACACACAAGGGATAGTATTGAATATCCTACAAGAAGGTAAGGCAGCCTTTTGAAGAAAAACGCAGATATTAAAGGAATACTAAAATTGATTACTAGAGGTGGAGCTCTCAAGGGAGTAACAAAACTTTTGCTAACAGTACGTTATTATGTTATACGCAATATGCTACTCTCAGTTTCTGATTTTGTCGGAGTGTTTGTAGCATCGGCTAGCAGGATAATTAAATCAGTTAGTAATGTAATTGCATCCTTGAAACCGGATTTTATTGAAATGCCGGAGTCTCAATAGGAGCTACTGGAAACTGCACAACATTTATATGAAATTTTAAGATTTCCACGATGTTGTGGGGTAATGGGGTAACTGCACCCACGTTAGGATCACATCAACAGGTAATTTATATTTGAAATTAATACAGTTAGTAACTTGTCATTTAGGAGGTGAAGATGCCAAAATCTACAAAAATCGAAAAGGCCATTTTTCATTGAACGTAAAAACTGTATCAGGTGTCCAGATGAAAATTAGGAATACAGTTGCCAGATGGTCAAGTAGCTGTCACGACCAAACCATTTTTAATAACTTGAGACTGAAAGTGACTTCGATAATGGGCGTATTCGAAATTTTCATTTAATTGGTGACAGTGGGTATTCTCTTCATAAATATTTGTTAACTCCGCTTTAGACTATCAACAACGAACTAGAAAATTTGTACAATGAAGCATTGATTCGAACCCGTAATATTATGGAGAAACAATATGGTGACTGGAAAAGAAGATTTCCAATTTTATCTGTAGGAGAAAGGTTGATATTAATACTGCAATGACAATTATAGCGGCCACTGCTATACTACATAATATCACAATAAAAAAGAATGAAGATTTACATGAACTAGATGAGGCTGAACAAATGAATAGAGACATACAAAACATATATAATGAAGACATCCATGTTGAGTAATGTTTTATTAAATGAATAAATATAATTGTTTACCTTCCTATTATACTTGCACTACACGGAGTATATTAATATTTATATTAATTAATGCAGGATGTCTTGACGCGAATTGCATCGATCGATTAGAGAAACATACAAAACAAAAATTTTTGAAAATTTTGAGTTATTAATGTCAGTTTATCCAATCCATAGAAAATGATTACAAGCATATGGGCACTTTTTTATGTCAAATTTTGTCAACTTCACACCACGAAAACTAATTGAAGTCAAATAAAACGTCCTATATGAATTTGCATTAAATTACGTAAAATTAAATTCCATTTTTTCTCAAGTAGATATCGTAACGGTTTAATCTATGACTTTTTGAAATATTTGCGATTTTCTTAGAAATTCAAGAATTTTTTGTACAAATTTTATCTAATTAGCCATGATTAGAAACAATCGGTAATATACATAATTTTCTTGGGCCAAAAAGTGCGAACACGTTTAAATTTGAGCCATGAAGACTTTTTTAATTTGTTGACTTTTTAAATTTGTTACATGAGAAAAAAAGGAATTTAATCCTACATAATTTAATGTAAAAAAATACATCCCATATCCATTTGCCTTTAACAAGCTTTTGTGGTTTAAATTTGACAAAATATAATGTAAAAACTGTATCAGTTAGTATAATATTATTGAGATTCCTTCTGTTGTGGAGTGTAGCTCTCATTGTGGCTTTTCTACATAACAAAAAGCAAATGATCTTTTATGTGAAAAAAGTTATAAAGGTTATTGCAAACCATTACACCTGTTAAATTTTTTTATATAACGTCAAATATCTCTGAAACGGCTGGGTTTAAGGATAGAGTATGCTACATGTTTTCCACTCAAAATTTTTCGCTCTTTTCGAGAACCCCGAAATATATAGGGTATTTCATTTTAAAATAAGAAAATTCGTATTGACTTCCAATATAAGCAAAAGCGCTAAATGCTTGTAATTATTTTCTTTTCATAAGTCACACTGACAGTAAATTCCTAGATTTTCAAAATTTTCTGGTGCATAATTTTCCCTACATCAATCGATACAATTTCCGTTGAGACTATATGATCACTTGTGTTTCTTTACAAATTATTCTGTATTTTTAGCTCCTAAGGCTCAACGGAGTGGAAATTCCATTTGCCTGTGAGCCAAAATATTTAGGAGTCATTTTTGACCAAAAATTAACATGGAACTCTCACATCCAAAAAGTTACACGGAAAGCCACAATCGCCCTGGGAAGGTGCAGGCAAATGTGTGGAAAAAACTGGGGGTTAAATCCCAAAATGAACCTGTGGGTAGTGAGATCCATGATAACCTATGGATCAGTGGTATGGTGGACTAAGACGATGCAGTCGGGAGCAATAAGGCTGTTAAGTTGCATACAAAGGCTTGCTTGCCTGTGCGCCACGGGGGCTATAAAAACTGCTCCTACGGCTGCACTTGAGGTCCACTTGGACCTGCCACCCTTACATGTATTCATACAAGGCGAAGCTCGGTCAGTGGTGCACAGGTTAATGCAAGGCCAAACGCCAATTAGTCAGCAATACGAGACGGAGTACCAGAAGTTATACTCGGAGATGAGGGCAGATCCCATTCTAGGCATGCCCACGGATATAATGTTCCCAAGGTATAACTTCTACAAGAACTTTCAGACTGTTATACCAGACAGGGAGGATTGGAAAAACGGTCCTCCCATAACAGCGCAAACAGTCTGGTACACTGACGGCTCCAAGACAGAACAAAGAGTTGGAGCCAGGATTTACGGGACAAGGTCAAAAGTCTATATCCGGATAAGTCTAGGGAAATACGCAACGGTGTTTCAGGCTGAAGTGATCGCCATACACTGTTGCGCAAGGGAGATAATAGTACAAGGCACTGTTAACCAGTCGATTGCCATTTTCTCTGATAGTCAAGCGGCAATAAAAGCAATCAGTTCCATGCAAATCAACTCAAGATTGGTGTGGGATTGCTTGAGGGCCCTTACATAGCTGGGAAATCAGAACAGAGTGACCCTAGCATGGGTACCAGGACACGAGGGGCACAGAGGAAATGAAAAGGCTGACCAACTGGCCAAGGAAGACGCACTTGAAGCCCCAATAGGACCCGAGCCCTTTTGTGGCGTGGCAAAGCCATGCATACGAGCAGCCATTAAGGAATGGGTGCAAAATAAAACTCTGGAATGGTGGAGGAATCTCCCAAGACAGAGACAGGCCGAGGAGTTCACTAAAGAACGTTCGGCCAAATTTACGGAAGACCTACTAAGCCAGAATAGGAAGGCCATCAGAATAATAGTAGACCTTCTAACTGGCCACTGCCGGCTCAATAGACACATGAGTCTAATGGGCCTGGCAGAGGACGCGACATGCAGATTCTGCCAAGAGGAAGAGGAAACCTCAGTTCACGTATTGTGCCACTGTGAAGGCCTGGTGAGGCTGAGATTCCAAGTATTCGGAGAAGAAAAACCAAGGGCGGACAGCTATACAAAAGGGCCTTTATCAAAGCTGTGGAGTCTAGTACAAAGGACAAAGCTGGATGAGGTACTATAAGGAAGATATTCTGGGAGCATCACAATAGACCTGAAAAGGTCGCGTTGGTAAAGGCTAAACAACCAGCTCCTTTGTTAGTCTAATCTAATCTTCCTCTTGCAAATATTTTGAACAGATTAAAATATACAATTATTTTGTATTTATGTTAACATACCTTCTGGCCATTTGTGACCTGGTCACTATTTTTATTTTCTATATGTTTATATTGTGATATTTTTGTTACTAGATATAACTCCTCTTTTGAGAAGTTGTTGCCTAGATCACGTGATTGTTCTGTTTTTCTTTGCATAATTTTCTCAAAGAAAAGATTTTCATCCACGAAATACAACCTATAGCCTCAAATAGATGACAGAAATAATCAAGTGAAGTTAGACACATGACAAAATTTGATGATTAGTTTCGTCAATATTAACAAAATTTTAAAAATAAAGCCTTTAACAAAAGTAACCATTAGTTTTAATTATGAAACGACCAAACTTTAAAATAAACTTTAAGTCCTAAGGTTACTTTAGTTAAAGTAACTTTAACAAGTTGATTATGAAAATGGCCCTAAGGAAAATAAAATTTGGCTGTTTGTATAAGCGAAAATCACCCGTTAATAGATGGCGCTGCTACCAGCAGGCAGATTAATCCTAGAAAAGAGACTCCGCAGAGCTGTTGTGCATCGCCAGAAGTAGGCTAGTTTCGAGCTTGTTAGCTCTCATCAGTACGACACAGGCAAATGCACAACAACACTTGACTGATCTTCTATAGTCATCAACTTACAGACACAAGGTGACCGCAACTTTCGAATAGCTCCATCAGATTTTATTTTACGTTTTCCGATTGAAGACGTAGTTTATCGCAAGGTATATTACATTATCTTCAATGGATTTGAAACATACATTGTGCACATTGATTGGTGGTAATGAGTCGATTTCCTTTCATCATAGGAAACAGTGGAATATTGGACTGTCGTAGTGGGTATATTTTTACTTTACTACACATTTATTATTTTTTAAACAAACTAGCTTATTGAATGAAAGTTGTATTTTGTGACAGATACATAACTCCCCAAAATATTTAAATAGATGAACAAGTAGGAAATTATGCCTAGCATATTTTTAATAAATGGATTTCCTAAGTTTTGTATAGTAATGTCAGACAGTACCTGAAAAGTAAAAATGTCGATTTCGGATATTTTGATGATCATGTGCAGTACTAATCATGCCAGGCCTTTAAAATAAAAATAGGCCGTTTCCAAAACGTTGGCATATAATTTTATTACGTGGTTTAGATGCAATTTAAAGAGTATTAAACAAAATACAAGTTTCCAGGCCATTTTTAAGGACTATTTACTAGGTGGGCATAAATTTTTTTAGTAGTTATATTACACGTATTTAGTTATACATTGTGCAATAAACAGCAGCCACTTTTTATGAATGATCCAAGAAACCTTTTCTGTGTGGGGAACGAAACTGTAAAGATCGCGATACCATTCCTTTCTTTTAAAATTTCGACTTTTATCTTAGAATTCTGAGATAAAAGTCTGTGACGTTCGTCAACATAAATGCGATCGGCAGCTTGTATGTCGTGAGCTAGGTCGTGGATTTTAATTATTTTGGTTGTTATTTAGTTATATAAGCTGAGGGCGCCAGCCAATGTAAAATTGACGAGGGAAGGTTGGAGGTACAAAACAACCCAGATAAGAATCAAACTACTCAATTATAATATCCCTTATATGTACAAATTTTATTATTTATACCTAATACAAATCGAGGGAATAATATGTACAGTTATTATTAAATATAAAAAATATGTGAAACGTGAGGCGTAATTAGCTTGTATAATTTGGATTATAGAAAGATATTTTTTACTAACAACAAGGATGAGACAGGTCATGTGATATTTATGCCACTAAAATATGTAATTACAGTTAGGTGTAGAAACGTACTGATTAAAAACAAAATGCTTCACTCTCTGTTATGAACTATATGAGTACTTGGTAAATCTTAATTAAGGTGTATAAGTCAATCAGTTAATTACTCACCGAAACAGCTGTTCCCCAAGTTCACATGAAAAACCTAAGTATTATATTGCAATATATGATATTATTTCAGATAAACAATTAAATTTTATACTGTAGTTTCCTCCAGGGTGTTTAGGACAAAAGAAACAAACTTTCTTGATATCTGCAGTAATGTGCAACAAACTGGTAAAATGGAAGATACTCACAGAATCATTTCGGTTATTCAAGTTGTTTATATATTTCTGTCTCACCGATTGTCTGGACTCCTAAATAACGAATGCCTCAATACTCCTTCGGTAACGCTGTTTTGATCCAAATAGTCTAAGAGAAATGCCTCATTGACTTAAACCAATTACTTGTGTATATTCCATAAACAATTTTACATCGCCATGTAAAATAAAATCATAGGATCCATATATAGGTCGAGCAAACAATGACCCGCAAAGAAATAAAGGCCTGAAATAAGTGCATTTTAAATGACATGATAAGGTATAGTTTTAATTTGTTGCAAATAAAAGCCATAAAAATTTATACTTGCCTATAGTTCTTCAACGGCCTTTTTTAAAAAATAATTGTAGGTCTCTTATATATATGCCAACTTAACGTTCGACCTAACAATTCATCTCTGAGCTCCCAGCTGTCTGATTATTAAAAAACTTTCTTTCCTTTTTTTGCTAATATCTTTTTATACAATGTATTTATCCCTTATTCCTGTTTCTATAATTAATAAATTAAACGAATATACCATGTCATTTCAGATGCATTACTTCATAATAATTTTTGTAATTTCTCTTAGGTGAGGAAGCGAAAGAGTTGTAAATGTCGCGGCAAACTCGATATACAGGGTCGCCCAAGACAAGCGAACAGCTTACAAAAATGAGAACTAATACATACACCAGGCGTATAGTGTCTATTATTAAATCAACTGAAATTTAATAACAATTTAGAAATCAAGGAAAGTGAACCGTTACAAGTCAGAAATCTACCTTTAAAAAATATTTTTGTTGCTGTGGCCCCTTCTATGCCTTCGTGGTATTGCAATATTGTAGAGAAAAAATTTTGAAATTCGGGTAGGTGTGTGAAAAAAGTGTTGCTCTTGGCGTGCTGCACGTTTCTTCGTTACTTCCAATTTAGTCGGAAGTTGGGACTTTTTAATTTTTCAAATGGAAATGTAACGTTCTTTTCATAATTCCGATAGGAAATCCAATTTTCTGTACAGTCCTTTTATCAACAATTTTTTTTTGTTGCTTATTTCTATAATAATTTTTAAATATTTTACAACAAATTGTTAGTGTAAGTAAAAATCTATTAATTCTTAGAAGTTTCAACATTAGTTGCTTTAGTAACGAGCAGATACAAGATGCAAATCTCACTTGATGCGCAATTTTATATGGTTTTCAGGGACATAATAATTAAGTAATATTTCAAATGTTTATGGGCACCTATTAGATTTATTCATAACTATGATGTTAATGTATTTCACGGCAATGTACCTTTAATAAAAGAAGACTTATATCATCCTATCTTAATTACTAAATACACATGTTATGAAACATATAAGTATTAGTGAGGTACATAGAAATAAGGATGCAAATATAAAAATCCTTAACGCTATAAGATGCATAATATTAATCCCACTGACATCTTAATAAATATTTGCATCCGCACAAGCACATTTCCAGACACGATTAAGGTTGCCAAAGCCATACCTGTATACAAAAAACACAGCATAAATGATGTTAGAGACAACAGATCTGTTTCCATTATCCGTATCCTTTGATAGAAAATAGAAAGAAAGAAATTTATATAATAAATAAATTTCTTTCTCTCTAATGGATATAAGATACAGTTATATAATATATTTATTTAATTAACTTAGCAATTAACAGATGACAAAAACTAATATTCGAAACATTACTAAATCGGTTCATTTTGACACTAATCAACTAATGTGGGGTATGAAAATATTTTCATGACCGTAGTATGTCTAGTCTGCTTGATATAAGTAAGGCAATAAATTAAATATCAGCGACTATTTGAGCCAATGCCAAGGCAACGGGAAATAGCGGTTGATATTTCCCGTTACTATTAACCACCTTCCCCCCAACACTGCCAATGCATACTACAAGCTAATTTTCCATGTGGCTTCCCCGCACCCCCTGACTATCCATCATGTTTATCTTTTTGACTATATACTTCACGATGAGCAACATAACCTTTGCTTAAACCAAACTGGAAGACAATAACAAAAAGCGCTTTATCGTCATCGTAGTCCCCTGCACCTTCTGACCACCTTTGCTTTCTGATACAGATTATAAATTTATGAAATCCTGTAAAGCTCATTTTTACCCTTATTTATTTTATTTTAACAGACTAAAACTTCTATCAATGTGCGTTATAGTAGAGAATAAAATATAACAAAAACGGCTTTACTTTTCCATAACAAAACAAAGATTAGAAATCTATGAAATCATGTAGAACTGATTTTTCCCCCTTATTCATTTTAACACATCAAGTTTTTTTCTATTTCTTCTATTAATATGCACTGATTGATGGTAAGGAATAAAATATTATCGATCAGAAATTTCTAAAATCGTGTAAAGCTTAGTTTAAACCTAATTTATTGTAAAATATATTTTTTAAATACATAATGATAGCCAAAAGCAAAATATTGCAGGACATAAATTATTATTATTATACAGATAATTCTTAACATTGTTTTCATAACAATACAACCAAAAACCTGATGCTGGATTCCACAGTTGGAGTCTAACACGGGACTTCTTGGAGCAAAACTTTATTTTCCAAACGTAGGTAAATAATTGATTACTTTGTTTAAATTTCTATTTTGTCGTTACTTCTAGTAGTAATACCTAACAGGGGCATCTTTTTTGCTGGCTGGGATACCCATTAAATTACGCAAGAAAAGCAGCAGCACAAAATATATTCTATATGTATGTATTTATATACTATACTATAATTGGTCCACATTTATGAGTATGGGACATATGCGTATTACTATTTCTTGTAACACGTGTATTGATAAGGGGTTATTATAACAGCTCGGAGCAGATTCAAAATTCCTCAGTTGGTATTTCCAACTGAAACACTGTCGAGTCGAAACACTGCCGACAAAACAATGCTGCAGTTCCGAAAAAAAGCCAAATAAGAGTAATTTACTGTTGATTTCGGAACTGAAACACTATATTTCGCTAGTGTTGCGTGTCGATAGTGAAGTGCTGTCGTCTCGATATAATGTTCCATTGTCGAATCTTCGATGTCGACAGTCGACACTCTCTCTTCGAAAATTCTGCACTAGTTTATTACTTAGCCTGTTACTTTCGATATTTTCTTTCCTCTTCTGCCATTAAGGTTGATATAATGATAGAAAAGGACGGAAGATATCGAAAGTATACTACCCATCAATGCGCTAGACGACTGTACATGACTTATACTATATGTATTCCCGTATGTAAAGGAAACCCTTTGGCATTGTTGGTACGCGGAAAAAATGAGTAGCGCTAATTTTTTTATTACATATGGAATGTGTCTTGTGCTGCTTCATTCTTGCAAAATTCAATGGGTATCAAATCCAGCAAAAAGGTGTTGCGGACCTCTAGCGTATGCGACCCACCATACGCTTTAGCGTTTTGTGGGCCGCATAATAGCAACTGCTACGTCCGTAACACATTCGCTATTCTCCACGGGAGGGCGACACACTTGTGAGGCACGTGATCAGCAAAGAGAAACGCAAGCAACCATTTTTGTTGGGAGGCAGCTAGTTGTTAATTCTGTGCACCTCGGTTTAATCCAGGGCATCCTGGTGGATTTTAGAATTATCAACACAAGAAAATTTCCTCAATCTGTTGTTGTTCCGTTTAGCGGAATATTTTGTGGTTGTGAGTAATGAGGATTTTTAATTACACAAGGTAAGCTAACCTCTTCACGCCATCTTGCCCGTTCTCTACCCACGTGTTTTGCAAATTTGCAGGCTCTCCTTTGGAAATACCGCGTCAACTTTAAAAGGCGGACTCGACCCCATTCATCCGACTGTGGCTTCCCGGAGTATTGGTGAATTGTTCCCTCATCAGTGAGGTAAATTATGATTCATTTGTAGGTTATGTCAGAATTGCTCACATTAGGCACGCTTCACGTGTATTTCTGACTCTGTAAATTAAATCGTGATATCTTTAGAGTTCCATGGACGGGGTTTCTACACACGTCAGTAAAGTTCCACGGACGGGGCATCCACATGCAGTGGAAGGTGCCAGGGCTGGTGAGGCTACCATCAACCCCATCCTTGGGTCCATTTCTTGTGTCCCGAAGACATCTCCGTAGGGCTACAGTTCTTCTACGTCCGGACTCGGTATCGTACCACCCTGAATAAGTGTGTTGTGTTGTATTCTTTTTTACTTACTGGGGACCACCACCTTCAGTGGTTCGGCTGGATATCAATTCATAATTTGCATTTTTAACTTGTACATATTTAAAGATTTTATGCATTAATATATATTTAAGGAGGTTCTTTAAATCAAACCTTTGTGGCAGAATTTATGACAATTTATGAGGACATTGCAAACCGATGTGTAGCTACACGAGGCATTTTATGAATGTTGTAACTGATTAATCGTGAAATTGGCCACAACTTTGAACATCGCCAGGTTACATGCTAGAGAACCAATATCTGTAAATTGAATAATATAGTGCATTTCATTTTTAAAGAGAGTGTCATTATTTCGTCTGCAGCCACTACATATGGAAACCTCAGTGAGTTGTTAAGTAAGTAAACTAATAATTTATCATAGTTTATGTAAACTTGGGCTTAACGCCCTGAGATAGTCTGAGCTAGAGAAATTTTATCGTAGGCACGTACATCACTTTCCGGGTCAAGTTTGTGGCCTACGATATCTGCTACGCTACAGTAGCCCAAGTGATTTCGTTACGTAATATCTTATAATCATTAATATCTAACGTATTTATTTGTTTATGTACGTGTAAACCGTAGCAAAGGTACACCTACTATGGTAGTACTACTAGAAGTAACGACAAAATAGGAATTCAAGTAAAGTTATCAATTATTTACCTACGTTTGGAAAATAAAATTTATTTCCAACAAGACCCGTGTTAGATTCCAACTGTGGAACCCAGCTTAAAATTTTTGGCTGTATTGTTATGAAAACAATGTTGAAACATTAACTGTACATGATTTCAACAATTTATAACCTGCAATATTTTGCTTTTAGTTATCATCATGTATTAAAATGTATTTCACAATAAATCAGGTTTAAAATAAGCTCTACACGATTTTAGAAATTTCTGATCGGTAACATTTTATTCCTTACCATCAATCAGTGTATATATTAATGGAAAAAATAGAAAAACCTTAGTCTCTTAAAACGAATAAGGGTAAAAATCAGTTCTATACGATCTTATAAATTTCTAATTTGTATTTTGTTATGGTAAAGTAAAGTGGTTTTTATTATATTTTATTCTCTACTATCAATGCACATTAATAGGAGAAGTTTCAGCTTGATAAAATACAATAAATAAGGGTAAAAATGAGCTTTACACGATTTTATGAATTTTTAATCTGTATCAGAAAGCAAATGTGGTCAGAAGGTGCAGGGGACTACGATGACGATAAAGCGCTTTTTGTTATTGCCTTCCAGTTTGGTTTAAGCAAAGGTTATGTTGCTCATCATGAAGTATATAGTCAAAAAGATAAACATGATGGATTGCCAGGGGGTGCGGGGAAGCCACATGGAAAATTAGCTTGTAGCATAGAGTGGCAGTATCGAGGGGGAATTTCACTTATTGTTTCATTATGAAACAGTACGTGGTTTCACAATTAGCTATCAAGATAAGTTATGTAAAAGAACCTTGAAATTTGATTTCATATATAACATTTTCAGGGCTAATACCAAATGCTAAAGAAACAGCAAAAGCTATTACAAATACTCCACAATCAGAACCATTTATCTGCTGTTGTACAAGTGGAATTCGAACAGTAGTTTCACTGATCTCTAAATAATGATATAATTTCTACAGAAAGAGTTTCTGCTCCGGATATAAAAGATTAGCTTTATTATGTAAGGAATCATAAACACTGCTACCATCATAATAACTGCATATCCAATTTAAACGATGCAAAAGATGTATATGGCCTTTTCCAGGCGGGATAGGTTGAATCGCATTATAATTTCCACATAATTCGTATTTCACAATGAGCATTTGTACGTAAAATATACGTAAAAAAGAAAAGTGAGAATCTTCGAACCACTGACCTTCTTTGATAATTTTGACACCTGTTTTTATTAATTCTCTGCACACAAATTCTTTATTCATATTGGCAAGGAAAAAAATTCGAATGTAAAAAGAACTGAACCTTTACACTCATGTACTTACGTAAATGTCCTGTGCAAATTTATTTGTTCACAAATGTATTTACTGTTTGAATCAAGCGGTATTCATCGATGTCATACTTCTGTTTCCGAAGGCGTACTTCCGTCTAGTATACTTTTCACAAGCAAATATAACCGGAATGACAGATGTTAAAATTCAAGCATCAATAGCATGCCTTAATAAGATGACAAGTTCACCTTAAACAGGTCTTCATTTTTTTGGTTACTTTCTAAGCATCCGAGCGCCAGCTTAACACCTTCAACATGGGCGTCCTACGCGTTTTCCTGCGTCATGTTGGCTCATTTCTTTAGTTTTCGTCTAAGAACTATAGGCCTGTCTAGGCTGGCGGTACTTCCGCCTACTTCACTTTCTGCATGTTGGTTGGCCGGAGACGGCCTTGACGGCACAAGAACTCCCCCGACAGGCTCGTGTAACTTTCCTGCATTTTTATTTTTTGCGTCTTTTTCGCCATGGGCTACACCCTCCGCGGGCGACAACATCCCGGCCTGTCTTTGAGCCGTGGATAACATCTTGACCTGTTTTATCACAACACTCTCCGTAGATAATGTCCCGGCCTGTACTCGAAGGTTGCCGACCGTCTTTCTCCAAAAATTGTTCTAAACCTCTTTGTGGTTATGTACTCCGGACCGGTTTCGCCTAGGGGCGGGGGGGGGGGTTTGGGGTTCAATTTCTGGGTTAGTAAACCCACTGGCGCCTAACTTCACTATGTCTTTAAACATTTTTAGGTTATGTTTATACTACTTTGTGCCAATATTCACATATTTATAAATGTCACTGTCATAGGATTCAATTAAGCGCCTTAACTTCCGTATCCGTCGACCGACGTCTAGTACACTTTTATAATCGGAATGACTGATCTCAAAATTCAAACATCAATAGCAATGCCGTAATAAGTTGGTAAGTTAAAGATAGGTATTTATTTGAAAGATGAAACGATAAACAACTCATTTCGCATATAATTACTAGTGTTTAATGAATTCTTTTTTATATATAAAAGAAAAGAAATATCCAGTTGGTGCAGAAAGCAACATCTTACTGTATATGAAGTCCGGTCACGTTTCACTTTCGCATGAGAGAGAGAGAGAAAGAGAGAAAATTAGCTGCGAAATCCGACCGGGTTGCTTAATATATTTAGAGTTCAAATAGCCACTGATATTCTGACTTTCTAAGGAATTTCAAATATTGTGATTGGTTAAAAATTTCATTTGATACATGAAAGAAATAATCAGCGCAATATTGTTTTGATCTGTTATTTCCGCGCACGGGATTATAATTGAATGAATATAATAGGATTTCTATTTGATCAAAACATTTTCAAGTTAACATTATAGAAAAACCGACAAACTGACAAATTTTACATATTCCAAATATCAAGAGTCATGCTGTGAGGACGAGAGTTCAACAACAGGAATGATCTGTAATTTAAATAAATAAATAAATACAGCCAAAAATACAGCGTTAAATATAGTATAAAGTATAAATGAAAAAAGAACCGAGTCATCATCCAGTCTGACGTAAGTAACTAAATTAAGATCTTTTAAATATAGTGAATGAATACTATGTCCTTGATAGTATATATTTAATAATAAATTGAGTAAGAAGAATTAAAAAAAATTATTCACTATATTTATGAAGACAGTATACAAACAATGAAAATAAATCTCAACGGGCTAGCCAGTTAAAAATTTTACACTGACAGTTGTAAATTTGACAAGTTAGTATTGTTGGCGTTAGAAAATTATGTTTTATAAACTTAAAGCCACGCTTTACAAAAGCAGTAAGTATTTGCAAAAGTTATTTTTGATAAAAAAATTTGACAGTAGGTACTTGAATTGTTTTAATAGTGCAAAATGTCATAATAACGCATCGAAAACTCCATTCGTTTGCGTATTTAGAGCTACTAGATGTCAATATTTGACATTTCTGTCACTGAAAATTCACAATTGTTAAAACTGTTAGGATTTGTTATGATTTATTAAGACCAATATATACAAATGAATAAGAAATAAAATATTGTACATCACATGCAAGGTACCAATTTCTACTGGCTCTAGGATGTGATAGGCTCGCCTATCGGTTTGCCGGCCATGTCCTGGTATCACCAATAAGAACTGTTTTACCTTGCTTGTATAGTATCTGGGGGTAAATGCGATTCTGGAGTAAATGCAACATCAGCTGGTTTTTTTCTGTTGGTAATGCAAAAATGGCAGTGTATCAGTGTAGTGAATTTAGCCATATCCAATTCTATATTTGTATTCTCTGATATGTCAGTTATATGTCGCTAGTGGAAATTTATGCATAGTGGAGTTTGTGTCATATGTTTTAAAGTAATGCAAATTAGCAAACACTCAAACAAAATTAAAGGCTCAATCACTGACCGCAATTATTACTTATCAAACTGGCCACAAAGTTATACATGTAACGAAGTGCATTCGTAAAGTTTCATTTTGAAGTTATTTTACAACCTCACATTGCGCATTTACCCCACAAGAACTTGTTTATGGGGTAAATGCACTCAGAATAGGTGGGGTAAATGCATTATCTGTTTTAATTTCAGATTATTATACATATGCCACGTACTTATGTATGTAAGTCTAAATGTGTGCCCTACTACACTGAGCAACTGTAAGAAGTCCTAAGTTTGATTTAAAAAAGAGTATTATCGGTAAAGCGACCTGCGGCTAGTTATGTCATTCCAAGATCAACTGCTATGTAGTAGACATAGGCGATTATGTTTTGATGCAATTTCCAACAAAAAAGTCAACGAGATATTATGTGGGTAAAATTATTTCCAATAATAATTTGGAATGTCGCATTAAATTTTTGAGATGTAAAAATAAGAAAAAAGGCGGCATTTTTAAATTACCCTTGGTGGATGATGTACATGACGTAAACTGTATAAAGGTTGATGTTTATTTCTTATTATTTGTATATCTAAACACACAGATAAGATCGTGTCTCTGTGTAAACAAATAATTGTACACTTACACAAAATACTATATCGCCATTGATTCTTGTATGCATTATTTTTCAGGATCTAGAGTAAGGTGTGAAATTAGAAACCACATACTATTACTGAACCTGAAAATCGACTGGATGTGGTTGTCCATTATACAGGATTTTTAATAAGTATGCCAATCGCCTCATTACGGATTCCCGTCGCCGTATTAAATTTTGAACGGCTACAAACAAAACCATGAGCAATTTAGTTTTATACGTTGAATGTTGGTCAATGGCGGATTAAACGCCTGAGGATTAGCGAACCTCAATACTACTACTACAATAATATTATAAACGTAGTAGAAACAAATTCGATAAGTCCCAGTTCAACATAAACAATGCACAACAAGTTGTATTCCAACATTATCTGTTGGGGTGTACAGCTCTTCCATCAACAATGTATATATTTATTTATGTCTTCTTTGAGAAACGTGCTGAAATGTTTGTAATTTCAATATTTCATCCTAAATAGGGTTAAATAATGAAATGAGAAAATATCAGAACTTCTAAACAGTTTAAATTTTTCTCATTTCTCGTTCTATAAACAAAGAATACTGAACATTCTGCACAATCGTGCATTAGAGGATTCTACCTGAAATGATAGAGAAGGCGGTGGTGGAAAGATACAGGAATGCAGTGAGAATAAGTGGAGATATTGGTAAGATAAAAGAAAGTGATGGGGAAGTGGGTATGATGGAAAACGAGGAAAAAGGTGGTGGGAAGATAATCGAAGATAGTGACAATGTGCGGGAATTAGTGGGACGGTAATAAGGTTGGAAAGATTAAGGTATTTAGTGGAAAAGTAGAGGAAAACAGTTAGAATGTCGGAGACGGTAAAGATAGTGAAAATATGAGACAATGGTAGAAAAGTGAAAGAAATTGAATAGTGGAAAAGGTGAGCTAAGATGTGGGAAAGTGGGGAACTGTGGAGGAAAAATGATTGATGATGATGTGAAGGCGGGGGGTGGGACAGTAGAACTGAAGGCGGTGAAATAAAACTAAAAATGCTTAAACTTATGGTAATATCAAGAAAACATGGGTGTAATAAAATCAAGGTTAACAGTGAAATGTTAGTAAAATAAATATTAATTTCTCTGTGGAATAATTTTCAGAACAAATCAGTTATTGATATAATGACACGTAACACTAATTATTATAATACCTAATTAATGGATATAATTAGAGCAATGGTTAAATACAATAAAAATAGTGCATTAATGCATTTCAGATGGAATAATCGGCACAACCACAGTACAAAAAGTCACTGAGAAAATGAAATTGTTTTAAAAAAAAAAACAAATAGATTTCATCTTAAATGCATCTTATAGAAAAAATGTCTCAGCTTGTAGTGGATTTGGTAGTCAAATGGACGAGTTATCTTGAAGAAAACTTTACCAAATCAAACTAAAGGCAATAACGGACGATTTAGCACAATACGCAATAATTTTGGCAACTTCAGGAACGCAATGTAATGTTAATGTTATATCAGTACATAACAATCTTCATTTATATTGAGACTTATTTAAATTTAAAAATTGTAATTCAATATATTTTTAGAAACAAACGAATTGTGTGAAGCTATCGACCATTTTGAAGTGGAGGAGACGTTCCGATGAAGGCATGTGTACAGTCAATGGAAACTTTGGCCGTTTCTTTAGATGTTATCAATGGCTCCTGTCTTCTAACTATAAGGGATGGACATTCACATAAAATGCGGTGTGGAGTTTTTTCCTTCTCACCACGCCAAATTGTCTTTCACCTTTAGGTAGATATAGTGCCTATTTAGTGTACAGTATCCTATTAGGATTCAATACTGCGCATGTTAAATGATTTTCTGCCCAGATTCAGTACTATTTGGCGCTTTTAGTCCTTCAATTAACCATATGGGTACATTCGAATGCTTTCGCACTTGCCTTATTCCCTTATATGTCTCATGGAGTATGTATACCTTAAATGTTTTCATAAAGTTTTGGAGTAGTCGACTGCTGCCTTGTTTTTGAAATATTTTGGCATGATACCATATATATGATATTATTATGTTATTTGAAGCATTGTAAAATCCTTAAAGGTAAGGGTTAATTGGAAAAGTGTAGACATAAATCTAAAACTTCACCATTAATGAAATGTTTTGTACTATGTCATTAATAAAGATGTTTATTATTATTATATTTCTTTGAAATAGTTATAATGTTTCCAGTCAGTCTGCATGCTGCTATCAATGTTTAATCTCCACTGCTAAATGTAATAGAGGCAGGCAAAGTAGCACTTTCATGATTACGACTTATCCAAATGTTGAGGAGTACTGAAAATTAGTTAGCTTTATAATATAATAACAAATAGTTTTTGCATAACTTATATGTACTAGAATATATTTTTATTATAGCATAGTATACTTACTTAAAGTAGCTTAAATAGTAAAATGACTAATCTAGTGGAAAGTTTTTTAATATGAGATTAAACCTGATTAACGCTTGGAATTTATTTGGAAAGTAATTATAAATTTCAATGAGAGTAATTAGTAGTTCATTACCCACCTATAACTGTCTGTATGGAAGAAAGCAAATATCTTCCGTCTGCCGTGTAGACTGTGTAGAGTAATTACTGACATACATTTAGGAAGTTTATTTATATATTTTAATCCAGTCAGTAGGGAGTTTTGCTCTGCAAAAGGTGGGGTAGTAATGATTCTTAAATATGTTGTTAAGGTCTGGGCCGTGACAAAAAAATCCAAGCTTTCGACCTTTGGGGGACCGCTCGAGCCGCCATCTTGAATAGAAGGTACGAAAAATTAATTTTTTGAAAATAATTCCGCAGCGGTTGATCCAACGACGAAAATGTCTTCAATAAAGTTAAAAAAGACAATTCCTCACATTTTTTGTATAAAGTTTTGTTTTGTAAGTCTATATGTAACGAGTTACAGTAGCGGGAAAATAGTAAAACCCTAAATATTGTTTGAAAGTTATTTATGGCATTCTACGAATATTCTTTCCTATTATTTGGGTTTTCTACTACGTGTATTATTGTCCTCTTCAAAAACAAATCACCGAATCTACAAAATAATAGAATTATTGGAAAAAAGCCTCTGCGCCCGTGACGTTTACGCCAAAGAA
Source organism: Leptura quadrifasciata (assembly GCA_963675555.1). NCBI lineage: Eukaryota > Metazoa > Arthropoda > Insecta > Coleoptera > Cerambycidae > Leptura > Leptura quadrifasciata. The sequence goes on from OY776677.1 coordinate 46,458,014, forward strand.
ATAGTCAGAGGTTATGTTTTGCAAATAATATAAATCGGAATATACACAGAAATAATGTATTTTGCTGACGTTTCGGAAAGTAATCTCTTTGCGTTTTCAAACCTTTTTTTGGAAGAACTCTTATTTTGCTGTGTATGCCAAATACACAGCTTTAAGATTATGTTTACTTACTACTTACGCAGAACATAGAACTGATGATATTTTCTTTTAGAAAATGTTGAGTTTTTTAAGTTCTTTTTTTCACGGGCGCAGAGGCTTCTTTCCAATAATTCTATTATTTTGTAGATTCGGTGATTTGTTTTTGAAGAGGACAATAATACAAGTGGTAGAAAACCCAAATAATAGGAAAGAATATAAAACCCCATTTTTGTGATTTTTTTCAATTATTGTCTCTTGCTATTTATTACATAGTTGTATTAATTTTGTAAATTCAAAGTATACTCATTTTCACACCCCCTTGAGGTAAAGTAAATGGCGCGTTTCTTTATTGTGGTATCCCCGATAGGCCTAATTCACAGCTTCGTGATCTTACATCTAAATGACGCTTGCCACGCAATTATGCTATTATTTTTTTACCTTTTTTGATGGTCCTGGTTGGTTGATGTCCTCGATGCCATCATTATCGGTGCTTCTGAGAATCCATTGTTCTTCCATTGACAAATCTTCGTCATCATCGTCCTCACTGTCGATACGATCCTCCGGTACATTTTCACATGACTGACCACGCAGAAGCCATACACAACAGAGTACTTTAACCCCGCTTTCCTGCAGCCACATGCTCCACCGCATCATTTTCGACAAGTGCATGGAATAAATTTGAATAAGTTCTCGGGTGCTGGTTGCTATGTCATTGTTAGTGGAGCGAGCTCATTGCTGCCATGTTTACAATCCCAGTCTTCTGCATTTTATTGAATCCCATACCATTGTTGGATTTCGTGCATGCATGATACAGCGCAGCGTCCTTCGTTGGTGAAAAGAAGCTAGACTGAGTTTGCTTTTTGTTGCAAATTTAATGAAATTTTCGTAGCGGACTTCTTCCAAGGTTTCCCCGTCCATGTTGCCACCATACAAAGCAACGAGGAAACGTACTCCAGACTCTGCGATGTGCTCTGGTCTTGCATCCTGATCTTTAAATATGCTAATGGTGGCACTGAGTCCTACGGTTTTCTGGACAAGCGAAAAGAATTTTATTTTTCCTTGGTTGAAAATGGACGATGTTGTGTTGCACCCACTAAACGTATGAAGAAATAGAATATTCACAGCCACTTCTGCACATTTCAATCTCTTCGTGGAATATAGTCTTTCATCAATTCTGCTTCTTCCTGGTTTAATAAATCTAAGTATTAAGTATTGCATTCAAATGATATTAATCTGTTAAAATAGATATGTATTTAACAGAAGAGAAAATACAAATAATTAAATTGTACTATGACTGGCATCCAATGCGTGATACAACAAATTTACTTATTGTGGTGTACGAAAATCGACCTAATCCCACTTATTTTGAGAAAGATACTTTTGTTTATTTTGGTTATTAGTTGACCACCATAATTAATTTTAAAAAATTAATATTTTGTGATGACACGTAATAATTCGTAAATTCCTTATTTGATTACCGGTTACCTACACCTTCCGCTCCAAATACATTTACATTACTAATTGCAGCGGATCGACCAGCTGCCATGCCCATGCCCTACTATTCATTTCAAATCAGCTCTTGATTATAACCCATATTGCACATGGCACATAGTGTATAGGATTGCTCTATACGCCTAGTGGCAATCCCCATGCTATATATAGATTGTTAACTAATGTTGTACCCAATTATGAATTAGGTGGAATTATTATCATTTAACTATTCATATGGAATTTTTACAGTAATTAAACTGCAAATTATATTATACGCATTCGTTTAAGTATTTATATCCTATTTATAATAGAAGAAAAAATTCCAACTAAAGGAACTGACGTCAAAAAATTTTTATAAGTTACCCATTAAGGTGTAAACAAATTAACAACGATTGAAAATCAGGTAAATTTCCAAATAAACATAATATTAATCGCATTATGCGTTCTTAAGGAACTCAACCCGGATGGTAATGTGACATTTTATTCTTACTTATATTTTGTACTAGCATATAAAGCGTTCTTTAAACAAGATGACCACATTGATTTTATTGAGAAGTGTATTCTTGTTGGTGACTGGAACGCTACCACAAATTTGTACTATACAGAGTGATTCAGCTGAACTTTCCAGATCGACCCTACTGGGAAACTAAAAGAGGCATTCAATCAAGAAACCCGGTCGGGTTCCGCAGCTAATTTTCGAGCGAAACAGGACCTTATTCATACACTGCAAGAAATTGAATTCTGCACCATCTAGATATTTCTTTTCTTTTATAAAAAGAACACAATCATTTAACATTGGTAATTACATGTGAAAGGAATTGTTTATCGTTTCATCTTTCAAATAAATACCTGTCTTTAACTTCTCATCTCATTACGACATTGCTAGTGACGTTTGAATTTTGAGATCTGTCATTCCGGTTATGTTTGTGTACTAAACGGAAGTACGTCTTCAAAAACGGAAGAATGACGTCGACGGATACGAAACCCGAATTTAATCCTGTGACAGTGACATTTATAAATAACGTGAATATAGACACAGACAATCTAGTACAAACATAACCTAAAGTTTTTAAAGACATAGTGAAGTTAGGCGCGAGTGGGTTCCCTAACATAGAAATCGAACAAGGTCGAGTAGGGTAGCATTTTCGACTATACTAACCAAGGGGAATCGATTACGATGGTTATCGATTCGATCCGATCACTGCGAGGGCGTTATTCACCGTTTTATCAACGACTTGGGGTAATTGATAAAAGTCCGAACTTCGCCCGAACACTTCCGAAGTTTCCCGAGGACACCCGAAGACACATGAACGCTCGGGAGGTATCGTTATCGACCAAGTCGACCACGGGGAATTGATTATGATGGTTATCGATTCGATCCGATCACTCCCGAGGGCGTTATTCACCATTTTATCACGGACTTGGATAATTCATAAACCGAAACAAGCTTCAGGGGAATTTACACGTGTGGAAGCTAGGGTTTTAAGCAAAAGTCCGAACTTCGCACGAACACTTCCGAAGTTTCCCGAGGACACCTGAACACAAACGAAGGCGCGGGAAGTATCATTATCGACTAAGTCGACCACGGGGAATCGATTACGATGGTTATCGATTCCATCCGATCACTCCCGAGGGCGTTATTCACCGTTTTATTGTGAACGATCCATCTTTTGGGGTCTGAAGGACTTTTTTATATTTTACAAAAATGAATATTAAACGTTCACACAAAGGGTTCAAAACGACTGTTTCAGACGGAGAATAATACAAAATTTATACTTAATGTTCGTTTGTGCTTAACTGCTTCACTGATTGTACCAATTGGACGTCGTAACACTATAAATCTAACACAGTAAGTACTAACACTTTCTTAAAATTAAACCTGGAAGAGAATTTTGAAAACACAAGAAAAAGACAATATAAAGTTCAAAAAATGTATATTAAATCTCTTTTAAAAAATCATGTTTTTTTGGTGAGGAACGGACGACTTATAATGTACCAATTACCATCCAACATGCGGTTTATAGCTAACGATTCCATAAAAAGATTCAAGAAAAGTTCAATCTAAAAATTTTTGGTGGGCTTTTGCTTGCTTGTCTGTTTACGTATTATCAGTTCAATTATAATTTGGTTCGCTCCTCAGAGCTTAAAAATGCTTGAATCGCAACGACTTTGAATTATATTATAGCAATTATAAATTCATACGTTCAGGCAAGGCGGTCCCATGCACATATGAGTACATGGTAATGTGAACGATCCATGCTTTTGATGGAAGTCTGAAGGACGTATTTTCTGTTCGAAAAACTTAGAAAAATTGAAAAAAATAGGAAAAAGAAAAAATTAATTTTCTTTTTCTTCAACCTTTTCTAAATACTAAATAAAAATATTACGTTCACAAAATTTTTAGGGTTCAAAGTGACTGTTTCAGACGGAGATTAATGGATAAATCATACTTACTGTCGTTTATGCTTAACTGCGGCTCTGATGGTATCAATTGGAAGACGTCGTAACACTATAAATCTAACACTGTCTGTTTAACACTCTCTTAAAATTAAATCTGAAAGGGAAATTTTGTTAGAAAACACAAGTAAAAGACAATATAAAGTTCAAAAAATGTATATTAAATCTTTAGAAAATTTATGTTTTTACAACAACTTCTTCAGAGAAAATGTTAACAAACAATGGTCTGACCCGTGTACAACACATGGTGAGGATTTGGCATAAAAAACGCTCCGAAGAGCAAAAATATATTTCCAAGAATTAAAAACCTCCTCCACGGCGTTTTTACGTGAAGCACGCTTTTCTTACGAAATATTTCCTAAGTCGGATTTTGTTACAACGTCGAAAAGTATATCGGGGTTATAGCGTTCTTTAACACTCCCCTCCTTTCCGTGAATCTTTTTGTGTAACGTTTGGTAAATTGTTTGTTTGAAAATAAAATGGATCATCGGATGTAGTCTCCCATGTGTTGTATTCGGTTATCGTTCAGACCGGCCTATCTGAACAAAACTTAGATGCAAATCTAAAAATGGTTATAAGTTTTAACATATATCGATGCATAGCATTCGATTGAATCATTGAACATTGTGTTTCAAAAATGGCATAAAAAAAGAAAAAAATCGAAAATCCTCGGATTTTCGATGACACAACACAAACACTTTCGACGCACTTATCTTTCTTAGTGTTCTTCCACTAATGCGGGCTTGCGTCTGCTCCTCCTCGTGTCTATGCCTCGTCGATCACCTTCGGTGTCGAACTGCCTTCTGGAACAGCTTAGGTGGTCCTCGGACTGCTTGGCCCCAGCTATACTATGGCTCTGCTCAGTTTATATGAAACAATAAAACAAAATTTTAGTAAAATGTTTGTTTACATCCCGTCTGGGGATCTGCGACCGATAACATATCGTCGTCTTTGAGAATAGGAACACTGAATTTTGTTGACTTATATTGATTGAAATGTTTTTTATTAAAATCTCTTCTTGTGAGAAATCTGCGACAGAATCTGCATCCGTCGGATCGTTGCATCTGCCCCTCCAGCAGACGTGGCGGCATCTCGCCCTTGAGTTGCTAGACTCATCTGAATCGCGCCCTTGCGTCAGAGTCGTCGTCTTTCCATGCCGTGCCAATGGAACATTTGTTTGGACCCTTTGGGTTGGACTCTGCTTACAGATGAATGTTTAATAACATTTGATGACTTAGAAAAAATTATAAAAAATACCAACTCTGCCGGACACGGTCAGAGTTGCTGCAGTGAATTTGGAAGAATTGTATGGACGATACAATATCCCCAATGAAAATAACTTGTAAAAAATGCATAAAAAATACCAACTTTTGCCTGACACGACAAGAAGTTGGTATGGAAATTTTGATATAAAATAAACCTAGCACTAAGTTAAAACTTAGCCTAGGTTGAAAAATGTTATAAAAAGATGATTGAATCTCCAGAACTGGATTCTGAATCAGAAGTGGAAGCATCTCGTGGCGGTGCATGAATTTGTACAACCGTTTGCTCCGGCGTTGGAGGTTCTGTGGAATCGTCTGAGAACGGGGAATCATTTCCATCGAGTGATGTTCCGCCTGGACTAGCATTTTCTTCATCGGAAGATTCGATTTCCAAGTTGTGCTCCTCTGGCGGGGCTGGTCTCAAATCATCGACATGTACTCTTGTCGTTACATTTCCCTTTTGCACGAGATACACTTCGTCTGAAAACTTCTTCAGAATTCTGGTCGGGCCTGACCAAGACGGCGTGAAGGTATGTACCTTCTTTTTTCTCTTACTCATGACTCTGTCTCCTACTTTGTAGACGATCGGAGTGACGGCCTCTTTCGGCGCATATTTCTGTTTGTAATTTTGTTGGGCCTGACGGGCTTCCTTGATTCGCTCGTATCGTGGAAGCGTTTGTTGCTTGGCTCTTTCTTGCCTCCAGGCATACAAATCCCATTCGCCTCTTTCGGCTGGATCATATCCTAACACGATCATGCTAGGTGTTTGATTTGTAGCGGCGTTCCTACGATTTCTTAATATGTATGTCATTTGATGCACGTAGCGATCCCAAGTGTCGTTTGGCTTTTTGAATAAAAGAGTCTTTAAAATTTTCTTGCATTCCTGCACCCGTCGTTCCACGGGGTTGGACTGTTGGTGATATGCTGGAATTAAGTATCGTTCGATACCATTCCTTTCGCAAAATGTGATGTACCATTCGGAATTGAAATGACCACCGTTGTCTGAAATTATGACTCGAGGGACTCCGAATCTTGCTACTATTTCTTCGTCGATATATTTGGCTATCGTTCTGCCGTCGACCTGAATGTATGCCTTTGCCTCTATCCATTTACTGAAAACGTCTTCGACGATAATCATATATCTGTTTTCGGCGTCTTTAGTCCTCTGCAGCGGGCCAATTACGTCGACGCTCAAGGTTTCAAATGCATTTTGTGGTGCATGACTTCTAAGTGGAGCATTGGGTTGGGCTTGTCTTGTCTTTACAGACTGGCATATCAGACAGTCGTTTATGTATTTGCCTACGATCCTGGCCATATTATTGAAATAGTAGCGTTTCGCTATTTTCCTGAGAGTCTCGTCTCTTCCTGGATGACATGCTTCATCTCGGTCATGATAATGGTAAATCAATTCCTTTATTTTCCTCTTTGGAACTATTAATTTAAAATTTCTATCGCAATCTTTAAAAAGTACATCGTCTTGGACGTGAAAATTTTGCATAAAAATAAGATCCGCATCGGAACGTTGTTCCTGTTGAAATAGATCATTCCAACGGCGGATCTTGTCTTGAATATCTCTTGAACTCAATTGAGCCTGTACGATATCTTCGTATATTTCTGAGTGCGTTAAAACAGAAATACGTTCTGGACACTTATAATTTGGTAGGAACATTCTTTCCTCTTCATCGTCTGTCTCGACATACTGATTTTGTGGGTTACGACTTAGAAAATCTGCTAATAAATTTTCCTTTCCTGGACAGTGTTCAATTTTGAATGCATATTCTTGCAATAGTAATGACCATCGAGTAAATTTTGTTTTGTCGTCCTTATGTTTGTTTAACCAAAGTAACGCCCTGTTGTCCGTCTTCACCAAGAACGGTTTGTCTGCTAAGTACATCTTGTACTTTTTAATATAGTTCACCACCGCCAAGCATTCCAGCTCATTTATGTGGTAACGTCTCTCTGCTGGAGATAACGTGTTGCTTGCATACGAAATTATGTATTTTTCGCCGTTGTCGCCTAATTGATATAATACGGCCGAAAGGCCTTGTAGTGATGCATCTGTTTGCAAAATGAATTGACGTGAAAAATCCGGCCGATGGAGTTCCAGCGGTCCGGATAATAATTCTTTTAATTTTCTAAACGCTTCATCGCATGTATGGTTCCAGTGAAAACGATTTTCCTTCGAAAGAAGTTTCGTTAGCGGCTTCGTGATCATCGCCACATTTGGTAGATATTCTCGTACCCAGTTGCAAAGCCCTAGGAAACTTTGTAGCTGCTTTTTTGTGGCTGGAACGGGATAATTTTGAATTTGTAAGACATGTTTTTCTAAAGGTTGGGAAGTATCAGTTCTAATTGTATGGCCTAAATATTGAATTTCATTCGTCGCTATTACACACTTTTCCGGTGACACTTTCAGATTGTGTAGACGTAGTCTTTCAAAGACTAATCTCAAGTGGGACATATGCTCCTTCACGTTTACGCTGTAAACGATTATATCATCTAAATACACTTTACAGAAATGGTGCAGGTAACCCGTTAAAACGTCCTTTGCCATGAATTTCTGAAAGGTACAGGGAGCTGTCTTGAGTCCGAAAGGCATGACATTGAATCTGTAAGCTGCCCCATCAGGAGTGGTAAAAGTCGAAAAATCTTTTGATGCTTCATCTAGTGGTATTTGCCAATATCCACTTTTTAAATCCAACACAGAAAAAATCTTCGAATTTCCTAAATCTTTAATACTTTCGTGTATTTTGGGTAAGACGGAAGCCTCGTCTTCGGTCATTTCATTCAAATGGCGATAGTCGATGCAAAATCGTGGTTTCTTGTCGGAGCGTTTTATTATCACTGGTGGTGAACTATATTGGGCAGTGCTAGGTTCGATGACGCCAGCTTTTAACATCTCTTCGATTTGGTCATACATAATTTTCTTTGTACTCGGAGACATCGGATATGGTCTGATATTAAATGGTTTTGTGTCTTTCACTGTAATTTTGTGTTTCACAGTCACTGTGGTTGCTTGAGTCGGTTCCGCAGTGAACAGATCGACAAATTCTTCGAACAGCGGCCGTAGAAATTTGTCATTAATAACAAGCTCTTCAGGAAGCTTTGCTTGCTGTCTCTCCCTCTGAGAAGCTTGATTCCAGAAGACGGTAATACGCTCTTCTGTGCCGGCATATAGGCATTTTCTGCCATAATCATATGCGACATTGTTCATATATAAGAATGGTGATCCTAATATTATCGTTTCGTTCAAATTTTCGATTACTTGAAAATCAATTTCAAAAGAGGTGCCTGAAATTATTACTTTTAATTTTGTCGTGCCAAGAGAGTCCACCATTCGATCTCCGCACGCCATAGCAAATGATCGGCGTGTCGTGAGATTTTTAAAATTATCCAACATCCTCGGATGGATAACGTTTCGCGTCGAGCCTGAATCGATCAGTGCGTCGACCGCATGTTCATTAATTTGAACTTTTATACGAGGCAAAGGGAACGCTTCGCTCATATAATTTATCGACTCTCTTGTCTTGTGCAGAGGAGCGTCGTAGTGGTCATGAGTATCGGAAAAAATTACTGGACATTGCTGCCGCCTTGGTTCGGCCGTTGTGCCGGGGATCTTGCAGATGGACCCTGGCCTGGGTCTCTGGCCCCTCGAAAGTTTCCCGGTCTCCTGCTGAGATGCGGGTTATTCGGGCATTGGCTATGGAAGTGCCACTGCACTGTGTCTGTACAGTATCGGCACGGGGTTGCCGGTCGGTCGGGTACTCGGAATTTCCTCGATCCGCCATTAAAATTGGTTTGCCTGCGGTCAGGATTCACTGAACCGCTCGTAGAATTAGGCATAAAAAAAGGACGACCAGGCGCTCTGCCTGGACCGTCCTGTCGAGATACGTCCTCTCGGAAATGCACCCTCGGTGCTGTCGGAGTTGGGCTTCCATTGCTCCTTATACTTGAATTTTGTTGACTGATGTGTCCCGGCTCTCGATAGTGAGACGCGCGGGACAGACGTTGATCAATAAGCTGGATTAGCGACGTCTGTTCGTCAGCTGAATCCCGCTCGACGTTAGTAGCCGCTGCTATTAACATCTCCGTGTTTGAAATTAGGTTGCTTCTCAAGCGTGACCTAATTTCTGGACGCAGTTGGTCCATGATGACCCGAGCTCTGATGGCTTCGGATTTAAAGGGATCAATACGATCGAAAAGACAGGTTTTCCTTGTGATAAACACTGCCGTGTCGTCTAAAGACGTTTGCTTGACGGCATACAGTTGAGCAATAGCTCGTGACTGTATGTCGGGAGAATTAAATCTCGTAAGGAATCTTTCCTTGAATAAGGCATACGAAGTAGTCAACGTCCTAAATTGTTCGGACCATCGTTGAGCTTCGCCCTTGAGTTGGCCGGTTACGTTATGGAGGCGATCATAGTCGTGGCTTATGCGAGCTCTGTCGAAATATTCCTCCATAATTTTCAGAAATGCTTCTGGATCTTCATGATCAAGCCCATGGAACGTCACGTTCGGACATCTTTGTCTCTCATGGGGCGTACAGGTCGACACGTTCTGTATCGCCTGCACGAAGCCCTCTGCCATTTTCAGAAACATACTTTCCATCGAAGCAGTTTGTGGCTGTGAAGCTGATAAATTAACATTATCTCCCTCCGGAAACAGTCGCTGTGGTTCTATCCCTCTAGAACCGTCGTCGACGAGCGGTGCGGTGACTCGCTCATAAAATTCTCTTGGGGTCGACCCCTCGGAGTCTTCCGCCATGAATGAGAAAGGATTTGTTGGGTTTGGGGACGGCATGGTCCCTGCTCGGGCGCCATGTGAACGATCCATGCTTTTGATGGAAGTCTGAAGGACGTATTTTCTGTTCGAAAAACTTAGAAAAATTGAAAAAAATAGGAAAAAGAAAAAATTAATTTTCTTTTTCCTCAACCTTTTCTAAATACTAAATAAAAATATTACGTTCACAACATTTTTAGGGTTCAAAGTGACTGTTTCAGACGGAGATTAATGGATAAATCATACTTACTGTCGTTTATGCTTAACTGCGGCTCTGATGGTATCAATTGGAAGACGTCGTAACACTATAAATCTAACACTGTCTGTTTAACACTCTCTTAAAATTAAATCTGAAAGGGAAATTTTGTTAGAAAACACAAGTAAAAGACAATATAAAGTTCAAAAAATGTATATTAAATCTTTAGAAAATTTATGTTTTTACAACAACTTCTTCAGAGAAAATGTTAACAAACAATGGTCTGACCCGTGTACAACACATGGTGAGGAACGGGACGATTCATACGGTACCAACTACCATCCAATAGGCAGTTTGAAAAGCTAACGATGCACAAAAAGATTCAAGGAACAGTTCATGTAACTGAAATTTTGGTGGGCTTATGCTTGCCTGTCTTATAAACGTATTTTATTAATTCACATAAATTTTGGTCGCTCCTCGGAGCTTAAAATTGCTTGAAGCGTATCTACTTCGTTTGTATTATGCAATAACAAATTTTACGTTCAGGCAAGGCAGATCCCATGCACGTGTGAGTACATGGTAATAATACTTTTTTGACTCCGAATCACTGAGGAACCGGTTTAGGGCAAACCCCGTCAAAACGCATCATTTCCCCGTCAAATCCGACTGCTAGGAAATGATGGGGGTCCCATGTCGCTAAGGGCTATTTTCGCTATAACTTCCGATATACTTTGAATAGTCGTTGGACTAACTTGTCCTCATATTCAATACCTCGTAAGAGTTGCAGTGCTTGACAACGTGGATTCGTAAAAGGGTTTTTAATCTTGGAAATTTGGAAGTTCAAGTCCAATTTTAGAATACTTTCCAAAATTGGGTGGTCGGGGCGACATTACGTCCCTGTGCAGCGACATTTACTACACTTACCAAATTAACGCTCCTCGAAGAGTTAGCGAAAATTTGGCATAAAAAACGCTCCGAAGAGCAAAAATATATTTCCAAGAATTAAAAACCTCCTCCACAGCGTTTTTACGTGAAGCACGCTTTTCTTACGAAATATTTCCTAAGTCGGATTTTGTTACAACGTCGAAAAGTATATCGGGGTTATAGCGTTCTTTAACAGTAACTATACTTTTCTGACACCGAATCACTGAGGAACCGGTTTAGGGCAAATCCCGTTAAAACCCATCATTTTCCCGTCAATATCGACTGCTAGAAAATGATAGGGGACTCTTGTCGCTAAAGGCTATTTTCGCTAAAACTCTCGATATACCTACTTTGAATAGACTGGATTAACTTGTCCTCATATTTAACACAACGCATGAGTTGCAGTGCTGCAGAACGTGGATTTTAGTTGCACTTTCTAAATTTTGGTGGTCGGGGCGACATTACGTCCCCGTGCAGCGACATTTACTACACTTTCTAAAATTACACTCCTTGATGGGTTTCTGAAATTTTTGCATAAAAAACGCTCCGTAGAGCGAAAATATGATTTAAAATATAAAAACCTCCTCCAACGGCATTTTTACGTGAAGCACGCTTTTCATTCGAAATGTCGGATTTTGTTACAGTTTCGAAAAGTTTATCGCGAGTTTTGGAGTGTTCTTTAACATTATCAACGGCTTGGGAAATTGATAAACCGAAACAAGTTTTAGGGAAGTTCACACGCGTGAAAGCTAGGATTTTAAGTAAAAATCCGAACTTCGCTCGAACACTTCCGAAGTTTCCCGAAGACACACGAAGGCACGAGAGGTATTGGTATTCCGACCATTGCCGAATCGATCCGACCGACGGTCCCGGGAAAAAAACCTTCCAAACTTTGACCGGGATACTCAGTGACTCTGAAAAAGGAACGCGATCCCTCGTTTTCGAGTAACTTGAGGTCATAGAATCGATTGCCACCAGTTTTAATTCGATCCGACCAATCGTCCCTGGAAAAAGTGTACTGTGACAATACTAAAGGTCAGAAATAAGTAAAACGTTACTGGAGGAAAACTAGGACCTCGATACATCTTCTTCACCACTTTTGTTCGACCGCCCAAATTTTGACCGGGATATTTGGTGACTCTGGAAAAAGGAGTTAACGGCAGTGCAACCTGGGAGATCAAAAAGTGCTAAGACCGATATCATCAAGTTCTTAGACACCATCAAGACCAGTAGTAAGGTACTCACCGATTTTCTGTGCTCCTATCCCAAAAAAATTCAAAATGAATTCAACTAAGGAGGATACCATGAAAAAAATAAGTATAATCCCCCCCTCCACAACACTTCCAATGTATAATACTACAAGTTAATTTTCTATGTGGCTTCCCCGCACCCCCTGACCATCAATCATGTTTATCTTGTTGACTATATACTTCATGATGAGCAACATAACTTTTGCTTAAACCAAACTGGAAGACAAGCGCTTTCCCGCTATCGCAGTCCCCACATTCTGACCGCCTTTACTTTCTGATACAGATTAAAAATTCATAAAATCGTGAGAGCTCACTTTTATCCTTATTCATTTTATTTTAACAGACTACAATTTCCTCTATTAATATGCAACAAAAATCGCGTTACTTTACCATAACCACAACAAAATACATATTAGAAATTTATGAAATCGTGTAGAGCTGATTTTTGCCCTTATTCATTTTAACAGACTAAGTTTTTTCTATTTTTCCTATTAATATACATTGATAAATCGTAAGGAATAAAATATTACCGATCAGAAATTTCTAAAATCGTGTAGAGCTTATTTTTTATATATTTTTTAATACATAACGATAGCCAAAAGCAAAACAATGCAGGTTATAAATTGTTAAAATGATGTACAGTTAATGTTGCAATATTGTTTTCATAACAATACAGCAATAAATCTGAAGCTGGATTTCACAGTTGAAACTTAATGCGGGACTTGTTGGGGAAAAACTTTATTTTCCAAACTTAGGTAAATAATTGATTACTTTACTTGAATTTCTATTTTGTCTTTACCTCTAGGAGTACTACCGTAGCAGGGGTACTTTTTTCGCTGGCTGGGATACCTATTTAATGATGCAAGAAAGCAGCAGCACAAAACACATTCCATATGTAATAGAAAAAATTAGCGCTACTCATTTTTTCCATGTACAAACAATTCCAAAAATTTCCTTTACATATATAGGAGAATACATAGTGTAATTAATAGATGTAGAGTATAGCGCAATAATGCCTGGTACCTTCGATATCTTCCGTCCTTTCCTGTCATTATATGAATCTTAATGCCAGAAAAGGAAAGAAAATATCGAAAGTACCTGACATTACTGCACGGGAAAAAATAAACTAATGCAGCACTTTCGAATCGAGAGGGCATAAGCATCGACTATCGACACCGAAGATTCAACAGTGCAATATTATACCGAGGCGAGACAGCACTTCACTGAGTAGCGCTAATTTTTTCTATTACTTATGGAATGTATTTTATGCTGCTGCTTTTCTTGCATCATTAAATGGGTATCCCAGCCAGCGAAAAAGGTACCCCTACATAGTACTACTAGAAGTAAATACAAAATAGAAATTCAAGTAAAGTAATCAATTATTTGCCTAAGTTTGGAAAATGAGGTTTTTCTCCAACAAGTCCCGCGTTAGATTCCAACTGTGAAATCCAGCTTCAGATTTTGTGTTGTATTGTTATGAAAACAATTTTGAAACATTAACTGTACATCATTTTAACAATTTATAACCTGCAATATTTTGCTTTTGGCTATCGTGTATTAGTATGTATTAAAAAAATAGATTTCACAATAAATCAGGTTTAAAATAAGCACTACACGATTTTAGAAATTTCTGATCGGTAATAATTTATTCCTTACCGTCTATCAATGTATATTGATATGAAAAATAGAAAAAAAATGAATAAAGGTAAAAATCAGCTGTACACGATTTCATAAATTTCAAATCTGTATTTTGTTGTGGTAACAGAATCGCGACTTTTGTTATATTTTATTCTCTACCATCAATGCACATTAATAGGGGAAATTGTAATCTGTTAAAATAAAATAAATCGGGATAAAAATGAGCTTTCACGATTGTATGAATTTCTAATCTGTATCAGAAAATAAAGGCGGTCAGAAGGTGCAGGGGACTACAGTAGCGGTAAAGCACCTTTTGTTATTGTCTTCCAATTTGGTTTAAGAAAAAGGTATGTTGCTTATCATGAAGTATATAGTCAAAAAGATTATTATTATTAGCCGTTACTCGAGTCCGAGTATAAAAATGTTACAGTCGATAAATTGTGTACAATAAAAAACAAGTAAAAGGTGTAGTCTATTGTAATTCCCATTCATCTACGGTGCACACGACTATGGCTATAGAGGCCAATTCGGGAGAGCACATGTCGACCGCAGTCAGGACAAACATAGACCTGGTTAGGTCTTGGATTCGGCCTTCTTGCAGCAACATCTCCTTGATAGCTGGCCACAACCCCTCGCCATTCGGTTCTGTCCGCTGCAAGTTGTTCCCATTGCTCGTCTGCAATACCTGCAATAAAAAGATAAACCTGATGGATGGTCGGGGGGTGCGGGGAAGCCACATAGAAAATTAGCTTGTAGTATTATACATTGGAAGTGTTGTGGAGAGGGAGGGGAGGTGATTCCTGTGAATGTTAAAGAACGCTATAACCCCGATATACTTTTCGACGTTGTAACAAAATCCGACTTAGGAAATACTTCGTACGAAAAGCGTGCTTCACGTAAAAACGCCGTGGAAGAGGTTTTTAATACTTGTAAACATATTTTCGCTCTTCGGAGCGTTTTTTATGCCAAATTTTCGCTAACTCTTCAAGGAGCGTTAATTTAGAAAGTGTAGCAAATGTCGCGCACAGGGACGTAATGTCGCTCCGACCACCTAATTTTAGAAAGTGTACTAAAATTAGACTTTAACTTCGAAATTTTCAAGATTAAAAACCCTTTTACGAATCCACGTTGTCAAGCACTGCAACTCTTACGAGGTATTGAATATGAGGACAAGTTAGTCCAACGACTATTCAAAGTATATCGGAAGTTATAGCTAAAATAGCCCTTAGCGACATGGGACCCCCATCATTTCCTAGCAGTCGGATTTGACGGGGAAATGATGTGTTTTGACGGGGTTTGCCCTAAGCCGGTTCCTCAGTGATTCGGAGTCAATCAAGTATCTATACCATGTACTCACACGTGCATGGGATCTGCCTTGCCTGAACGTAAAAAGTTGTTATTGCATAATACAAACGAAGTAGAGACGCTTCAAGCAATTTTAAGCTCCGAGGAGCGACCAAAATTTATGTGAATTTAATAATACGTTTATAAGACAGGCAAGCAAAAGCCCACCAAAATTTCAGTTACATGAAACTTTTCTTGAATCTTTTTGTGCATCGTTAGCTTATCAAACTGCATATTGGATGGTAGTTGGTACCGTATGAATCGTCCCGTTCCTCACCATGTGTTGTACACGGGTCAGACCATTGTTTGTTAACATTTTCTCTTGAAAGAAGTTGTTGTAAAAACATAAATTTTTTTAAAGATTTAATATATACATTTTGAACTTTATATTGTCTTTTAGTTGTGTTTTCTAACAAAATTCCTTTTCAGGTTTAATTTTAAGAGAGTGTGATACAGACAGTGTTAGATTTATAGTGTTACGACGTCGTCCAATTGATACCATCAGAGCAGCAGTTAAGCATAAACGACAGTAAGTATGATTTATTATATTATTCTCCGTTTGAAACAGTCGTGTTGAACCCTAAAAATTTTGTGAACGTAAGTTTTTCGAGCAGAAAATACGTCCTTCAGACATCCATTAAAGCATGGATCGTTCACATGAACACAAATAAATATAATATACTTCTGCAGACTACATTTTAAAGCTATAACGATGTTGTTGGCGATTACGGCATAAGTGGAGAAATGCCTAGAAAAAATGTTTAGATGGCTTTGAAAAAATGTGCTGAAAATATTATAATTTTAGAAAAAGCACACGATATTGGTTGTTCCTTCTTCTCACGGAAATGCATACTGAGTTGCGCATGAAATTTGGAAGAATATTTTATTGATGATTAAAATAATATCTTTATTCTCATAGGGCCTTATAACAGGCATACAGATATATTCATAAAACTTACCTTAACGAATTATAATACAAAAGAAAATATACCAACATGTTGAAAATATCATACGACTTCTAGACTTCTTTCATGACAGAAATTGAAGTTACAATAACATTGATGCCAAGACCCATAACATTTCGTTTCCTTTAGGAACATTTTAAAACATGTCATTTGGATATTATTAAAATGATTATCGAAACTTCATCCCAATTCTTTTGCGTTTTCAATTTATAAATCTGTAAATAAGTACCGCTGAAGTTGAAGATTATTTATCAAAATTTCATTAAAATACGAATGTCAATCGTCAGTTGAAGAATATGTGTAAATTCGCCAGCGTGGTTGCTACTCACGGATTATTTGAGCCGAAGATGACAGATCTGTCAGTGACGCCACCACTGGTACTCGACTTTGTGTTCTCCACAAGAGACCGCGTATATTTTGTATAGTTTTGAGCTTCTTGTTTGTTGTGTTTTAAATATTTAAATGCTTTTTGTGGTTTTTACTATACACTGTACGTTGTGAAATAGGATTTTGCAATGCACTTTTTGTATTTTAGCTTGTTTCTGATAGTAATTTATGTAAGTGGTTATCCCAAAAACTATAATAATTATCACCTTAAGGCTGATTTCTTTAGGCCACAATGTCTAGACATATTTGCGCTATTGGTTCTTGTAGAAGCAATCAATTTACACTCAAGAAGAAGGACTTGAATGTAGTATTTCATTCTTTCCTGAAGGGCAAGGGCAAGTAAGGTTGATATAAAATCATGGATAAAAAAATAAATTAATAAAAAATAAGCTATTTTGTATTATATTTTTATTGATTCTTTTCGCATTTTGTTATTAAAAATTTGTTGCGGAAGGTTCCCTGATACTCAAATCTCTGAAATATTTTTACTTTTTGTTTCCAGAAATACATATTAATGTTATTGTTATTTTTTTTTTTAAATAAATATCAATATATATACATGTCTTGGATTATTCTTCGGCTCGTTTCTGTTACAAAAAAATAAGGTAACGATATATCTACCTAAATCACAGATTTAAATTTAAAAAATCTTGCCAAAACCCTGTGTAAATGGAACTAATTAGATTAGTACTTACTTTTTTGTGTGCACGTATCTACTTACCTACCTAAAATAGTAAAATGTACACGTTTAAAATGATTTTGTATATTTAAAGTATATTTTCAAAGAATTAGGATAAACCTCAACTTCACATCTCTTGATCTCCAATAAATAAATATAAATAAACACCACAGAAATTAGACAACCCCCAATTCCAGAAGCTACACATTGAAAAAACGCGGACATATAACCATTGGAAAATACAATTTTATTTAATCATCATCTGGATGGATTTTTGTGTTTCCAAGCAGTAAATCAAATTTTCCTATTATAAAGGATTGGAATTTTTACTTGGTAGATGTATTTTTGTGAAAACTTGAACCGTGAATGAGATATAGTTGGGACGCCAAGTCACCGTTTTTTTTTCCCTTTTTCTTTGTATTTAGTCTCCTCTCACCTCAGCAATCGGAAGCCGTTTAGCAAGTTCAGAAGGACCTGAGACTATTTTGACAATTTGGGAAAGAAACTTATGTTACATGCTATTTTCTTGGGTGAGTAGTTACTTATGATGATATATTGTTGTAGGGCTTTTTCCGACACTTTCTTCGCGATATCAAATGTTCTGAAGCCCCTCGCAAGAGTTTTTATGGGACTTTTTTGTGCCCCCCCCCCCGCTAGTTTTTCCAAGGGCATTCCACAACAATGGCCAATCCTTATCCTGGGGCTGTAAGTAACTGGACTCTGAGGCTATTCTTGTTGCTGGGTAACGTGTCCCCGCCTTCACTTCTGGGGTCCAGGACTTCATTCGAACCTCAACCTTTGGAACTCTCTACGTCTCTTCGACTAGGGCAAGTAATATCCGCCCAGAAAGGTATGTGTGTGTGTTCCCGTGCCAATAGTGTGGAAGCAGCGAACTGGGTTGTCACTACCAAATCTTGGATTAATCGCTACCGAATTTTGGATTTATCGCTACCAATTCTTGTATTACTACCTTTGAACTCTTTTTCATATTAAGTGCTTACCGATTACGCCTTTCTTACTTTTTCATTTCTCGTCTATAATTTATTTATATATATATATATCACAGTGCCTATTAATGTATTTGAGTATTAGTGATATCTCATGACACATGTTTGTTGATAGGTCATATACCTACTAATTAATTATTATATTTTCAGTCTAAACCTAATTTATAATCTTATATTTTACTAATACTAATGTATTTGAGTATTAGTTATACCTTACGTTATGATATACGTTTAAATATTGTTATTTTACATTAAATTTTGTACTATTAAGTAGTCAGGTTCTTCTTTCGCACCCCCTATGTTACAACCCACCCAGTTGCTATACGACTAGCCAAGCAGTGTCAGCTCCAACGCACCATCCGGAGGGCACTTTAAATATATTTTTTGTAACATAGAAAAAGGCAACAACAAACTCCCTCTACGCCCTTTAGTCAGGGCCTTGTACCGCTTTTTCTTAGTCTTGTTTATTACTCAGTAAGTCCTCGGTTACAACACCCTCCAGTAAACAACTCCAAGCGTAAGTTCAATAATTGCAGCAAGAATTTTCACTAATCACTGATTTATTAATCAGTGAATTACAATAATTAGCCATTATAATTACACACTAACTATTACTTTCAACAAATATAAATTAAATACTTCTTACTGAACTAGTTTGTTCAGTGTTCTTTATTTTATCTGATTTCTTCCTCATCTAATATATAGCTAACTGACTCCGAGCATTGAATCCGCTTCTTATATATCCGTAGCGATTCGTCTATTTCATTCCAGACTGTTCCGGACAACTTCTCGATCCTTCTAATCTGTCAGAATGATTCGACCGTTTCCGTGATAATGGTGGCATCTCTGAGCCAACTGGCGAATTACCGTTTTACTGTTGGCTACTTAGGCAGGCTTCCTGTTACTCTGCTACTGGGTATTAAACCTCTCTTTGTAAGAGGGTGTGGGTGTACATATACCAATAAGTTTCCTCCCTTTTGATATGGTAACAATTATAGTTTTTAAACAAATTAATACTAATACTGAACAAGCTAGAAATACTGAGACCCTACTTCACACGAATAGCAACAATTGAGAGAATCATGAGCAGACTAGAGAAACATAGAGTACAATAAGAACAAACAACAAGAAACGCTAAAGGAATATCATTATGAAACCATAATGGTATGCTGTGAGCTACCGGAATCAAAAACTGAGAAAATAAGAGACTAATGAAAAAATATGGTACTAAGCACCAAGCTTGCAGGTACTTTAATAATAAAAATAGAAATATTTCGTATATATTTAAGTTCTGAAGCCGTTAAATGGAATACATCCCGAAAATAACACCATAGAAACTGACAACCCCCAATTCTAGAAAAAAACCAGGGGCTTGTGCGAAAAAACGCGGACAACCATTTCCTCCGACAGTGCCGGAGCCAGAATTCGAACCCGGTGACGCGATGCATGGGTGATTAATCGCGATTACCAACTTGCTCCTTAACCCACGCGGCTATCGACCATACAAAAAGATCTTTAAAGTATAAATGGCTTTTGCCATCCACCGAGCAAGTTGCATCGCTCTTGAAGTACAAAAGAAATTTCTTCTAACACTATGAATGCTAATTACAGAAACTCCCTACGATCTTCTCGGAGTTGACGTTCTGTATCTTGCACTGTACACCGTATAAATTGGAAAATGTCTGTATTTTTGTAGGTGGTCGCTGACATACGAGTCTTTAAGCCAAGGCTTGAAATAACTTTGATTAATTTGCCCCCATTCCAATAGGAACCTTTTAAAAATTGGAACTAATGGACAGCTTGTTAAGCCACATTTTTCCCAGAACGCCACTTTAAGGACCAACTTGTAAATGTGGTGTCGGCAAGCCAAATACAACAGGTCTTTTCCAGGAACTGTTCCAGTAGAACATAGATGCCACACTCGCGTATTTATAGCTGTTGTATAGAAACATATAGCTTACGTAATATCCTGGAGAGCCCGATAATAATAAATAATAATAATAATAATTAAAGTTTATTTACGATATTTAGGAAAATATTACAATATGATGCTATTAATAAAAAGTGTAATTAAACGGCAAAAACCCTCTAAGGCGAACTTGTGCGTGGGTTTGGACCTCGCTGTGAAGTATAAAACGTATTATTGAATATATCAATTATACTAACAGTATATTCAATTCAACAAATCTTTATTCAACTATAACACTAAATAAGTACCTCCCCAGAACCCGCCCCCGGACCGAGCATGCAACCTCCGCGCTCGCGGTAGCGGATTACAAGGCCGGGCGGACCGGGTCTGGTTTGGTTAGAAGACAAATTTTTAATCTTAACCTAGACATCTTTTACGAACAGTAAATAAAAACAGGTAATAACATTAACAATATCTAATACAAAAAGATTTTTAAAAACTTAAAATTACACACTTACTTTTAAGGATTTTTCAATTTACACTTTTTTTAAATGTTTATAGTTGACGCAAGCACCTAAGTCCAAACGAGGCACCCTCTGCGAGATGTATGAATGCCGGGCTGCGCAAGGCTGGCCTAAACTTTGATTTTTAGAATTTTTGATTTCAAAAGATTTTGTTTTGGTAAAAGATTTCGTGACGTGAAATTAACTTAGAGACAAAAATATACAAAAAGAAAACACCGACAAAAAAGTTACAAACAGAAAGGAAGAGGGGAACACTAAAGATTTAAAGATACAAAAGGTATGAAATATCAGTAAAGATGGATAAGGTAAGCAGAAGTTTTGGTTGGTGAAGAGGTTGCGGTGTAGAAGTTTTGAAAGATATGCCGGACGTAGTCCGCTATCGGGGTTATGTCGTTACAACCTGCGTATAGGTCTCTCAGAGAGGTGTACCTTCCTGAATTTGATATTAGGCGCATAAATTTGTATTTGAACACTTTCAGTTTTTTCATTGTCGTGGCTGGTGTGCTGCACCACACCGGCGCCGCGTATGTGATGGACGGCCTGACCACCATTGTGTGCAACAATTTCTTATTCTGTCTGTTGAGTCTGCTACCCCTGACCATGAGCAGATACAGACTCCTGAACAGGGAGTAGACCGTCCGTATTGTCTCATTAATGTGCGTATTAAACGTCAGTCTTTAGTCGAGTCACACCCCCAAGTACTTCACGCGTCTCTTAGTAGGAATTTTATTTCCCTGATCGAAATAAGTGTTATAATTTTATTTTCAGTGAACCGAAGTGTGAAGACTTGCTTCGGAGTTCTATAATATAGATGCGGTTTAAAAGAATACAATACAAAATTAAAATATCAATGTACTTAATCTAAATTAAACTTACATTAAAACATCGATTGATTTAAAAAATATCGACTGACTTTGAAGTGGACAACATATGAAAATTTAAAATAAAAATATGCGCTTATTCTACATTAAGATTTAAATTTTAAAGACTCAAACAACTCTGATATGGATCAAAATAATTGTATAATATTAATAATTTAACGTCAGACAAACCGACTTTGCATAATAATACATACCTTGTATTATAATATATAGTATAATGGCGAGAAATTTAGTTATTTTCTAATCAGGAAATAACTCTAATGCAGAGACTCCTAACAGTTGTTTTACGGCTTCATTAGTGACAACCACATGAAATCTATTTACAGCTTCTTTTCCGGCTAACGATGGGAGAAATTTCCTATTCCAGTGAATAACGACAGATTTCAATTCACAAAGTTTAGCTGCTATTGTAACTCCACGTTGAAGTTCTGCTGAGTACAATATCATTAAAGTTTTCTCCAAGAACCTCTCCAATGGTAAGAATTAGCCTAACGGCATCTCTATCGCTGATTTTGCATTTGTCCACTACTGCCACTAATTTTGATGTTAAAAATTATCGGCGTACGCGCTTAATTTTTGACGGTCCAGATTCCGCCACAGGGTTCCTTCCCGCGGTGGGAATATGCAGACCTTTCTGGGACAGGCCAGGATCGTCCAGACGAAGTTGAAGAGACTGGTGTGCCTTTGCCGCTACTAGACGAGCTTAGCAGCTTCAATATTTTTTCGTAAAAATAGTAAATGCGTTAACTAAGTCCTTATTCATAATGGAATTTTTAATATGGCGGTGCAAGAAACTTATTTTTTTAGAACGCACCAGATACAGTACTTAACATCATAATTAATTTGGTTATACATACTTTGCAAAAAAGTTCATTTTCATTCGCTCAAAAATAATTGCATAAATAGTTATTATTTACTGCTTCCTTCTATATCTGCTTTACTTCTTTTACTTTTTAAAAAAGCTTGCCGTTGTTGTCCCTTAATTCATATTCCCTCTTCCGAAAATTCTCGATTAATGCCATACACGAAGCCTGGTCTGCCTTTCTCACGTTGTCGGATTAGAAACTGTTTATCTTCCTCGATGGGCATCAATTGCGACGCTCCTGCAGATGCAATACCAAATAAATGATCAAATCTTGTCACAAAGTCTTCCTCTCTCCGTCATTGGGTTTAGGTTGTTCGCTTGGAGCCGCTTTGCAGTGCCCCCCATTCGTGGTAAAAGATTTTCATTTCTATTTGCCATAACAAGGGCTTCCAGATAATTCACTGTCTAGTAACGACTTTTCAGTTTCTTGGTAAAAGGGTGTGATAAAGTATTTTTAAGTTTGCGCATTGTGAGCTAATCTGAACAATCCAATCCATGCTTTAGGTGTCTGAGAGACGTTCTGTTACTCTTCCTAAACAGATGTTCAGATGTTCGCCTGAAGAGTTCGATGTGACTTATTCAGGTGTAAAATACAAAATTTATACCTACTTTCGATTTTTATTTAACTGCTTGCACCAAACAGTATCAATTGGAACGTCGCTACATTATCGTATATCTAACACTCTAAATCTAACACTTCTTAATTAACCTGAAGGGAATTTTGTTAGTATTGACTCAGTAAGACATAATTAAAGAGGATAGGATTCACGTAAAGTTATATTGGTTTTTTGAAAAATTTTTGTTAGTTACAATTTATGTATATTGGTAACAAGTGTATCGGTCCATGCCACACATGGTGAGGATTAGGACGACTCGGACAATGCTCTAACTATTATCGAATGGTTTACGTTAAAGTAATCGGCTGACACCAAAAAGAATCTACAATAAATTTAATATTTGCGATTTTGAGGGCTTTTAGCTAGTTTGCCTATCTTTATACGTATTTGTAAAATATATGTAATTTCAAGCACTCTGTGATCGAGTGTAAAGATGCTTGAATAGTAATAGATTGGAATATTATATTATATTCATATGTTCAGGCAAGACGGTCCCTTCTGAATCACCGAAAAACTCCATATAGGCAAATGCGACGAAAAATATATATGTTTACCTCCAAAAACGATTAATAAATTTCAAAAATGACGATCTAAAAATTTGTCGTCCGAGGGAAATCTCCCTTCTCGTACTTTTTGGGGAACTATTAATCCGTCCTCATGGGAACAGTGCTACACAACATTGGATCGTAGAAGAAGATTTTGTATAGAAGTTTTGTATAGATAGTAGTCCGTTTTCGAGACAGTTGTTAAAATTGTCGTTTTGTGCATTACGTCCCGGGCATGACATCCCGTCATATGAAACTTCGTCGCAGTTACGAAAATTACGCCCCGTGAAAAATGTATTGCAATTAGAAAAATGTCGCTTTGCAATCACGTCTCGGAAACACTTCCACGGTACTTCCAAAATATCTTCCCGACAACATTTCTAGGTGTCGCACGCGGTTCATACAAGATATTTTCGTCGCATTTCATGGTAGTTCCGCAAAATCCCATCGAAGGAGATTTTCCCTGACTTTAAGCCTGATGATATTTGGTGTATTTAGGTAGGATTTTGACGTTAAGTCTACATATTAGTTGTTTATAAAAATATGAAAATTAAATTCCACAATATAGGGTATTTCAGGGAATTGATAATCTTGGGGGCGCTAAGCTAACGGCACGTTTTTCCCTAAACTGTTTGACTAAAATTTCCAAGGGATTTTTTTTTAAGGAATTGGAACCATTGTGGAGGGTGCCGCTAAGCAGCGAATATGCTGCTGAAGGCACACATGGCTCGTGCCACGGCTAATTACGACCAGTGGAAGATAAGGGTGAACGCTGAACAGTCTGAGGCGATAGTCATCACGTGTCAGTTCACAGAAAACAAAATCTTAACATCAATTTGGATCAGTGGAAACAAAATTCCAACTAAGAGATGCGTGAAGTACCTGGGGGTTAGACTGGACTGGCGACTGACGTTTAACACCCACATTAATGAGATTATACGGACGATCAACTCCCTGTCCAGGAGTATCCACTCATAGTCAGGGGTACCAGACTCAACAGACAAAATAAAAAAACTGTTGTACACAATGGTGGTCAGGCCGTCCATCGCATACGCTGCGCCGGTGTGGTGCAGCATACCAGCCATGACAATAAAAATAAATAAAAGTGTTTGAACATAAATTCATTCATTTTCAAATTGAAATTCATATCAAATTCTGGAAGGTACACCTCCCTCAGAGATCTATATGCACATTGCAACGACATAATCCCGATAGCGGATTACGTCCAACAGATCTCTCGAATATTCTACTCGTTCATGTTGGGCGATAGTCCTTTAACAAGATACAACGTAAATTAGACAGCATAATGCGACATTTCAGATTAAACACCCCTTACCCTACCAGACGTTACCAATTTTCCGGAAACCTCTATAGCCAAGTTTCACCAACTATAACTTCCGCTTACCCTATCCACCGTTACTGATATTTCATACCATTCGTATCTTTCCTGTCCCCCTCTTCCTTTCTGCCTGTATCCATTTTGTCACGTTGTTGTTTTTCTTGTTCTCTTGTACATTTTTCTCTAAATTCATTTTTCGTTACAAATCTTTAACAAAATCAAAAACCTTCGAAAATTTTTAAAATCATAGTTTAGGCCAGCGTTACGCAGCGCGACGTTCATACATCCCGCGGAAGAGCCTCGTTTAGATTGAGGTGTCAGCGTCAGTTACAAAATTTTAAAAAATGAATAGTTAGCAAGTGCTTTTTTAAAAATATGTGTAATTTTAAGTTTTATCAAAGCTTTTTTTTTAATTAGATATAACTAATGTTATTACCTATTTTTATTTATTGTCTGTAAAAAGTGTTTAGGTTAAGTTTAAATTTTGTTTTCTAACCAAACCAGGCCTGGTTCACCCGATCTTGCAATCCGTCATCGCGAATAACGTGGTGGTTGCACGATCGGTCCTTGGACGTATTCTGCGGATGTACTTGTTCCATAATTATTGTTAATAAAGTTCTATTAAACTTAATTGAATTTTAAGGTGCCGCAAACTAAATTTGATAATTTTCTTTCGGTCAAGTATAAATAACGGTTATGCTAGATCACCTTATAGCTCCCAAGATATTAAACTGTCTATATCTATACCTAAGAATTTTGTAAAGGTGCTCGTTAATTAATTTAATGAGACAATTTTTCTTAGGTTTCTATGTGAAGTATAACCCAGGCGCCGCACCAGAGCAAATTTCAAATAATAATCTGAAATAAAAAACAGATTGGGAGGTGTTTTCGTTTCAAGGCAAGTGAATTGAAGTAAAGAATCATTTCCTGCTTTCCTGTAAAATGAAAAAAAAAATGGTTGGATTAGAGTTTATCGCAGTTATCTTCGTTAATATGCATGTTAAGAAGAAATATATTCTATAAATAATTAAAGTGCATGAACTTTTAAACACCAAAAGTTGCCATTAAATGTTTCCTAACTGCAACCTTAAATGGGTAATTCACGATAGGAATACCGTCCTTTTTTCGTTCTACAAATTTGAATACAAACAATTAAGCATATTAATCCTGCAGATTTAACCTACTCGTATTAATTAAGAAAAAATCATACGAGTTGTTTCGAATCACACATTTCTGTAAAAACTATCTCACCTACTCACAAGCCTTGCTTTCTACAACATATTCGTATTTTTCTTTTCAAATACCATGTTATTAATTAGAACTTTATTTATACTGCACATCATACAGAATACAATATTCCACTTACATGGTGTACAGGGTTTTAGTAGTGTGTATACTACAGGCTAAAACTAAGAAACAGTAGTATGGAGGAAAAATATACATTTGACATGTAAAGCTAATATTACATATAATTATATACAAAGCTAATATAATATATAATTTATCATATTATGCTAATATTACATACAATTCCACAGTCCGCAGCGCTCCCTTTGTTTTTGAAGAGAGACTGTGGAAATTACAGGGGTATAGCTCTCCTGGCTGTTGGAGGGAAGATACTCACTAAAGCGATGGCAAATAGGCTAACACCTGTTATGGAAAAGTTACTTCCTGAAACACAGAGTGGCTTTAGACCAAACCGAGGCACATCGGATTTAATCTTCACACTTAAACAGCTTCAAGAAAAAGCACTCGAACATCAAGGAGAAATTCACATGGCCTTCATTGATTTAACCAAGGCGTTTGACTCGGTGGACAGGGAAGTGCTCTGGAAAATTATGTTCCGCTTAGGTATCCCTAGAAAATTTGTGGAAGTATGTCGCAGTCTACATACAAACAACAACGCCCAGGTTATGTATAATAATGAGGCAACCGAACCTTTCCAAACTCTCACTGGAGTTAGGCAGGGATGTGTCCTGGCACCCCTACTCTTTAATTTGTTTACCACTGCTCTAACAATTATTGTTGACAATAAACTGACAGTCAGAGGAATAGGTCTCAGATACCGTTTTGATGGCGGTCTCTTTAACATAGGGCGCTTTAGAGCTTTCACGAAGACACGCACACGATTCATTTGTGATCTCCAGTATGCGGATGACTGTGCACTTTTAGCCTCTACGCCGGAAGAGCTTCAAGAACTTTTAGATGTGTATGCCCAAAGCTATGATTCTTTGGGACTTAAAATCAACATTGGAAAGACTAAGATTATGTCAACTCCTCATCAAGTGAACCAAATAGACATTACACTTAACGGAAATTCTCTTGAAGTGGTGGATCAGTTCAATTACTTAGGCAACGTTGTTAATGACAAAGCAAACATGGACAGCGAGATTCGCAATAGAATTAACGCTGCATCTAGAGCATTCTGGGGACTTAGAGAGAGAGTATTTGACAACCACGACCTTGCTTTGTCAACGAAAATGGCTGTCTACAGAGCAGTTGTCATTCCAACACTGCTATATGGATGTGAAAGCTGGGTCACTTACCGTCGTCATGTGAAAGAATTAGAACGTTTTCAGCAAAGACACCTCAGAAGTATGATGAAAATCCGTTGGTTCCATCACATATCAAACGTGGAAGTACTCAGGAGAGCAAACAGCCTTCCAATTGAGGTGCTTATTTCAAGAGCACGCCTAAGATGGGCAGGTCACGTTCATCGTATGCATGATAACCGCCTTCCTAAATGTACACTTTATGGTGAATTGCTAAGCGGTAGAAGAAAGCGTGGCGGTCAACGAAAGAGGTTCAAAGACGCTCTCCATGAAAATCTAAAATCCTGCGGTATTGCAGACGAGCAATGGGAACAACTTGCAGCGGACAGAACCGAATGGCGAGGGGTTGTGGCCAGCTATCAAGGAAATGTTGCTACAAGAAGGCCGAATCCAAGACCTAACCAGGTCTATGTTTGTCCTGATTGCGGTCGACATGTGCTCTCCCGAATTGGCCTCTATAGCCATAGTCGTGTGCACCGTAGATGAATGGGAATTACAATAGACTACACCTTTTACTTGTTTTTTATTGTACGCAATTTATCGACTGTAACATTTCTATACTCGGACTCGAGTAACGGCTAATAATAAAAAACATACAATTTAACAGTTTACTTCTACTTATGTTAAAAAAGTCAACGTCATGATTTTTTATAAATTCATTTGTAGTAATCAAACATTGGCTAACAGGCGAAATTGTGTTTGTTATTTTAAAAGTATTATCTCTCCTTCTTAATCTAATATCAGGAACATACATATACATACACATATACATACATATGTTAAACGTTTCTGCTTTTTAAAAGTATATATTTTTCGGTCGTTTATTTGATGTTAATGCAAAATGCATCCATGAGAAAGTTTAAAAAATGGAAATTTTTGTATTTTCTGTGTTACCAATCATACAACAAAATCTGAAAGGAAAGGCATAGAAAGGCTCTCATGGATAAGTACTTTTAAGCGTAATATTTATTCATTTTTTTTATTGTGTGAGTGTCCCTAGTTAAAATACAGAACGAAATGTTGATTAAACTTTAACATGTCAAATTAATTACAAACAAAATTCAATGACTAAACTAAAAAAAAATTTCATTCTAATGCGATGATTATTAATTATTAACAACAACAAAATTTTAATGAGTCATCTACATTCATTACAG
Source organism: Leptura quadrifasciata (assembly GCA_963675555.1). Taxonomy (NCBI): domain Eukaryota; kingdom Metazoa; phylum Arthropoda; class Insecta; order Coleoptera; family Cerambycidae; genus Leptura; species Leptura quadrifasciata. Next base: position 46,486,920 of record OY776677.1, read on the forward strand.
TATTTTTTTACATTAGTCGAAATCAAATTTGTGTACATGAAAAGTTCTTAAAGGTTAAGTAGCATTATTGTGTCTGGCAGTTTCAAGTTTATTACTACCTTAATAATACCTAAACTATAGAATTTTGTAAAAATGAAATTTCATGCTATAATGTTAAGCAATTTTTAAGTTGATTAAACTTCATTTAATGGCCAAAATCCAGATGAAGTTCATCATACGCTATTATCTGTTGGTCTGTATGGTATGCATACGTAAAATAATACCGAATATAGGAAAACACCCCACAGATCGAAATCTTTCACGAATCACGTCTTAATGCAAAGAAAAATATCGTTTTTGGAGGATCGCGGTAGCTATGAGAGGATTCGGTGGAATCATAAGATAAAGAGAAGAGAAAGATTTAAAAAGTTCTTAATTTTTTTTTATCGCTTATTAAAATTAAAATGAAATGATTTCTTTGTAGAAATCAGGGATATTGCTCGATGTGCGCCACTGATTTTACTTACAGTTTAATGCACTTCTTATAGAGGGTGTAACGTTAAATTAGAATTCAATCATATATATTTGTATAGAATTTTAAGTTTATAAATAACTAAGGCTACAATTGGGTTTGTTGAATGATTGCAGAGCAAGGATTATTTCTAGTAAGTATTCCTCTAACTTTGTTGACAGCATTAGGACAGAGTACCTAATTTTGTGTTGGTTAGGTATTGCTTGTTTGAGTAAAAGTAGTCTCGGAAACATTCTTGTTTTCGATAAATTTTATTCAGGTAGCAATATACTGAATATACTTAGGTTACATTGTTTTGATGTGTTAGTAGTTGCTATAGGCTTGTTGTACGTTAGCTTCTTCTGATGCAGGACAACCTCTCCGTTGTCTAACCTAAAACCAGTACAAACATTTAAGTAGTGGTTTTCACCGAGGGGTATATTATTGTATGACTTACTTTTTATTTGACGAGCTATTTAGATTGTTCTTTTTCCTTGCTAGATACTTTGAAATTCGATTCCTGTAGAGGATGTAAACATCTTTTGGAATGCCGATATGTGTAAGCAAAATTACATATTTCAGAGGGTGCTGGCTGGAAAGCAATTTGGTTAGTCATTTGAAGGGTGGATAATACCAATAATATTCACTTACTTGTACTTTGCAGGAAGGTTTTAGTTTTAAATAAATAAGCTTGGTGAATTCTCTGTTTATTCTTTTTCGTCAGCTGTCATATGTCATATTTCACTGGGGAAATGTGTTACCAACATTGATATAGGAAACTGCTCAGTCGTCATTTAATTTATTAATTCTAGGTTTATTTACTTTATGGACAATTATTGTTTAAAATGGTGATTTGCACTCATGGGATTTCTTTGTAATGTCTGTTTTAATATTTCCATGTCAAGAATTATTTTCTGTGTCGTTAAAATTTTAATTGTAAATATGCGCGCGTCTTTAGGAATTGTGGGTAATTTCGTAGGAGTTGTCAAATGGTGATTGGTGCTCGAAAACATGTGGCTGAGGAAAAAAAAACAACAAGTGGTTTCCGAGTTTCCGGATCCTTCGATTCAGCAGCGTGTCGTTTAGCCGATAAGACGAGATTTTCCTTTTGAATGCTTTTAGAGCAACCCATTCTGAGTTTTGGGGATTATACTGGAAGTCTATAAATTTGGAAGTGCCGTTTGGTATGTTGAGCTGTTTGAAGCCGATTTTGTTGTGTGGAACTTCTAAATAGGCTTAGAAACGAAGCTATTGAATTCTTGTGTTTTTTTGTGTGCCCAGGCCATTTTGTTGGGTAAGCAAGTTTCGCCAAATTTCATAGAAATACCGAATTCTAAAGAGCTATTTTATTTATAGGCAAATTTTGTACGGGTATTAAATCTACCCTAGACTTGGATTTCTGTAAATTCCTGGTTTTGGGGAGTTACGATATTTTTTTGGATGGACGTTTTTATGCTGGGAAGCCACGTGTCGATTTGGACGGGACTTTTGCTGTTTTGGTTGAGGACATCACTGGTACATATTGTTTTGGGACTGGAGTGGAGTTGGAGAGCCTTCTGCAAATATACTACAGGAGTTTCGAGTGAGGAACTGGGAATGCCGGTATCAGTTGTCACCCTTAAAGGCGTTGGAGGTGGGATAAGTACCCTTAGTATTTACCATGTATACGAATCATTATTTTCCTTATATCTATGATTTTTAATTATTTTATAAACGGCCATTTTATAAGCCTAGCTGGTATGGACAATAATAGTTCCCTACTAGTATGAATTACCTGTAAGTAACTGCGCAGTTATACAGGGTGTTGCATCATGAGAGGGACATAGCTTAATAGGAGGTAGAGAACATCAGTGGTAACCGGAACCTCCCATAGAAATGTCTCATTGGTCCTTCATTACGAAGTTACAGGGTGTTAAATAATTTTTGGCCAAACCTGTTTTTTGTCATAACTTTGACAGAGAATGAAATAACGGATTCATATTTGGTACGGCTAATGTACTAATGAGCCCCAAGAGGTACATGTATAAAAAAATATATATCCAGGTCCGGACTCACTATAATTTATGTTTCTTCTTTGCATCAATAAAACATCACCCTGTATATATTTTTTTGAAATTTCGATACGATATTCGAAAATAGTAAGAAAAAACAAACAAAATGGCCTATTTCATTTTTTTGTTACACCTTCGTGGTTATTTAAATACGTTGTTAAATGTGCAAGAAAATGGATTACAGAACCCTATTAAATGAGAGGCACGTGAAATAAATAGTTTTATAAATAAAATTTGCAAAAATTCTATTGAGCCTAGGTGGTCTGGGTGAATCCTAATTCCGGCACGTTTTAAAGGTCCATTTTGGTAAAAAACTGTGGTCCTAATAAGTAATCGGGTATGAAATTACAAAATTTTTAACCAATCACAGTAGGCTTGTTCAAAGAATAAAAGTGACAGATAATTTAAACCATTTAGGCCTAAGCAACCAGTTACTTTGATCAAGAAAATCATCAACATTTTATACTTAATAAAAATTGGAAAAGAGAACAAACTAAAATCTAAATAAATAAAATATTTTCCATTCAATTAACAATAAATAACAAAACAATAACTAAATGTGTTTAAAAATAAAACGTAATTGACACTAAAGTAAATTTTCAAAATGTCCTCCCCCACATTCTGTGCATTTTCTTGCGCGTTTAGAAAGGTCACCAATTGCTCGACATATCATTTCTGGATTATTCCGTATTTCGTCGCAGGTTGTAACGATGCGCTGGATTAAATGTTGTCTACTTTCAATTTCAATGCTATAAACCTCATTTTATAAGTGGCCCCATAAAAAATAATCACAAGGGTTACAATCAGGAGATCTTGGTGGCCATTCATGTGGACCCCCGCGTCCAATCCATCTATTAGGATACACATTGTTTAAGTGTTCTCTTACTTGAAGGTTAAAATGTGGTGGGGCGCCATCATGCTGAAACAACATGCCTCTTATACCGATATTTTCTAACATATTCGGTAAAATGTTTTGAAGAAAATCAAAGTAAATTTCACCATTCAATCTTTCTTCAAAAAAATGTGGCCCTATCAAATGTCTATTCACAAGTCCGAGCCAAACATTTACAGAAAACCTGTGTTGCGAACGGCGTTGGCGTACCGCATGTGGGTTTTCCTGTGCCCATTTATGATTATTTCGTGAATTGTTTACTCCATCCCTTGTAAATTGTGCCTCATCCGTAAGTAAGATTCTGTAAATGACTGGGCGATGGTTAGACAACCAATGACAAAATGCCAGGCGGGGGATATCGTCGCCTTGTTGAAGACGCTGTACCTGCTGGATATGATATGGATGGTAATGTTCTCTTTTTAGGGTTCTCCATACTCGCCAATGAGGAATACCAGTTGCCAAACTGATTCGTCTAGTGCTCATATTTGGGTTTTCTTGAACTACGTTTATAATATTGTTTTGTTCCTGCACACCTTGTTGTAAAACACGCTCCACAACTGCAGAATTAGGAAACTTTCCGTGTTGTCTTGCATACTGGAACACCGTACTAAAGGTTTTATGATTAGGGCATCGATGACCAGGAAAACGCAGCCGATATTCTCTTTCTGCCGACCTACCATTTCCATTACAGAAACCATAGATGAATATTATGTAAGCATATTCCACGTTTGTAAATTTTACTGGCATAGTTAAAATATGTTCACAAGTTTTCACTAACTAAATGCGGATTATTGACACATTAAATTACTAACAAACAATTATTCAACTGTTTAGGAGATTTCTTTTTATTATCTGTCACTTTGAACAAGCCTACTGTGATTGATTAAAAATTTTGTTATTTCATACCCGATTAATTATTAGGACCACAGTTTTTTACCAAAATGGACCTTTACAACGTGCCGGAATTAGGATTTACCCAGACCACCTAGGCTCAATAGAATGTTTGCAAATTTTAGTTATAAAACTATTTATTTTACGTGCCTCTCATTTAATAGGGTTCTGTAATCCATTTTCTTGCACATTTAACAACGTATTTAAATAACCACGAAGGTGTAACAAAAAAATGAAATAAGCCATTTTGTTTGTTTTTTCTTGCTCTTTTCGAATATCGTATAGAAATTTCAAAAAAATATATACAGGGTGATGTTTTATTGATGCAAAGAAGAAACATAAATTATAGTGAGTCCGGACCTGGATATATATTTTTTTATACATGTACCTCTTGGGGCTCGTTAGTACATTAGCCGTACCAAATATGAATCCGTTATTTCATTCCCTGTCAAAGTTATGACAAAAAACAGGTTTGGCCAAAAATTATTTAACACGCTGTAACTTCGTAATGAAGGCCCAATGAGACATTTCTATGGGAGGTTCCGGTTACCACTGATGTTCTCTACCTCCTATTAGGCTATGTCCCTCTCATGATGCAACACCCTGTATATCCAGATGTTTTGATAATTATATGTATAATTTTTTTTGTATTATGTGATACATAAGGTCATATTGGAAAACTTATTTAGTTGGGTATATTGAAGGATGGCTCCCCCCCTCTAACCTGTCTTATTTAAATTAGTTATTTGTTAAATGTAACTTGGCCTAAAATATTCATTTTTCACTTAGAAAGGACATCAACAGTAAATCAGAATTAAATCAGAATTAATTAAAGATTAAATCAAAGTTAAATCAACATTACATCAGAATCAAGTCAAAATCTAATATATAATTTAATAATGTGTTAATTAGGAAAACACTGTCAGTAAAATCGAAAAGTTCATATATAATTTAAGAATTACAGTTAGAAAGTCGCCATCAATAATATTAAGAATTTTGTACATATAGGTATAATCTGGTAGTTCTTAATTTAAAAAGTCACCGGTAATAAGATTTTGTTAATAAATGTTGTAAGAATTTTAACCTCGTTTTTTTTTTCTCACCGTTGACTTAAGGTTGAAAATAAGTAACACTGAATTTGGTAATTTGTTTAGACAGTGTGTCTGACAATTTGCTTGAGGTTGGTATATTAAAATTACCTGGCGCTCACTATTTTACCTTGGCAAACTTTAGGAATCGTTAAAAAATAAACGAATCTCACCCCTGGAGTCTCCTGTTGGAGCTAGCTGACCTTAAGTTTTTTTATTCATCTTATTTTTAGACTTTTAGTCGTAAATTGAGTTTAACACGTAACAAGGGTGGATGCCATCGCAAAATAAAATACGTTGAAACCAAAACACAGACAATTATACAAAGGCCAGGAGTAGTAGAGACTGTCTTCTCAATATCGAGGAGCACCATGGCGGTGCTCTTTCCGAGGCTGTATATTGCACAGCAACGTCGTTAATTATCCTAGCGACTTGTTGCACCGTACTCCCACCCTCCTTGAAGCCGAATTGGGACTCATCATCAACGTGAAACTGATCCTGAGCATCATCTAGCGTGATCAAGATGAGCTTCTCTACCAATTTGGAGATCGCCGACAGTAACGAGATTAACCGATAGCTGCCGCTGAGCTTCACGTTCTTGTTCCGTGTCAAGATAGGCACGACCACGGCAATGATTATAAACAGAAAAGGATTGCCTACATAAGCAAATCTGTTAGCTTCAAGGTCGACCGATGTGACGCCACCATTGGTGCTCCTGAGGTATGCTCCTCATTTGAAATGCGCTGTAATAAATAACTCTTTTTTATATTTTTTCTCTTAACACTTTTCATATGCATCGGAAAATGCTTAGGGGCTTATTGAAAGCAGACTTATTGAGGAAAAAATGACGCTAATATACTACCGATTATTCCAACCCAAACATTGAAACCCAACCGCACTTGAAAGTTACCCTCCCGTAATAAATTTTTATTTTCTTGTGACCAATAGTATTTTGTCGGTTAAATAATCCCAAATTTGGAAGTATCTATATATTTTTAAAAAAGTATAAGTAATTTATAAACTTTAATTTTTAATAATTATGTCATATATTAATAATTTAAATAAATAATATTTGTGGAGTGAAGAACTGTTCAAAATCTAAGAAAAGGCGCAAAAGTATATATATATATATTTCTTTCGCGCCCTCTAGCGGCGAAACTATGTAGAATTCGAAAAAAAGTGGAAACAAAACTTGTAGGAAATTGTATGCTCTACAACTTGGCTCTCTTGATATTTTTCACCAAAATGCATAGCTTTTCCTGAAAATGGAGAAAAAGACAAAAAAACGCTAAAATTCATATATATGTATATATTTCTCAAGAACCACCCTTTTTTGAAACTGCGGGGGTAAAAATCATGTTTAGACAACCCAAATACTTAACTTTTTACAAATCTCATAACTGTGGGAATATTTATTCGCCATTTGGATACTCAATTATGTTTTGTTGGAGCAGCTCCAAATATTTATCACCATTTAATGAACCTTAAAAAAAATGAACCCAAAATTGTATCATGACACATTTTTGAAATCAAGATTGATGTTTGATAAGTAAACGATCAACATTTTATTACTATTTAATATTATCTTTTGGATATACACTGATCAATAAGAGAACAAGGTTAACGATAAGAACAGTACCAGAATGGAAAGAAACTAGTGTTTTTTTTAAATAACTTTTTAGAACCTCCAATAAAGAAAAATGATATAAATATATATATTTTTTATTTTCTATATCTGCTATTTATATAGTTTATATTATTATATATTACAGTTAGTATTATTAGTTAATTATCATTATAGTTTATATTACAATTAATCTGAGTATTGTAGAGGAAAACAATAAATGAAAACAATCACAGACGTAGTGGGAATAGTGATGGGTAGTGGCGATGCATCATCACGTCTTACGTCTTTTATGTAGTGTGCATTAAAATGAAAGAGAAGGTTTTGGGGTTTGTGTTCTTAGCGTCTCACCCTATTGCAGTTGATGTAAAAAATTTAAATCTGGCGAGAACAATATAGTAACATAACTTTTACGCTTTCCTAGAGACATCGTAAATCGTGTTAAAGTTACTCTGGCAGTGAAATTGACAAAAATACAGTTATTTTAGTGAATTTTCAAGGGGTACTGAGTACACGAATTGTGGTGGTAACTTTGGCCCACCCCTAATTTTTTTTAATGTAACCTAGGAGTGACAAAACAAGTATTTATTGAATCAGAAAAGTAGCTGGTATTACCTTTTATTATTATGAATTAAAAAATCGGAACCATTAGCCTATACCTTATAGATATGTACAAAAAAATACAGTTTATGTGGTTCAAAGTTGGTTGTGGTTGATTGTATTATAAACATTCATTTACATTTATTTTTATAAACATTTTCCACACACTATTCATCTGTTTCCTTTTCTTGTCTCGTTCGGAAGCCTTGGTCAGCCAGACTGCAGTGCACAGCTCTATTTCCTTTGTAGTTACGTCAAAGCCTGATAACTTTACAGATTCTGAAAAGAAAACATTTTTAAGTAAATAAAACAAAAAATATGTTCGCTATTTAAAGTAATTTAAATAAAATGGAAGAAACTGTCCGTATTGTTGTGAGAGATGAAACTCGTTTACATTCCATTTCCAATTGAAAACCATTGTTTGAATTTGAAATGAAATCTGATTTTAAAAAAGTACTCCAAATCGGCACTTAAGTATACTGTTTCTGGTATTCTGTACCCTAAATTCAAGTACATACCATATGAAGGTACTAGTACTCAAACTATTAAATTTATTTGCTTGTACTTGTAGTAAAAATTGTATACTTAAGTACTTCTCAAAGTACTCGAGTACAGAAACGTATTGAGCCACACTGAAAAGTATTCGACTGTAATCAATATTTTTAGTCGTGTGCTAAAAATAACTTTCAAAGAATATAACACAGATAATCGTGTGACTTTTACCGATAGTGTGCCTTCGTTTCCACTTCTGCTCAGCTCAACCATACTACTGTACTTGCAGTAATCGGTACTCGGAAGCTAAAAATCAAATGTACTCAGTACTCTACTCAAGTACAAGCGACTTTAAATGTAAAACTATACTAGACGAATATGATAATACACATCCTGATTTAATTATCTGGCATCTGAAGGATGAGAATATTCTCAGTTCACGTGTGGAATAAAGAACATATAAAGGAAGTATCTCGATGCCACATTTTTTATGAATTCTCATATAAAAGTATAAAATGTTGCCAAATTAAGTCTTCTATATGAAAAAATGTTAAATGTTTTAATCAGGTTTTAATATTTCAACATATTTTTATGTATTTTTAATAATGCATCTTCAAGAAAACCACATAAAAAGGTTAGCAGTAGCCCTGTAGATATTAGATAATCCATATTCACGACAAACATAGGATGTGGATGGCTTGATGACGTAACAAAGAAGTCACCCTTAATGTTATTTTCTTTATATATTGTACACTAAATACAAATGTTTTTTTTGCCGTAAAGGTTCCATGGTAATTATAAAAGGTATAAAACACAAATAATAATTTGAATGCTATTTATTGAACTAATTGTTCAAGGGATTTAACCTCAAAAAATCGTAAGATATATAAATAACACACTTACCTGATTGTCCAAATTTATCACATGGATTAACAAAATTAATGAAGATTAGCTCAAAGTATTTCAGGAATGCAAATTTTATAAGCAAGGAGCGATGACTCGAGGGGTACATAAAATAATTCACGCATTCACTGCACTAGTGCACTGTGTCCTGCGTCATTATTAAATCACAGCCACGCAACGACGAAACCGCCAAAAGCTCTGACCGTTTTCTCGACGGCTTAGATATCATGTTATCTCTTTCCAGCTTACTCGGCTTGTATTAGTTACATCTCTTTTACTGCTCTAACCTGATGTAACTGGGGAGAAAGAACATATCTCGTGTACCAAGTAACCTCAGAAGTAACTCACTCCGGCGGCTCGACGGGCGACAATAGCGCCAACATTTTCCTGTGATTGAAAAAGTAATCAAAATTCAGAATTCAGAGCTCGTAGGAGTAGAAACTGTGCGGTAAAATATCAACGATTCAAAAAATGAATATTAGGTTCTCTTTAAATATATGTGGCTGATATAGGTAAGGGATTGAAGATATATTATTTGTAAATACTGTAAATAATTTCTGTTACTAAAAATATGTCAATATGTTATAGTATATATAATACTGGTAATATAATAATATTATTGGCATAATAATAAAAATATATAGGTTTATGTTATTACGTATAATATTATAAAAAATATAATTTTACCATATTATATTGAAATTAATTAAAATTAAATTAATAAATATTCAGAGAATATTCTTATGTTATTTTCCTTGAATATTAGTGTTTCCTTATGTAAGAATATTCTTATATTATTTTCCTTTGAATATTCCTGTATTATTTTTCTTGAATATTATTGTTTCCTTCTCAAAAATTATATATATACTAAGAATATTAAACTATTATTCAGAAAGAATATTATTTTAATATTCGTATGAAATATTCCAGTTTAAACATGTTAAATTATATATATTCCTAGAACAATACAATAGTATTTCGAATATATATACTCCCTGGAGGATATTTACAAATCATTCTTAGAATATCTTGTGCTATCTGGGTGACTGCTCCACTGCGATTTGGTTTGTCAGAATTGTCCTCTATTATCAGTAAAACATCTAAAACCAGTCGTCCATATTTGCAACATGTCTGCGACATGTCGTTTCATTTTAAAGCACTTGATTATTAACCGAGATTCGTACATCTGACAGACATGTCGCGAACAAGCTCTAACTTGTCGACGGCAATTTTCATGCAACAGTAACAGTGCATGTTCCAATTTCAAGCGTCATTTGTCGTTTATTTTATATCTTGCGGTGCATGCAGTATTTCAGAGCAAATATGAAGGACGTTCGGCTGTTAATGTTAAATTCGTAAATAGTGGCAAAATATGAAGTATTATATGATTACAACCAAGATTATTAATTTTTCCCCTGGTGAAATAGCTTCACGAAATTTTGAATCTTTCTTTTTGATTTTTGATCCAAGTTTATCAAGAAGTATGTTAAAGCTCATCTGTGCCTCATTCTATAAAATGATACAAATGTTGCCGGATCATCCATTATTTCTTTTGATTGACTAGTTGTAAATATACTACGATGTACATGCTGAGTGAATATGGATGTATCCGAAATCTTCGCTTACTTTTACTTCTTGTTCTTTTCCATACTAATGCCACTAGCAGTAGGCAATGCATTTACATTCTACATGATTCACTCAACTGGACGAGGTCTGTAATTTCTTTACGACATTTGTTTAATGAGATGTGTCCACTACATGCCTTTATGAAAAATGTTGCTGAGATTTCGCGTATATGGACGACCGGCCTAAAGGTTTATTTTCTGAAATTATAGGACGACCTTTCGTGAAATTATCTCTTACACGACCACAACCTCGGGACTTCTTTTCTATTTTGCTAACAATTGAATGTGTAGTAGGTCGATCAGGGTATTTACCATTAAATAATTCACAAACCAGAGTTTGTGTTCGTATCCTGTCTCCGTAGCCAATCATCTTCAAAATTTCAATTCATTGGACTCACATATCTTTTATCAGCACTTTGAATACAATGTGACAAGCCAAGATTAATATGTTATAGCGTTGCTATGTAAATGGGCAAAAAACAGTTTATATTATTAGGCAAACGGGAAGAACCCCTAAAATGAGCACATAGTAACCATGGCAGTCCTAATGGCTGAATCCAGTTTTTCCTTATGTTTTCGAGGTCGCTTAATACGAATCTAAAGTTGGTTTTGCAAAAAAATGGGGCGTCCTTATATAAAATCATGTTTTTGTGAAAAATGGAAGAAAGGAAACTTCATGCTTTTTCACATTTAACTCACTATATCTCCGTCAATTTTCCGTTTCATTTTATTTATACTTTATTTCTCAAAGTATGAACTTAAAAATAAGACCTGTCTGAAATTCCCTCGACATTTATTTATTTTATGACAAATTTTCAAAGTAGCACTGCCAGGTTCTGCAAATTTTAAGATACCATCGCAAAAGTTAAGAGAGGAAGTTTCAAATTCCAAATAAATAATTATCTAACATTAAAATGTAATACATTATGAAGTTTCGTGGATAGTTTCAACCTTTCATATTTAAATTAAAAAAAAGATATGCGCGTGCAAAGTTCAGCGTCGAGTCAGAGCGCGCCAATATCCATTGGCTGGATGTCGGTCTCGATAACTAGGGCCGAGTAGGACTACTACTCTTTGCTCCTAGATTATCTCTGTAGACCTGGACCGGCCTTCGTGATAGGTGGGCCCGCTTACTTCTACCAGACCCAGCTCGCAAATGCGAGATGTGTCGTGGAATTTTCTGCGGACCTCCCCTGGTCCTGGCTGTTGAACCTCGCTGGCTGAGATCTCTTCTGGCGCTCTTCTTGTCTTGATATTTTCTTTCTTCGCCAGCTTGTCACCCCCGGGGGGTAGTCATCGGTCGAGTTGGGTTTAGAAAGTTTTGGCTGGGACTGACTGCCGGTACGTAGGACATCAATTGATATCCTACCCCGGATCATCGGAAAGGTAAGGATATGAGCTGTGTAGCTCGGGAGTGTGGAGACCCTAAGTGCTTATTTTAACACTTTCGGACTCCACGGAGCAGGTGGGACAACGGGCGTTCGACGGTATGTTGTCCGACGCCCGCAAGGAGGTTGGGTTAGGGTAGAAAAACGTCATGTCTCTGGTAGTAATGGTCCGTCCTGGGATATCTGAAACAGATCGGTTAGCGGGAAATATAAGTTATACTCACCCGTTGTCCGGTAGCTGTACCCTCGGCCGTTTATGCCTCGGGGCGTCGGCAGGGTCATAATCAGTGGCCTGTCTGATCAGCGGGTTCCTATGCTCCTCGGCTTGGGCGTACAGCTTCTTCGCTCGTTTCCCGATGACTTCAGTGACCGTGGTGTACTCCAGGTCTCTGACGATATCTGTGGTTCTCACGTACCATGGGGCGTCGACTGCCGTCCTGAGGGCGATGTTTTCCACTGCCTGGATTTTCTTCATGTAGGACTTTGCCTGGTAGCCCGACGCTACCGAGGCGTACGTCAGCTGCGGCCTGATGAGGGTCTTGATAAGCGTGAGCTTATTCCTCAAGTTGAGGCGGCTCCCGTAGATGAGGGCTCTCGTGCGCCGGGCCTTGGCTGTGATAGCGTCCGTGTTCTGTCTCCACGTTAGGCTTCTGTCCATGACCACGCCAAGGTACTTGACGGTGTCGTGCCATTGGATGTCCTCGCCGTTCATGGAGACGTGTCCTGTGGGAATTTCTTTCCGCACTCGTCTGAAGAGGATGGCTTGGCTTTTGTCGGCGTTGACGGCGACTTTCCACTTCGTGCACCATTCTTCCAGGAGTGTGGCCGTTTCCTGAAGTTTTATGGTTGCGTTCCTGGCTTTCCAGGATCTGGCAATTATTGCCGTGTCGTCTGCATACAGGGCAAGGGCTGTGTGGTCGGTCCTGAGGAGGTCTGAGGTGTAGATAGCGAACAGGTGCGGTGACAGCACCGAACTTTGCGGGACTCCCGTCTCCACGGTCCTGTAAGTGGAGTGTTGGTCCGAGATTTTCACCCTTAGCTGTCTGCGGTGCAGGTAGGACCTCACTAGTTTGACGAGGTCGATGGGGTAACCCATACTCATCATTTTAGCTAGGAGGCCGTCGTGCCAGACTCTGTCGAACGCTTTGGCAACGTCTAGGAACAGCGCCGCGGTGACTTGCCGCTGGTTGAACCCCTTAGTAATCTCCTCGGTGAGGCGAAGTACTTGGAGTTCGGTGGAATGTCCTGTTCGGTACGCGAACTGTTCATCCGGGATGATATTCAGCTCTTCTGTCTTTTCTGTAAGCCTCTTCAAGATGACCCGTTCTGCAACCTTGCTCATGGCTGGGAGGAGGCTGATGGGCCTGTAAGAAGACGGGAAAATTAGTTCTTTCCCTGGTTTAGGGATCATAATGACGTCGGCCTTTTTCCACCTGGCTGGAAAATGCCGTAACCTTAACATCGCGTTCACGATGTTGACTAGCGCCGCTACTCCTTTCCTGGGTAGTTTTTTGACTTCCTCGGGGGTAGTCGGGCGGATGTGGTCGTCATCAGGCAGGCGGTGGATCCTACATACTCTGCGCTCGACGCCGTCTACCCAGTCCTCGTCCTCGTCATCGAGCTCGTTCTCTCTACACTGCAGTTCTAGGCTGTCGGCAAACGCCTCGGCTTTTTCCTGGTTAGTGTAGACGATCCCTCGCTCTCCGTGAATCGGGCGCATAGGCTTCCTCCGGTTTCGCAGGGCACGTTGGGTATTCCACATGCTTCTGTCCTGTGGATCGAGTGACTCAAGGTGGCGTTGCCACCCCTCCTGGCGGTGTTCTTGGAGGGCGGCTTTCACTCTTCGGCTGAGGACGTTATACTCCCTTCTGTCGGCGGGGAGCTTCGTCCTCTGAGCCCGTCTCTTGGCGCTTCTTCTGTGTCTTATCAGCTGCCTGGTGACCTCTGGTAGGTTCGCCATCGGTGCTGGGTGTCTTCTTACTTCTCTTTCTGTCGTGCTGGCCCTTATTGCTCCCAGGATTTGCTCCTCTAGGGTAATGACGGCCCTCTCAACGTCCTCCACGTTTTCTAGTCTGGGAATTTGTGCGATGTACTGCTGCAGGTGCAGCCGATACGATTCCCAGTCCGTTCGTCGCTTCGTGAAGGTAGCGTTGTTGTCACCCGCCTGTCCTCCTAGAGTTAGGAAGATCGGGTTGTGCTCGGTAGATCCCTCCGTTCTGGTAGTGATCTCCGCTTCGAGGGTCATCTCCTTTAGGATGGCTATGTCCAGTACGTCTGGCCTGTGTGTGCCGTTGTCGAAGGTGGGCTGGTCCGGTCCTACCACCATCAGTTCGCCGGCGTGCTGTCCCAGGAACCGCAGCAGTTCTCGTCCTCGAGTGTTCGTTATGCCGCTGTTTCATTGCTGGGATTTGGCGTTAAAATTGCCAATTGCGACGACCTGTGTCCTGGCGGGCAGAATTGCGTCCAGATCCCCCTCGGTAAGCGTGCTGCGGGGTGGCTGATAGCATGAAACCGCTTGGACGTCGCCGTTTCGTGCTGTGGACACTACTACGGCGGTGGCATTCATGTTTTCTAGCTCAGGCAGTACCGTCGGATGGTGGGCTATGGTCTTTTTAACGAGTAGAGCCACTCCTCTTGCGGGTCGCTGAGGTATGTTTACCCAGTCCATCCTGTACGTGTGGTATCCTGGGAAGTTGATCTCCTTGGCCGGGGTCATCTTGGTTTCCTGCAGTGCCATGACGTCTATATCGTACCTGGTCAGAAGCTCTTCGACTTCAAGTCTCCTGTGTTGCAGGCCGTTTACATTCCAGGCCGCCATCTGCAGGAATTCCGGTTTAATCTGTAAAGGCATTACAGATTAGTAAAGTTTGGCATTTGAGCAAAAAATGCACTCATCGCTGAGCACATTTGTTGCATCTGTGCTAGCACCGCTGTGAGGTTTTTGGCCTCTGGCGATGCTTGTTGTTTTGAGGCAGGGACGGTGTTTTGTTCTGCCTTGCCCTGAGCTACTTTTGCGTAGCTCGTGCCTGGCGCTACGCCGCCCTTCTTTGTTGAGGTCATCGTCGGCCTCTGTACCGGCCTTTAAGTGGCGTTGGCTGATTGCCTGGAGTATTTTGGACACCCCTTATAGCTGGCCGGGTGGGCCCATTGGCAGTTCGCGCACTTGGCCGGTTCGTCTGCCTTCTTCTTGCATTCTGTCATCCGGTGTGCCTCGCCGCATTTCACGCATTTCGGCTGCGCGGTACACCTGGATTGTCCGTGGCCGAAACGCTGGCAGCGGTGGCATTGGGATGCCGCTACCTTGGCTCTCTGTCCTTACGACTAGAGAGCAGCATCTTGTAACTTGGAGTATATTGTCCTGGTCCTGTGGGACTAGGACAAGTACGAGGGGCACCTCCTGTTTCGTCCGTCTTGACGTCATCCGTTGCACCGCGGTGGGTGCGAAACCTTGGTCTTGGAGGTCTTCTGCCACCTCTGTACAAGTAACGCCGCTCGGGATCCCCCTGATGACCACACGTAGCTGCCGTTCCTCTGGCAGGGCGTACGTGTGGTACTCCCTTTTCTCGTTAGCGAACATCCTAGTCATCTTGCGATAATCTGCGGATGTCGCGGGCTCGATGGAGATTCCCTCCGCGGTAACTTTAGCTTTGCTAAAGTTTATGCCGGTTTCGATTAGATGACGGCTCACCGTTGTCCATGTCTCCTTATTTCTCAGCACTACGGGGGGTATGCGCTGGCTTCTTATTCTTGTTTGAGGGGCCTCGGCCTCCTCTTCCCTGGCGTTTTGTCGGGGAACGCTAGCCTTCTGCTGGGGGCTCTAGATCCCGATCTGCTTCGTCTGGGTGGCTCAGACTCGGGGGGGCACCTAAGGGGCTCTTCAGCCACCTTCTTTGCCGCCTTAGGGGCCTCTTCGTCCGAGTCTGTATTGGTGGCGGGCGGGTTTTTCCTCTTCCGCGTTTGCGATTCTCCTCGAATCGCACGCAGAAGCTCTTCGTGCTGGGACTTTTGTTCCCTCTGTATCAGCTCCAACCTCTCGGTGAGCTCGTCGATTTTCTTCCTGAGGGTTTTGTTCTCCTCTGTGAGACGTTTTATCGTCTCTTTGTCATCTCTTGGGGTTGGGGTACCCCCTCGGGAAATACCGATCTGGGACGTTACGCCTTCGCTGTAGTCCATGCTACCGTCCTCCACGGTAACGTCGCTGTGGGTGTCCTGCAAGGGAATACCTATAATATTATGGGAAAAAGTTATGATTAATAACAGTAAAAATGGTGTCTCCAAGGGAGGGAGACTTTATTTATCTTTTATAGTACACCGTCTTAAAAAAGACGTGTGTACTTCCTCTTAGAGAAATGTCGACGACACTAACTGTGGGGCTGCCACTTCACTGTGCACTTTCTTGGCTCGGTGGTACGTCTGCCCTCGGTCACCTCTCGATGCACACTGTCGAGTCCGAGCGCGCGCGATCAACACGCTCTGATTGCTTCGGGGGGATTGGCTTTAACTATTTGGCATTAAAAATCACATAGATATGTATAAATCATTTTTTATATGTTTATAAATGTATCGAGTGCATAAATATTGAATTTTATCGAAATGAAAACTATTTATTGCCAAAATTATTCATTTATTTCATCAATATTACTACAACAATCCTTACAACTGCAAACATCATAGCATTTTAAATGAGATACAACACTACTTAGCTGGTTTAGATGGAGGAAGTTTAGCGATATTTTGATTTTTTTCGATTGCTAAATTATAACTCAAGGAGTTAACATCAGTATGCATTGCTTTTGATTTTTTTTTAGGATCGTATAAATTCGCTACAAAAAGACTAACGATTTCTAGGACAGTATCGATCGGTAAATCATTTATTCGAGTCTTTTTGCAAATATAAAATAATGCTGAAGTTGTATCACAACCGGTTAAAGCATGCGCAGCTAACAAAGATGGGCACATAGCATTACCTAAATTTTTTACATTACATGTATAGAAATATACCTTCTCAAATCAGTACGCACGGTAATTTTGCCTGTAAAAAAACACAGTTGAGGTTCATTCTCAAAATGTTGGAGCAATGTCCGAGCAAGCGCGCGCGCTCGGACTCGACGCTGAACTTTGAACGCGCATATCCTTTTTTTAAATTTAAATATGAAAGACTGAAACTTTCCACAAAACATCATGATGTATTTTAAAGTTGGATAATTAGTATTTAAAATTCGAAACTTCCTCACTCAACTTTTGCGATGGTTTGTAAAAGTTTACAAACCGTGGCAGTGCAAAATTTCAAAATGAAATAATTAAAACTGTCGGAGATATCGCGAGATGAATGTGAAAAAGTGTGAATTTTTTTTTCTTTTCATTTTTTACAAAAATAAGATTTTATACATAGGCGCCTCATTCTTTTTGCAGAAATAATATTAGATTCGTATTCAGAGACTTCGAAAATAAGAAGAAAAACTGGATTCATCCATTAGAACTGCGTGGTCACTTACTTCTATTTTTAAGCGACTTTCTGGGGGTGTCCCGCTAGCCTATATAGTAACAGTTAATAAATTTAAGTCGTAAAACAGTTCATGTACTAGAGTTCGACCACAAGTAATACACGTGTGTGCTATTAATATTAAATGTTTTTTTTTCTCGATAATTTCGTCAGCGTCATGCGATAGAAATTAATGTACTCAGTATATGCTCTTGAAATGCCATTTAATAAAATTGTCGATAAAAGCGATTGCAGTAAACTACATCATCTGTATGTACAGTGCATTCAATGAAATCTATCCACCCTAGATAAATTTGGATATTTTTTGCAAAAAATGCAAAAACACGTCAAAAACTATAATAGGGGACACACTTTCTTATGAATAAAGCGTTTTTAAGTGGTGCACCCTTTGCCGTAAATCACCTAGAGACTTTGGTTCAGTTGTATAGACTTTCGTTTTAAAATACCCCACAAAAATAATATAACGGGGTCAAATCAGGTGACCGAGGTAGCCACTGCATCATCAAACCTTTTCTACCTGTTCAAGTACCAGGAAATGTATAATTCCAAAAACTGTCGAACAGTCACAGCAAAATATGGGGGTGCTCCACCTTGTTGAAACGCAAGGAGATTTTTAGAAAGATTTTCGTCCTTTTCTAATAGGCATTTTAGTAATTTGTGAATCAACTGCAAGTAATTTAAAATGCATTTAACAAACTTAAGAGAACAAAAAACAAAGTAGGACAAGAACTTCTACCTGGATTTAAAAAAAATATCTGTCCATTGCAATTGAAAATGAGAAAAAGTCGTACATACAATTTGAAGTAAAAAAATTAAATAATGACTCTAAACAAATGTGGCACAGATTTGACAGTGGGGTATTTGTAACAAGGGAAATGGGGACCTTCCTAATCATTTAATAGAACTAAATGAGCAGCTAGCGATATGAATCAATATGTGCAGCCAATGAACAATGATTTACTGTCATTTTATTAGCATAATACAATTTCCGAAGACCACCCATCCACTTTTACTGTAGCATAAGAGGAAGACGTTCGAATTGCCGTAAGGAAAATAAAATACAGTGTTGACAACATCAGTATGACAATGATTGAACTTATTCTGCCATTCGTCATTAGGGTAGTTACAAAAACCATAAACGATTATATGCAACTAGGCAAAGTATATACGATTGGAATTGAAACCGTATAAAAACTAAAAGCCGGCAAAAACAGTCGGCATCTCTTTATTGTACATGGGCGGAAGTAAATAGAAATGCTTGTCATAACAAAATGATAAGATTTTCGGGCGCTATTATATTATCCTCTGTTTCAAATGGTCTCCAGAAAGCCATGGTAAATTAGTAAATAATTAAAATATTTTACCTTTTATACAGTAGTAAATATTTATAAATATGAACAGTAACTAACTAAACTCCTACGCTTGATATTATAATAGGTATTTATGCGCTGCACTGACACATAGACAGCACGATATTAGACTTCCACGTTCCAAGATAAAGAAACGATTTACGAGTTTTTTTGTGCTAGTAGGCCTGTCCGTTTTATTACCTTTAAACCAGTGCAGTCGTAGATGGTTAATTCATGCTGATTACATTGCCAGTCTTGGACTCGCCTGCACAGTTTCAACTACCGTTCGAATCTCAATACCATTGCCAAATATATAGGACAAAATATCAAGTTCAGTACGCACGGTCCTGTGCTTTAAAACTGACCAGTTTCAATTCCAATCGTATATACTTTATATTCCCATCCATATGGAACACTTCGGTAGTAAAGCCATTGCCTAAAAAGCCAAGCACGGTGACGTATAATGATTTGAGATTAATCCACTTAATACCTATCTTCTCAAAAATTGCTGAAAAGGTAGTATGCAAAATGCTGTTAACACACATAAATAGTCGTAATATCTTGCCGAAAATACAATCCGGCTTTAGACCACACTATAGCACATGCTCTGCGCTCACCAAGGTAACTAATTACTTAACAGCAGTTATGGATCAGTCCCCCAAAACTCTTCGGTGACTGCTGTATGACGTTTAAGATTTTTTTGCAAATTAATTTTCTTGTGGCGATACTATTTGAAATATATTTTATAAAACAGCAGTAGGGGTTCATCTTTATTTATTTTTATTTCCTTTATGTTCAGCCAATTTACTTTCTCTTGATCTGTATTTAGTTTTCTATTAGTAATTTTTTTTCTATTCCTCTAGTTGAAAAAAAACTCTTGTTTCTTCAATCGTTCAACAATAAAATGCTTCTTTTTCTGCAGTCTTTCATCAGATTAATATATTCCTCTAACGAAAACATATACTGCTGGCGCTTAAGGTAACATTCTACATCTCCAAATTCAGAATCATTCAGCAAATACGCGTGGCCAGTGATTCATGTTCTTGCAACACAGCTTTCAGTAACAGAACTATTTTGATGTTACGGTTTTGACCGCCGCAAGAATCACTCCACAAAAACAGTTCAGTTATTTTATTACCAACTCTATCAATGTGCTTCTTTAGACAAGATTCTACTTCTTGGGCTCCCCGACCAGCTTCTCCTTCCAACCAGATATTAAAATAGCCTTTATCGGTTTTGCCACTATGAATGCCTTTTATAATAAATTATGTTGGTAGGAATCCTGGGAAGAGGAAGAGTTTTTTCCAATTCACATGTTAATGTTTCTATTTCAACGTTTTCTTTCGCCTTCTTTAAATATTTCTTCATAATATTTCTTGCCTAATTTGCTCCATCTAAGTGTTTTTCTTTTTATTTCTTTAAATCCTGGGATTTCTCCAAAATAGCACTTTTTATTTGGGCATGGAAAATGTCGCATTTATTGCAAGTATCTTTCTTTGGTTTTTAGATTTTAAATTAAATTCAGTCAAAAAAACTTTCTAAAGATCGAAAAACTGACTACCACATCTTTTTGAATGTCTTGTTTGTAAAGTTGATACATTTTTTCTACTGTCATACCAACCGGTAAATATTCTTGTTTCCCTTTAAATTCCCTACAATAATGAGATTTGTATCTCGGAAATTTATTTATATGGCGAATGACCGTGTTTTTAGTCTCAGTTTCCAACCTGTTATGACCTCCAGCAAAACCTCGTTTATCATCAACTGATAGCTCTCGTAACTTTAGCAAAGCAGTATTAATTCTCTTACCCGATATTCCCAAAGTTCTTATAAATATTTCTTTACATACTTCAATATTGTTTAGGTAATGTCCTCTAGTAAATCTTCAAATTTCTTCATCATTTTTAGTGCGCTTTCTTTTTTTTAAGCTTTCCTTAACACAAATTCCCAAATACGCAGTCTGAGATTCATACGTCAAGAGTTTCCAGTAATGTTCAGAAATGCTTTTCCACGTGTACGTGTCTCCACTTCAATTTTATTGCTGCAAAGACTCTGACAGGAGCAATGAACATTAATAAATGTTCGTGGATTTTTATTTTTCCCTTTAACTGTAAAATATGCCTTATTTGTGTTGTAATTTTCTTTTCGTGTATGACTAGTCTGATATTTATATTTTCTTGTTCTTCCCTTTTTTGGTCTACCTTTATCTTCATTAGTTGCATGCTCGGAACCACTTTCTGTTGAATTTAACCTATTTCTTGGACCCTCATTATTTATGTCCTCAAAATCACTCTCACTTGAAGAAATACCTCATTCTCTGTAGATTGGTAGTCCTTAGATTCTATCGACCGAGTATCATACGGTACACAAGATGCTTCACTAGTAAGATTCTGTAATTAAAATTTAATATAATGAAACAAGTTGTTTATTAACATACATATAAACATACATGAGTACAGACGTACATACATACATACATACATACATACGTCCGTAAATACAATCAATAAACTATTAAACACAATACCCTCATAATATGGCTAACATTAGCCGGTAAAACATTAGCTTTACTAGGCATATTTTCTTTATTTTCAACTGAAATAATTGTACATAAATCTCCATCTGTATTGGCAGGCTTCGCATTAATGATTGTCTAAAATCAAAGTTACTAAATTAAAATTATGTAACTCATTAATAAATTTAGTTACATACAGCCCTATTAGCACCAGTAGCAAAGTTTATATCTGTACTATTTTTGTCCAGAGTAGACAGAGGTGTTAATACTACCACGTCATGATCGTTATTATTTTGAGTGGACACTGAACAACTATCAGTAACAACTACTGATGACTCTTCAATCTAAAATAAATGATTCTTCATGAATATTAAAAAACAAAACCTTAAGAATATATATGCATTTACGTCATCAGTAGTGAATTTTCTCGCTAATTGAACCATATATTTTCCTCTACTCAGCATATTGAACAATAATTAAAATAGCAAACATACATACACACTGTAATACGGAATGCAACTAACTGATATTTTTTGTCAAAATTAAACCTAGTAAATAGACTAAGATATGTTTTCCATTTGTTGGCGCTGAGGCAGCAGTTCTCTGAATTGTGAACAGTTGCAAAAATAGTTTTCTGGTTAAAATACTATTATTATCAGATCTGAATAAGAAATTGTGCTTTATGCATTTGTCATTCAGCAATCAGGAAGCAACAGACAATTTGTTTATTTCTCATTAGGCAAAAAAGAAGCAAACGACAATCAGTTTGCATTTAGTTCCTTTTTGCGTAAATGTATATCATTGGTTCCCTATTGCATAAAAATTTTTCGTAGTTGTTCATTTGACAATACAGATTTTTTTAAGAGAAAACAGCTTTAGAGTTAAATATTGGAACCTTTTTGCAAAAAGAAATATGTCTGCCCTTTTTACAGAACTGTACAAAACGAAATTTGCTAAATTGGCGGTTGGTACCTTATTATTAGCTGACCTTTATTACCACGCCCCTTTGCGACATGGCGGAACAGCGCGTGCTGCGCGCGCACCCACAGACTTCCGAACGTTTGTACTTGAATTTAAATGTAAAAAAAATTCTATCGATATTTATTCCTTAATGCTGTATATCTTAAAAAAAATATAAAAAAATGAAGCATCGTAGAGGGGTATTTCCCGTATCAAAATTGTAGAGAATTTCTTTCTCTACAACGTGATACGTATTTTTTTATTACTAGAAGCATTTTATGACCGTGGTACCGTGTTGAAGTCGAGTGAAGCCAATTTGTTGATAGTTTTTATTTATTTACAAAATTGCTACATCACCCAAAACTCAAACATTTTAATATGTTATTCCTGACATTTTTTCCCATCGATTGATCATAAAATTATCCCCTGAGAGGTTAAAATCCAAAAGATATGTAAAATTGGTCTAGATTTATTATACTAATACACTGATAGATGGTAGGGAATAAAATATTACCGATCAGAAATTTCTAAAATCGTGTAGAGCAGCTTATTTTAAACCTGGATTATTGTGAAATACATTTTTTAAATACATAATGTAATGATAACCAAAAGCAAAATATTGCAGGTTATAAATTGTTGAAATCTTGTACAGTTAATATTTCAACATTGTTTTCATAACAATACAACCAAAAATCTGAATCTGGATTTCACAGTTGGAATTTAGCAGGGAACTTGTTGGAGAAAAACTTTATTTTTCAAACGTAGGTAAATAATTGATTGCTTTACTTGAATTTCTATTTTGCCTTTACTTCTAGAGGTACTACCGTAGTAGGGGTACATTTTTCACTAGCTGAGATACCCATTGAATTATGCAAGAAAAGCAGCAGCACAAAACACATTCCATATGTAAGAGAAAAAATTAGCAACGTGGTGCAAAAGGTGTATCGAGGTCCTAGTTGTCTTCCAGTAACGTTTTACTCATTTCTAACCCTTAGTTTGGCCACAGCACATTTTTTACCGGAACCATTGGTCGGAACGATTTGACAATAGTCGGAATCGATTCCTCGCGGTCGGCTTGAATTCCCCTGAAACTTGTTTCGGTTTTTCAATTCCCCAAGTTGTTGATAAGACCGTGAATAACGCTCTTGGGAGTGATCGGATCGATTCAATAATCATTGTAATTGATTCCTCGTGGGCGGTATAGTCGAAAATGCTACTCCACCCGACCTTGTAACTCTTCGGATCTCCGTAGATAATGTCGCGGCCCGTACTCGGAGGACGCCGACCTTCTTTCTCTAAAAATTACGATCAGGATCATCGTCATCCAATTCCTGCATTAATTTCATTTTGTATGGATGAAATTTGTGTTTGTATAAAATTTTTAAAACGCTACTGCGTGAAAACCTGTTGCTCTACGGTTAGAAAATATTTAACCGTCTCAGCAAGAAGTTGGTGAAGTTTCGTAGACAAAATATGTCGGCAGTAAGGCGAATATATGGTGTTGCAATGTTTGCAATAATGTGGAACAGCGGGGAGAATAAGTTAGTCAGCTATGCTCCTTCATACAGTTTAGACCTAAGTCCTATTGTCAATGATCAAGTACTTCGTAATATATACAACTTCGTTCGATGACTATTTTATTTATTACATAGGTATCAGAAGTGGGGATTATATCCAAAAGGGCTCAATGAACAAAAATCAGTTTTATAGTGATGAACTTTAGTTTTGTTCTCTCATGGACGAGTTAGGTTGTGTTGTGGAAATTACTAAACACAGCAGTGGCAGTATAGTGAACACGAGCCAGAGGAGCGAAGAGTTTCTTTACCAAAAGTGCCAAGTTACAGTGATAATTAGGAAGCCAGCAGCAAAATTAGCAAAATTGATACGCAATAAAGATGGTCGTATAGCCAACTCCCAGGTTGAGTGTGTGTTGAACGTAGTGAATATACCTACACTACTTCGCAGGCATCAATGATTGTTAATGATGACGTGCGCTGAACGATTGTTATTATAAAAACACATACCAAAATGAAGGGGTGTTTATCCGTCGAGGACATAACCTATCACATCATCTACACCCAAGGTTAAGCTTTTTGTGCAAGAGTTAGACCAAATATTTATTCACATCTAGCTGAGCTGACTCAGTGATGATCAAATCTGATGTACATCGTTTTAGTCAGGATTTGATACTCAGTTAGGATGTTATTATTTGAAGAATATTTGTAATTGGAACTGTAAAAGAAATTGTAAACATGACCTATCCAACATTCCTAAATTATTGACAACAAAGAATGGTCTAGAAATTAATGCGTTGGGAATGGACGAGTACTTAATTGGGTAAATAGACTTAGTAAAGGAGAATATCAAAACGCCAATACTGAAATGGTGGCAGATAACATGAAAAAAATGGATGACGATGCAGTATTTTACAAATAATATTGTCAAACTTGAGTCAATGTTTAGAAATGTTAGACTGAACCGTTGCTGAAGTGGGTGTTAATAATAGTGAATTTGATATTAAATTTGTAAAAATACGACGAGACGGAAGGTCAAGTTTGTTGTTGTAGATTAAGTATGTGAGGCAAAACATTGCACGTTAACCAATAAGTTCGGTATAAACACTCTAAGCTGTTATAGGAATTCTATCTGTTTATAATTTTAAAAGAAAACATTGGTTCTTGTTTGATATCTTTATGAACTAAATCATAAATACTGTTATAAACAAAAATATACTTGAGAACGTGTAATTATAACAGTATCTACCTTGTTAGCAAACAAATACTAAAATCGAGTATTTTGTGTGGGACCTTGTCAACTCAGTTTGTGGCTTTGAATGTTTTAATATTCGAGAAGACGGTTATGTTAACGTAAACTTTGATGATGTTGTTGATGGAATTCGAAGGTAATATATACAATTTCGTTGGACGACTATTTTATTTCTTACACTACATACTTGTGATAAAGATTGCTGATCATCTAAAGTAATCGCTCTTCAAATTGCCATATCCATAGCTTCGAAATTAGGGAGAGGAATATCCGGGCACTATATATTCCATACGAAGTTGCTTCGTCCGGGAAGCACAATCTCTAGAGCTCCCCACTTAAAGAAACCATTGTTTCCTTAACTCTTAGTCATAATTTAATAGCTTTACGTCAATGAGAATATAAATATGTATAAATAGCCAGTTCAAATTTCAAGTCAAGAGGTTAATTTATTTATATGTATAGTTGTTTATTTGCTAAAACGCAAGCATTGACATTTCTTGGCAAGTATACATCATAGAAAAAACTTTTTTCTCTCTAGTTCTTCGTTATTTAATAGGCTTATAAGGTGTGTACAAATATTTTACATTTCCGACGTGCATGTTAAAATTCCGTTTGTTTATAATCAATATCGTTGACGTGTAAGAAAAATAGTGAAAAATTGAACTTTTTCTGTCAGTTATCTCAAAGTACTCTTAAAATTTTATAATTTGAACTATCGTGTTCTTGGTTTTGATGACAGGATTTCACAGCGGTGCAAAGTTTTTGCAACAATTACGGTTTTAATGGCTATTCTAATTTTGAATTTTAAGTAAAATTCTGCTCTAAAACTCTTTAATACGTTAATAGTATAATCAATCCCTGATTTTTTAGTCCTTCGCTGAAAAGACTAAGTGAGTATCATCGCACAAAGTAAATTCCTCCTTTGCTGTTATTGAATAACCATAATTTAGTTGAAAAATTTTATATTTAAAAAAATACTGCTTATCTTTTTTTAAATGGAGTATATATATAGTCCAATCTCCAGGGGATTCTTTACCATGGGATCTTGCAGGGGATCCGCAGTTACTAATTTTATGAAGGGTCGTGGAAATGCTAAGTAAGTAAATGTTATTAAGTTTACGGGGTACTACGACCTCAGCAAGATCGAACGAGACAGCTTTGGCAGCGAAATCGCAATACTATCGCTAAGGTCTAGACGCGCAGGCTGCAAGGGCGGATCAGGATACTGCGATTAACACTGCAAGAAATCAGAGGTGGGGGACAAACTGGAAGCCTTGAATCCTCAAGACAACTCGCTGTAGAAGCTGATGAGGGCCATGCGGAATACGCGGGAAGACATGCAAAAAGCGAGAGACTTTTCGACACACTGTTTTTTTAATCAAAACTAAGATAATGATATACGTAAATCACAGATTTAAATTCAAATAATCTTGCCAAAACACTGTGGAAATGGAACTAATTAGATAAATATTTATTTTTTGTGTACACCTACCTAACTACCTACCTACCGAAATGTAGTAAAATGTACACGATTTAAATCATTTTGTTTATATAAAGTATATATTCATAGAACTATAGACTCTACTTCATACCTCCTCATCCCCACTTCCTTTGGTTGTACAATACTTGAGGTTCCTGGAAAATGAGATTGAGGACATTTTAGATGAGTTGTCTTTAGATTTAGGACAGGGAATGTATTTCCAACAAGATAACGCTCCTCTCCATAATTCAAGGTTAGTAATTGATTATCTTCAACGGAGATTCGGAGAAAACGTAATTTCGACGAATGATCCTGTGAGGTGGCCTCCAAGGTCACCAGATTTAACGCCCCTCTCTCTTATTTTGCTGTGTATGTCAAATACACAACAAAATTAGAGTTCTTCCAAAAAAAAGCTTTGAAAACGGAAAGAGATTACTTTCCGAAACGTCAGCAAAATACATTATTTCTGTGTTTATGTTAAAGAACGCTATAACCCCGATATACTTTTCGACGTTGTAACGAAATCCGACTTAGGAAATATTTCGTAAGAAAAGCGTGCTTCACGTAAAAACGCCGTGGAGGAGGTTTTTAATTCTTGGAAATATATTTTTGCTCTTCGGAGCGTTTTTTATGCCAAATTTTCGCTAACTCTTCGAGGAGCGTTAATTTGGTAAGTGTAGTAAATGTCGCTGCACAGGGACGTAATGTCGCCCCGACCACCCAATTTTGGAAAGTATTCTAAAATTGGACTTGAACTTCCAAATTTCCAAGATTAAAAACCCTTTTACGAATCCACGTTGTCAAGCACTGCAACTCTTACGAAGTGTTGAATATGAGGACAAGTTAATCCAACGACTATTCAAAGTATATCGGAAGTTATAGCGAAAATAGCCCTTAGCGACATGGGACCCCCATCATTTCCTAGCAGTCGAATTTGACGGGGAAATGATGCGTTTTGACGGGGTTTGCCCTAAACCGGTTCCTCAGTGATTCGGAGTCAAAAAAGTATCTATACCATGTACTCACACGTGCATGGGATCTGCCTTGCCTGAACGTAAAATTTGTTATTGCATAATACAAACGAAGTAGATACGCTTCAAGCAATTTTAAGCTCCGAGGAGCGACCAAAATTTATGTGAATTAATAAATACGTTTATAAAGACAGGCAAGCATAAGCCCACCAAAATTTCAGTTACATGAACTGTTCCTTGAATCTTTTTGTGCATCGTTAGCTTTTCAAACTGCATATTGGATGGTAGTTGGTACCGTATGAATCGTCCCGTTCCTCACCATGTGTTGTACACGGGTCAGACCATTGTTTGTTAACATTTCCTCTGAAGAAGTTGTTGTAAAAACATAAATTTTTTAAAGATTTAATATACATTTTTTGAACTTTATATTGTCTTTTACTTGTGTTTTCTAACAAAATTTCCCTTTCAGATTTAATTTTAAGAGAGTGTTAAACAGACAGTGTTAGATTTATAGTGTTACGACGTCTTCCAATTGATACCATCAGAGACGCAGTTAAGCATAAACGACAGTAAGTATGATTTATTCATTAATCTCCGTCTGAAACAGTCACTTGAACCCTAAAAATTTTGTGAACGTAATATTTTATTTAGTATTTAGAAAAGGTTGAGGAAAAAGAAAATTAATTTTTTCTTTTTCCTATTTTTTTCAATTTTTCTAAGTTTTTCGAACAAAAAATACGTCCTTCAGACTTCCATCAAAAGCATGGATCGTTCACATGGCGCCCGAACAGGGACCATGCCGTCCCCAAACCCAACAAATCCTTTCTCATTCATGGCGCAAGACTCCGAGGGGTCGACCCCAAGAGAATTTTACGAGCGAGTCACAGCACCGCTCGTCGACGACGGTTCTAGAGGGATAGAACCACAGCGACTGTTTCCAGAGGGAGATAATGTTAATTTATCAGCTTCACAGCCACAAACTGCTTCGATGGAGAGTATGTTTCTGAAAATGGCAGAGGGCTTCGTGCAGGCGATACAGAACGTGTCGACCTGTACGCCCCATGAGAGACAAAGATGTCCGAACGTGACGTTCCATGGGCTTGATCATGAAGATCCAGAAGCATTTCTGAAAATTATGGAGGAATATTTCGACAGAGCTCGCATAAGCCACGACTATGATCGCCTCCATAACGTAACCGGCCAACTCAAGGGCGAAGCTCAACGATGGTCCGAACAATTTAGGACGTTGACTACTTCGTATGCCTTATTCAAGGAAAGATTCCTTACGAGATTTAATTCTCCCGACATACAGTCACGAGCTATTGCTCAACTGTATGCCGTCAAGCAAACGTCTTTAGACGACACGGCAGTGTTTATCACAAGGAAAACCTGTCTTTTCGATCGTATTGATCCCTTTAAATCCGAAGCCATCAGAGCTCGGGTCATCATGGACCAACTGCGTCCAGAAATTAGGTCACGCTTGAGAAGCAACCTAATTTCAACCACAGAGATGTTAATAGCAGCGGCTACTAACGTCGAGCGGGATTCAGCTGACGAACAGACGTCGCTAATCCAGCTTATAGATCAACGTCTGTCCCGCGCGTCTTACTATCAAGAGCCGGGACGTTTAAGTCAACAAAATTCTAGTAACAGGAGCAATGGAAGCCCAACTCCGACAGCACCGAGGGTGCATTTCCGAGAGGACGTATCTCGACAGGACGGTCCAGGCAGAGCGCCTGGTCGTCCTTTTTTTATGCCTAATTTATCAAGCGGATCAGTGAATCCTGACCGCAGGCAAACCAATTTCAATGGCGGATCGGGGAAATTCCGAGTACCCGACCGACCGGCAACCCCGTGCCGATACTGTACAGACACAGTGCAGTGGCACTTCCATAGCCAATGCCCGAATAACCCGCATCTCAACAGGAGACCGGGAAACTTTCGAGGGGCCAGAGACCCAGGCCAGGGTCCATCTGCAAGATCCCCGGCACAACGGCCGAACCAAGGCGGCAGCAATGTCCAGTAATTTTTTCCGATACTCATGACCACTACGACGCTCCTCTGCACAAGACAAGGGAGTCGATAAATTATATGAGCGAAGCGTTCCCTTTGCCTCGTATAAAAGTTCAAATAAATGAACATGCGGTCGACGCACTGATAGATTCAGGCTCGACGCGAAACGTTATCCATCCGAGGATGTTGGATAATTTTAAAAATCTCACGACACGTCGATCATTTGCTATGGCGTGCGGAGATCGAATGGTGGACTCTCTTGGCACGACAAAATTACAAGTAATAATTTCAGGCACCTCTTTTGAAATTGATTTTCAAGTAATCGAAAATTTGAACGAAACGATAATATTAGGATCACCATTCTTATATATGAACAATGTCGCATATGATTATGGCAGAAAATGCCTATATGCCGGCACGGAAGAGCGTATTACCGTCTTCTGGAATCAAGCTTCTCAGAGGGAGAGACAGCAGGCAAAGCTTCCTGAAGAGCTTGTTATTAATGACAAATTTCTACGGCCGCTGTTCGAAGAATTTGTCGATCTGTTCACTGCGGAACCGACTCAAGCAACCACAGTGACTGTGAAACACAAAATTACAGTAAAAGACACGAAACCATTTAATATCAGACCATATCCGATGTCTCCGAGTACTAAGAAAATCATGTACGACCAAATCGAAGAGATGTTGAAAGCTGGCGTCATCGAACCTAGCACTGCCCAATATAGTTCACCACCAGTGATAATAAAACGCTCGGACAAGAAACCACGATTTTGCATCGACTATCGCCATTTGAATGAAATGACTGAAGACGAGGCTTCCGTCTTACCCAAAATACACGAAAGTATTAAAGATTTAGGCAATTCGAAGATTTTTTCTGTGTTGGATTTAAAAAGTGGATATTGGCAAATACCACTAGATGAAGCATCAAAGGATTTTTCGACTTTTACCACTCCTGATGGGGCAGCTTACAGATTTAATGTCATGCCTTTCGGACTCAAGACAGCTCCCTGTACCTTTCAGAAATTCATGGCAAAGGACGTTTTAACGGGTTACCTGCACCATTTCTGTAAAGTGTATTTAGATGATATAATCGTTTACAGCGTAAACGTGAAGGAGCATATGTCCCACTTGAGATTAGTCTTTGAAAGACTACGTCTGCACAATCTGAAAGTGTCACCGGAAAAGTGTGTAATAGCGACGAATGAAATCCAATATTTAGGCCATACAATTAGAACTGATACTTCCCAACCATTAGAAAAACATGTCTTACAAATTCAAAATTACCCCGTTCCAGCTACGAAAAAGCAGCTACAAAGTTTCCTAGGGCTTTGCAACTGGGTACGAGAATATCTACCAAATGTGGCGATGATCACGAAGCCACTAACGAAACTTCTTTCGAAGGAAAATCGTTTTCACTGGAACCATACATGCGATGAAGCATTTAGAAAATTAAAAGAATTATTATCCGGACCGCTGGAACTCCATCGGCCGGATTTTTCACGTCAATTCATTTTGCAAACAGATGCATCCCTCCAAGGCCTTTCGGCCGTATTATATCAATTGGGCGACAACGGCGAAAAATACATAATCTCGTATGCAAGCAACACGTTATCTCCAGCGGAGAGACGTTACCATATAAATGAGCTAGAATGCTTGGCGGTGGTGAACTATATTAAAAAGTACAAGATGTACTTAGCAGACAAACCGTTCTTGGTGAAGACGGACAACAGGGCGTTACTTTGGTTAAACAAACATAAGGACGACAAAACAAAATTTACTCGATGGTCATTACTATTGCAAGAATATGCATTCAAAATTGAACACTGTCCAGGAAAGGAAAATTTATTAGCAGATTTTCTAAGTCGTAACCCACAAAATCAGTATGTCGAGACAGACGATGAAGAGGAAAGAATGTTCCTACCAAATTATAAGTGTCCAGAACGTATTTCTGTTTTAACGCACTCAGAAATATACGAAGATATCGTACAGGCTCAATTGAGTTCAAGAGATATTCAAGACAAGATCCGCCGTTGGAATGATCTATTTCAACAGGAACAACGTTCCGATGCGTATCTTATTTTTATGCAAAATTTTCACGTCCAAGACGATGTACTTTTTAAAGATTGCGATCGAAATTTTAAATTAATAGTTCCAAAGAGGAAAATAAAAGAATTGATTTACCATTATCATGACCGAGATGAAGCATGTCATCCAGGAAGAGACGAGACTCTCCGGAAAATGGCGAAACGCTACTATTTCAATAATATGGCCAGGATCGTAGGCAAATACATAAACGACTGTCTGATATGCCAGTCTGTAAAGACAAGACAAGCCCAACCCAATGCTCCACTTAGAAGTCATGCACCACAAAATGCATTTGAAACCTTGAGCGTCGACGTAATTGGCCCGCTGCAGAGGACTAAAGACGCCGAAAACAGATACATGATTATCGTCGAAGACGTTTTCAGTAAATGGATAGAGGCAAAGGCATACATTCAGGTCGACGGCAGAACGATAGCCAAATATATCGACGAAGAAATAGTAGCAAGATTCGGAGTCCCTCGAGTCATAATATCAGACAACGGTGGTCATTTCAATTCCGAATGGTACATCACATTTTGCGAAAGGAATGGTATCGAACGATACTTAATTCCAGCATATCACCAACAGTCCAACCCCGTGGAACGACGGGTTCAGGAATGCAAGAAAATTTTAAAGACTCTTTTGTTCAAAAAGCCAAACGACACTTGGGATCGCTACGTGCATCAAATGACATACATATTAAGAAATCGTAGGAACGCCGCTACAAATCAAACTCCTAGCATGGTCGTGTTAGGATATGATCCAGCCGAAAGAGGCGAATGGGATTTGTATGCCTGGAGGCAAGAAAGAGCCAAGCAACAAACGCTTCCACGATACGAGCGGATCAAGGAAGCCCGTCAGGCCCAACAAAATTATAAACAGAAATATGCGCCGAAAGAGGCCGTCACTCCGATCGTCTACAAAGTAGGAGACAGAGTCATGAGTAAGAGAAAAAAGAAGGTACATACCTTCACGCCGTCTTGGTCAGGCCCAACCAGAATTCTGAAGAAGTTTTCAGACGAGGTGTATCTCGTGCAAAAGGGAAATGTAACGACAAGAGTACATGTCGATGATTTGAGACCAGCCCCGCCAGAGGAGCACAACTTGGAAATCGAATCTTCCGATGAAGAAAATGCTAGTCCAGGCGGAACATCACTCGATGGAAATGATTCCCCGTTCTCAGACGATTCCACAGAACCTCTACCGCCGGAGCAAACGGTTGTACAAATCCATGCACCGCCACGAGATGCTTCCACTTCTGATTCCGAATCGAGTTCTGGAGATTCAATTATATTTTTATAACATTTTTCAACCTAGGCTAAGTTTTAACTTAGTGCTAGGTTTATTTTATATCAAAATTTCCATACCAACTTCTTGTCGTGTCAGGCAAAAGTTGGTATTTTTTATGCATTTTTTACAAGTTATTTTCATCTGAGGATATTGTATACACATACAAATCTTCAAAATTCACTGCAGCAACTCTGACCGTGTCCGGCAGAGTTGGTATTTTTTATGATTTTTTCAAAGTCCTCAAATGTTATTAAACATTCATCTGTAAGCAGAGTCCGACCCAAAGGGTCCAAACAAATGTTCCATTGGCACGGCATGGAAAGACGACAACTCTGACGCAGAGCGCGATTCAGACGAGTCTAGCAACTCAAGGGCGAGATGCCGCCACGTCTGCTGGAGGGGCAGATGCAACGATCCGACGGATGCAGATTCTGTCGCAGATTTCTCCCAAGAAGAGATTTTAATAAAAACTATTTCAATCAATATAAGTCAACAAAATTCAATGTTCCTATTCTCAAAGACGACGATGTGATATCGGTCGCAGATTTCTCCCAAGAAGAGAATTTTTAACTACACGGAAACCATTTCAATCAATATAAGTCAACAAAATTCAATGTTCCATTCTCAAAGACGACGATATGTTATCGGTCGCAGATCCCCAGACGGGATGTAAACAAACATTTTACTAAAATTTTGTTTTATTGTTTCATATAAACCGAGCAGAACCAATGTATAGCTGGAGCCAAGCAGTCCGAGGACCACCTAAGCTGTTCCAGAAGGCAGTTCGACACCGAAGGTGATCGACGAGGCATAGACACGAGGAGGAGCAGACGCAAGCCCGCATTAGTGGAAGAACACTAAGAAAGATAAGTGCGTCGAAAGTGTTTGTGTTGTGTCATCGAGAATCTGAGGATTTTCGATTTTTTCTTTTTTTTTTTTATGCCATTTTTGAAACACAATGTTCAATAATTCAATCGAATGCTATGCATCGATATATGTTCAAATTATAACCATTTTTAGATTTGCATCTATGTTTTGTTCAGATAGGCCGGTCTGAACTATAACCGAATACAACACATGGGAGACTACATCCAATGATCCATTTTATTTTCAAACAAACAATTTACCAAACGTTACACAAAAAGATTCACGGAAAGGAGGGGAGTGTTAAAGAACGCTATAACCCCGATATACTTTTCGACGTTGTAACGAAATCCGACTTAGGAAATATTTCGTAAGAAAAGCGTGCTTCACGTAAAAACGCCGTGGAGGAGGTTTTTAATTCTTGGAAATATATTTTTGCTCTTCGGAGCGTTTTTTATGCCAAATTTTCGCTAACTCTTCGAGGAGCGTTAATTTGGTAAGTGTAGTAAATGTCGCTGCACAGGGACGTAATGTCGCCCCGACCACCCAATTTTGGAAAGTATTCTAAAATTGGACTTGAACTTCCAAATTTCCAAGATTAAAAACCCTTTTACGAATCCACGTTGTCAAGCACTGCAACTCTTACGAAGTGTTGAATATGAGGACAAGTTAATCCAACGGCTATTCAAAGTATATCGGAAGTTATAGCGAAAATAGCCCTTAGCGACATGGGACCCCCATCATTTCCTAGCAGTCGAATTTGACGGGGAAATGATGCGTTTTGACGGGGTTTGCCCTAAACCGGTTCCTCAGTGATTCGGAGTCAAAAAAGTATCTATACCATGTACTCACACGTGCATGGGATCTGCCTTGCCTGAACGTAAAATTTGTTATTGCATAATACAAACGAAGTAGATACGCTTCAAGCAATTTTAAGCTCCGAGGAGCGACCAAAATTTATGTGAATTAATAAATACGTTTATAAAGACAGGCAAGCATAAGCCCACCAAAATTTCAGTTACATGAACTGTTCCTTGAATCTTTTTGTGCATCGTTAGCTTTTCAAACTGCATATTGGATGGTAGTTGGTACCGTATGAATCGTCCCGTTCCTCACCATGTGTTGTACACGGGTCAGACCATTGTTTGTTAACATTTCCTCTGAAGAAGTTGTTGTAAAAACATAAATTTTTTAAAGATTTAATATACATTTTTTGAACTTTATATTGTCTTTTACTTGTGTTTTCTAACAAAATTTCCCTTTCAGATTTAATTTTAAGAGAGTGTTAAACAGACAGTGTTAGATTTATAGTGTTACGACGTCTTCCAATTGATACCATCAGAGACGCAGTTAAGCATAAACGACAGTAAGTATGATTTATCCATTAATCTCCGTCTGAAACAGTCACTTGAACCCTAAAAATTTTGTGAACGTAATATTTTATTTAGTATTTAGAAAAGGTTGAGGAAAAAGAAAATTAATTTTTTCTTTTTCCTATTTTTTTCAATTTTTCTAAGTTTTTCGAACAAAAAATACGTCCTTCAGACTTCCATCAAAAGCATGGATCGTTCACATTTATTCCGATTTATATTATTTGCAAAACATAATCTCTGACTATTTCTTTGGCGTAAACGTCACGGGCGCAGAGGCTTTTTTCCAATAATTCTATTATTTTGTTGTATCTTCTTTATTTATTTCCTTTTCATCAAGCACGTTCTTTTATAAATTTTTAAGTTTCGTACCAATTTTTCCTCATTTTGTTGTACATTTGCAATATATTTATTTCAGAAGTCCGTTCTGTGCCAACCTATTCCCCAGGGTCCCTGTGGAATCCAAACCAACGCCGCGCAATCGATTCAGCGCGAAAATTATATAGGGGAACATATATCGTGTTGCTGTACTAGAAGTGGACCAATTTTTCGTCGGAAGGGGTAGTTTAATCCCCTCCGCGGCTTCTCACCCGGACTTCTGGACTGGTATGCATCATTTTCAGAATATTTCTGGAGAAAAAAACGAAAAAGAAACCAGCCCCGCATCGTAAATAGCGGAAAACGCGTTCCGGGAGTGGTTTGATCAATAGGGGTGAAACTAGAGGGTTAGGGGAGTTGGGACCCCGCGCAATCGATTCAGCGCGATAAATTAAGTAAGGGGACATATATCGTGTTACTGTATCGCAACTGGACTGATTTTTCGCTTCTGGATCCGGTCTAATACATGTATTTGATGATATGTGCTATATGTTCTGCTGCGGTATCTGTTGGTAATATGTCGAAAGCTTAAATTTTCTTTTTGTAAAAATCAATTGATTTCGTGTAGTATTTGATTGGCTGTTTAGTTTTGTTACCCCCATGATAAAACGACAGTAAAAACGGCGGCCACCCCTCCTCTATCTTAGCAAGGTCATCAAGGTGTGTACATTTTTATGCTTAAACAATTCTAACCTTTCTTCCAATACCCTTTATGCTTTTGAAGAGTGGCAATAACTTTTCGTTTTTATATGTCAAAAACAGAAGATACTATATCCACTGAAGACGTGGAGGAAGAAAATATTGTCGGATATTGATTTCTCATGTTGAGGCTAATTGAGGAGCAAAACTTTTCGGAATTTTTCCATTTGCACGTTATCGGAAATATATGTTAATGCGCCTTGTGTCAGTCCAGCGTCCACCTAACGACCTTTGTAGCAATGCACAACTTCAATTATTAATCACACACTATAATTTTAATGATATCTATGTTTACTACAAGGCTAACCAACAACGAAAAAATTAGGAAAACTCTCTTAATTTTCACTTTACCCACGCTACAACCGAAATTCCATAGAATTTGATGCCTCCCAAAGATCATACTAAGTACTTTTGCGAAATTTTCACAGAAAACAAGATACAAGGTAGTCAAAAACTTGAAGTTACACTCGCGATAGACCCCGCTACAAGATCCGGTTACAGCGTTCTGCAACGATATTCGTTGTCTCCGTTTCCCAAAGTTTATTTAGAGGCATACTGCCATATGCTCTATGTAGGTCCACGTAATAAATATGAATTTCCTAATCAACAGCTACCTCTTTTCGATGAATTGAGTGACACAGCATAGATGGTCAACAGTAGATTTTCCAGCTCTAAACCCAGCTTTATCTTCTGCCTCTAATCATGTGTACTGTTCTTCTATTATATGTTTAATATTTTTCCATATATTCGATTCATCTTTCTGGTTGCAGAAAGCCCCTCTTTAATTGATAGGTTTCTTTGTTATCATCAAATGTATTTTCATTATCCTGAATATTTCACTTTATTATTTATTCTTACCCTTGCTCGTACATCTTTATACATATATATTCTAATCAAAGTCTTGGTTTATTGTTGAAAATATGAGATATTTTTTCCCTTTCTCTAGTATTTCTTGTTGTACGTGCTAGTCCCACAAATAAGGTTTCTGTTTATGGTTCTTTTCTTCATATATCCTTGTGGCTTCTCGGGCGGCTGAATGAATGCGCTGTTTTACATATTCATAGTACTTTTATGGCTTGCTAAAATCTTCTCTATATCTAATTTTTCTTCAAATCATTTTACGTAGAGCATGACGGTCCACTACGTACTCTTGTACCTAATATTTTCATGATTATTTCCTGTCTAATAGTAGTGTAGTCGATGATGCATTGAAGGTTTCAAGTTTGAAGTACAAATATATTTATGAATATTGCGGTTTGATTAAAATTATATAGTATTCTTAAATCCTTTTATTCGTGCAGTGTTATCATCCGACTTTCATTGTCGTTTATGGTACTCTCACTAATTACATTGTTGTTCTGGCTATTTCCTGTTCTGCTGTTTAGGTCTCCTAGTAGGATAGTTTTTCTGAATGTTGCGATTTTTTAAATTTCGTCGTTGGTTTATTGCTTCCAAACTTTAAAATATTTTTCGGGTCATTATTGAGATTCCTTGTTGTGGTCTTTGACCTGTTGATCTGTAAAAATGGCAACCCAAGTTTTCAGACCTTTGTCCTTTTAGAGAACAAAGAGTGTTTCAGTGGTTATAACTACTTTCACGTTTTTCATTCCCGATGTTACTTCATTTATTTTTTTACAAGACCCTGAATGTTCTAAATACCATAAATCACAGCCACTTTTCTTTTCCGTCGTCTTTTAGTTCTATCTACCTATTTCGAGGCTTAGGTTAGTCTGATTTGTTGCCGAGAAGTTAGCCCGACGCCTTAACCCTCAACCTGAAGCATCAGTTTTATTTCAGAGTGTCCTTCTCTTAGGTGGGTTACCCGGAAAGGTGTCTGCTTCCTGGGAACGCGTCCACTAGGTCACAAACCCTCGAGTCTGCAAAAAATATTATACAATTTGCAAACTGTATACAGTTACAGTTTTTAGTGTAATTTCCAGTGCCCAAATCGACAGAAGAAAGTATTATTTAATACAATTGTCAAAGAACGTGGCGGAGACCAATACTATCTGGCATATA
The DNA here is from genome assembly GCA_963675555.1 of Leptura quadrifasciata. Lineage (NCBI taxonomy): Eukaryota > Metazoa > Arthropoda > Insecta > Coleoptera > Cerambycidae > Leptura > Leptura quadrifasciata. The sequence goes on from OY776677.1 coordinate 46,525,226, forward strand.
ATACATTTGCCAAACAAGAATCCTTTTATACTTTTAGTGAAACACACTAAAATAATGTGACATAGTACAAGTAGACCAAATTTGGCATGTAGTTAACACTGTTTAAGGACTACTATACCTTTATTGAAAAATATACAGAACGAACGTCTTAGAAATGATTTAATTAAGAAACGACTAGGATAATATTTGGCGCGTAGTTAACTCAAGAAGGAATCTGTGTATTAAGAGTGATATTTACAATAAATTTTCTTTGTTAATTGTAATTTTTGACAAATAAAATTTCACGTTTGGAATAAATGGTTGGACATTTTTTATGTTAATTACATTCCGGGGCCTAACAAATTTTTCGAATGTCTTGTTTTCTTAATTTGTGTTTCTACTAAAATAATAATAAAAGTACATTGAAAGCATATCATTAGTAGTTGCTTACAAAAAATAACGTACATAGGAATAACAAAATGGAAACGCCCCTATATATATTTATAGTAAACAATTTTCAATTGTGAAGGAACTTCCTAAATTTAAAACATGGCAATAAGTTTGGAAAATTTTCTATTAAATTAAAATCTACTAAGTAAACATTTGAGATTCCTTCACCTTTCAATGATTTGCTTGTTTTTCAACCAGATATACTTAGTATATTACCATACATAACGTAGGTTGTTGTTTACTATTTGTCCTTAAAAATAATCAAATATAAGTATGCACGTGATATAATAAGCAAAAATAATATGCATTACTTTCAGTGACAATGGATATTTATAAACCTATTAATATTGTTTTGAAATCAAACCTTTTTACTCATTTTACTTTATCAATTTGAAACCAACGTATAAGGGTAAACCAATAAATTAACACCAAAGTGTCTATTCACAGAGTCAATTATCAATTTAGAGTGCCATGTGCCATTTTAATAAAGTTTTAATTAATTAAACGACAAGAATTTTTAAAAATCAACAAAAAGTATTGCTACGTGCACGCCTACGCCACCGCTTCATAGAAAATTCGAGAAAGACGAGAAACGTTGTGAAGGATATACTGGAAAGTCTTAGAATAAACACCCCCTTTTTCCTTATTTTTAAGAATATTAGAATGAAACTTGGTATATGTACTATATGACCAAGAAGACGCTTTGTGGCATAACTGTCATTTTTTCCCACTTTTGGTTTCAACGGAAATGACCCCAACTTTTGATTTTTAAACGGAACACCATGTATATTATTATATTTTTGGAATCCTTGAAAATTTCTGAGTACGGTGATGCCTCATAAGTGATATTTCGACTCCATGAAAAATATGTGACTCGAAATTTGTTGGTACATTTAGAGTGCCATGACCAGAAAAAATTGCTTGTAATGGACCGATGTGACGTCAGAAAAATCAAATCGAGCATAAAAATTTGAAAATGTGTATTTTGTGGGTCATCAAATTTGGCCTGAACAGTTTTTTACCAATTTTTTTTCAAATGGAACCATAATGGTAGAGTACTGTACTACCATAGAATAGCGGATGTTCTAAGGAATTTTTCTCGTTTTAATTTTTTTTGTTTTTTTTTTTAATTTTATCTCATGGAATCGAAATGTCACTTATGAGGCATCACCGTACCCAGAATTTTTCAAGGATTCTGAAAATATAATAATATACAGGGTGTTCCATTTAAAAATCAACATTTGGAGTCAGTATGTCTGATGGTCGAGAGGTGAGCGCACTTGCCTCTCACCCAAAAGTTCTGGGTTCGGCTCCCGGTCGTGGCAGTGGCAAATACTGTGAGAGGGATTTTTTCACTATACACGAATATTGGGTGTGTGTTCCTTGTCTCTAAATGTGTAGCCCCCTCCCACAGAAGGCTCTTCTTGAGCCTTCCGGGATAAAAGGGCCGTCATTACCTGTGGTGTATTTATTTATTTATTATTTCCGGTGAAACAGGAAGTGGGAAAAAATCACAGTTATGCCATAAAGTGTCTCATTGGTCGTATAATACATCTGCCAAGTTTCATTCCGATATTCTTAAAAATAAGGAAAGAAAGGCGGTCTACCGTGACCCGTTGGCACCCGGTATATAGAGTGGATCCAAACACACGAAGGACAGTTATGTATGAGATGAGCAAGTGATAAGATAAGATAGAGAAAAGTAACTAGTTGTGAATTATAGTAGTGAGACTATAGTAGAATAAACTTGTAATTAGTGTATACTAATGTGTATAGTCGGGGCAAGAATTCAGGCGATGCACGTCACGAGTGACGTAATTGAAAACATTTCAATGCCAACATAATTTTAAAGTTTTAATTACATTAAAAAGTGTAATTCTTGACACCAAATTATTAAGCTTTTTTCAGAAATAAGGACAGTTCAATGTGGCTTCATAATCCTTAGCATTATTGTCTTATTTTTAGAAATAGAAGTTAATTAAATCGTATTTCGCCGCGAAAGGTTGGTAGTATAAATTTACTAAATTTACAAAAGCACCGATATTTTAAGTCGATTCACTGTCCATTTTATTGATTCGAATTGTTTTATTGTTAATTTCATTCTCTCGTGCTTTTAATTAATTGTTGTTTCCTTGTTTTATTTACCATCAGTTCTTTTCAGAACTAATATAATTGTATTATTAGTGTTATTCTAGTAAGTGGAGCAAGATTTATTGTGTGAAAACAAATTAATGCATTAGATTTTTAGGTTACCTGTCAAAATGCCGAAGGCATTTAGTAAAGATATCCAGGAATTAATTTGTTCTTTAATAAATTATTTTGAGAGAGAACGTGATGCCGGTGGACCACTGTTACCATTAACTGCTGTAAGAGAGGCAAGTATAATTCCAGAAGTTAAATATATATCATAACATAACCAGTAAATTTCAGAGAGTTGCTAATGCTTTAAACATAAGTTTGAGTGCTATTAGCAACGTTTCCAAAAAAATGCAGACTGGGGAAGCTTTAGGTAGCCCTAAAAGAACTGGACCAACAACAAAACCTGTATGCGACATTGAGAACTTTGACCAAGCAGCAATTCGAAATGTTATTTATGAAATGTACAGAAACAGTGAGTATTTATTAAAATAACGTATGAAAATATTTATTACAGTATTTATTAGTTTTAGATCAACATATTACCAGACAATCGCTTTTAGAGCTGTTGATTGAACGGGACATTTACAAAGGAAGTTTGAGTAGCTTGGGAAAAATATTGAAAAAAATAGGTTTCAAATTTCTAAAAGATAATCCACGTAGAGGATTAATGGAACTGCCAAATATTGTTTTCAGCCGCGTCACTTTTTTGCAGAAATATGTAAAAAATATTTCATTGGGGTATCCTCGACAATTTGTGTATTTAGATGAGACGTGGATCTTTGAGTATGGTTCTGTACAAAGATCATGGCAAGATGGAAATAAAGATAGTGTGAAACAACCAAAACTGAAGGGAATGTCTGTTTCTTTTCTCATAAACGAGTTTTTCATACAGGAGATAAAAAAAATACATTTTTTTGTACTTTACACGTAGAATCACAGAAAAAATATACAATGTAGCTAAAATTCGTTTCTGAAATGATAGGACCCTTGTATATAATAAATTTATTAAATATAAATTTATTTATTATTAATTTAGAAATATATTTTTAGGTTTATTATACTTCATGCTGGAAATGAAAATGGTTTTATTCCTGGGGCATCATTATTATTTTCGTCATCAACAAAAAATCCTGATTATCATGGTGAGATGAACAAAACAAATTTTTTGAAATGGTTTGAACACCAGTTATTAAAACATTTAGAAGAACCGTCTTTAATAATCATGGATAATGCTAGTTATCACAGTAGTTTGATGGATAAAATTCCAAATTCGAGTTGGACAAAAGTCGATTTATATCCTACAAAACAGAAATATTGATAATGAAGAAGGAATGCTTAAAGTACAATTACTTGAGTTGGTGGCACAGTAAGTTATTTATTATATATTTAGAGATTTAGTGCGAGTACATAAAAAGCACTGCATTTTAACTCTTGTGGGTGCTTATATACACTCGATTCGATATCATAACTAATTTTATCAGATACTTCTGGTTATTTTCATTTATTAATATCAAGAGTCCAGGGACAGAAATTGTAATTTGTTGTAATAATATTGTCTTCCTATACTCTTCTAATACCCATATGAATTTATATTTATGTATTAACAAACCTTATTTTCATAGAAACAAACCGCCCAAGGAATATGAAGCTGATAAGCTGGCACAACAATACGGTCATGAGGTCCTCAGACTTCCACCATATCATTGTATGTTCCAGCCAAATGAAAAAGTTTGGGGCATAGCAAAAACATATTATAATAAATATATTGGGAGAGATGGTAATGGTGTTGAAAAAGTGATAAATATGTGGACGGAAGTATTAGATACTATTACCCCAGAAATTTGGTCAAACACTATTAAAAACATAAATAAGGAAATACAAAAACAGGGAAGTGGCTTTTGACAGAGAAGATATTATCCATCCCATTATTATTAATTTAAATGGATCCGATACAGACGACAGTTCAGACGAAGAAGATGTGAATGGTTTCAATTTGCTTAAATATATAAATGTTTTTTCTCTTATCAAGAATAGTAAATAACTAAAAAATGTATAATTGTTTAATATCGTAGTAATTTTATTTAATTAGCAGAATTTAATTATAATTATGATTGTACTATAATATATATTATAAAAGTCATTGTCCAATTATTAAATAAAGTTCATTTGAGAAATTATTTATAATCTATTTTTATTCCAATTAATCGAATTTTGATAGATTTTTGTTATATGTATTGTGGGCTGCAGACGTTGCAGTTATCACAGGCACAGCATAAAGCTTTATGCTGTGTCACAATTCATCATTTTAATGATACATTTTCAGTTGTGGCAATACAATTTGCCCGAATTGGGGGTTGCAGCTATTTTAGGTGCAGTCGCTTTGGTTGACTTCATAATCTTCATATAATAGTAATTTTGTCGATCTGTGACGTGCATCGCCTGAATTCTTGCCCCGACTTTAGTTGTAAGGACTAGTTATTGTAATTAAGTGATAAAATTTTTGTTGCAATTTATTGAACCTACAAACAGGGTGTTTACTGAAGACTGTAAATACGTAACAATTGGTGTCAGAAGCGGAGTTGCTGCAGGATTTCTGGAGAATTCTAGAAAGTTCTATAGTATTCTATTCGGAAACCACTGGAGATAGTGAAGTGCTTCGAACTGGAAAGTAATATAGACATTAAATAAGACCTATTTGTGACATTTCGAGAAAATTTCTAGAACATTCTATTCCGGAATTTGTGGAAGCATTTAAATTATACCTAATATAGACTTTAAAAGACCTATTAGTGCTGTTTCGAGAACTATTTAATGGAAACAAGAAGCATGGCTGCTGAAAAGCAAATGCAAAGCATGTTCGCGGAATTCAGAAAAATGATGCTAGATTAGAAAGAAGAACAAAGAAAACGACGTCAAGAGGAAAAAGAATAACGAAGGAAAGGACGCCAAGAAGAAAAAGAAGAACAGAGACGTGAAGAAGAAAAAGAAAGAAAACCTCAAGACGAAAAAGAAGAACAGGAAAGACGTGAAGAGGGAAACAAAGATAATGTCAAGAAGAAGAAGAAAGACGTGAACAAGAAAAAGAAAGAAAGCATCAAGAAGAAAAGGAAGAACAAGAAAGACGCGAAGAAGAAAAAAAGGATACGTCAGGAAGAATTCAGAAAAATTATACAGGTGCAACAAGACACTCAGCCACTGAAAACCTCAAAAGTGAAATTAAAGAGGATATGGTGTTACATGACCTATGTCCATTTAACAATTTTATATAATAACTAGTTTTTTATTTATATTTAGTACGAACTGTATAGCATTTTGTTTCAGTTTTTGTAAGTGAGATTGTCTTCAACTATCAGAACTTTCTTTGTATAACTGCTAAATCATTTCACATTGTTTTATGTACATATGTTTATATCTGAGGAACTCAGTCATGTTTTTGTTTAACATTAACTTATGTACCTGTTCTATTCTATTACAGCACCTCAGGAAACAATTGTCGATTTCAACTCTACAAAACGATTATTCGCATTCGTATACCTACCTATATTTCAATTTTTATATTATTGTTTATTATGTAAGTACATATGGTTATTTTTCTTACCTTTCTCATTAACCTCTTATTACAGTCTATCCTATAAGATGTAATATATTTGCTGAATTCTCACAAAACGCTTTGTATATATTTTACTATTTATTACGGCAGTTCATATTCGTATTTTTGGTTATGTATAGAAATTTACAAATGGCAAGGTAAATCATCTGTGGTATGCAACTAATATCAAACTATTATTAACTATATATAGATTCCTTTTACCGATTCTGTAATTTGCTTGAGTACGGGAATCTACATAAGACGACCTGCAGGTTCTGCGCTTAACTCAACAATTGACAGATGGCGATACACGTACGATTTTCTACATTTTACAGCTTTCCATTTTATTAGTAAACTTATCTTTTTCAAGTTTTTGGATTAGTATTATTTTGCAGAAAGTGGGATAAATAAAGTTTACCTTATTAGTAAAACTCACCAAGAAATCATTTGCCTACAGCTTTTGTACTGACTCCGACTTTAACAAATAAACTTAGCCGTGTGACACCAGTAATTAATATTGCATTTTTATATCCGCGTTAACAAGTCAGGTAAATTTCATATATTAGTAATTTAAAATTTCAGTAATTTTCAATTTTTGTCTAATGTAATTTCAATATTTTTAAAACAAATTTAAATTCAAATTCAATTCTTTTTAATTTAATAAGTAATTAAAATACTATATGTACCACATGGTTATAAAATATTTTTTCTTTATTTTTTTATTTTTTGGCAATTTGTAGTTTACGAATCAGCTATATTTTCTTCATTTTAAAAATTTGATCTTCTGCATATTGATAATTTCAAGTTTCTACATATTCTGCATATTGATAATTTGAACTTCGTCAAAATTCTTCTACATATTGAAAATCTGAGTTTCTTCAAAATTGATATTCAGCTATACTTATATATTTTATACTTATGCTTTATGCTTTATATTTAAGCTTTATATTTTATATTGTAAATTTGAGCTTCAAATTAAAATTTGAACTTCTCACGAATTTATATTAATTATAAATTTATATTCTTCTACAATCCTCAAACTTCACGTCATTGAGAGACGTAAGCTAAATTACCAACAAAACCCTTAGATTCCATTTTTGCAAGAGACAATTGTGGGCCTGAATTGCTGTTCCAGAACCATCCACTTCAAGAATACTCAATCCCGAAATCTAGGATCCTGGTATAAATTTGTTCTTAACTTTTTTTAATTTTAATTAGTCTTTGTTAACCGATATTAGTAATTAACTTGAAAATTTCACATTTCACATTATAAAAATTGATTTATTTATTCATGTAATATATTTTATCATTCATTTTACATCTTTTATTTCTCTTACCAACAATTTCAGTCTAATCTATAGGAGACTAGTTATTCGAGAAAAAGAGACAACTCTTCTTATTTTCACTATAGGTGGTGCCCAATTTAACATCAATTTCTCTTTGTCTTCTTCTCTCGAACTAAACAAAAATCTGTCATTTATGCTGTACATTCGAAAAGAGTAAGTTTCACAACTCTCACGAGTACTCCGGGTCTACTACTCTTTGCTCCGGTTTAAGCCAGCTAGTCGTCTGCATATGTTGCCTCAATTCTTTCCCAAAAAATATATAATAAGAGCAAGGAGGTAACAATGGGCAACATGAAAGCTGACGCAAATGAAGTCAAAGGAAAAGTAAAAAAGGTTGAAGAAAAAATAAGCGCAGTTAAAGAAAAAGTTGGTGATATGGTAGAAAGATTTTATACAGTTGGAGAGGAAGTAGAACGGCTTAAACGGCAGGTGGGGGAAAAAGGATCCTTTGATGGACAAATTTCTTGATCAACCTACAAAAGGTAATTTGAGGCTAACAATTGGAGTGATGAAGACAAGGCTATGGCATTAGTTCTAGCATTGAGAGGGTAAGCTTTAGAATTGACTCCGCAAATGTGACGTAGATAGTTGAGGTAGGTCAAGGTCTGCGTTCCAAACAAACTGCGTTCCACACGTAAATTTAGATAGGGTAGTTTTTTAAAAGCGACTATTTTATAAAGTGTTCATAGTTTATTAAGGTAAATATACATACTTGTTCCTATAGACATAAGGTATGCATTACTAAAATAATTTTTTAACAATTTGCATACTTTATGTAAAAAAAATGGATGTAAAGTGAAGTGAGGTTATGTGACGCTATTGTCATGACTAATGAAACATATTTTAAGTTTTTTAGGTCAAAAATATATACATAGGAGTCGAAGAGACAACCTCTTTCTTTTTTTGAACTGATAAAAATAAGAAAAACCTTTAATTACCATGGTTATGTGTTTTGCACCAACGTGCAAACATTACAGCACAAGTCACACATGTACATTTTTTGTCTTTCCAAGGGATAGGAAGGACTTAAGAAAATGGATTCAATTAATAAGGTAGGTTCCTACCATAAACAAGGTTACTTTTTAATACATTATATGATTATGATATGTTTTAGGCGTAAAGACAGAGAGCCTGGTAAACATTCCCGCATTTGTAGTTGTCATTTTGTTAATGGTGATCGAAGTAAGGGGCCAACCTTTTTTTATTTCAATGTAGGGAAACAATTCGAGAGTTCTGAACAGAAAAGCAAAATTAGGTAAATACATAAATATACTTATTATATATAAAGTAAATTGGGATATTACAGGAAGAGGACTATCGAAGCAGCTGACAGTGAAGCTGGACCATCTGAAGAGGTAAACCTGTAACATACGTGAAGCCGCTGTAAAAACTAATACTTATTAATTAACATAGTACACATTACTGACCTCAACATTTTAAAAGCGATCTCTCATGCTAGCATGTACTTCTCCCCTTAATAATAGCAATTCAGGTATAAAATGAAATGATTTGATGTGGTTCGATTCCACCGCATTTTCATCCCTTGCTATCAATCTTTTTTCATCCGAGTCTGAAAAGAACTCTACTATGGCACTAAGTTTAAGTACATGCTTGGTTGGAGCCATTATATCGTTGATGCTGTAAACCACAAAATTTTTATTCTGGTAAAGTAAAACAAATACATAATTCGATGAACAACTAGTACAAATAATTTAACTTTTATTTCCAGTGGATTATTTGTAATAAAGTGAATAAAGCCATGTCATTCTTGGAAAATTAAGTTTGTGATAGATGCTCTATGTCTATAGTAATATGTGATGCTACTTACCCCAAATATCGAATAAAAATATTGCTATAAAATCGTTTTGAAAATGTCTCTTATGTAAAAACAAGTTTAGAACTTAGTTTGTTTGGAACGCGAGCCTCTGCCCACCTCAACCAAAATGGTGGTCGTGACAAAAGCACTTGCGGAGTCAATTGTTGGAGGCGATTCCAGTGACGCAGTAAAAGGATTTTAAAATTTTAAAAGCTGCGTTCGATTGAAGATATGGACACCAACACTTTGCTCAACTATATCGGACTCAGGCTGAAATCAGGTATACTAAAAACTGGGGAGAGCTTACGAGAGTTTGAGGTTGCAGTAGAGAGACTGGCACACTTGGCTTACCCGAATGAACCAAGGCAGTTCCAGGGGCAATTGGCAGTTAACGCGTTTATTGACGACATGAAAGATGAGGAGATTAGGCGGGTCCTTCGGTTATATTTGATAGCTATTTCTTCTATGGAATATGCTCATACCATTTTTTATTTTATTCTTTTCTATACTCGGATTTTCTGAACTTTTTATTAGACGTGCTCATTTTTCAATTTTTAAAACCCGGGTACTTTTTAATAATTAATTTAACTGTTTTGTCTATATTCAATGTTCAATCTACGTATTCTAGCTTCTAGTGTGTAGATTGGTATTTTTCTTTTTATTAAAATTAGTGAATGCATTAAGTTAATAGCAGCAACTATGACTTGCTACAAATGTAACAGTTTTATGTAATGCAGTCGATAAATTTTTATTCTATTCCTTTTTTTACGATCGCCATACTCTTGTCTTAGGTACCGCTAATTGACTGTTTATTCTTCTTACACTTATCAATGGATGACCCATAATACTTACTTCATGTTCCTGTCGAAGAAACCTAGGCGTATGCTTTTATTTTACTATTGAAGGAAACCATGTTCCTTACTAAACTGAAATACCAAAAACGTTTCATAATTTGCTGCATGGTGATTTGGAAAACGTCTTCGGTATTCTCCCTATGCAGCCCTTTCATTTCCGTCGCAAAAACCATGCACAAAAGTAATATCTCCATACTCTTCATTACTAAATTGAAACGGTATCTTAAAATGTTCAGTTTTATAACTTCAAGAGCTAGTCAATGAATCACTTTGAAACATATATTATTAAATATGTAATAAAGGACAACAATATTTGACTTATAGTTAACAAAGTAACAAAAAACAAAGTTAAGAAAAATATATAAGTTAATCTCGTGTGCAGTAGACGGTTTGGATAATTTCTTAGAAAAAGAAAACCTCACATTCTCATTAAGTCGACGTTTCGACAAACTTTATTGCCTTCCTCAGGACTACAACAATATAACATAAATCAAATAACTAACAAGAAGTATATAAATTAAAATAAACATGAATAAAAACATTAACCTTTAATCACACAGTATAAGGCTTTTGTTATTCAAAATGATTTAAAAAATAAAGCGTTATATAATATATATGTTAGATTTGAACTTCCTTGATTGATTTTTTAAAAACAATTTATTTAAAATATTTACAATTATTATTATTATGGAGAATTTCACAATATTCACTTGAATATTTATGCTTGGTAGCAGAGCGTACAAGCTTATAAAATTGATACTTTGAATACAGAAATTATTAAAATGTGGATCTCAAATGAGAAACACTGAGTTTAACTTTATTTTGCTAACTGAATGGCATATGTCTTTTACGAGTATTTATAATATTTACAATAAATGCTGAATTAGCATCAGATTGCTATATTCGCATTTCACAGAGAAATTCCAGACTGTATGTGTTCTAAAACAGCAGACGTATTAGGTTACAAAGATAATAAAAAGGAATATGATATAATTTTATGAATTTATCTATGCTGGTATTGAATTACTTTGTGAGAATGTTACTGATAATGGACTTAATACTAATAAGATATTTACAATGTGGAAAGCTGATATAACATATATGAAAATTTGGTAAAAAATGAAGAATAAATATAATCTTTAAACATGACAGTGTTAAAAACCTATACTATGGTTATTATTCATATGTAAAAAGTGTATTTCATTTTCTTATATGTAGCATACGCTCCTGTTTATTTTATGAGTTTTTATATATTTCTTTTACATGGCGCAGTCGTAATTAAGTAATTAAATAATAATTATAAAATAATACAGTATAATCTGAACATTTAAAGTAATACCAAATGTTAAGGAAGTAAATTAAAGGTGCAAAAGTAATGCTAGTGAAGTTCTAATAAAAAGTAAAGTCAAAGGACATTTTAAAGTAACCATGCCAGGAGGTAATACCTGTTCGCAAGTGAGTACATCAATTCCTCCCCCAACACAAATGGCCTGGGATGGAAACTTAGCAGATGCATGGAAATTTTTTAAACAAAAATTTGTCTCTATTTACAAGCCACAAGGACAGATACTGACAACACAGAGTACAAGGCGCCTTTATTACTGTCGTGTATTGGTGACAGAGCTTTAAAAGTGTATAACAACTTCACGTATGAAGAAGGTGAGAAAAACATGGACTACAACGTAATTATACAAAAATTTGAAGAATACTTTACTCCTGAGAAAAACGTTACTTATGAGAGGCATATTTTCTTTATAAAAAATCAAAGGGAAGACGAGTCCATAGACAACTACGTAACAGAACTTCGTGATTTAAGTGCGACATGTGAATTTGGAGAATTGACAGACAGCCTAATTAAAGACAAATTAATTTTGGGTATAAGAGATGTTGCTGTCAAGGACAGACTATTACGAATAAAAAATTTAACGTTAACAAAGGCATTAGACGTGTGTAGATCTGCAGAAAGAACTAAAGTACAATTAGAAAATATCTGTTCTTTAAGTGGAAAATTAGAAAACGAAGCAACAGTGGACACGATAAAGAAGTCCTATAAAAAAGAAAATAGTTATTACAGAAATGTAGCAAAAAATCAACAGTATCAGATGGATCGTCCATCTACCTCTAGAGCATCGAATCAGGGACACAAGGAGCAGCGGTCTCACTCCAACTCATTCGTCAAATATGGAAATGTGCGTGGGTGTGCAAGTTTGCCTAAATTTCAGTGTTACAAGTGCGGTGTGGTACATGGGAAAAATCAGTGTCCTGCTTACGGAAAAGTGTGTATGAAGTGTCAAAAAATGAACCATTTTGCGAAAATGTGCAAATCAGTCAACGAAATCAATCTGGAGGAGGACGAAGAATTTTTCATAGACTGTATAAACGCCAACAAAAAAGACTGGGAAGCCACTATTGAGGTACACAATGGTACACAAATTAATTTCAAATTAGACCCAGGTGCACAAGTAAATTTAATTCCCTTTAGATACTTAGAGATTCTAGATATTAATAAAGATAATTTAATAAAAGACAGAACAAAAATTTCAACATACACTGGTAGTAAGATAAAAATTCTAGGTAGATGTTCATTAAATTGTAAATATAAAAATTTAAATAAAAAAACTCACATTCTATGTTGTAGATAAATATGATGCAAAGCCTATTTTAGGAAGAGCAGATTGTGAACATTTGAATTTAGTTCGATTAGTAGAATCTGTCTGTTAACACATAAAACAAGTACATGGCGATCGAGCGCTATAAAAACCATGTAAAAGAAATATATAAAAACTCATAAAATAAACAGGAGCGTATGCTACATATAAGAAAATGAAATACACTTTTTACATATGAATAATAACCATTACAAACAATATTAGGGCAAATCACTCTTACCTAATGAGGTATTTCGCTCTCTGTCAACACAATCATCATCGTCAAATCAATAAATAAAAATAACGTCACTTATACCAATAGAGTTCCTGTCTTCAATATCTATTCATAGGTGACACAACAATATTTTATTTTGAAAATTAGTTAATATGCGAATGCAGTGTCCAATGTAAACGTACTAACAGAAATGGATCTTTAAATTAATACGAATTTCAACACACACCAACTATATTCACTCATCATAAAAAACAAAGAAAGAAACCTACTAAAAAAATAATATTAGCAATCATAAAAAGACACACCAAATTGTTCTTATTTTCATTTGCAATGTTAATAATAATTATGTATATTTATGAATCACAACTATAATTGGGATGATTACACAGGGGCTATAATTAAGTAATGGGGTAGTGAAGCGCAAGTTATAGCCTCTCCTACTCAATTGTTAACCTCACCTTCGCGATGAGTTCAATTTGAACTTGGTGCACCCTGTTTTCACTAACGAGGCTCTAACGACCGAGTAAGGGCGGAATAACCCTTACCTTTTGCCGTGAGCCCATCCACCTTCTCACGAAGAGTGTGGTAAAAATAACCCACCGCACACAAAGGTTGCTTTTGGAATCGTTTGGTTACCCCATCGTCGCAGTCTCCTTCTGTGCCATGGGACCACACCACTCGCCTTCCGCAACCGAGCTGGTCAGTTGCATACCTGCTCCAGCTAAAACTTCAAATGCAGCTTCGTTTTCAGTCGATTAAGGCTTTAAAAAATGATGGAGCGTTCAAGTGGGACAAAATCATCCGGAGGTAAAATACCCTCCCGATCGGATCTCCGGGGGAGGGTGCCCACAGGGACACCTCATCGAATGTCGAAAAAACACCGACAAGTTAAATTCAACAAAACTAATTCTTTCATCTACGGTGCTTGGAATGTTCGTACTTTGAACGACAGCACTCGCACCGATCGGCCTGAAAGAAGAACTGCTCTAATAGATAGAGAACTTCACCGACTCAATGTTGACGTTGCAGCTCTCAGCGAAACTCGATTTTTGGAGGAAGGCTCTCTCACAGAAAAGTACTACACTTTCTATTGGAAAGGTCTTCCCACCAATTCAAGAAGACAACATGGAGTAGGATTTGCCGTTCGGAATCAACTTGTATCCAACTTAACACAAGTACCACAAGGCCTATCCGAGCGTCTAATGCTGCTACGCTATGAGCTATCAGATGGCAACGCGGTAAATCTAATAAGCGCTTACGCTCCCACTCTGTATGCAAGTCACGAAACCAAGGAAAGCTTCTATCAACAGCTGGAAGAAACCCTCTGTAGAATACCTAAAACGGAACGACTCGTTATTCTTGGCGATTTTAACGCTAGAGTAGGGAGAGATGCAGACACCTGGCCAGGCATCATAGGCAAAAACGGTTTGGGCAACATGAACGCTAACGGTCAACTACTCCTAACTAAATGCGCCGAACATGACCTAGTTATAACAAACACCATTTTCCGACAAAAGGATAAATTTAAAGGCACCTGGCGTCACCCCAGATCAGGTCACTGGCATCTACTGGACTATGTTATTGTACGTAGGAAGCATCTCAAGGACGTCCAAATTACAAAGGCGCGCATTGATAGCGAATGTTGGACCGATCATCGTCCTGTTGTCTCTAAAATGAAAATTGTTATGAGACCCAAACACCGAAGATATCAAGTAAAACGTAGACTCCGTCTCTGTATTAGTAAATTGCGTGACCAACAAACCGTCGAACAGCTAAAGCAAAAAGTTCAAGAGAATTTGAGTGCACTAGAAGAAACCAATTCTGTAGATGTCGCTGCTACCTGGACACAAATTAAAGACAGTTTAAAAAGTGCGAGTGAGGAAATTCTTGGCACTGCAGCAAGTAAAAAACAGGAGGACTGGTTCAATGATAATGAAGCTTTTATACAAGAACTTCTTGACCGCAAACATACTGCCTTCCAAAACGCTATCAACCACCCCAACGACTCATCAAAAGCAGAAGCTTTTACCCAGTCTAAGTATGAAACGCAACGCGAAATCAGAAGAATAAAGAACGAGTGGTGGGCAAGCAAGGCCAGAGAAATTCAAAGGTACGCCGATTCACACGACTACAGGAATTTCTTTCAAGGAGTAAAAGCAGTGTACGGCCCCAGTCGGAAAAATATGTGCCCTATTAAAGATTTAAATGGAAATCTCCTCAAAGAAGACCAGGAAATAAGAGCCCGATGGAAAGAACACTACTCTAGCATTCTTAACCAGCAAAGTCAAGCCGATCACGATATTATAAATCTTATCCCTCAATATGACACCTTCGAAGACTTAGATAAACCACTAACAACGGAAGAGATCTTAACCGCCATTGGGCAGCTAAAAAATAACAAATCTCCCGGCGCCGACTCACTCCCAGCTGAGATCTTTAAAGCTGTGTCGTCAGAGCTCATACCCTACCTCAAAAAACTGTTTGATGTCGTGTGGGAAAGTGGTCAAGCTCCGCAGGAGTTTCGTGATACACTTTTAATCAACCTCTTCAAAAACAAAGGGAGCGCTGCGGACTGTGGAAATTACAGGGGTATAGCTCTCCTGGCTGTTGGAGGGAAGATACTCACTAAAGCGATGGCAAATAGGCTAACACCTGTTATGGAAAAGTTACTTCCTGAAACACAGAGTGGCTTTAGACCAAACCGAGGCACATCGGATTTAATCTTCACACTTAAACAGCTTCAAGAAAAAGCACTCGAACATCAAGGAGAAATTCACATGGCCTTCATTGATTTAACCAAGGCGTTTGACTCGGTGGACAGGGAAGTGCTCTGGAAAATTATGTTCCGCTTAGGTATCCCTAGAAAATTTGTGGAAGTATGTCGCAGTCTACATACAAACAACAACGCCCAGGTTATGTATAATAATGAGGCAACCGAACCTTTCCAAACTCTCACTGGAGTTAGGCAGGGATGTGTCCTGGCACCCCTACTCTTTAATTTGTTTACCACTGCTCTAACAATTATTGTTGACAACAAACTGACAGTCAGAGGAATAGGTCTCAGATACCGTTTTGATGGCGGTCTCTTTAACATAGGGCGCTTTAGAGCTTTCACGAAGACACGCACACGATTCATTTGTGATCTCCAGTATGCGGATGACTGTGCACTTTTAGCCTCTACGCCGGAAGAGCTTCAAGAACTTTTAGATGTGTGTGCCCAAAGCTATGATTCTTTGGGACTTAAAATCAACACTGGAAAGACTAAGATTATGTCAACTCCTCATCAAGTGAACCAAATAGACATTACACTTAACGGAAATTCTCTTGAAGTGGTGGATCAGTTCAATTACTTAGGCAACGTTGTTAATGACAAAGCAAACATGGACAGCGAGATTCGCAATAGAATTAACGCTGCATCTAGAGCATTCTGGGGACTTAGAGAGAGAGTATTTGACAACCACGACCTTGCTTTGTCAACGAAAATGGCTGTCTACAGAGCAGTTGTCATTCCAACACTGCTATATGGATGTGAAAGCTGGGTCACTTACCGTCGTCATGTGAAAGAATTAGAACGTTTTCAGCAAAGACACCTCAGAAGTATGATGAAAATCCGTTGGTTCCATCACATATCAAACGTGGAAGTACTCAGGAGAGCAAACAGCCTTCCAATTGAGGTGCTTATTTCAAGAGCACGCCTAAGATGGGCAGGTCACGTTCATCGTATGCATGATAACCGCCTTCCTAAATGTACACTTTATGGTGAATTGCTAAGCGGTAGAAGAAAGCGTGGCGGTCAACGAAAGAGGTTCAAAGACGCTCTCTATGAAAATCTAAAATCCTGCGGTATTGCAGACGAGCAATGGGAACAACTTGCAGCGGACAGAACCGAATGGCGAGGGGTTGTGGCCAGCTATCAAGGAAATGTTGCTGCAAGGAGGCCGAATCCAAGACCTAACCAGGTCTATGTTTGTCCTGATTGCGGTCGACATGTGCTCTCCCAAATTGGCCTCTATAGCCATAGTCGTGTGCACCGTAGATGAATGGGAATTACAATAGACTACACCTTTTACTTGTTTTTTATTGTACGCAATTTATCGACTGTAACATTTCTATACTCGGAGTCGAGTAACGGCTAATAATAATAATAATAATAATAATTTTACAAAGTTTGTTATTATATTATTATAAATTCTGCTCAAATTTTCTGTATCTGTTTTTTTATTGACAGTATTATTATGTTTATTAATGAATATCATTTCACTAATCAATCGTTTTTTGTAGTTATGTTTATTGTCCAAAATGCTAACGTTGCCAAAATGAAATCCATGATTTAAATCGAAATGATGAATAGCTAGAGCAGTTTTTTCTTTTTTGTTAATGTGCCTTATGTTGCACGAGCATATATGTTCATTTATTCTATTTTTTTAATCATTGTTTAGTTTGTCCCATATATACTGCTCCACAACTGCACGGAATTTTATATACTACATTTGATTTATAATTTAATACTAATTTGTCCTTCATTACCGAGTATAAATTTCTCACTTTTTTACTGTGATAAAAAACAATATTGGAATGTGCATTAGTTAAAATTCTTTTAATCTGTTGTGAAATGCCTTGTACATACGGTAATTTGAAAAATTGTTTATTATTATTAGCCAGTTGTTGTCGATTTGATGTAATAGTATTTTAACTAATTTTCAAAATAAAATATTGTTGTGCCACCTATGAATAAATATTGAAGACAGGAACCCTATTGGTATAAGTGACGTTATTTTTATTTATTGATTTGACGATGATGATTGTGTTGACAGAGAGCGAAATACCTCATTAGGTAAGCGTTATTTGCCCTAATATTGTTAGTAGTAGTATAGGTTTTTAACACTGTCATGTTTAAAGATTATATTTATTCCTCATTTTTTACCAAATTTTCATATATATTATATAACGCTTTATTTTTTAAATCATTTTGAATAACAAAAGCCTTATACTGTATGATTAAAGGTTAATGTTTTTATTCATGTTTATTTTAATTTATATACTTCTTGTTAGTTATTTGATTTATGTCATATTGTTGTAGTCCTGAGGAAGGCAATAAAGTTTGTCGAAACGTCGACTTAATGAGAATGTGAGGTTTTCTTTTTCTAAGAAATTATCCAAACCGACTACTGCACACGAGATTAACAAAATTTGTGGATACGAAACACCTTAGTTTAATATATAAGTTGGTCACTCAAGAAAAAAATTATAATAATATTAATAAAATATTTCAAATACATACAGTGCAAATTTTTTATTTTTCGGCATTTTTTTAAGTGACTGTGAGCATGAGTAGTGGTGAAAAACACTTCCAAAACAAAATGGTGGAAATTCATATGATCTTTTGCGCCGTTAATTTTTTAAAGGGTTACAAACCAGTTTATAAATAAATGATTGTGCAGAATCAGGGTTTCTGTGGCTCAAGTGTGCCGTTTAAAATAAATTTTATTAATTGTAAACACTATATGAGAAATAAAATAGCCAGTTGTATAAATGCTTGGAAAATTTTTATTTCAATTATAATCTGCCTAGTAATTTTTTCAAGTTCCTTGACCTATTCTTAACTTGTTTTCCTAGTAGATTAATAATATACATATACAATATATATCATTAGTTATTACTGTCATTTGTTATTGTTTATTAAAAACAAACATCCTTAAAAACAAACATAGGAATAGCACAAAATGAAAAATTATTTACGTCAAATACAGTTAAAACTTGTGTTATTAATCGTACAACCTGTCTCGGCAGAATCAAACTCATAGATCGATATTTATAATGAATAATCCTAAAAATACTTCACAAGTAAACTTGACATTTGACTTTTTTTAACCTTTCAATATTTGTTTTTAGAAGGACATAGGAAACTTACCATACACAATATAAAGTTATCGTTTTCTACCTCTACTTAAAAATAATCAAAAATAATTAATTCATGTGATATAATATACAAAAATAATATTTATTAATTTCAGAAGAGAGATGCATATTTGTCTGTACACCTCTTTTTAAAACCGACTATTTTTTCTATACTTTACGAATTTGAACCTACTTATAGGCATAGGTCATGAATTTACTTCTGTATAAATATCGATTTACTATTTTATTATTTTTTAAAATGGGGCATTGCAGGCTGTGACATCCGATCACCTTAGTAATGGCAACCCGACACTGGAACTGATCCCTTGGAACAGGTATCGCAGCTAGGATCAGCGGAACTGATTCACATGAAAATCAGAACGAGTACGCATACTGTGAGTCGGATGGAACCTTGAAAAATATGAACTTTTCTTAGCCTAACGAAACTAGGGGGGGGGCATAGTCTTCGAGCTCACTCCACCCACCAAACAACCAAAAACCACCCCCGAAAGGGGTAAACCGCGTATCCGCCGTCTCCTACCGGCCAAACCCTTGTTACCCTCCATTTTCGAGAACGCCGAGCACGATGGTGATGTCGAGACCTCCGCCAACCCCCCAAACGGCCAAAACCTCCCCCGAAAGGGGTGAAATACGGAATACCAACACTGTAATTCCATTTGTAAGCGACGTAGGTTATATTGATTTGATCTATGTTCCACTGGAAAGTGATTTTACAACGATGATGTTTTATATTTATATATAGTGAATAAGTAATTAGTCCATTTAATGCGGTACAAAAAATGCCAAAACATCAAAAGTTTGTAGGATCTTTTGCAATACAGTTCCTACCCTGCTTTTGAGGGATGGTTTTGAGTTTTGAAATCCTTGCGTACTATCCCTTTTAAGGAAAAACCACCCCTATTTCCGGCTTCTCGGTCTTGGGCTTGCGAGAAATCGTCGGATCGGTTTTTTTTTTTGGGAATACTAATAAATTCAGTTAATTTACATTAGAGTACTCCGGAGCGACCCCCGGGGGTTGAACCTACCCACAACCGTAAAAGCATCAGTATCCCAAAAATAAGAAAATTTGGACTCGACAAGGTTTTTTTATGGGTTTTCGAGAGCAGGGATCATGATGGAGGTGCTATTTTTCACCCCACCCTCCACAACTACCCCCAACGTATAGAACCACCCCCTCTTCTATGCTGTCGGTCCTACGTATACGGAGATTCGATGGATCGGGGTTTTATAGAAATATGAGGGAAACTAACCATTACTAAACCACAGTTCACCTAAGCAGCCCCCGGGGGTTGAAACTACCCTGCTCGCAAACCGAAATCACTCGAAAAACGGGAAAACGGGTTTCTCGCGGGTTTTCGAGGGCGGTAATCATGTTAAAGAACACGCCAAAACCCTCGATGAACTTTTCGAGACTGTAACAAAATCCGACTAAACATTTCGCATGAAAAGCATGCTTCACGTAAAAATGCCGTTAAAAGAGGTTTCTATACATTCAGTCACATTTTCGATCTACGGAGCATTTTTTATGCAAAAATATCAGAAACTCATCAAGGAGTGTAATTTTAGAAAGTATACTAAATGTCGCGGCACGGGGACGTAATGTCGCCCCGATCACAAAATTTAGAAAGTATAACGAAAACCTTTTTATGAATCCACGCTGTTAAGCACTGCAACTCATGCGTTGTGTTAAATATGAGGACAAGTTAATTCAGTCTCTAGTCAAAGTATTTCGAGAGTTTTAGCGAAAATAGCCCTTAGCGTCGAAGGTGCCCTATCACTTTCTAGCAGTCGATTTTGACGGGAAAATGATGGGTTTTAACGGTATTTGCCGTAAACCGGTTCCTCAGTGATTCGGTGTCAAAAAAGTATAGTTACCATGTTCTCAGAACGTACATGGAACTGCCTTGTCTAAACGTATGAATCTATAATTGCAGAATATAATTCAAAGTCGTTGCGATTCAAGCATTTTTAAGCTCCTAGGAGCGACCAAAATTGATATTGTTCTGAAAATACGTCAATAGACAGGCAAGCAAAAGCCCACCAAAAAATTATAAACATTGAACTTTTTACTGAATCTTTTTGTATAATCGTTAGCTAAAAACTAAACATTGGATGGTAGTTGGTGTATCATGAGGCGTTTCGTTCCTCACTATGTGTTGTACATGGGCCAGACTATAGTTTGTCAATACATTTTTCTTAAACGTTTTGTAAATATATAATTTTTTAAAAGATGTAATATATATTTTTGAACTTAATATTGTCTTTTTCTTGTGTTTCAAAATTCCTTTTCGGTTTAAATTTAAGAAAGTGTTAGTATTTACTGTGTTAGATTTATAGTGTTACGACGTCCAATTGGTACCATCAGTGAAGCAGTTAAGCAAAAACGAACAGTAAGTATAGATTTTGTATTATTCTCCGTCTGAAACAGTCGATTTGAACCCTTCTTTGTGAACGTTTAATATCCACTTTGGAAAATATAATAAAAGTCCTTCAGACGTGTAAAAATGGATCGTTCACAATCACAATGATGGTACTTTTTTCACTCTTCCCTCTCGAAACTACCTCCAACGTATAAAACCACCACCACTTCTTCTATGCTGTCGGTCCTAAGCATGCGTGGAGTCGTCGGACCGGGGTTTTTATGGGAATATGAGGGAAACTAATCATTACTCAACCACAATTGACCTAAGCAACCCCCGGGGGTTGAAACTACCCTGCTCGAAACACCGAAATCACTCACGGGTTTTCGAGGGCGGGAATCACGACGTTGATGTTATTTTTCATCCTACCCCCTCCCCCCCCGCACAACTACCACCAATGTATGAAAATACCCCTTTTTCTATAAACTATATGTGTAGCTTCCCGGGGTTGCTTAAGTCAATTGTCGTTGAGTAATGGCAAGACAACAAGAAATGTTTGCCCTCTCTTAACGAAATGACAAAAAAAGAATTCGAAATTCAAGATCCTGATGTTTTATTGACATTTTCGAAGTGGCTTTTAAAAACAACCGATGAAAATAGGGATAATACGAATTTTTCTAAACGTGGCTGAAGTTGCATTTAAGTTTAGATTTAAAATTTAAGTTTTTACAGTGGACCAGATAAATTTTGCATATACCCAGATATTTATGGTAGTTAAACCTAAAATACGTCGTGGAGTCTTACAATCAAGAACCACGCCTCGCGGAAGGGAGGGATATACCGTCACGCAATTAAACAGTATTTTTTTAAAAATAATAATATATTTGATCTGTTATAATATTGAAACATTATATAGGGAATATGAAAGTAACACGAATTGTCCGATTCACTAAATATGACTGAGGGTGAGAAAGCGCATGTCCTTATTTTAAATAGTAAATAAAATCATAGAAAAATAACGCTGTCGTTGTACATTATTTTTCGATACGAATCAAAGTGATCATTTGTTCTAAGAAGTGAACTGAACGAATCAGGTTTCTTTTATAAAAATGTGAGTGTGCGAAACATCCATAAATTTCAAATAAAAAAATATATCGAAGAAAATAACCCCGACGCTGTACAATATTGTGCGTCATGAAATACTCATAAACTGTATTCTAGGGAAGCAGCTGAATTGATCATATTAATTAAATAAGAGTCTGAGGGTGAGAAACACCCCTATATTTGAAATAATAAAAACGTATTTTAAAAAATAACCCCGACGTTGTCCATTTAAATTCGTCTGGAAACTATAAAGACTAAGCGTATCTAATTTTATTGAATATAAAATTAGATACACTTAGTCCATTTTCTGTTTTATTTTTTCACTTCAGGATGTACTGTTTTACTATTTCTCGTCTTACAACATTATACAACGCCGTCTTGCGAACATACTATTACTTTCTCCGCCGCGCCGCAGGCAAGTTGTTCGTCCGAGCGCAAATGACACTATGAAAAAGAGAGGCGTATTAAAAATTCGATTGCTCGAAAACTATAAGACCTAGCGAGCTGAATTTTTTTTAACTTTTCTATGGTTTTGTCTACATTTAACTTTATATATACATACATACATTTTGAATAATTAACATATTTGCTCACATGGTGAAATTTTCAATGCATGAATTTGCTAGTGGCGAATTTGGGACTTATTTTCTCGAAAAGGCTTTACATTTTGAAAATTTGGAGAGTAGTGTTAGAAGTGCTATAGTTTTCTGAGTCGGTCTGATTTATAAATTAAAATATATATAATATTCTGGACTATATTGTATCACTAATTAAAAGCTATGTAACAGGCAGACATATTGTGGTTAATATAAATGGCACCTTTTCCGCAAGAAAAAGGATGTCTGTTGATGTCCCTCACGGAGCCATTTTATCCCCACTCCTTTATAACCCCTACCTCTCAGACACACCGATGCACCCGACGACAGACATTATACTATACGCAGATGATACCGTGATTCATGGGCGGTCGTTTTACGCACGAAACTGACAGAATACTACGACAAATGGAAAATACAGATTAACGCGGACAAAATGGAGACAATAACTTTACATAGGAAATTTACTAATACTAAGACATTCACTAAACTTAAAATTGGCAATAAAACAATAACAGACAAAAGCGCAGTTAAATATCTAGGGGTAACCCTAGATACGAGACTGCGCTTCGGACCACACATTACAAGAACCATTAACAGTACATACGCGACATTAAGTAGACTTTACCCTTTGATAAATAGACGCAGCAATCTGACGGACAACAAACTGACTATGTACAAAGTAATACTGAGACCAATTATGACATATGCTTGCGCGTCCTGGAACACAATCTCAGAAGCGCAATACAAAAGACTTCAGACCACGCAAAACAAAATACTACTACTTCTTACAGACGCTTATAGATACACGCCGATTGCTGTGTTACACAGAGATTGCAAAATCCTGATGATAAAAGATTACATTATAAAAACAGCTCAGTAATTTTTTAAAACAAAAATACAGCAATCGGCACTGACTAGAGACATGACTAACGTACGTATACACGATAACAGCACACATACACACACAAATTCCATGATCATAATCTGCATAGAATCGCTAACAGACAACACGCTTCACCATTGGAAAAAGCCGTAACTAAACCAGAGTTAATTGAAAGTTCAGTACAAAATCTCCTGGTATAACACCTGCCGTCCGTCGCTGTTGCGACATAATTATGTTTTTCTACTCCCTTATGTAAATTTGCTGTTTTCCGTACAGTCTGTAGAATGGATAAGTGAGTCATTCCAGTTAACTGAACGGATATATTTCATAAACGTTCTAGGATGGATATGAAATCGACCAAGCACAGTTCGTGTAATAAGTACACTATTCGTTTTAGAAAATTCAAGTTAGTGCGTAAGCTGTCAAAGTAATTGTCAGTGTATATTCGCGCAGTTTGAGCTAGAAAATAATTTAAAATGAGTGATTCCAGTGAAGAATTAATAAACGGTATACTACCTAAAATTATTATATACAGACAAAATTTTAGAGATATATTATGACAAAAAAAATGTAGCTATATGTGGGGATTGAACTTATGATCTCTTGCATGCATATAACCGCTAGGCTACTGAAGCTTTTATAAAATGTTTGCACCTAGAGCATAAGATTTAGCAGAAGCTAAGTTTGTATATTAAAATTTGATCAAAACTATTATTTGTAGTTTTTTCTTAATCCGGTCGTAGAAAAAGTATACTGTACAACTCGAGTGGATTATCCATATCGCACTCGAAAGATTGAGGCACTCCGCCTACGACGTCGTGCTCAAACTTCTTTCTCGTGCGATATGGCTATCATATCCACTCTTGTTGCACAAACTACTATAGTAACGCGTCGGGTTTATAATATTGTAAATTGTATAATGTTGAGTTAAATAAAATACTGAACAATGATATGTAATTATAATAAATAAAGATAGTTTTAATGGTAATTTTAAAATGCCTCTCACCCAAAAATTCCAGATTCCAAAATACTGTGAGGGGAATTTTTCCACTATACACGGATATTGGGTGTGTCCCTTGTCTCTAAATGTGTAGCCCCCTCCCACACAAGGCTCTTCCTTCCGGGATAAAGGGGGTCGTCATTACCTGTGGTGTATGATTTATTTATTTAATATCGCGATGTACGTATATTTCTCAGGCATGAAAAATTTTGCGAAATTTCGCACTACTAAAAAAAGTTGTAATATTCCAATTCGAATGGCCAAAATTATGTAAAGATCCCATTTAGTTATACCTCAACTTAAAAAAAAACGGCATAATGAGGGGCCGATTTTACTCCACTAATTATAAACTTGGCCTTTTACTGCTGTATATATTTTAGCCTCTACGCCGGAAGAGCTTCAAGAACTTTTAGATGTGTATGCCCAGAGCTATGATTCCTTGGGACTTAAAATCAACATTGGAAAGACTAAGATTATGTCAACTCCTCATCAAGTGAACCAAATAGACATTACACTTAACGGAAATTCTCTTGAAGTGGTGGATCAGTTCAATTACTTAGGCAACGTTGTTAATGACAAAGCAAACATGGACAGCGAGATTCGCAATAGAATTAACGCTGCATCTAGAGCACTCTGGGGACTTAGAGAGAGAGTATTTGACAACCACGACCTTGCTTTGTCAACGAAAATGGCTGTCTACAGAGCAGTTGTCATTCCAACACTGCTATATGGATGTGAAAGCTGGGTCACTTACCGTCGTCATGTGAAAGAATTAGAACATTTTCAGCAAAGACACCTCAGAAGTATGATGAAAATCCGTTGGTTCCATCACATATCAAACGTGGAAGTACTCAGGAGAGCAAACAGCCTTCCAATTGAGGTGCTTATTTCAAGAGCACGTCTAAGATGGGCAGGTCACGTTCATCGTATGCATGATAACCGCCTTCCTAAATGTACACTTTATGGTGAATTGCTAAGCGGTAGAAGAAGGCGTGGCGGTCAACGAAAGAGGTTCAAAGACGTTCTCCATGAAAATCTAAAATCCTGCGGTATTCCAGACGAGCAATGGGAACAACTTGCAGCGGACAGAACCGAATGGCGAGGGGTTGTGGCCAGCTATCAAGGAAATGTTGCTGCAAAGCCGAATCCAAGACCTAACCAGGTCTATGTTTGTCCTGACTGCGGTCGACATGTGCTCTCCCGAATTGGCCTCTATAGCCATAGTCGTGTGCACCGTAAATGAATGGGAATTACAATAGACTACACCTTTTACTTTTTTTTTATTGTACACAATTTATCGACTGTAACATTTTTATACTCGGACTCGAGTAACGGCTAATAATAATAATAATAATAATAATAATAATAATAATAATAATAACTGCTAATGGTCTCATAGAGAAGAACACCGTGGAAAACCTGAAAAAGATGGGTATAACTGAAGCCGTCCAGATAATCAGTCTAGCTCAAAAAGCTGCAATCTTAGCCACCTGCAGCACAATCCGTCGAGTTCTAGGCCATTCGTGAAGAAGTTGAAGTTGGCAGAGCTGCCCCTTCCCATGAATTCCCCCACCGGCTATAAAGCTGTGATTAAAAATAATAATAATAATAATAATAATAATATTGTGTCTCTCAATAAGCAGGAGGGGCTAACTTCCATCTATTAAGCCTTTGGTGAGTAGCGCCACCACTTACTCCAGCTAGGGGTGCAAAACCGAACCGGCAGCCCTAGTGCACCCGGGAGGGGAAAGTATCTTCCCCTCTGGTGACGGTCGTGGGCCTGCTGGGCTAACCACCCACAGGCTCTAACCTTTGGTTCCGGCAGGCCGAAGACTGGGCCCCCACGATCGACCCCGTTCGGATAGGGGTCAAGGGCAAGGTGGTGGGGCCCAACCGGATAGACCGCCCGTTGACGACGTACGCAATGAACAAGGACGCTTTGAGTGGACAGATGAACTGAGGGATGAGCTTCTGCATTGTTATGAAAGCAGTGAGCCCGCGCGGAGGGGGTACATGGCGCGGATGCATGCTCTGTGGTGTGAGAAGGCTACCAGAGCATAGCGCCTTCAGGCCACAAAATCTACGTGACTATGTATCCCACCTTCGTAGTAGGGGCTACGTGAGGGCTGCTCCTGGGCCGGTGAATGAGGTGGCCGAAGAGCCGCCACATTCACCGGTTGAGGACGTGGCTCTCCTCGTTCCGCCAATACCAGAGGGCCTCAGTACCAGAAGGGGGTTACACCGTCTGAAAACCCCCGGGCCACAAGACCTGGCCAGAGTGGACGCTGAACTTCGTACAGCGCTACCAGAAGAGGCTGACATCTGGCACATAAATTGTGCCGTGTATGCCGCTGCTCAACGCTCGTCTCAGCTGGAGAGGCGAAATACCTCTTCCCCACAGGAGAGAGCGCAGCGGCGCATACAAAAGATGGAAGCCAAGATCCAGTCGGCGAGGCAACACGCATCCCGTATCCAATGTGTGATGGACTATATGGCGGCCAACAGGCCGTTCACGCCTAAAGTGCGTCGATTAGCCGCCAACTTAAGACGCGTCCATCACACACTCAATGAGGCAGTGCTGCGAACCACCAAACAGCACTGTCTCGACAGGATACGGATGCTAGTGACTTGCAAAAAGTCATTAGTGAGGCGGGCGAGGGGGCTTGCGGAAAATAAACTGTTCCGCGAGAAGCCCTCGCGCCTTTTCCAACCGCCTCCGCGTGTTGTAGACAATCCGCCGACTGCAGATCAGGTGGAGAACTTCTGGAAAACGCTGTACGAGGAGAGGCTTCCACTCAACCGAGATTCTCCTGCCCTTGCACACTTTGAAGCCTTTTGTCAAAGGCTTCAGCAAACACAAGAAGTGTGCGAACCAATAACTCCAGAAGAGGTTCGTAGGGCTCTTGATGGCTCTAAGAACTTTGCTGCTCCAGGTCCCGATGGGATAAATAACTTTTGGTGGAAAAAGTTATCGAGCACCCACCACCATTTGGCCAGAATATTTAATTCCTGGTTAAATAGGGAGCAGCAAATCCCTTCTTGGGTTGTTGAGGGGCGGACAGTGCTGATCCCCAAGAACGGAGATTTGTCCAACCCAAAGAATTACAGACCGATAACCTGTCTAAACGCATGTTACAAGGTGTTTACACGCATTTTGAACATGCGGGTGCTCCACGCAGTTCAACCGGTTTACGAACGGATATATGAGCAACGAGGGTCGAAGAGAGGTGTCGCTGGCTGCAAGGAGAACCTGTTGATTGACAGATGTGTCACGCAGGACTCCATGCAGTATAAGCGGAACCTCTCTATGGCCTGGATCGACTACCGCAAGGCATTCGACATGACATCGCATGAGCTCATTGTTCACTTGCTCCGATGTCTTGTGGTACCCGGTCCCGTAGTGAGATGTATTGAAGAACTGATGCCGCTCTGGGGGACTCGCTTTACCATAACATCGGGTAACGATAGAGTCCAAACAGAGTCGGTAACATTCAGAAGAGGAGTATTTCAGGGAGATTCCCTCAGCCCCCTTCTGTTTTGCATCTCACTACTGCCATTATCCGTCTCGCTCCGGAAAACCCGTGGCTACAACTGCGGTACCCCCGGCGACAGGAGGCATAAGGTCACCCATCTATTTTATATGGATGACCTTAAACTTTATGCCTCTGGAGAGAGGGATCTCCAACAGTCCCTTAGGGTGGTACAGGAGTATACGCAGGCTGTCGGTATGCAGTTCGGGTTGGACAAATGCGCACTGATCCATCTCAAGAGAGGACGATGCGGTGACTATGGAGAGGACGCGCAGCTCGTGGACGGAAGCATCTTACACCATCTAGATGCCGGAGAGTCGTACACTTACTTGCGTGTCGAGCAACGCTCCACCCAAGAAGTGAGTGTAGTGAAAAACGCTCTCCGCGGCAAGTATCAGCACCTACTCCGACAGATCTGGTCTTTAGAACTGTCGGGGAAGAACAAGGTGTCTGCTACAAATATGCTTGCCGTTCCGATCCTTCTCTACTCTTTCGGAGTAGTGAAGTGGACTAGAGAAGAGCTGCGTCAACTCGATGTAGTAGCCCGCAAGAAGATGCATCTCAATAGGAGCTTGCATCCTAAATCGTGCGTTCCACGGTTATATCTCCCACGACATCGGGGTGGCCGTGGACTCTTGAGCTTGGAGAGTCTCCATAGCAGGATGGTTCTGGAGGGAGCATGTAAGGTCATCAGGAGTTCGGATCCCCTCCTCTGCATGGTCCGAGACCATGAAAATGCAGAGGTAGGAGCTTTTCTCTTTAGGGCAGCACGGAGAGCAGCCGATGAACTTGGTCTCATCTTCGACGTCGAGCGGGTAAACCCCGACTCTGTCACCGAGTTGGAACCCGTTCGACTAAAAGCCCACATTAGAACTGCAGAACACAACATCCTTCTGCAGCTCCATAAGGATAAGCCATTGCACGGGATCTTCTATAAAAATATAGAAGACCTCGGCTTATCCGAAAGGCTGACCTTCGCCTTCTTAAGGTCAGCTGGGCTGAAGTCTGAGACCGAGGGATTCATAATGGCTTGCCAGTATGGTGTATTTAACACTCTCGTCTATCGACGTCGTGTCATGGGTATGGAGGTCCCTGATGTCAGCTGCAGGGCCTGCCGCAGGGCGCCGGATACTGTAATGCACTTACTGTCGGCTTGCCCGACGTACGCAGTCTCGGCCTATATTCATAGACACAACGCAGCATTACGAGTGCTTTACTATCATCTAAGGCACTCGCATGGGATAGACGAAACACCAGTGCTGCCTTACGTTCCGGGGGATATTGAGTCCGTTGTGGGGAATGAGAAGTGCCTAATTTATTGGAACTACTCGTTTCCCACCCTCAGGCAAATACAAGCCAACAAGCCTGACATAGTACTCCTCGACCACCAACTCAAGACAATGTATGTCGTGGAATTCTCAGCTCCCGCTGAGAGCAACATTGTCTTGAAAGACGAGGAGAAACGGACAAAATATCGAGATTTGCTCTTCGAACTCCGCAGGCTTTATCCAGGCCATTCTGTTAAAATAGTGGTACTGATTATAGGAGCCCTCGGTGGAATGAGACAGACGCTGCTTTCAGAACTAAAGATCATACCGGCATGCCGAGATTCGGCAGAGATCTTAGCCGGCAGAATGCAGAAGGCTGTCATCCTCGGTTCATTACGTCTACTCAGGGCACAAGATTCGCGGACCCGGTAGTCACTCACCCCACGGGCGTGGGGAGTGGCTATTGGTATTACCAGCTCTCCTCTGTGAGGGTCGGAGCCACAGAGTAGGGTGACTGGTTTTTTGTAAAAAAAAAAAAAAAATATTCTGTCTAATTTGTCGTTCGATCCGCTGGCTGGAGATATATTTTTGCTTCCTATAGCTATACACAGTATCATTTTTCGACAGCAGAGGGCGACATTTGA
The DNA here is from genome assembly GCA_963675555.1 of Leptura quadrifasciata. Lineage (NCBI taxonomy): Eukaryota > Metazoa > Arthropoda > Insecta > Coleoptera > Cerambycidae > Leptura > Leptura quadrifasciata. The sequence continues at coordinate 46,555,589 of OY776677.1, forward strand.
ACATTTAGTTTTCATAAGTAAATTTATTAATGAGTAGTAAATATTTAGTATCCAGAACTAAATATTTACTTCACGTATTATGATTAACTCTTTACTGATATATTTATTTCTAGGAAATAAATGTAATATTGCAATAGACTTGGGAGAAGCAAATATCTTTCTCTCAACTAAATCTGTCATTTTCGTACAGTAATTTACTTAAGAACAAATACGGCGGAAATAAATCATTTAGTTTTGTCAACTAATTGAATATTTGGTATATTCTTGTCGGAACAAAATTTTTTTAAATAATTATTTGTCTGTATTAAATATAATAAAGGATAACAAATATTTACTAAATTGAAAAAAACTAAGGCTTTTTACTTATTTCAAGCCTCATATTTCCTTCAGTGTACTTAAGCCCTGCTTAATAGTGAACCAGGTCTCGTAAAGTTGTCAGAAAGTGTTTCAGAATACATTCTCAGGCCATAGTTACCTTTCCATAACATTTTATAGGACAAATGAATAACAGATTTTATGTTCTTTTTATGAAGATTCATAACTAGTAATGACATTAACGATTCAGTCATTACCATTAGTAATTAATAGTGATATTTAATAAATGCTTTTAGTTAACGTTATTTTTAAATTGATTTGAATAATTTTAAACATTGCAATTAAGAGTTTATACGTTAAAAACATTTCAAGAACCAATCAATTAATATAATTATTATTAATTATTTTTTATAATAAAATGAGCTATAATACAAGGTGATCAATACATGCATTCCAAAAATTTAGGATGCAATTCCTGGAATTATTCCATAAAGAAAGTTGATATGTTCATTGAACATGTCCTACACGGCTTAGTTGTCAACATGCAAGGTGTTCAAGTTTTTGAATTTTCTTTCCGATTGAAAAAACGTTTTAAGGTACGTTATTGAAATTTGACACACGATTTTACTCTATGTAATGACGTAAGGATTAACATTTGTCTTCAGTTAAGTATTTTTAGGTGAACCAGGTGTTCTTTGGAATATCGATGGCTGGCTTTTAAAGGAAAGAAATAAAACTTAATTGATTTCTTGATATTTTGAAATGGGTTTATTTCGAAATTGCAACAAAAATCGAGTTCCCATTGTTCCCTTTAGGAAGCAGTAGTAGTAATTTAGTAGTAGTAATTTATTAACCATATAAGATACATGTAAGATTCATGTATGTATATATGGTAAGTTAAAAAAATGCAAAGGTTAAACGTATAAAGTCATTAAAAGACATAAATAAGCCAATATAGACTATGATTAAAATGTGATTAACATATAAATATAAACACAACATAAAATAAAAAAATATATAAGGGGTACCGTTAATAATAACGTCTCAAATGATTATTAAAATGTGGTTAGTATAATACATCGATAAAAATAAGAATATAAATAACCAACTGTACAGTGGTTGTTAAATTACATTATTTCTCAGGTTGAGATAATTTACTATGTTATAGAAGGTGTTGTCTATTGAAAGTTATTTTACTCTGTTTTTAAACTTTTTATCATTATTATTTATACTTCCAATGTCATTTAGTAAGGCATTAAACAATGCTGTAGAATTGTATTAATGTTTGAAATGAGTGGTAGAATGCTTATAGACAATAAATCGCCATGTCTCGTATTGTATCTGTGACTATCACAACATGTTTTAAAGGTATAATCATTTTGTTTTGCAAAAATCACACGCTTTAATATATAAATAGATTGTACAGTAGGGATTTTATTAGCTTTAAATAATTACCTACAGCTCTCTCTAGGTTGGAAACAAATTTTACTCAAATATATAGAATACATTAAGATATACTTATGGTATGGTCAACAAAATATTGGCTCCCATATAGATACAAAGTCACCTGCGGAACAAAATTAAACTAAAAAATATACTAGGCTTTTTTTCATTGGAAAATTTTATTGTTGAAAGTTGTTCAGAATTCTCCAAAAACATTAAATCCAAAGTTTGAAATTAAATAATATTGGTGTCAATGACATTGTTGAAGTTCTCATCACATGAAAACAAGTATCACATGAACAGCAAAAAAGCCCTTTAAATCTCCGATGTCGAATTTGAATTGGAATTTATTAAAAAATATAACCGTTCTGATCGCCCCCAGCTATCATCCCTACTTCATCTGCCCCCCGGCACCTATTGGCAAATCGACAGCAAAAAAGCTTGTGAGAGACGTTCTTGCAGCGGTATCACGGTCTATAATACTAAATTAATTAGCTATCGTTTTTTCACACTACCTGTCATATTTTTTATGGAGGGATAAACATTTTTAACAAATAAATATATTGTTAACGTCGAGTTCATCTATTATCGGCACTCAAAAAACGCAACAAAGACTTTACGACATAATTATTATCGAAGTTGGGTCAAGCGGCATGCTCTCATCAAACAAGCCGACGCACGTTAAAAACCTATAAAGGTAAGGAGTCACTTTGGGAACGAATAGTACAGAGAGTACCAGTATTTTAATGAGGTCATAAAGTGTAACGCCGCTATTTCGATGCTGCAACTTGCACTAAACTAGTACAAGCGGGTTTCTTGTCTCGAGTGCCAGTTTCTATTTAAAGTGTAGAAACACCACTTTCTCTATTAACAGAATAATAGAGGCCCCAGATAGAATCAGTGAAGGCGGTTTATTACCAGGGGTCTAAACGTAGGCCGTCTTTCACAAGGAATGGACAGCTGTAACATTTTTTATTATTTGTAACACTTTAACTATTTCAGGCTTATGCAAATTAGAGTAGAGACTCAAAATAAGGCACACAAGACAGTTTAACAATATATTGAAAATATTTACAGTTCAAAGCAAATTTCAAATTACTATGTATTGTATGTATTTTAAGAAATGTGCATATATATATATATATATATATATATATATATATATATACAGGAAAACAGCAAAATTATACAGAGAAGTTGGTATTTCAAGTATATTAAAAATTTTATTTTAATTACCCAAGTTTCGGAAATATTCAAATTTTAGTAAGTTCCGATTTTTCCCTTTTTTATTTCTCTAATTAAAATTTCTACTAATATTTTTAACCAGGTACTTGTACAAAGTGAAAGCAGGCAAGTAAATGATATCAGGTAAATACAAAATGAAATCAAATGACAAAGCAAAACGGCGGTTTGACACGTGCAACAGTAATGAAATTTACTAACTTTATGACAGACAAATTATTATTACAATTTTGAAATTTCTAGCAAGAATAAAGTGATCTTTTTATATTGTGAAACAGCTAATTTTGCGAACTTGACGTGGTGAACCCTGTACTGGAATGTCTAATTATTAAATAAGACGGTACGTCTCAGTTGGAGTGTCCCACTTAAAGGCATCGTCCCCGACTGAGAATTTCTCGAAAAATAACTCCGTGGATCTACTTTAAAAACATCAAATAACGGTACATCTCAGGTGGAGTGTCCCACTTAAAGGCAGCGTCCCCGACTAAGATTTTCGCGGAAAATAACCCGGTATAACTATTGTACAACAAATGTTACTAACAAATAGGTTCAAACGTCAAGTTTTATTTTACTAGATATTAATTTGTCTTTGCTTATTTTACGATCGTGCTTGGTATGAATTTATGACAGTTCGACTCAGGTGGAGTGTCCCACATAAAGGCAGCGTCCCCGACTGAAAATTTCACGGAAAAAGTAATTTATTTGCAAAATTAGAATCAAGTCCCAATAAATTGTATCAAAATTTCGGCGTACACCTATCGGCGAATTATCCGTTTTGAACTTAATGGCATAAAATGGCGGCCAATTCAAATTTTAAATAACAAATTCAATTGCGCACACTGGGTTTAATATTTTTGCACCAAATTGTCAGTGTGTTTTTGTTATAGTAAAAGGTAGATTTTCTGAAAGTTTGAAGCTGATTGGTTCACCCAGAGGCTCTGGCCAGCAAAATGAAGAAAAAACGATTTTTGGTTATGGTTGCGCTTCTAAGACCTACATTAAACGTAAATTTGTAGAAAATTTAATTACACAGTTTTTTTTTCTTTTATATTGTCCCGATCGGACCTATATATCTCAAGTTATTCACATTTTTAGGTTAAAAACGCGGTTAAAAAAAAATAAACTGTTAATAACGATTGAAGCACAGGGTCTTTGAAGTACAAAAATTTTTTGGGTACTCCTGAGCATCTCCCCAACAGGATCCAACAATAAAATTTCTTATGGAAAAAGTTCCACTTCAAATACTATATTGACTGCATTACAAAGGCAAGAAAGAATCGATCAGGAAAAAAAAAATATCGCAAAGAAAAGTTTTCTTGAAAAATTGTACCATTCGTAGAGCAACTTGAGCTTTCAAATTTACAACGCTTATAATTGTTTGTCAATGCAAAATATGAAGACAAAATTTCCGAAAATAAGTTACCCACAAGAATATTTATGCAAATATGAGTAAATCAAAGTCGACAAAGAGAAATGGATGGAAGTCGGTTTCAATTATATAGGCCAATCGAATCCTTACATGTGGTTGCAACAACGACGCACAAGGATTACCTGCAGTGAAAAAACACACAGAATCAAAACAAGAGTAGCAAATTTTGACACATTGGCAGAACAACTCAGCACGCAGAAAAATGAAGCACTAAAACCGATTGCTATGCAATACGAACTTGAAATGGAATCAACAGTAAGATTAATGTTTGAAGAAACTTACGGATACTGTGTTCACGAAGTCAGCTTGATTGTGTCTTTAAAACAACCATATCTGGGATGTAGCCCATACAGTTGCGAAAACACCAAGATTATGGGTTTCCAGACTAAAATGTCATTTATTCCATATCTCATGTTCGATGAAAATGGAGAATTGTTTTTAAAAGAAAATGACAAGTATTACATACAGATTCCATGTTATTTTGGGAATTCAGACGTGCCATTTCTTCGTATATTCATCGCAAGATAACGTGTGCCTGAAGATACCAAAAAATGAGTTGTTTTTATCAATATTAATTCCAAAAATCGAAATGTTTTATTTTGAATATTTTATTCAGTCTTCTTAATACATAGCAAACGTCATTTTGAATCGTATTGTGATTAAAAAACATATTTCAATGTTAATTACAACGCAGATTTTAATATATTTTATAATAAAGAATTTTAATACTTTTTTACTTTCCTTTTGTAAATATAAAGTAGATGGTTGGTATTCGACAGTTTCTTCCACATTGTCATAGTCAGTTTGTACACTCATTTCTGTGCATGATGTTCTCGGTGACGATTCCGGTGCTTCGGTTATGTTATTGAATGAAACTTCTTGCTCGAGACTATTTACAATATATTTTTCTTCTGAAATAAAATAAACTATATGTAATTGAATTCGTACATTCTGCAAATTATATCATTTATATCGACAATAATAAGAGTAATAATAACATTAATCATAACATTAATAATAACATTAATAACTAACAAATAAAATACCTTAAATATTTTTATTTTTGGAACGATTCTCTGCTCTTGCTGCACGAACACAAGCCTTTGGATTCTCTATTTTCCATTGAAATATTGTTGGATTATATGACTTTTTTCGTGGATCATTAGATTTCTCTCCCTCTGAAAAATGTGCACTACAAATCCGGGTATGTTTTATAGGAGTCCAGGGTATCTTATTAATTCTATAAGAAATCCAATTATGCATTATAAATTTAAAAAATATTTAGCAGAACGCATAATTATTTTTAAACAAATTTTCTACATATTTTGACAAGCATTACACCTAACCTAATCTTGCAGAATTACAGATCAACTAGGTACATTAAAGTTTTCTATTTAAAACCTGTGAATATTACTTACTCTTTACGTCGAACAGAAATGATCCATTTCGTTTTCCTTTCCGCTTCCCATGGACGATTTGGAAATGCATAAAACTGTAATTCCGGATTTGCATTTCAGCGATTAGCGCAACCTGGAATGCAACAAGCATGCCATGCCCGACGTTCTTTACACACTGAACTCTATGTCTTTACACCACTTTTGTTCATTTGACGCGTTAAAAAATGTTTGTCGCATTTTGACTGATAATAAGCTATTTTACTAAATTCAAAATCGTTTAATAAAGTGGCACTTTACCACATCGAACTGTCACTTTGCTATATAGTAATGTTAGTGTTAATAAAAACAGAATATTGTTTATTTAAATATTGGAAACATTGTTATATCATTGTTATATATATTAAAAGCACAATTATTTCAATTTGAAAAGTTAACCACACGATATTTATTCAATTCCACTTGTTCTTCCTGAAAACTATTATGATTCTCTATCTATATTATTGAATGATAAACAGAAGCGGGTAAATAGAACATCTCGTGCCGTGTCACGTCACTCGTAAATGACAAAGGCAAGGGAAATAAGTAACTATACTACATCAAATAATATTAACATATTATTTAACTTAACGAACTAACCCAAAGAAATACTCGTATTACGTATTTAGTTGTTAATAAAATATACTAAAAAAAAACTGCAATAAAAGGATTCGAACCCTCATCATGGTAAGAGATGCTCTACTTACCAGCTTTTTGATAAACAAAGCCGTGTCAGTTACTAGGTTACGGAAATCCCTTTATACGAGGATAATTGGAACTGGTCAGTGTTAAAGCACAGGGCCGTGCGCACTGAACTTGATATTTTGTCCTATATATTTAGCAATGATATCGAGATTCGAATGGTAGTTGAAACTGTGCAGGCGAGTCCGAGACTGGCAATGTAATCAGCCTGAATGAACCATCTACGACTGCACTGGTTTAAAGATAGTAAAACGGACAGGCCTACTAGCATAAAAAAAACTCGTAAATCGCTTCTCAATAGTCAAAGGTGGACTTCTGCTGTGCTGTTAATGTGCCAGTGCAGTGCGTAAATACATGTTATAATATCAAGCGTAGGAGTTTAGTTAGTTATTGTTCATATTTATAAATATTTACTACTATATAAAAGGTAAAATATTTTAATTTTTTACTAATTTACCATGGCTTTCTGGAGACCATTTGAAACAGAGGATAATATAATAACGCCCGAAAATCTTATTATTTTCTTATGACAAGCATTCCTATTTACCTCCGCCCATACACAATACAGAGATGCCGACTGTTTTTGCCGGCTTTTAGTTTTTATACGGTTTCAATTAAATTCGTTTACACTTTACCTACTATGAAATTTTTTAAATTTCAAACTTTGTAATGCTTCTATGTCTATCACTATTTTTTTACTAACACAAAATGCGAAAAAATAGTATAAACAAATCTCGTAAGAGAAGCAGTTTTACTAAACTTGTTGTTTAATGTACTATTATTTCACACAAAAAATATCTTTTTATCGTGGTTTTCATCGGCGTGATGAACAGAACACAGTTTGTTTACCACTCATTTACACGTTGTCACCACTACGCGGCGCCACTATAGCTACTACAAAAGCGTACAGTATTCAACTTACGACAATAGGGAGCTTTGCCAATTCCTTTAATACCACTCACGTTGACCTTAAATATTACGTGACCAAATACGGTCAATAAAATAAGGGAGTTGTGTATAAGAGCTTTTGCACGAGCTCCGAACAGTGGACGCTATTTGACAGATTTGGTGTGTAAAATGACAATTAACAGTTAAATTTCTATAACATGTAAAATTGTGTATGTAACACGTTTTTGAACAATATCATTTAAAGCAAATTTTCCGCAGTTATGGAAACTGTGTTAAATTTAGTAGTAAATTTGGAGAATGAGGAGGGAGATGCGCTGATACAGGCTTTATTAATACCAAATCCTCCTCGACAGCCCCCTTTCTTGGGATCTATTAATATATGACAGGTTTGACTTTGACTCTCAACATCAAACAATCATTAGCAAGAACGCAACTACGTGACCAGAGCGACCACCGCATAACTACTACAAATCTAAAACAAAAATATACTAGGATTTCTTACCAATCAGAGGTGTTACGGTCCATTTAAGGTGGGTAACCTAACGTCCCTTATCCGCAGCGAAATAAGGTGACACGCAATTAAAATAAGGTGAGCGGTAACGGAGGTATGGTGTTAGTTGGTAAGAACTCTCCAATGGTAATAACGTATTACCTACATTGCTGCTCGTTGAATAATATACTATATACTATCTCTAAAAATATTATGAATATACGAATATGTACATTACTTTGTCTCATGTTGATTACCAATTAAAACATATTCATGTTATATATACATGTCATTGTATGGTATTTTATTTGTATTATTTATATTTTGTTTAACAATCACATATAAATGCTACCGACCCGTTACAAATATTCCTCGCGAATATGAACAAGTTAGCCGGCTGCTGTAATTCGAACAAATAAGATGCCCACGCATCTCACTTGCTGAGATGCATTGCCGTTTTCCTTGTGTTATTCTGCCGAAATAATGAAATAGAAGTTATTGTGGCAATCTGTCCAGTGACACGTCCCATATTTTAACCACAGAATGTCAAAGAAAGACATCATATATATCTAAGATTTATTCTGCTGAAACATCCCAGAGACTTAGGCCATTATACTCAGTGACGTGTTCTATATTTTGGTCCTCAGGCCTTCTAAGTGGGATATACTTGAACCTTTGGGCGTCCTAGAGACATTTATCATGACCATCCTGCATGGGATATTAGCGACTATATATGGATGTCTCAGAGACTTTGAGTGTTAGCTGGGTTAATATCTGGGGTGATTGCAAAACTCGGATGGATTCATGTGAACAATATATCGACTATCGAGCAACTGTGGAACCACCCGATTAGAAAATATCACAAAGAGTTCGTTCGTAACTGCATTATAACGAAAACATTGGGTAAATTAGTCTGAAAGTGTGTTGATGAATAATACCGTTTTCTTCTTTGAACTAAAAAAAAATCTCACAGAAATATATTCAACAAACAAACTTAAGTTCTTCTAGTACTTAAATTTGTGCTTATAGAGCTGTGAATTTTAGTTAACAGGAAATTAAATGTTTCAATTTCAATTCACTCCATACTTTTGATGCCTATTTGTAGATGTTGTTCATCTAATGATATAGAAGACTATTATTTATCTGTTTAGGAGTATCATTAAACCTCAAACAGTAATTTATATTATTACACGTGTCATATTATTTCATTTAAATTTTCTAATTATTTTCCATTATTTTAAGAGCTTTTTACACTTACGTCAATAATAATTTACATGTTCTTCTTGTAACGCCTGACGTCAGTTTTTTAAATTATTGCATTAAAGTTATTTCTTACTTATTAGAATGGAAATTGTGCGCAAATACGGAAAATTGCACAAAATTACTTTTCTCAGTTACCATGATAATTAATTATACACAGATAATGGAAATATACAGGGTGATAAATATTCTAGGCTAGTTCTATATCGGGAAAAGAGAAAAGGTTATAAACAACCCAACCCACATGAAAATAAATTTTAGTTTAATTGAGGCATTATTTCCACTTGTGTGTGCAACCATCTAAAGGTTGATCACACTCTGAATCTGAATCTAGCTTTAATAGAATCATTTGGTATAGAACATTTGGTACATCAAGTCTATACAGCACTGGGTAGCTTTAGGGCATCCATTGATCATACTTGCAGGATAACGAAAACATTCTATGGATGCCTTAAATTGTGTTATTCCCGATTTAGGACCTCCTGTGGATATCCTTTTGAGACTAATTGGAATTGCCTAAGGATGTCATGAATGGGAAAACTCATTCTTGTCAACAGGATGAAAAGTGATCAATTTAGGTGGACAACCTACACAGGCATCCATAAATACTTGCTTCCGGTCGTCCGTAGTATTTGCACATGATCCATTTTGAGAATATGTCAGGATAACCTTAGGACATACATCCTAAAATACTTTTCCACATGAATTTTGAAATATATAGGGTGTCAAAGTTCAAATTATTTTTTCGTTTTTTTTGTAATAACTCAACAGCCTCTTGCCTGATATTTGCTAGAGGAACTTTGTTTATTCTAAGAAACAATAATTCATGTATTACATCACGTTAGATCATAGAGGGCGCCGCAGGACCTGTATCCGATTATGAATTTTTTTAATTTTTTTTTTGACGAAACGTAATACTTCTGACCAAAAAATTTGATGAGGGCGCCATTTCCAGGCATAAAAAGTACAGTTGGTAGAACTTGATAACTCCAATCGTTTTCGAGGAAAGTGCCGTTAAACATTTCAATAATTTTTTGAAAGACAAATTACATTAGAAAGAATCAAATTCAGAAATCAAAGATTTGTGAACATGCTTGGGAAAACGGACATAGAATAAACTGGGACTCGGCAAAAATTTTAACAAAAGAAACAGATACCAAAAAAAGAAAAAATAAAGAATCAGCAATAATCTTATTAAATGAAGATAAGTGCGTATCGAATTGTACTGTAGATATTTGTACAACCTGGCTACCAATGTTAAAAGAAGAACTTAACAAACTCAACATTATCTAAAAAATATCATCAGTTCTATGTTCTGTGTAAGTAGTAAGTATCTATGGAAATAACATAAACAGAATCTTAAAGCTGTGTATTTGACATACACAGCAAAATAAGAGTTCTTCAAAAAAATAGCTTTGAAAACGGAAAGAGATTACTTTCCGAAACGTCAGCAAAATATATTATTTTTGTGTTTATTCCGATTTATATTATTTGCAAAACATAACCTCTGACTTTTCCTTTGGCGTAAACGTCACGGGCGCAGAGGCCTTTTTTCCAATAATTCTATTATTTTGTAGATTCGGTGATTTGTGTTGAAGAGGATAATAGTACATGTGGTAGAAAACCCAAATAATAGGAAAGAATAGACAAATTCAAATTTAATGAAACAAAGTGTATTTATTGAAAAATGTGCTTTGGTTACGTTTTAGTTCTGTCATTCACGTCATTTAATCATTTTATTTTGTTCTTGTGTTCCTCGAGCTAATTTCTTTAACTTCTTTATTACAATTTAGATATAATAAATTTTCAAATAGGAAAATGAGGGATATGATATGTGCTTACGAACAAAATAACTTTAGCGCACGTACTGCAACGAGGAGATACTCATTGCAATATCCAAATAGAATACAGCCAGACCATAAGATTTTTAAAGATCTGTTTCGTTGTTTGGGAGAAACGAGTTCATTTCTCTATAAAAACGATGTAGGACGACCGAGACGAATTACTCCAGATCAAGAACTAGACATTTTAGTTCGTATGGACGAACGGCCTCAAGTAAGCTTAAGTCGTTTAGCAGCGGCAACAAGAGTGAGTAAACAATCTGTCCTAAAAGTCTTATGTAAAGAACGCTTCTATCCATATCATTTCACTCCTGTACAAAATTTACATCGAAGGGATGTTCCACAAAGGCTAGAATTTTGTCAATTTGTTCTAAATAAACACAACAGGGACCGAAATTTTGTTAAAAACACTTTATTTAACGAAGAAGCAACTTTTACTCGACGAGGCGTTTTTAACTGGAGAAATACCCATTACTGGGGAGTAGAAAATCCTCATGCCGTTAAAGAAAGGCATTTTCAGCAAGAATTTAAGATTAACGTTTGGTGTGGTATCATCGGCGATCAATTATTGGGGGACCATTTGTCATTCCTCCAAATTTAAATGGACAGTCTTATCTGTTTTTTCTTCAAAATACTCTGGCTGATATATTACATGCTTTCATGCTAGACATACGGAACAGAATGTGGTTCATGCAAGATGAAGCTCCCCCTCATTTCTCCATTGAAGTCAGGAATTATCTTGCTGAGACTTTCCGACGAGGAAGTGAGTTTGCTTGGCCACCAAGGAGTCCTGATTATAATCATTTGGACTATTATGTGTGGGGAGGTATGAAGTTCTTAATCTATACTACCAACTCAAGAGAAGAACTGTGGGACAAAATACAAAACGCAGCGAATTTTATTAGAGGACAGGAAAATGTATTTTTCAATGTAAGAAAATTTTTTATGAATAAAATTAGGAAAGGCATATGTTACGACCGCACCCTGTATATATATATATATATATATATATTTAAGTTTACGTTAAATTTCAAAATTATTATTCTTGTCATATAATTGTCCTAGTGTAATTTTATTGCTAAGATTCTTCAATTTAAATATTCGTGCGACATCTGTGGGCTGGAGATGGGACGGCTTGCCATTCGGTCGATAGAAGTCACGAAGTTCGGCAGCTCCGTAAAGCACTAAAATATTCTGAATTTCATTAATTGGTTTAATTCCATAAACCACAAAAATCTTCTGAATCTCGTTATTTATTTTGTTTAACATATATGTGTGTATGTGTATATTCTCATTCAATACAGTCCACCGCTCAGCGTTCAACAAGGAGTGGAAAACGCATAGGAAAAGGTAAGTCAGTACTATTTTCCAGCCCTCGCGGTTACTCCTTGTTCTTGCTCATTCATTCAGTAGGTGGAGACCATATCGAACATTTACTCTTAAGTTGCAGCAGGGGTTTTTGCATGGGGGGAAAGTTTATAATGCCATTAAGTCAACTTTTACGTTATTTTTTGTTCTTCTAATAAGATTAGATCCTTGTTTTAGACAATCTTTTGATTTACGTATTTATCTCAATACCATGAAAATAATCCTTTAGTTCATAAGAAATGAGAAAGAGTTTACGCTGTTATTACGATTTTGTTTTCCCTTACGTTTTGTACTTTTTTCAATAAATACGCTTTGTTTCACTAAATTTGAATTTGTCTTTCAAAAAAATATTGAAATGTTTAACGGCACTTTCCTCGAAAATGCTTGAAGTTATCAAGTTCTACCAAGTGTACCTTTTATACGTGGAAATGACGCCCTCATGAGATTTTCTGGTCAGAAGTACCACAACGTTTCGTCAAAAAAAATATGAAAAAAAGTATTATATTCAGAGAGTTATTTCGGTGTTACAATAAGATTCGGTTATAAGGAAACGTTTTAAGCTTTCAAAGAATATGTTTGCCTAATGATATGTGATTCAAACAAGCAGTATACAAGTATATATCACACTTAGACCATTCAATGTACCGCTTACGCTCTGATGAACTGCACATTCGTATAACTTCCAATATGCTGAAAATATTATAACATTAGACGAGGTACGCGATATTGGTTGTTACTTTGTTTTACGGAAGTGCCATACTGAGTTTGTGTCCAATTTAAAATATACAGCACAGCACACAATGGACCCTCATACTAATTTTGTTAAATTACGCCATAGAAAATAAATATACGATAATTTATTATTACATGAAATGCGCCAATATGTTGAAAACAATATATGATGACTTGACTTCATTCGTGACAGAGCCAGAGTAAATTGAGGTTACAATAATATTAATGCCAAGAGCCATAACATTTATTCGTTCCATTTAGGTACATTTTAAAATATATAATTTAGATATTACTAAAATGGTTGTCATAAATTCGGCCACGTGATTACGACTGACCAAAGTTTATGACGACATACCATTTCCGCATGAGAAGAGATGGTTAAAATTTTCTATCTCTTATAAGAATAGTTTTATCAAAAACATGTTTAGGATTCACACTACATAGACCAGCATTTCACTTCAAAGGTTACGAAAACAACATTCATCACAATGATTTCCTGAACAAGGAACACTTTACCTCAATAACGGACGGTCAAAGTGAAGAGTATGGTAATTCAATACCTTCAAGTTCTGTTTCCCAGAAATCCATCGTACTTGGTCCAAGCAAGGAAACTTGTTTCCTAGACAGAAATGATGAAAAACTTCATGAACTGGTCAAATTCTATTTCTCAACCTAATAATTTGGAGTGAAACTACCTTCTAAAACTCTTAAATCTTTGAACTACTACATTCAACAACAAAATTCCTTAAAAACGAAAATAAATGGGAAACTGGATTATTGTGGAAAGAGGATAATGTAATTTTACCTGATAATCCTGACTATGCATTCAAAAGGATGAAAGGAATTGAGCTAAGGTGTAGAAAAGGTTTTGAATTCGCTGAAAGCAACAATCAAATAATTAATTATTTTGAAAAAGGATATGCAAGAAGACTATCTAGTATTTAATGCAAATAAGTCTGAAAAAATTCGAATTGTGTTTGATGCCGCTGCTAAATTTAGAAATATGATGATGAACTCTTAACTGGCTCGGATTTTTTAAAATCTTTACCTGGGATTTTTCTGAAATTTTGTGAGAAACCTGTTGCCTACCCTGCTGATATTAAGAAAATGTATCCACAAATTAAAATTAAACACGAAGATTTATCTGCTCAACGATTTCGCTGGAGAGGACCAAATTATGACTTGGATCCACCTGATTGTGTTATGGAATGAATGTTCTTTGAAGCTACTTGTGCCCCGACCTCGGCCCAGTATGATAAAAACTTAAATGCTTCCGCCTTCGAAGATATTTATCCAGAAGCTGTAACAGGGGGCGAGCGTAGGTGCGTCTTTGCTATGTACATACTTTGATATGCGATGCAAAGCAACGTCAGGCGCAGTTAGTAGTTGGATGGGTGAACATTCCAACGAAGACCGCGTCCTCACCTCACACATCTTCCAGCGGCTTGTATATCAGTGTATGCGCGGAAGCTATACAACCTTAGGCGATATACCATCCTTCAGAGGGGATGTAAAGCCGTCGGTCCCTTGTCTATTAAATGTTAGGCAAGTAAAAGATCCCTACTCTTCTTAAGGGAAGAGGTTCGGCAAAAATTCCTGGTTGGGGGTAGCTCGTCTACAGGCATCGGTGATAGGCCTCAGTAGCGGAAATAAGCCGAAGTTAAATAAATGTATTAAAAAAAAAAGAAAAGCTGTAACAGTAATCCATGAAAATTACTATATGAATGACTTAATTAACTGTGATCAAATAATTGATGAAGCTGTAGAGATCATAAAACAAAATATTAAAATTAGCAAATATGGAGGATTTCTATTATGCAATTTTGTATCAAATAAACCTGAAGGATTCAATCAATTCCGAAAGATCTCCAAGCTCAAATTACGAACATAAAAATTTACAATGGAAGTCAAACTGAACGAGTACTTGGACTTCACTGGAATACAAAAATAGATATTTTCACATTTAAATCAAAATTAAATAAAATTGATCCTGCTTTACTTAATGGAAGAACTCCAACAAAATGTGAAACTCAGTGTCAGTTTATGATCCTCATGACTACGTTGCTAACTTTACTGTTAAGGCAAAGACCCTGCTACAAGATGTTTGGAGAAAAGGCGTTGAATGGGATCAGGAAGTTCCTCAGAATTTGGTTTGTAAATGGAAATATTGGATTAATGTGTGTTAAACAAAATTGATCGAGTAGCAGTCCCAAGATGTTTATGCCCTGAAATTGAGAAAACAATCAGTAAGGAGTTGCATATCTTTATAGATGCAAGTGAGAAAGCATTTTCAGCCATAGCTTATGGAAGGCTTGAATTGCCTAATCATGTAGAAACAGGCGTAATTATAGAAAAGACTAAAGTTTCTCCACTTAGACCAATGTCAATTTCAAGACTTGAATTTCAAGGGGCAGTCATGGGTAGCCGAGTCAAACAAACAATTAATCCAGATCTGAGGATTAAGTGGGATGAAACTCACCTCTGGACAGATTCTGAAACCGTGCTGAAATGGATTAGCTCAGGTGCCAGAAATTACATGCCGTTTGTAGCTCACCGAATAACTGAAGTTTTGAAAAATACAAATATAAATCAATAGTATTGGGTGTCTACAAAACTTAATGTAGCTGATGAAGTCACTAGACAAGAAACTGAGGTCTCATTTGCACGTACAAGTCCATTGTTTGCTGGTCCAGAATTCATAAAGTTAAATAAATATTTTTAGCCTAAAGAAAATACAAACAAAACAACTGGAAATGATCCCGAATTGAAAAACATTGTTACACATGCGAAAGAGAAAAATGATCATATTATTGAATTCCAAAGATTGACCACTTTCTCAAACTTATCCAAATGGTTGGATGGATGTACAGATTCATCTACAATAGCAGAAATAAAAATAATATAATTTCAATATCATATCTTCAAGTAAATAAATTTAAAATTAGGCAAAGTCTCAATCTTGAGGTTAGTTCAATTAGATTTTTTTAATAAAGAAATTGGACAACCGAAGAAAAATAGTACCGTTGAGAAGGGAAAAAAATATTTACTTTGTCATCTACTTGTGGATGGATTAATTAAAATTGATGGACAACAAAATTATCACCAAACCTAAAAGTTGAAAACAAACCAATTATTTTAAACAACAAACATGATGTCACCAAACTTTTGATTCAACATTACCACAAATTATTCCATCATCAAGGGCAAGAAACAATTCTGAATGAACTAAGGCAAAAATATTGGATTTTTAATGGACGTTCAGTCGTTCGTCTTGCTTCCCATGAATGCGCATATTGTAAAATTGCCAAAGCAAAACGAGGATGTCAAATTGATGGACTTTTACCCCTTGATCTAGTAACTCGCGGAATTCGTCCTTTTGAAACGACTGGAATTGATTATGATTACTTTGGACCTTATGAAGTCACCGTAGGACGAAGGCATCAGAAACGATATGGAGTAATGTTTACTTATTTAGCAATCCGTGCTGTACACATTGAAATTGTTAATGCACTCTCCACTGATTTGTGTATTATGGTAATTAGAAGATTTATGAGTATCTGTGGATCAGCAACAACCTTAATCTCTGATTTTCATGGAGCAAAGAATGAAATGAAGAAAGCAATTCGAGAGTTGGACAATAAAGAAATCAATAACTACTGTACTGGGAAAAATGTTACTTGGAACTTTATTCCGCATTCTGCTCCTCATATGGGTGGACGTTGGAAAAGATTTATTCGATCAATTAAAATAAGTCTAGATTTTACATTGAACAGTCAAGTTCTAAGAACTCTTATGATGGAAACATGAGGAAGTTCTCACCCAAATCATTTGTGGACCGGAAATTACAGTACATGATCAACCTGCTGCTCCTTTGGATTCAACTGATGGTAATGAACCTGCGGTTCCATTACCGGGAGAAGCTATGTTGCTGTGTAACCAAGGATACTGAATACTTTGTTGACTTAATAGATATTTCTTATTAATTTTGTTTTGTGTTCTGACATTAATAAATAAAAATCATACAATACGAAACTCTTACTAAATTGAATACTATTATGAAATAAAACTATTTAAAAACCCATTGATTCTGATTGATAAGCCGTCGTTACAACAGTATTGTATAAATATGCTACTTATTTTAATGTTATATAGGCAGATATTTGGCATTTATTATATAATTTGTATTTGTTCCTTAGACGTATTGGAGAACATCTAGAAGAATATGTCCCAAATTTAGAGAGCCTCATTCTTACAGGCAACCAGATTGACGAGCTAGGAGATATCGATCCTTTGGTTAGCCTCGAAAAACTTACTACTTTAAGTTTAAAGCACAACCCTATTAGGTACAGCAAATGTGATATATAAACTTTCACAACTGAAATGAGGTAGTATCAGCTGACGTCACAACCGAGCTGCAACTTCAGTTCAGTGGATAGATAAGTTTTTGCGACATTTACGGTCATTTAGTTATCCCAAATTTTAAAGAATTTCAGAGTTTTTTAAAAGCTTTTTTTGTGTAAAATTAACAGTTAGTGTTTACTTTTACTAATACGTTTGGTGATTTGTTGAACTGACTTTAATTTTGTGTTTTATTTGTGTTTTTTAACCGACTTTTTTTTTCCGTACTGTCAACAGGTTTTTATTTTCGAAATGGTGAGTTAATTTTAGCAATTAGGATTGTTAAATTCATTGAAATTTGATCTATACACTTCATTTCAGGAGTCACCAAATTATATTTTTAAGTTAGAGTATATTAATGGCGTTGATCCATATAGTTTAAATGTGGCAGATTTGACAGCATCTTTAGATGATATCCCAAAGATTTCTAAAAGTGTGGTGATGGATTATTTATTATTTCGAACGAGCCCTATGACCAATGATGAAATTAGAGCATGTAAAAGTTTAGATGCCTTTGCCCAGCTTGCCTGTAAATGGATAGAATCTCTGGGGGTAAAAAAAATTAGCAAACGATATCTCATTGTTGGTAAAGTAAGTGTAGATATGTATGAAATTTAACGTTTATTATCAAAGTATATTACTTTTGTCTGCAATGTTTAATCACAAATTACTGTTTTTCAAGCATTAGAATATTATTAAAATGGGT
Organism: Leptura quadrifasciata; assembly: GCA_963675555.1. Classification (NCBI taxonomy): domain Eukaryota; kingdom Metazoa; phylum Arthropoda; class Insecta; order Coleoptera; family Cerambycidae; genus Leptura; species Leptura quadrifasciata. Next base: position 46,573,857 of record OY776677.1, read on the forward strand.
TAAGGATGAATATAATTTTTGTTTTAGGTTCGGCATTCTCAGAGAGTGTCAGAAGCAACACTTAAGCCTTGGATTGTTGTATGAGGATACGTCTGTGACGGATGTATTGGCTTATTGAATAGAACTCAGTAACAAGAACATTGATATGGCTGTAGTATTAAAAAACAAGGCCAGACGCTTAGTGTATGCAGTGCGCTTTGGCATTTCACAAAGATTTTTATGTAATCTATACATTTGTAAATTATGCAGTTATGATATTTAAAAAGTTAATGGCTTTATATAATACAAATGTATATTTCCTAAGTTTACATGTAGAATATGTTAACAAAAACAACAAAACCACAATGCATTGCTACAAAGTAAAGTATTTTGCTCTATGCTGCTCTATCAACATTTAATATATTCATCGTTTTTTCTTCCTGAATTTAAAAATGTTCAGATACATTGAAAATCCAACGAAGTTTTTCAAAAAGTTAGGGTTTTATTTTTCATTCTTCCATGTATTTTGCATTGTTTAGTACACTCAGTTTAAAATCTGATTTGATCTTAAAACCCACCTTCATTTATCAACCCAAAATTATGTCTATTCGCACGTTACTGGAGGAGGATGTAATTAATAACCATATAACTACATATTCAATCAGTTTTATTTGTGTTATTAACAATACTTTTTTACACAAGTCAATATAATAGAATACATGTTAAAATAATGTGTAAAGCATACTAAAAAAAACGTTACATATCACCTTAAGAACAATCTACACTTTAAGTGAAATCTTAAGAACATTTATGCATCCTATTTTGACTAAATAGGCAAATTCACTGTCAAAATTGCAATATCTTATAAATGATGTAAAAACTATCGTATAGGTACCCACGACAAAATGTTTGGAACATATTCTTGCATTTTTTATTTTCGATTCGAGAAAATCATCTTTACAGAATGCTGCTGGGCTGAGTACGTATTTCTATTCTTGCAAGCTCTACTTGTCGACTGGTTTGAGCAGATGGAAATCCTAAAAATCTAACTGTTCTTTTTCGATTCCATCGATTAGTGCACCCAACAACAGCCGTCGTCGACATTCTGTTTCTAAAATGGTAACAAATTCAAACTCATTAGAAACTTTTGAGCTTGAAGTACAACCCTGCCAAAAATGCTCATAAAAACAGATAAAAATAAAGCTATAAGGTTCTATGAGACCGATAACATTTTTTGAACGAAATTAGTCGATTTCACATACTTTCATATTAATAACCATAAAAATCCCAAGAGATATTCTTCCTCAGTATGACGGGAAGTCGTTGTGCAATAGAATGGCATAGAAACTCGTATGTAAAACTGTTTCATCATCTACATAGATCCTCTCCATAAAGTATATATTTTAAATTACTTTTGAGATATTTCTATATGCCATTTTTGGCAGGGAATTAATAATATTGTCAGAAAATATAAATTTCACAGCAATGGATATTAATCTTTTATAAAACCATCAATATTAGTAAATAGAAATTACTACTACCTAACCTATTATATCCTATGTCAATACTGGCTTATACCAAATCTATGAATACATACATTAAATGAATATTTAAGCAAATGAGTCATACAATATACCTACTTAACAGAAAAAACCGAAAACCTAAATTATTAGCGTTATTAATGCTTATATTTACAATTTACGATTTAACAGGGATGTTAACATACCTGACAACAAATTTTTCTTTTCCAATAATAGCACTGATACGATATGTATCGAAATTTCTTTCACACTAGGCTTTTAAAAAAACCTTAATAAATGTCTCCACACAAATTTGTTATTAAAATTATGCACCACTAATTTTAGAATTGATCACAAACTAAGACTTGCTCTTATGTCAAATTCTTCAACAATCCACTTAACCGTTTTCAGGCTGTCAAATGATGACGTCACTGATACTACCTCATTGCTTGATTTCAAAAAAATAAAAATTAAAGAGCGAGAAGAAGCTAAAACATTATTCGAAACCAAAAAGGGCAAAGAAATGCAAATGCGAAAGGAAATCACCAAAAGGTCGAAGACTTTTGTACCTGGTGGAAATATCAACATGGAGTAAAGGTATGAGTAAACTTACTAAGAGCGAGAAGAACCATTATTCAAAACCAAAAAGGGCAAAAAAATGCAAGAGGAAATCACGAAGACTTTTGTATCTGGTGGAAATATCAACATGAAGTAAAGGTATGAGTAAACTTAGGTTTATTTATTAAATAGTAAGATACACAAAAAATTAAATATGCATGTTATTTTTCTATGGCCTATGCAAATATTTTTTTATACGTTCATATAAAATTGTAACATTCTGAAACAATAGAAAAAAAATTATGAAATGGAGAATTAATAATATTCCATTGTGAGTTCCATTAGTTGAATATTTGAGGGGTTATTCAACCACGAGCAGGCCTGCTGCGAGGGAAGAGACGTTCCTGGAGGCCCGCAAAGCCAACATTGAAACATTTCCAGTAGTTGAATATTTGAGGGTTTCTTCAACCACGAGCAGGCCTGCTGAGAGGGAAGGGACGTTCCTGGAGGCCCGCAAAGCCAACATTGAAACATTTTCACTAGATTCGCTCTCTTGGAGGGCCAGCCAGTAATTATTTTTCTTACGGTCTCGGCTTGCTCTCAATGGCCTTGAGCACCAGTGTAATCACAGTTTGTTGGGCTTCCAGAGGTAGAGTGAATACTGCCATGTTGAAAAAAGTATAAGGCCCTTTCTTAAAAATGTCTGTTTAAGTTAGTTACAAAAAAGAAATCATTTTGTATAGCTTGAAATTGTCTACAAGTTTTGTCCCTTTTTTTCTAGGATTAATATTTTTATATTTGTAACTCTGGAAAAATAAAAATTAAACCCAATTAAACTCCTTTTATATGCTATGTTTAAATTGTTTACTATGTTAACTCTATTTTTGGGTTTTTGGGGACATAATTGAACCTTATTATACAATATTGGAGTTAGTGCAAAAAAGAACACCTTTGGATTGGTTTTGAAATGGTTTCCACAAAAAAATATCTAAACAATACACCCGAATAGTTTTTCGACGCAGTTTTCGCTAACCTTGTTGGCACCGTCTGGAGATGATTAGATATTGATTAAAATTAGTAAGTTTTTAATCGTTTTCAAACGATGCCAATGTGGTTGATAAGACACATGTCGAGAAGACTATTCAAGCATAATATTTAAGTATTTCTAGAAACTACTCCAAAAACCCATAAAAAAATAATACATCATTTTTTAAAAACTGTTAATTTAACATTTAATATTAAGAAACTCTTGTCATTACGTATTTTTTTTCCATTAGAATAGAGTGTAAAATAATGGTAGGTACAACTAACTATATTTTCTGGTGGCATATTTTTTAGTATAAGTGACGATGAAGTGAGGAAGATAGGAGAGGCAATTACCAGAGCTAATTCTTTAGAAGAAGCGGAAAGGCTGCAGAAAATTTTACAGTCCGGTCAGATATTAGGAAACGAACATAATGGAAGTATGTAGAAATTTAATTATTTACCATTTGCTTAATATTTATTTACCAACTACGTTTATTTTTTAAGGTTAATGGGGAATATTAAAATTGATTTGTCTTTCTTTGCCAACCTAGATAAAAATAAATTTATCTTTTGACCTGACATATTGCTGTAAATTACACAAAAGAAGAGAAATCAGTTTTATCCTCTGAGCTATAGAACATTTATAATCAATATATTTATTGAGAGGGGAGGTGGTTTTCTAAGAGCCCTCTATTTCATCACGTTCTGCATTAGGTGTATGAAGTTTCTCATGTTTTTCTACAATAATGATCCTTAATAAAAGTGTTAATAGTAGTAGTTCCCAAGAACATTCGCCAATATCTCCCCAATAACAATCTGACTTAATTTATAGCTTTTGTAAATAACGAATATATTGGGCATCTTGAGTAACTCTGTTCTTCCCTCTGAAGTGTGTCGTTCCTCATTTCCTGCTTCCCAATGGTTCCTTTTCAAGAATTCTCTTGACCGTGTGATTGTTCTTCACCCTCAAGCACATGATCAACCTATCTGAACTTTCCCACCTTTATTATCGTTGTGAATTATACCTGCGTCGCTATATGCCATTATCGTATATTGCACAAAAGATTTTCCGTCAAATTTGCCTTTCGAACACGTTGGCTAGTTGCTCATCTTTTTTAAATACAGGCACATCACGGGTCTTGTTCATCCTTATTAATGTATAATACTACAAGCTAATTTTCTATGTGGCTTCCTCGCACCCCCTGATCATCCATCAAATTTACCTTTTTGACTATATACTTCATGATGAGCAACATAACCTTTACTTAAACCAAACTGGAAGACAATAACAAAAACCAGTTTACCGTTATCGTAGTTCCCTGTACCTTCTGACCACCTTTACTTTCTCATACAGATTAAAATTTCATGAAATCGTGAAAGCCCATTTTTATCATTACTTATATTATTTTAACAGATTAAAATTTTTCTTATTAATATGCATTGATGGTAGAGAATAAAATATAACAAAAATCGCTTTACTGTTACCATAAAAAAATTCAGATTAGAAATTTATGAAATCGTGTAGAGCTGATTTTTACCCTTATTCATTTTAACAGACTAAGTTTTTTCTATTTTTTTCTATTGATATACGCTGATAGATGGTAAGGAATAAAATATTACCGATAAGAAATTTGTAAAATCGTGCAGAGCTTATTTAAACATGATTTATTGTGAAATAATAAATAAATAAATAAATAACATCACAGGTAATTACCTCCCCCTTTATCCCGGAAGAGCCTTGTGTGGGAGGGGGCTACACATTTAGAGACAAGGGACACACACCCAATATCCGTGCATAGTGAAAAAATCCCTCTCACAGTATTTTCCACTGCCACGACCGGAGATCGAACCCTGAACTTTTGGGTGAGAGGCAAGTGCGCTCACCTCTCGACCACCACTCATACAAATACATTTTGTTAATACATAATGATAGCCAAATGCAAAATATTGGAAGCTATAAATTGTTGAAATCATGTACAGTTAATGTTTCAACATTGTTTTCATGACAATACAACAAAAAATCTGAAGCTGGGTAACACAGTTGGAATCTAACATGGCACTTGTTGGAGAAAAACTTTATTTCCAAATGCATTTTGTCTTTATTTCTAGTAGTACTACCGTAATAGGATTACCTTTTTCGCTGGCTGGAATACCTATTGAATTATGCAAGAAACGCAGCAGCAGAAAACACATTTCATATTAAAATTAAATCGGCTGCTACTGGAAGCGGCTGGAACCTCCCCACTAGGTGGATCTTTGAAGCCGAAAAGAGCATTAAATTGTGTGACAAAACGACACTAAACGTAATCCGATCTCATCCAAAACCTTTTCAGATCTTCTGGGGCACAAAAAAACCCTCAACTTAATGAATTTACAATCATCTATGGGAGTTATTACCTACATTATCGCTCGTTGAATAATATACTATTAGGATATTAACAACATCACTTGAACGACTAAGAAAGTCTAGTTATCCTAAATACTACAGATTTGTAAAGCAACAAACTGAAAATTGGTAAAGTGATAATCTTAATAAATTCACCAACGAAGGTACAGAAAGCATGTGATATTGATATGTTACATCTACCTTTAAAGTTTGTGACAATCCACTAAAAGTTGCCGAAATCTTATTAACATGACATGACACCAACGTTATCGGATGACAAACGATGACAATGACAATCGTCAAAATTTTCTCATTGCAATCCGATCGCTCGCGGCTGTCTTTGTTAAATGAAACATTAGCATTTCAGTAATTTTACTAGATTTTAGAGGAATATTTGTAGTTTAATCCTTCGATTTGCCTGTATATATATTTAAAAACGGCACTAAACGTAATCAGCTCAACTTCTAGAGCAGTGAAGAAACCCTCACACGTGAATTGACACATGATGTGATGAGTTTCACGACGTAACGGCTACGCGCATCGATCATGTCATGCGAAATACGATGTATGCTTAATATTTGCTTTGTTTTTAATTTTTTTCACGGAAACTAAATCGAAAGGGTAGAAGTGTGATACATCGTTGAAATCAGAATTTTAACTGCTTTTCAATGGTTCCATTGCAAATTGAAAGTAATTATAAAACTTGTTGTGTTGCGTCAAAATGGCACTAAACGTAATCTGATCTCAACCAAAACCTTTTCAGTTCTTCTGGGGCACTAAAGAAACGCACATGCAAAGTTTCATTCAAATCCGTTCAGTAGTTTCGGCGCTATCGTGTTAACACACATACACACATACACACACACACAGACATTTTTCAAAAACCACTTTTTTGGGTTCCTAGGACGTCAAAACGTAAAGATTTGATGTTATCTCAATTTTTGTTTTTGAACCAATTTTAGTAACCTCTCTCAATTTTATTGTGGAGAGGTTAAAAAATTAGCGCTACTCACTTTTTCCACGTACAAACAATTCCATAGAATTTTCTTTACATATGGGAATACATATATACGAGTAGTGCAATACATGTACAGTCTAGCACAATAATGCCTGGTACTTTCGATATCTTCCGTCCTTTTCTGTCATTGTATGAACTTTAATGCCAGAAGAGGAAAGAACATATGGAAAGTACCAGGCATTACTGCACAGGACAAAATAAACTAGTGCAGCACTTTCGAATCGAGAGTAAGTAAGTAAGTATCGACTATCGACACCGGAGATGGAATACCATTTCTGATGCGCAGTGCAATAGACTTCAGAGGACACAAAATAAGATCCTTAGACTACTTACAGAGTCAAACCGTTACACCCCCATAATAGATTTTCATCGAGACAATGCAATTCCACTCATGAGAGATTTTATACTGGAAACCGCAAACAAATTTTTTAAATACAAAATTGGCATTTCACCAATAACATCTGATTTGACGAGTATGAGGAGCTTCAACGAAGTTTTTATATTGTGATTGTCAAATGAAATACTGAGATAAATGAAATAAAATTTTTGAAATGTAACATTTATAAACAATAAAGAATTTTTAATTGGAATTGGAGATTCGATGTGGAACACTATATCGAGACAACAGCACTTCACTACCGATACGCAACACTAGCGAAACACAGTGTTTCAGTTCCAAAATCAACTGTAAATTACTCTTATTTGGCATTTTTCGGAACTGCAGCGCTGTTTTGTCGGCAGTCTTCGATTCGTCAGTATTTCAGTTGCAAATGCCAACTGGATTTTTATGCCCGCTTCACGTACATAAAAAGTTGAGCTTTTTGTGCCTGTGAAAAAAAACGTATCTGTTCGTTGCTAGAAATTTTGAAACTGCTCCGAGTCATATCATCGTCGGCCTGAAATCGGACACCTCCAGCCCGTGCATCAGGTCTACAATGAACCCTTGTCAATGCACGTGTTACAAGAAATATAAATATAAGCATATGACCCATACTCATAAATGTTGGTAAATTAAAAGTATATAAATAGAATTTATTACAAATAAATATAATGTTTTAATCCAGTCAACAAATACAGTGAGAAAATGAGTAGCGTTAATTTTATCTATTACATATGGAATGTGTTTTGTGCTGCTCCTTTTCTTGCATAATTCAATGGGTATCCCAGCCAGCGAAAAAGGTACTCCACTACAGTAGTACTACTAGAAGTAAAGACAAAATAGAAATTCAAGTAAAGTAATCAATAATTATTTACCTACGTTTGGAAAATAAAATTTTTCTCCAACAAGTACCGTGTGAGATCCAACTGTGAAATCCAGGTTGAAACATTAACTGTACACGATTTCAACAATTTATAACCTGCAATATTTTGTTTTTTGGCTATCGTTATGTATTAATAAAATGTATTTCACAATAAATTAGGTTTAAAATAAGCTCTACACGATTTTACAAATTTCTGATCGGTAATATTTTATTCCTTACCATCTATCAGTGTATATTAATAGGAAAAATGGAAAAAAACTTAGTGTGTTAAAACGAATAAGGGTAAAAATCAGCTCTACATGATTTCATAAATTGTACGTGGTTTCACAATTAGCCATTAAGATAAATTATATAAAAAAACCGTGAAATTTTAAAACAGACATATTTATTAATTTATTTCTAACAGGCAAAGAAGAAAAGCACTGCAAGGATACTTCTACCATTTGCTTCAGACAATACTCTTCGTCTTCACTAGTTGCATCCGATAAGAAGAAAGGACATTCCCTTCCCATTTACAAACTTAGGACAGTCAGCCATGTCTTTCTGAGTGCCTTACTATTGGTCTCGATGGTGTCTAGGAACTTACTGACTTTGATCTTAGCACTTTTTGACCTCTCAAGTCGCGTTGCTTTTAATTTCTTTTCCCAGAGTCACTAAGTATCCCGGTCAAAATTTGGGCGATCGATCAAAAGTGTTGAAAAAGGTGTATCGAGGTCCTAGTGATCCTTCAGTAACGTTTCACTTTTTTCTGACCTTCAGTTTGGTCACAGTACACTTTTTCCCGGAACGGTTGGTCGGATCGAATTGAAACTAATGGCAATCGATTCTATGACCTCAAGTTACTCGAAAACGAGGGGTCGCGTTGCCTTTAACTCCATTTTCCAGAGTCACTAGGTATCCCTGTCAAAATTTGGACGGTCGGTGAAAAGTGATACAAAAGGTGTATCGAGGTCCTAGTTGCCCTCCAGTAATGTTTTAATTATTTCTGGCTTTTAGTGTGGCCAGAGAATACTTTTTCCCAGAACCGCTGGTCGGATAGATTCGGTAATGGTCGGAGTCGATTCCTCGTGGTCGACTTAGTCGATAAGGATAGCTCTCGCACCTTCGTGTGTCTTCGGGAAACTTCGGCAGTGTTCGTGCGAAGTTCGGATTTTTTAAAATCCTAGCCTCCACACGTGTGAATTCCCCTGAAACTTGTTACGGTTTTTCAACTCCCCAAGTCGTTGATAAAACGGTGAATAACACCCTCAAGAATGATCGGGTCGATTCGATAACCATCGTAATCGATTTCTCGTGGTCGGTTTAGTCGAAAATGCTTCCCCACGTGACCTTGTACGCCTTCGGGTCTCCGTAGATAATGTCCCGGCCTGTACTCGGAGGACGCCGACCGTCTTTCTCTAAAAATTGTTCTAAACCTCTTTGAGGTTATGTACCTTCGACCGAGGGGGATGCTTACAAAAAATCCTACTTAAATGTTCGATTTTTAGGTTAAAAAACCCACTCGCGCCTAACTTCACTGTCTTTAAAAAAATTTAGGCTATGTTTATACGTTTGTGTATATATTCACGTTATTTATAAATGTCACTGTAACAGGGTTAAATTAAGCGACTTCCGCATCCGTTGACGTCATAGACGTACTTCCGTCTCGTACACAAATATAACCGGAATGATAGATCTCAAAATTCAATCATCAATAGCAATGCCATAATAAGATGACAAGTTAAAGACAGGTATTTATTTGAAAGATGAAACGATAAGCAACTCATTTCGCATGTAATTACCATTGTTAAATGATTGCTTTTTTTATAAAAAAAAAGAAATATACAGATGGCGCAGAAACAACATCTTGCTGTATATGAATCCTTTCGCTTTGGCATGACAGAGAGACAAAATTAGTTGCGAAATCCGACCGGGTTTCTTAATCTTTGTGGTTTCTTGATATTTTTCTATTCTATATAAGTATTTGGGGCCAAAGTGACACCTATTCGCTTAGTTTTCTATAAGTCTCAAGTATATGCGACTAGTATATAAATTAGAAGTGATAAAATTGCCTTTCATTTGGTTTTCATTTTTTTAACGATTTGAGGTGGAAATTAAAAATAGTAAAAACAGCAATAGTAAAAGTTTACATTTTATACATTAAAAAAAAAATGAACTCCCACAAAAAAATCCTATACAAAAAAAATGAGCTATACCATCTTAAAGTTGAAAAAAATCATTACGAAGAATTGTCCTTTGGCTTTTTCTCATTGGATATTCGCACAAAAAATATTTAAAAAATAATAACGGCTATACATCAACATCAAAGTGTGCGTACAAGATCAGGTCGTTATAATAATATATTGCGGCCGGAATAAAAATACTTTAATTTTTTTCGATAATTTTGCAGAAAATATCAAATGCAGTTAATATTTTTTTTGGAAGGAGGTACATATTTTGCATAAAAAATTGTTATTTTGTCGTTTTCAAAACTACACATACCTTTATTATTGGAAAAGCAATCAAAATGGCTCCATTTTTTTTTTTTTTTTTAGGAACTTTTGCCAATCTTTTAGTTTAGCTAATTTTAATCAAGAGGATATGATACCTAGTTCTTAAATTAAAATACTTGAATAAATCTGTAACTTTATAGAGTATATTTGATGCAGGACACATTGTTTTGAAATGCTCTGAAATAGCAGAGACGAAGGTAGGTGGTAAATAATGTGTTTTTATCGATGAAACATCATCTATACGTGACAAGGTATCCGCGACGACAATGTCTTTTTCCGGTAAATGACGTATGTCATTAGTAAATTGGGCAATAATTTCCAGGTGCCTAGTCTGGCGAGGAGTTTTCTCTGTCCTCGTAAATAGTGCCCTAACTAAAGGTTTGTGATCTGTAAAACAAATAAAATGGCGTCCTTCTAATAAATATCGAAAATGCTTAATAGTTGTGTAAAGAGATAAAAGATCTTTATCGAAGGTAAAACAACGGCTTTGTGCATCATTCAGTTTTCGAGAGAAAAATGCTAGTGGGGTGGTAATATCACCAGAGTGCTGTTGCAAAACAGAGCCCATAGCTACGTTAGAACAGTCTACATTCGATTTATTTAAATAGTGAAAAAGCTATCACTTAGAAAATGTTGTACACAGTTACTATCGAAAATGAATGTGAGAAGTGTAAAATTAATGGAAATTTTGGTAAACTATAAAAAAATTCTTGGTATTTCTCGCTAAAAGCGCCCAATTTTTTAGAATGCTTGCATACATTTAATAAAGGTTGATGGTTAATTCAGTTTAGTTTGATGTTAAAATTGTAATTTATTTACAATCTTATGATTGCAATATTTAGAAACTGATCTGCGATTTTATTTGAAATAACCCTGGAGAACCTGGAAAAGTCAGAAAATTTGATAATTGAAAATACCAGGACTATTTATCTAAATTATTTTCCCAGTTTTCTCAAATACCCATAAGCCTTAAATTCTTAGAAAATTGTGTGACTCTCATCTGAACAGAAGCTTGTTCGAGTATTTTTAGAACAAATTTTCTCTAATAAAGCTGTAAATTCCCCTGAATCTTTCGAATGTATTTTAAATACAAAATAGTCAAGTAATCGTTACTGTTTGTGTCGATATACAGCGTAACGTTTAAGTCTATTGAAGTTTGCAATATCATTTAATTTGATCACACAATTGTTGCATATTTGTTTCGGTTTATAGTCCCCTTTACATAACTGGAAAAGGTTTGGTAAGCTGTGAACATCGTTTCGCTATAACTCTTGTACTTACGTTTAAGTTAAGGCATTGTTTAATTTTGTATTCCAATGGACTTGGTACGTCGACTTCTTTTCGGGCACGTCTGCTTGTTTGAGAATCCAACAATACATAAAACACAAAAATAAACAAAACGTTTTATACAGTATCACATTTAATGGTGAACTTTACACATTCTTGAATGTTCAGCCACCAAAGTATGACTTTCACAAATTTTCTTACAGTAAGGGCTTGTTATGCTTCTTTAAATGTCTGACCAAATTATGTTTGTACCTGTATGCTTTCGAACATAATCACAAGAATATTTGACACGGCTTGTGGCATTTTGAGTGCCGTTTAAGTCTATTGAGCGTTTTGAACATTTTATTACGTACTACACGAGAATACTTCTTTTCGGACACGTTTGTTTGTTTGTGTCCTTTTAAATTACGTTTATCTGAAAACGATTTCTGTTTTTGTGGTGGAGGGTATGCGTACTTTTTATTATGGCAGGTCTGCGAATTATAATAAGGACACAAATTTTTCATTCATACTATGACAAGTGTATGAAGTCTGCAAAATCATTTAATTTGACCACACAATTGTTGCATATTTGTTTCGGTTTATATATAGTCCCCTTTATATAACTGGAAAAGGTTTGGTAAGTTGTGAACATCGTTTCGCTATAACTCTTGTACTTACGTTTATGTTAAGGCATTGTTTAATTTTGTTTTTCAGTGGACTTGGTACGTCGACTTCTTTTCGGACACGTCTGTCTGTTTGTGCCCTTCTAAATTACGTTTATCTGAAAACGACTTCTGTTTCTGTGGCGGAGGCTATGCGTAGTTTTTATTATAGCAGGGCAGGTCTGCGAATTATAGTAAATCGACTCAAATTTTGTATTCATACTATGACAAGTATCTATTGTGTCTGCAAAATCATTTAATTTGACCAGATAATTGTTTTGGTTTATAGTCCCCTTTACATAACTGGAAAAGGTTTGGTAAGCTGTGAACATCGTTTCGCTATAACTCTTGTACTTACGTTTAAGTTAAGGCATTGTTTAATTTTGTATTCCAATGGAATTGGTACGTCGACTTCTTTTCGGACACGTCTGCTTGTTTGAGAATTCAACAATACATAAAACACAAAAATAAACAAAACGTTTTATACAGTATCACATTTAATGGTGAACTTTACATATTCTTGAATGTTCAGCCACCAAAGTATGACTTTCACATTTTTTCTTGCAGTAAGGGCTTGTTATGCTTCTTTAAATGTCTGATCAAATTATGTTTGTACTTGTATGCTTTCGAATATAAATCACAAGAATATTTGATACAGCTTGTGGTATTTCGAGTGCCGTTTAAGTCTATTGAACGTTTTGAGCATTTTATTGCATACTACACGAGAATACTTCTTTTCAGACACGTTTGTTTGTTTGTTTGTTTGTGTCCTTTTAAATTACGTTTATCTGAAAACGATTTCTGTTTTTGTGGCGGAAGGGTATGTGTACTTTTTATTATGGCAGGTCTGCGAATTATAGTAAGTTGACACAAATTTTTCATTCATACTATGACAAGTGTATGAAGTCTGCAAAATCATTTAATTTGACCACACAATTGTTGCATATTTGTTTCGGTTTATATATAGTCCCCTTTATATAACTGGAAAAGGTTTGGTAAGTTGTGAACATCGTTTCGCTATAACTCTTGTACTTACGTTTATGTTAAGGCATTGTTTAATTTTGTTTTCCAGTGGACTTGGTACGTCGACTTCTTTATGGACACTTCTGTCTATTTGCGCCCTTCTAAATTACGTTTATCTGAAAACGAGCTCTGGTTCTGTGGCGGAGGGTATGCGTAGTTTCTATTATGGCAGGGCAGGTTTGCGAATTATAGTAAATCGACTCAAATTTTGTATTCATACTATGACAAGTGTCTACGAGCCCTGCAAAATCATTTAATTTGACCACACAATTGTTGCATATTCTCTTGTACTTACATTTAAGTTAAGGCCAGGCCAGGCCCGTTTCTAGATAAAATTTGGAACCGGGCAAATCTAGTATTTTGCGTGCCTTCCACCTCCCCCCCCCCCCAAAAAAAAACCGTAAAGCCTCCCACAAATTAATAAAAAACGAAAACATCTGTTAGCCAGATTATTGTATAAATAATTAAAAGTAAAATAAAAGTTAAGTAATCACGGTTTTACTGCATGAGTATGAAAATAATGATTTTTACATGGCCTTATGTGAAGTTTACTCTTCTAAACTTCATTGCTGCAAAAGGAGCTATTGCATTTTTATAGTCAAGGTTGGACGAAACGTCATTTTCTATAGATCAAATAGCTAGCGAGGATAGACTTTCCTCTGCTATTGTCGACCTTAGATATGTTTTTATTAGTTTTAGCTTGTTAAAAAGTCGCTCCCCACTGGCTACGGTAATCGGTATTGTTAAAAAAACCCGAGGAGCTGTCCATACGTTTGGAAACAATCCATACGTATGTGACTTATTGATGTGCTGTAACACTTCCAGTGGTGAGGCTGATGTTTTGTGTGCAATGCTGGGCTGAATTCCCTTTAATTCATCTGACAACTGGGCTCCATCGATGTCTGAATCCGATTTATTAATTTTGTCTTCGCAAGGTGCAAGTTGTAAGATTTCACAGAACTTGAGACGTTGTTGTGAGTTGACAACTGATTAAATCGTCCTTCTAGTGATCCTATCATGTTATCTTTTACTTTATCTTTACTGTTGCCTTGTGGTTTTCTTCTGAATTTTGCAAACTTTCATCAGCTGACTCATAATCAAACATTCGCTTCTTCCTCCTGTGTCGATTGAACGCTTTGAATATACTGTCTACTCTTATACTTGACGCTATTTCCTCTGCTGTTATAACCACAGAAACATAACCAGAGGTAGGTTCGAAATGTTTTGCAGTTGTTTAAAAGGCAGTTACATTCACTGAGATCCATACCTTTTGATTAGATTGACTTGCTGACTAGGTTCACTTGGAATAGTAGATCGTACCAACTAACAAAGAGTCACAATGAAAGCAAAATCTTCCAAATAAGTAGCCAAAGACTTTGCCTCTGAGGAGAATACTGGATCATTAACATTATCTTTAACACTAAGAAGAGCTTCATGATCTCAACAAACCTATCTGACAGTTTTAAGAGCGTCAACTCTACACTCTCACCTTGTTTCGCAGACCTTTTTCACTGTTAAACTTTTAACGTAGTCACTAAGAATGCATAGAAGATTTTGTTGCATCTCCTAGAACCAAATTTAAACTGTGGCAACCACATGGGTTAAACATTGCTCGAAGGTAATCATTCAAAACTCTTGTTTGAATCCCTTTATTGACTCCTACCATATTGGAACCATTATATAATAACCTTACCCGCGGCAGTTATTCATATCCAAACCCCAATCCACATGTTACTATAAAGAATGTCGGTTATACCTCTGCCGGTTAGTGTGGTGAGCCTGGTCGCTGACCCTCTCTAGATATGCCACATGTACAATTCCACAATTATTAGTACTAAATATTGAATATTGAATATGAAAATAAAAATATTTTACGCTGCAGACAGAATTTGCGCCCCCATAACTGTGCGCCCCGGGTGATTTCCCGTCTTGCCCGCCCCTAGAAACGGGCCTGGTTAAGGCATTGTTTAATTTTGTATTCCAATGGACTTGATACGTCGACTTCAATTCGGACACGTCTGTTTGTTTGAGAATCGAACAATACATAAAACGCAAAAATTAACAAAACATTTTATACAGTATCACATTTAACGGTGAACTTTACACATCCTTAAATGTTCAGCCACCAAAGTATGACTTTCACAATTTTTCTTGCAGTAAGGGCTTGTTATGCTTCTTTAAATGTCTGACCCTTCATATAACTGGAAAAGGTTTGGTAAGTTGTGAACATCGTTTCGCTATAACTCTTGTAATTACGTTTAAGTTAAGGCATTGTTAATTTTGTTTTCCAATGGACTTGGTACGTCGACTTCTTTTCGGACACGTCTGCTTGTTTGCGTTCTTCTAAATTACGTTTATCTGAAAATGTTTTTTGTTTTTGTGGCGGAAGGCACGCAT
Organism: Leptura quadrifasciata; assembly: GCA_963675555.1. Lineage (NCBI taxonomy): Eukaryota > Metazoa > Arthropoda > Insecta > Coleoptera > Cerambycidae > Leptura > Leptura quadrifasciata. The sequence continues at coordinate 46,589,449 of OY776677.1, forward strand.
AGTTTTTATTATGGCGGGTCTGCGAATTATAGTAAATCGGCTCAAATTTTTCATTCATACTATGACAAGTACCTATGACGTCTGCAAAATCATTTAATTTGACCACACAATTGTTGCCCATTTGTTTCGGTTTATAGTCCCCTTTATATAACTGGAAAAGGTTTGGTAAGTTATGAACTTCGTTTCGCTATAACTCTTGTACTTACGTTTAAGTTAAAGCATTGTTTAATTTTGTTTTCCAGTGGAATTGGTACTTCGACTTCTGTTTTAAATTTTACGTTTATCTGAAAACGATTTCTGTTTTTATGGCGGAGGATATAATAATAATAATAATAATAATAAATCGGCTTTATTGTGCAAAACATGTATAAAGATATAAATGGAAATAAATTACTCTATTATAACGAAAAAAGAAGAAAAGAGAGAACTAATAGAAAAAAAGTAGAAAAAAGTAATTATACCACAAAATGGCGAAGTCTAGCTGAAAGCTACTCATACTCAACCATAATGAGGCACATTAACAATTCCTTAAATTAAATATGGGAAAACAAAGTTACAGAGAGCCTGACGAACATTAAATACCAAATATATATATAAAAAAATAAATAAACAACGCGCTTCAATAATAATAGCTAAAAATATTTACTCGGACAAGGACCAAAAAAAAAAAAGAACAAAAATATCACTGTTGCTTGCTAAATAGATAACTTTTATATTTATATTTGAATTTATTAATATTAAAAACTTTAAAATCTTCAGGAATCATATTATAAGTTGATATAGCATTAAAAATAAAGCTTCTTCTAAATATGGCCGTCTGGTGATGAGGCATTGTAAACTTGTTTTTAAACCTTACATTTCTTGTATGCACAGAGGATCGTGTATTAAATTTATTTTCTAGAAAAGAGGAGGAGTTGGGGGATATCAATGTTCTATGTACAAAATTACTTAAGTGATGAATTCTCCGATTATTCATATTAAGCCATTTACATTCATTAATCTTATGAGAGATATGATCACATTTTCTTAATCCAAATATAGTGCGACAACATGAATTTTGAACTTTTTGAATGCGATTCTTGTCAGATTGGTCAAGACAAAAGCCAAATACAAAATCACAATAGTTAAAATGAGACAACACGAGTGACTCGCATAACATTTTTTTTAGATTTAAATTTAAAATGTGACGATTTGAAAATATTAGCTTTAGAGAAGAATATGCCTTTTGCATCAATTTTTTTACATGACCCTTAAATCGCAGGTTAGAATCAAAGACAACTCCAAGACATTTCGCCTCGTCAACAATCGGTAAAGTCGTACCATCAATTTTAATATCAAGACTGGTGCGTAGAACATTGATTTTATTCTTACTACCAAATAACATTAATTTCGATTTAGAGGAGTTTAACTTTAAATCATGCTCGACTGATAAACTCATAACTTTATTGAGCTCATGATTTATGATATCACACGCATCTGCTATACTTTCGATACGAAAATGTGAGTAAAGCACAGTGTCATCTGCATAGGCTTGTATCCGACAATTTGAAACAGAGGAAATAATATCAGACGTGTAAATGATGAACAACAGAGGACCCAAAATTGACTCTTGAGGTACACCTGATAATATATCTAAGCTTGGAGAAGAAGCATTATTAATTAAAATTTTTTGTGAGCGTCCATTTAAATAAGATGACATCAGTTCAATAGCAGGTTGATCAAAACCATAGTATTTCATTTTAGCACATATAAGTTCGTGATTGATAGTATCAAATGCTTTAGAAAAATCTAGTAATACCAACACACTCACCAACCCCTTATCCAACGCCTTAAACATGTCATTGGTAACAACCGCTAATGCAGTGGAAGTACTAAACCCTTTTCTAAAGCCGCATTGCGAATCAGGCAAAAATTTATTGAGTATGAAATAATCATATATTTGGTAAAATAAAACTTTCTCAAAAATTTTGGACATGGCCGGTAAAACACTGATAACTCTTAAATCGGAAAATGTGGAGGGGTCATTATTTTTTGGTAATGGCTTGCCTACTGCAACTTTCCATAATTGTGGAAAATATTTCACCTCAATGCAACAATTTATAATATGAGTTATATATTGATCTATGAAAGGACTGCAATATTTAAGCATAGTTGACGAAATGCCATCAATGCCTGTTGCATTTGTTTTAATATTATGCAAAATTTTATTAACCTCAGCAACAGAAGTAAGTGAAAAACTAAAAGATATATTTGGGTCCTTTGAGTTATTACTGTAAAAATCAATTTTATTGTCACAATTATCACTAACATTTTGAACAAAAGATGCAAAGTAATCATTAATTTCAGAAGGATTGGCTAAATTATCTGGAATATTTATGTCTTTATTCGAACGAACATTAAGAGTTTTGAGAGCTGACCATGTATTTTTTGAGTTATTTTTCGAGCAAATAGACTGTAAAAAACCCTTCTTTTCTCTCCTTACCATTGCCAAAGTATAATTACGAATTTTTTTATATCTAGACCAATCATTGTTAGTACTAGTTCGTTTATATTTTTGTAAAGCTCTATCTCTTTCTTTCATAATAATTTTTAAATTAGGGGTAAGCCACGGCGCATGAGGTTTAGTAACCCTCACCTGTTTAACCGGTGCATGTTTTTCAAAAAGATTAATCAGATATTCATTAAATAATTTTAGTTTATCATCAATGTTGTTCACAAGAATTATATTGAACCAAGGGACGGCATAGAGATCAGCTCTAAATAGATTCAAATCAAAATTTTTATAGCAACGAAAAACTACATATTTAGGTTTCATCTTGAAAAACTTAGTTTTTATATCACAAAAAACCATTCTATGGTCAGAAATGCCTTCCATAGAAATTGTACTAGAATTATTAACAATCACATTATCCGATATAAATAAAGGGTCAAGTAGTGTGTTAGATATGCTAGTTACTCTAGTTGGCTCAGATATTAGTTGAGTAAAATTATAAGCTTGAAAACAAGAGTCAATTGGGTTCCCAATATTAAACAAATTTACGTTGAAATCACCCGTGCAGATGACATGATCCACAATAGGGCAAACAGTTGATAAAATCTCATCAAAATCATTTAAAAAATTATTTATATAAGTATTTGGCGGTCTATAAAATGTACCATTAGCTATTGTTAACGAGGGCATAATTATTTTAACAAATAAATACTCAAGTTCTGCACTTACCAAAAAGTCAAAGATTAACTCTTGATAATTATAAGAAAGTTTGATATACGCACCAACTCCACCTCCTCTAGAACCTCTATCTTTACGTAAAAAACGATATCCCGGTATTGCAATAACATCAGATACAACATCACCAGAAAGCCATGTCTCAGTAACCATTACTATATCAAATTGTTTTTCTCTTACAAGTATAGAAAATTCATTAAAACCTGTAAAAAGTGATCTTATATTAACATGAGCAATTTTCATAATAGACAATTAAAAAGAAACTAAACAACAAAAATAAGATAGCACGCAAGCAACCATATTAATAATAATAGAAAAAAAAACATTACTAGCTAAATATAAAAATATATGTATGAAACTATCCGCAGTTAGGAGAATATATTCAATTAAAAATAATTACCAAATGAAAGTCTAATAAAAAACTATTATTCAGTTAATTCTAGTCAAAACCCAAGTTAAACAAAATATAATTTATCCTACAAATTTTAAGAAAAAAAAAATTATATTAAATATAAAAGAAAAATACGTATTTGCGTGTTGTTTAAAAATGTATAATATTGAAATATATAATTTGAAAACTAAATCAATAACTAATAATTTTGATAAATAGAAAAAACGTAGGTAAACAATTATTATTATTATTATTATTATTAGCCGTTACTCGAGTCCGAGTATAGAAATGTTACAGTCGATAAATTGCGTACAATAAAAAACAAGTAAAAGGTATAGTCTATTGTAATTCCCATTCATCTACGGTGCACACGACTATGGCTATAGAGGCCAATTCGGGAGAGCACATGTCGACCGCAATCAGGACAAACATAGACCTGGTTAGGTCTTGGATTCGGCCTTCTTGCAGCAACATTTCCTTGATAGCTGGCCACAACCCCTCGCCATTCGGTTCTGTCCGCTGCAAGTTGTTCCCATTGCTCGTCTGCAATACCGCAGGATTTTAAACTTTCATGGAGAGCGTCTTTGAACCTCTTTCGTTGACCGCCACGCTTTCTTCTACCGCTTAGCAATTCACCATAAAGTGTACATTTAGGAAGGCGGTTATCATGCATACGATGAACGTGACCTGCCCATCTTAGGCGTGCTCTTGAAATAAGCACCTCAATTGGAAGGCTGTTTGCTCTCCTGAGTACTTCCACGTTTGATATGTGATGGAACCAACGGATTTTCATCATACTTCTGAGGTGTCTTTGCTGAAAACGTTCTAATTCTTTCACATGACGACGGTAAGTGACCCAGCTTTCACATCCATATAGCAGTGTTGGAATGACAACTGCTCTGTAGACAGCCATTTTCGTTGACAAAGCAAGGTCGTGGTTGTCAAATACTCTCTCTCTAAGTCCCCAGAGTGCTCTAGATGCAGCGTTAATTCTATTGCGAATCTCGTTGTCCATGTTTGCTTTGTCATTAACAACGTTGCCTAAGTAATTGAACTGATCCACCACTTCAAGAGAATTTCCGTTAAGTGTAATGTCTATTTGGTTCACTTGATGAGGAGTTGACATAATCTTAGTCTTTCCAATGTTGATTTTAAGTCCCAAAGAATCATAGCTTTGGGCATACACATCTAAAAGTTCTTGAAGCTCTTCCGGCGTAGAGGCTAGAAGTGCACAGTCATCCGCATACTGGAGATCACAAATGAATCGTGTGCGTGTCTTCGTGAAAGCTCTAAGGCGCCCTATGTTAAAGAGACCGCCATCAAAACGGTATCTGAGACCTATTCCTCTGACTGTCAGTTTGTTGTCAACAATAATTGTTAGAGCAGTGGTAAACAAATTAAAGAGTAGGGGTGCCAGGACACATCCCTGCCTAACTCCAGTGAGAGTTTGGAAAGGTTCGGTTGCCTCATTATTATACATAACCTGGGCGTTGTTGTTTGTATGTAGACTGCGACATACTTCCACAAATTTTCTAGGGATACCTAAGCGGAACATAATTTTCCAGAGCACTTCCCTGTCCACCGAGTCAAACGCCTTGGTTAAATCAATGAAGGCCATGTGAATTTCTCCTTGATGTTCGAGTGCTTTTTCTTGAAGCTGTTTAAGTGTGAAGATTAAATCCGATGTGCCTCGGTTTGGTCTAAAGCCACTCTGTGTTTCAGGAAGTAACTTTTCCATAACAGGTGTTAGCCTATTTGCCATCGCTTTAGTGAGTATCTTCCCTCCAACAGCCAGGAGAGCTATACCCCTGTAATTTCCACAGTCCGCAGCGCTCCCTTTGTTTTTGAAGAGGTTGATTAAAAGTGTATCACGAAACTCCTGCGGAGCTTGACCACTTTCCCACACGATATCAAACAGTTTTTTGAGGTAGGGTATGAGCTCTGACGACACAGCTTTAAAGATCTCAGCTGGGAGTGAGTCGGCGCCGGGAGATTTGTTATTTTTTAGCTGCCCAATGGCGGTTAAGATCTCTTCCGTTGTTAGTGGTTTATCTAAGTCTTCGAAGGTGTCATATTGAGGGATAAGATTTATAATATCGTGATCGGCTTGACTTTGCTGGTTAAGAATGCTAGAGTAGTGTTCTTTCCATCGGGCTCTTATTTCCTGGTCTTCTTTGAGGAGATTTCCATTTAAATCTTTAATAGGGCACATATTTTTCCTACTGGGGCCGTACACTGCTTTTACTCCTTGAAAGAAATTCCTGTAGTCGTGTGAATCGGCGTACCTTTGAATTTCTCTGGCCTTGCTTGCCCACCACTCGTTCTTTATTCTTCTGATTTCGCGCTGCGTTTCATACTTAGATTGGGTAAAAGCTTCTGCTTTTGATGAGTCGTTGGGGTGGTTGATAGCGTTTTGGAAGGCAGTATGTTTGCGGTCAAGAAGTTCTTGTATAAAAGCTTCATTATCATTGAACCAGTCCTCCTGTTTTTTACTTGCTGCAGTGCCAAGAATTTCCTCACTCGCACTTTTTAAACTGTCTTTAATTTGTGTCCAGGTAGCAGCGACAGAATTGGTTTCTTCTAGTGCACTCAAATTCTCTTTAGCTGTTCGACGGTTTGTTGGTCACGCAATTTACTAATACAGAGACGGAGTCTGCGTTTTACTTGAGTTCTTCGGTGTTTGGGTCTCATAACAATTTTCATTTTAGAGACAACAGGACGATAATCGGTCCAACATTCGCTATCAATGCGCGCCTTTGTAATTTGGACGTCCTTGAGATGCTTCCTACGTACGATAACATAGTCCAGTAGATGCCAGTGACCTGATCTGGGGTGACGCCAGGTGCCTTTAAATTTATCCTTTTGTCGGAAAATGGTGTTTGTTATAACTAGATCATGTTCGGCGCATTTAGTTAGGAGTAGTTGACCGTTAGCATTCATGTTGCCCAAACCGTTCTTGCCTATGATGCCTGGCCAGGTGTCTGCATCTCTCCCTACTCTAGCGTTAAAATCGCCAAGAATAACGAGTCGTTCCGTTTTAGGTATTCTACAGAGGGTTTCTTCCAGCTGTTGATAGAAGCTTTCCTTGGTTTCGTGACTTGCATCCAGAGTGGGAGCGTAGGCGCTTATTAGATTTACCGCGTTGCCATCTGATAGCTCATAGCGTAGCAGCATTAGACGCTCGGATAGGCCTTGTGGTACTTGTGTTAAGTTGGATACAAGTTGATTCCGAACGGCAAATCCTACTCCATGTTGTCTTCTTGAATTGGTGGGAAGACCTTTCCAATAGAAGGTGTAGTACTTTTCTGTGAGAGAGCCTTCCTCCAAAAATCGAGTTTCGCTGAGAGCTGCAACGTCAACATTGAGTCGGTGAAGTTCTCTATCTATTAGAGCAGTTCTTCTTTCAGGCCGATCGGTGCGAGTGCTGTCGTTCAAAGTACGAACATTCCAAGCGCCGTAGATGAAAGAATTAGTTTTGTTGGATTTAAATTGTCGGTGTTTTTTCGACATTCGATGAGGTGTCCCTGTGGGCACCCTCCCCCGGAGATCCGATCGGGAGGGTATTTTACCTCCGGATGATTTTGTCCCACTTGAACGCTCCATCATTTTTTAAAAGCCTTAATCGACTGAAAACGAAGCTGCATTTGAAGTTTTAGCTGGAGCAGGTATGCAACTGACCAGCTCGGTTGCGGAAGGCGAGTGGTGTGGTCCCATGGCACAGAAGGAGACTGCGACGATGGGGTAACCAAACGATTCCAAAAGCAACCTTTGTGTGCGGTGGGTTATTTTTATCGCACTCTTCGTGAGAAGGTGGATGTGCTCACGGCAAAAGGTAAGGGTTATTCCGCCCTTACTCGGTCGTTAGAGCCTCGTTAGTGAAAACAGGGTGCACCAAGTTCAAATTGAACTCATCGCGAAGGTGAGGTTAACAATTGAGTAGGAGAGGCTATAACTTGCGCTTCACTACCCCATTACACCCCAAGGTAAACAATAACAAGCACATGTCAGTCGTCAGCTGTTTGTTTATCATCACCAGCGCCAATCGAGTCTAAATGAGCCAACACCTCAATCCTGCGTTTTCTACCATTTGAAAATATAAATACAATACCTTTATAAGTCCAAGCATTTTTTTGACCCACTTTCACTATAGCACCATTAAGTAGATTTAAACGGAGTTTCGTTATATCCTCGCGTACAACGATGCCACTGTTTTTCAGTTTCTTTTTATTGTCATAAACACATTCCTTAGAAATACCATTGTAGAACTCTACGACAACCGACCTTGCTTTATTACCATCTTTTTGCGGACCAGTACGATAACATTGTTTAAGGCAATCTTCTTTAATATTCAAGTTCATTTTACTATTAAAAACATTTAGCACTTTTTTCTTAACATTTTCGTTCTTTTCTTCAATTAGTCCAAAAATTCTTAATGTGTTTTTGCGAGAATTTTGTTCCAATCTGTCCAACTGCAACTGTAGTCCGGTGTTTTCGTTTTTTAATTTGCTTAATTCTTCTCGAACCTCAGATATTTCACTTTCGATCATATCCTCAATTTTTTCACTTATGGCTTCCACAACAGCATTAATTATTTTTTCTAGGAATTTTTGATTGCCTAACAGTGAACTGGTTATATCAGTAAGTTTTTCTTTCATCTCCTTTTTCTCCTGTGCCTTGGACATTTTATGGTATTGCCTAATCGCGGTCCAAAATAATTACGGCTTCAACAATGATTATTTTATTTCACTCGACTGACTTCTACACTTAGAAATTTTAAAAGTATAACAGCCGACTAGAGACACGTCTACTCGCTAACAACCATGACAGCTCTCTCTCTTCATATGCGTAATTTTTATTATAGCAGGTCTGCGAATTATAGTAAATAATAAAGAAAAATAATACATTTATTCATATGTATACAATCAATTAAGTTTATTACAAAATTGTTATTTTATTACATATTTATTGGCAAATAAAAGGCAGTCGAGTAAATAACCATATCGACATACATTCTTCATTCATACTATGACAAGAAGTGTCTATGAAGACTGCAAAATCATTTAATTTGACCACACAATTGTTGCATATTTGTTTCGGCTTATAATCCCCTTTATATAATTGGAAAAGGTTTGGTAAGTTGTGAACAGCGATTCGCTATAACTTTTGTACTTACGTTTAAGTTAAGGCATTGTTTAATTTTGTTTTCCAGTGGGCTTGGTACTTCGATTTCTGTTTGTTGTTTTAAATTACGTTTATCTGAAAACGACTTCTGTTTTTGTGTCGGAGGGTATGCGTAGTTCTTATTATGGCAGGTCTGCGATATAGTAAATCGGCTCAAATTTTGTATTCATGCTGACAAATGTCTATGAAGTCCGCAAAATCTTTTAATTTGAACCCACAATTGTTGTATATTTCTTTATAGTTTATAGTTTCATTAAATATCAAAATTGCGTTACGTGTCATATTTCACTTAAATTTTGTAATTATTTTTTTCTACGCCTATTATGTAATATGAGCATATTATGATGTCGATTTTAAATAAGGAATGACCTATATTCCAGTGGCTGATATGTAATATTTATTACATGCTTCTAGAATGTAACAAGCATAGGTGGCGCCATCCAGAAGTACTGCAAATTGTAATACTGTTTGCGTTTCTGTTGAAAGTTGACGTTTCTATTGACAGTTAACCTTCCACCTTTCATCGTTGCAGTGGTAAAACAAATAGACATATAGACAAAAATAAACCTAATTTATAGACTTAGAAAAAGTATAGTCTGTAATTCGTTTGGAATGGCAATGCTTCATTCCAAACTTATTACAGAATATACAATTTTGTTCTTTTAAGAGCTTTTTAAACTTACAGCAATAATATATAGAATATATATTATATATTATATATATATATATATATATATATATATATATATATATATATATGGTGTAGTGGTGAGAGGTAAGTGAATCCTCTCATGTGGTCTAATGCTACTATACACCAGACATCATAGATGTCTCCATGGTGCATAGCGACTTGCCATTTTGCAAGTACCGAGAGCGGCGACCTTCAGCCCTTGGTGGACTTAACCTATATACTGTTATTATACATGATTTGCAGGAAACAACTACTCAGCGGGCAAATACCCCGACCTGCATTGAATTACACCTTACAAATCATGAAAAATTGGTAGCCAATGTCATTTGTCAACTCCCTGACCAGACATAGACCGGTTTCGAACTTATTAGTTCTCCTCAGTATGCCATAGGTCATGGAGCAGACAAATGACAGTGGCCAACCTGCTAGTCTTATACAGACTAATGTAAATGGTGTAGTGGTGAGAGGTAAGTGAATCCTCTCATGTGGTCTAATGCTACTATACACCAGACATCATAGATGTCTCCATGGTGCATAGCGACTTGCCATTTTGCAAGTACCGAGAGCGGCGACCTTCAGCCCTTGGTTGACAAATGACATTGGCTACCAATTTTTCATGATTTGTAAGGTGTAATTCAATGCAGGTCGGGGTATTTGCCCGCTGAGTAGTTGTTTCCTGCAAATCATGTATAATAACAGTATATAGGTTAAGTCCACCAAGGGCTGAAGGTCGCCGCTCTCGGTACTTGCAAAATGGCAAGTCGCTATGCACCATGGAGACATCTATGATGTCTGGTGTATAGTAGCATTAGACCACATGAGAGGATTCACTTACCTCTCACCACTACACCATTTACATTAGTCTGTATAAGACTAGCAGGTTGGCCACTGTCATTTGTCTGCTCCATGACCTATGGCATACTGAGGAGAACTAATAAGTTCGAAACCGGTCTATGTCTGGTCAGGGAGTTGACAAATGACATTGGCTACCAATTTTTCATGATTTGTAAGGTGTAATTCAATGCAGGTCGGGGTATTTGCCCGCTGAGTAGTTGTTTCCTGCAAATCATGTATAATAACACCATATATATATATATATATATATATATATATATATATATATAATTTTTCTGTCGCAAGCTCCTCTATAAAATTCTTATTTTACTATAAGGAACGTAACCAGATTCTCCGGGCTATGTGCCCCGCCGAGCGCTGAATTACAGATTACAAGCCTGGCACGTTAAGTGTAGTAATTGCATATTACCAATAGAACGCTAATGCTTCGATTCCTTTTTCAACAACATTTTTCAAGTTATGTAATTTTCAACTTTAAATTTTATTTTATTTAGATAATTTTGTTTTTATTGTAGGAACTGTAAAATTTATTCACATAATTTTCATTAAAGCAATAAATTTTGTTAAGGACCGATGTGTTAATTTTTTTACATAACAAGTATATCTAGTTAGAATGTAACATTATTTAACAACTAACTTAGCTATCTTATTATTTTACTTTACGCACTACTGCGGAAAGTGAAATACTTTACGCACGCGTGAGAAAAGTATAATTTTTGTATTTCAATTTATTCATATATTTTTGATAACATTGCGGTAATAGAAAATATTGTGTATGCAACTCGTCTGTAAAGGGACTTTTTTCACTCATCACTTTACACACGTTGCATAAATAACTATTACATATTTTTCTTTTAATGCCGGACGTCAGCTTTTTAAAATATTGCACTAAAATAATTGTTACTTGTTGGATAAGTATTGCGCGCAAATCACAATCAAAATTTCACAGAATCACTTTTTTATTATATCTGAATTATAATCTATGTTTTTGAAACTTAAAAGCGTGCAAAATCGGACCTTTAAAGCACTAGATCTTTTAATGTTGCCTTTTAATGTTGCCTTGCTAATAACCAATTTAACCGTCTATATGTTACCGATTAAAAATGAAATTAAAAGATTACCTTCTAAAATTAATTTACATTAATTAATTTTTCTAATATTGGGTTTGCAATGCAGGTATAATAAAAAATAGTGTACATACGGTCGTAAGCAAAAAAAATAGGACAAGCCTTATAACGGTATTTTGCTAAAATCTAGTTATGTACATCTAACTTTAATTTTTGTGACATTATCAGTTAGTTGTCATAATTTATTGCAAGTGTGCAAAAAACTAATATGCTTCATATAAGCGATGTACTTAAATCTGGAGTTATTGCTAAAGCAGAAGATGGATGGTCAATGAGACAAATTGTACTGCGTAATAATATTGACAAAAATTCGGTCTGTAACATTTTATGAAAGTGGAGAATTACGAATTACGAGCGGTACGATTAGTAGAAATCCTGGATCAAAGCGACGAAGGATATCAACTCAACAACAAGATTTGCAACTTGTAAATACTTTAGTCGAAAATCCATTTTACTCAGTTATTCAAGCTGCCGAAGAAACGAATTTTCCTGGATCGAGTAGTACTGGTCCCCGGCGAGTAAGAGACTCGGAGCTACGCTGTCATGCAGCAAAACTGAACATAAAGAAGATCGAGTAGGATTTGTGCTTGAATTTTTAGCGCATGATGTAAATTTTTAGAACAATGTAATCTTTACAGACGAAAAAACTTTCCAGTCAACGCACAGGGGTCGTATCCGTGTTTACCGCCCTCCGAATACTGGGTTCGATGAGAAATATATAACTAGCAATGATAAAAGTGGTAGATTTTCCATCAATATGTGGGCTTGGATATCGGCACATAGTTCTGGTGTTTTGTGGCATATTGAGGAACGATTTAATAGTAAAACGTATATTAGGATTTTAGACAATATTATGCTCCCTTCTGTGTCACAATTATTTCCTAATAATGAGTTCATATTTCAACAAGGCAAATTTTTCCGTTCATACCGCTCATACCGTAACTAACTGGTTTCAAGATAACAACATCAATGTTCTTAACTGGCCCAGTCATAGTCCAGATCTTAACCCTGTGAAAGAAGTATGGGAACTACTCGTAAAAAGTATCCAAAAACAAAATGTGAGCACGGAATGCCAAAGAATTACTGGAAATAGTAAATAATGCATGGGAAAATATTATTACTAATGATTTTTGTATAAGATTATTTAATTCTATGCCAAACAGACTCATAGAAATGGTGCAATAACGAAATATTAATAGTTAGTTTCTTGTTAAGTAGGATATCCTTTGTCCTTTGATCCAGGATTTCTACTAATCGTACCGTTTATTCTCCACTTTCTTAAAATGTGACACACCAAATTTTTGTTAATGTTATAACGCAGTGCAATTTGCCTCATTAACCATCCATCATTAACTATAGCAATAACTACAGCATTAAAATAAAAAGTAAATTAAAAGTGATATCTGTTTTATTTCGGCTACTCATTACATATTCAAATAGAGACAGATTTATATTAGAAAAAAAAAATTGTCTTATTTTTTTCTGCTCACGACAGTACATACATACAACAAAACAAAGAATGTTATAAAAATGGTGATATTAAATATACTCCAGGCGTTTTAACTGTAAAATTGACCTCTGTGCTAAATTCGTGCTCTACGAACATTATTTTTTTATTGTGTTTATTTGGACGTCCTGAATAACATTTGGTAGGCACGCCACGATACATCTAGAGGAATTCGTGAAAATCGCTTCGGAAGGTCGCGGAAATCGCGGATTCACGATTAACTAAGTTTTTATGGCCCAAACGGGAAGAGCATCTTTTATAAAAGTTGTACATCTGTAAATTATCTACCTTAAAGGTCCTATACATTTTTTTCGTACGCCTAAACGTTTTGGAGATATGACACGAACTAAGCGAAAAATGCATTTAGTTCCGCCAAACCTCTTTTGCACCACATATTTCGCAATTATCTTGCTTTCTGTGTCTCAGAATGAATATTAAATACTGCTGTTATAGAGCTCGGTGATCTTTATTCTCCACTAGAATATTCTGTACATTTTATTTACATTTATTTATAGTGAATAAGGCAGAAAATGCATTCATTTCCACACCACCTTAGAGGTAAAATGCTCGGCACGCTTTTTTTTTACACGGTTTCTCCAGGAGCCCTAATCCATGCCGGATCTTAAATTAGTCAATATTTGCAACTTCTTCGGTATCTGAAACGTTATTGTCCAATGACAAATCGTTGTCATTACTTTCATTCTGATAAGATTCTACGTCGTCCATTTCCTCATTCATAGCAATTATAGGTGCGGCATTCAAGCAGGAGTGACCGTGAAAATGTCCACAAGCTGTTGAACAATTCAGTCCTACTTTCCTACGGCTACATTTTCCTGCACAACCCTTCGTACAGTTGCAAAAAATTTAATTTAACAATATGTCTGGTCCTGGTGATAACCATTTTGTCTCTTTGTCTCAACAATTCTGTGCTGTCCAATATAACAAAAATATTTTAAAAATATAAAAAAAAGTCTAAATGCATTTTTAACTTATTTCGCGTCATATCTCCAAACGTTTAGGCATACGAAAAAATGTATAGGACCTTTAAGGTAGAGAATTTACAGATGTACAATTTTCATAATAGGTGTTGTTCCCGTTTTGAGCCATAAAAACTGAGTTAATCGCGAATCCGCGAGTTCCACGATTTCCGCGACCTTCCGAAGCGATTTCCATGAATTCCTCCAAGTGTATCGTGGCATAACTACCAAGTGTTATTCAGAACGTCCAAATAAACACAATAAAAAAAAATTCAACGATCACGAATTTGGCAGCAAAAGTCTAAAACGCCTGGATTAATATTAAAATATCAGATAAAAATGTTAGAATAGCAAAAAACATGGCAGTGCTTTAAGATTAAGATTTAAACAGAAATCTACACTAATGCTTCCTAAAGCAAAATATTTATAACTTCAGAAAAATATACTATAGTTTTTTTAAATTGAAATTTAAAAATTCTTCAATACTGTAGAATGCATCAGATAACAAGAAGTTTTTCATTTTAATTTTAAATTTGATAATAGGGAGATTCCTGATTTGTAATGGTAACTTATTGTAAAATTTAAGTCCATAAAAGTTTGTGCCCTTTTTACTCGAACTCAATCTAATTCAATTCAAATCAAAATAAATTTATTCAAAATAATGGTACATTGTATAAGCTGCCTCACCAGCACCCATCCCGGGACCGACCCTGCGACCACCGCGTTGACGCGGTGGCGAATCGCAGAGCCGGGCCGAGACGGGACTGGTTTGGCGAAAGCAAAAATTGTATAAAACATAAAACACTAAAACCTTTTTAAAAAATAAAATAAAATCAGGTGGTATAATAACAAATGCTTGAAAAAGAAAGCTTAAAATAGAACTGTATAAAACTAAAAACACTTAACGAAAACACTTGCGAAGAACTACACTGTTTAATTTTTGCACTGACGCCGACACCATAACTTGTACGAAGTGCCGTCCGCGACGAACTTAATCTAAGGGCATCTCATTCCTCCGCACTGCGTGTGTTATACTGCCTTCCTTAGTTAAATCATCCTAACTGACAAATTGTTAAAACTGAGATAGAATATTTGATATGATCTTTTATGTTAGTAGCTGCAGTTATTTTACACATAGGACAATGTATTTAGGTGAAATTAATGGATATCAGGAGTAGTTAGGAAGTTCTAACTTAGTAAAATAGATATAAATAATACTGACCTACTAATATAGATAGGAACCCAGAAAATGAAAAAAATGTAGATAGGACGATTTAACTAATGAGGGCAGTATGAATGTGGAGAGAGTTTTGTGTACACAATAAGGGTAAAGTGAATAACTATAGTTCAACAAATTTTTGTTTTACATTATCTTGATACCCCAAATTAGTAATTATACGGAGTACTTTTCTATGTAATCCAAATATTCTCTCTATATGAGATGAATGGCTCCGGCATATGAGACCATAAGAAACAGGGCATGATAGGCTGTTAACAGAATATTTTTAGGAACTAAATTTACTAATGACCTAATAACAAAAATTTTTCTCGATAATTTAGATGCTTCTTTATCAATACGACAAGCAAAGTTAAGTTTAGGATCCATATATATGCCTAAAAATTTGACCATTTCTCGGTTAACAAAGTTGTAAAGAGGTCTAGAATGAAGAACATCCTTAAAGTTTTATTTTCATTGAGACAAAATTTATTGGCTGTAAACAGTTTTGCGCCTTCGACTTGTGTATCGTCCATCTGTTTCTTGACAACATCAAGATTATTATTAGAGGTTAATAAAGTTGTGTCGTCCGCAAATAACAAGACATCGTCCCCTGGTATCCCACCTTTGATGTCGTTAATATAAATTAAAAACAATGCCGGATCGAGGACCGATCCTTGCGGTACGCCACTGCATACTGCAGCAATTTTCGAGGAGAGGCCATTATAATAAATACCTATATTGTTTTCGATTATCAAGATACGACGATATCAGACGTATACTCACATTTCCAAAGTTACAGTTTTAATTTGTCCAAGAGCATGCCACGCGATACACACATGAACGCTTTTTGTAAATCACAAAAAGTAACGCCCACAAATCCTTCTTCTTGTCGTTGAAATACCAGTACGAGAACCAAATTGATTGGGGTAAAAGATGTTATTAGATTCAAAATGTTGACATATTTGATATTTTAAGACCTATTCAAAAATTTTAGAAATTACCGGCACAAGCGATATGGGGCGAAAATTATTTAACAAGATTGAACCTCCCTTATGTACAGGTACAATACGGGATATTTTTAAAGCCTCGGGATATACTCTATTAATTAGTTTAGTAAGAGGGCTTAAAATTATATTTTTTATACGTTTTATCATAGTAACTGATATGTTGTAATGATCTAGGTTTTTCTTGTTATTTAAGTTACGTCTTACGTCTCTTAGATTGTTGAAATTAATTTCCGTAAACTGAAACTGATAATAGTACACGGAAATTAGGCAAATTTATGTGGAATAGAAGAAAAAAATTATAATAAGCTGAAATGTCTATAATAGTTAGCTTATGTGTGTAAGAATACATATCAAAAAAGTTCCCACCTCTAAGGGGTAAGCTTCATCCCTATCTCACCTCCTTTAGGGATACCGCACTGGTTGTTTGCAATATCTTTTAAACGCTTTATCTTAGGGAAAAACATAAGTATAGAAAAAGGTTTATCAAAAAATTCTCTACAAAAAAGGTTCTGTGTTATGTATTGATATTTCTATTACTTTTTACGTTATTAAATCTAAAGATTTAGAGTTGTCAAATGTCCTTAAGAACTCAAGAAAAACAGTTCTTTTGCTCATGCGTTTAATGGTAGTGACACAACGTCTATTTTTTTTTTTTGGAAAAGGCAAACTCCAAACTATAAATTTATTAAACTCGAAAACAAATTTACAAGAAGTTGTTAAAACCTTTAACGAACCAAATGCTACAAAACAGGATATTACTGAGGCTGAGGAAATATTTGCTCTTGCACTATATAAAGCACAAAAAAATGAAACGTCAATAAATCATAAGAGGTATGTTCTGTTTAACACCTCGGTTGGCAATTCTAGTCAAACGGTTACTTTGGCAAGGCTACCCCGACGTTCGCAGCTTTGCAACAACATTCGTTACTGATTTACCACCAAATTCAGGTTTGGCATGGACATGTTTTAGTGCCAGAAGAATGGGGATGGAAGAAATCAGCTGATATTTTAATACCTGTTTTGACTACTGAAGCAGCAGTTCCCTTATCAATTTTACAGCTAATTTCGTGTGCTTGCAAAAAGGGCTGCGGAAAACGATGCGGATGTTTAAATGTTGGTTTAAAATGTTTGGCTATATGTATGAACTGTTACGGACAAGCATGCTTTAATGCGGAACGGACCGACGAAATTGAATTTGAGCAAGAATAAAGCCTTTAATGGATTAGGCCTAGGGAAACCACATAAAAAAACGCACCGGCAAATTCTACCTCGAGTTTAGTTTAGAAATTGCTAATGACTATTTTTGGTTCTATTTTTAATTAAATTTTATATAATTTATAAAAAGTTGTTGAAACCGAATGCTACAAAACAGAATATTACAATTCTGGATAAATATTGTGTTTTCATCCAAAATCGTTTTTGTTACCTACCCCTAAGTTTGCCGTCTATTAACGTAAACACCCTTAATAATCTGCAAACGACCTATAGGACATGTTTTATAAAAAATTTAATTCTGAATATTTTTGAATACCTCTATTTTTGTCGTAGAACATTATATTTCCAAAATATTATTGAAAAACCAGCACGGTGTCATTAAGGGTGAAAAAGGGATGAAAAAAGGCTGAAACTCACTGGTTAGGGATGGGAACTTTTTGATCCTGTATTCCTACTCCCTATCAACTGTCGATTCAGAAAATATCAGCTTATTATAATTTTTTTCTTCTATTTTTGCTAATTTCCGTGTCGGTACCATAATTTAATTAGGTCAAAAAAATTTGTGATGTTTGTACGAGTGTTAGGTATATTACTAGTTATGAAATGAGGAGCATTACTAAAGTGATTATTCAATTCGTTAACTTCTACATTTGCCACCGTATGGCTTTGTTTAGTTTTTCTATGGGAATTTATTATATCCCAATAACTCCTTTAGGCCTTTAGGACCCTCCTCACTACGCTCGTCGTCCCTAAACCCGTGTGCGTGCTTTAAAGGCTTACTTATACACTTATATTCTCAGTTATCATGATAACGAATTATGATAGATAATGGAAATATACAGGGTGATAAATATCCTTGGCTCTAGTTCTATATCTGGAAAAAGGTTTGAAACAACCAAGCCGATGACATGGAAATAAACTTCAGAACGTAACCAATTGGCAATTTTTATCATAAATATGCGACGTCCGGCGAGGCGAGGATTGAGGCATTTTCCAAGAATTCCAAAAATATAATAATATACAGGGTTTTCCATTTAAAAATCAAAACCGGAAGGGGGAAAAATGACAGCTATGTTACAAGGAATCTTCTTGGTCATATAATACATCTGACAAGTTTCAATCTGATATTCTAAAAATAAGGAAAAAAGGGGACACCCGGTATATCTAATCCATAACATTAAAACAAAACAGTACATTTCAAGGACTTGAGAGGAATGCAATATTTAAATTTTGCCAGGAAATACCGGGAATGCAATCAAGTTTTGTCAGTAATATTATATTAGTGGTGTAACGGCGATCACCATCGTTACTACTAATTATCTGTTCTTTGTCGAAGGCAATCGCTAACAGTGAATAGAGAAAAGTGAACCAGTGATTGAATTAAGTACTTTTTTCGTTACAACGATACCGTCATCATTTATTCATTTTCTTGATAGCTATATACTCCTAGAGTCTCTATAAGCTAGAGTCTGGCCACTCGAGTGGGAGACACTGATTGGTCTGTATGAAAAGTGGATGCATAATGGCGGCGCCAATAGGAGTTGCTTTTGTTTTGACGGAGCATAGTGTGTTAAAATTAACATAACAGTTTGTTACGTTACGACTGATTTGGTCACGAAACAATGAATGGTAACGTTATTATTACTTACATGTATTTTTCTACTTTGTCAAAACAAATATTGCAAACTGCTTTTGACACTTGCGATACGTTGTAAACATGCACACGGATGCACACACAAACCATAGCTGTCATTATGTATCCGTTTGGGTGGAGTGGTTGTTGTACACAATGGTGGTCAGGCCGTGTATCACATACGCCGCGCCGGTGTGGTGCAGCATTTCGGCCACGACAATGAGGAAACTAAAAGTGCTCGAACACAAATTTATGCGCCTCATCTCTAATAAGGTTTTCCCACTAATTTTATTTTAACAATTTGTGTCGTGAAAATGATATAATAAAACATTTTTATTAATTTGCAACAATTTACTTTTCTAATAAGAGTTATTTCTAAGAAAACATCGTTAAAACAACTTGCTGATAATTTCACTGCTTTTTAAAACGGGCATTTTTACGCGCCAGAATTACGTATCTACCCGGAAAACCAATGAGATTATGGATATAATTAGTTTGTAATAGATTCTAACTGTGTGTTAAAGAAAGCTTTCCTCTAAAACTTCCCAGAATTTCAATTTGTAATGCTTGTACTGTGATTGGTCTAAAGCAGTAGACGTGTAAATATTGGCCAATCAGAATCCAGATAAATGCCGCACAAGTTATTCGTGAAAGCGTCGGACGTTAATATTTTGTGCTGTACTTTAGGTTTAACCTTCACCGACATTACACATCAGATGACTAACCTAAAACGTTAAATTTATATTTTTATGTTTGTATTGTTTAGAGTGAAAATATTATTTTATCAGTTTCTGGATTATGTTTTATTAATTCTACAATCAAAATGGAATCAAGTGGAAGAGGGATATGTTAAAGGTGCCGCCGATAATTTACCTAAAGTAGAAAAGTGCTGAGTGCTGTCAATAAATAGAGGCTATGTTATGTTAACAGAGACCAAGATTAATAAATCTTGAACAGAGACAACCTCTGTGATGTTAATTCTGTGATTGGATTTCAGAGTGTTGACGTCACAACGCGCGAATTTATGGCTGTTTAAAATGAACCCAATATTTCTCAAACTATTAGTAAAATTAATAAGTTTTTTTTGTTACTATTAGTAAAATTAATGATATAATAAATATGCCATAAATCATTTTTTTACATGAGTTAAGTATTTCAGCAATAATTTTTTTTTCTGGGAAAACCCTATTCTGGAAGATACACCTTCCTCAGAGACCTACAAATTAGACAACATAATGCCCCATTTCGGATAAAACACACCCTACCATACCAGACGTTACCGATCATCCGGCAACCTCTGTAGCCAAACTTCACCAACTATAACCTCCGCTTACTCTATCCACCTTTGCTGATATTTCATACCTGTTATATCTTTAAACCTTTCCTGTCTCTTCCTTTTTGTTTGTAATCTTTTTGTCGCGTTTGTTTCTTGTTTTATTTTTGTACATTTTTGTCCCTAAATTCATTTTCATTCAAATTTTTCAAAAATCAAAATTTTTCGAAATCAAAATTTTTAAAACCACAGTTTAGGCTAGCCTATGCGCAGCCCGGCGTTTTCATACCTCGCGGAAAGCTCCTCGTTTATGCTGAGGTATCTGCGTCAGTACCAAAATTTTAAAAAAGTGTTTAGTGCAAAAGTTTCTTAACAGTGTGTAGTTTGTAAGTTTAGTTAAGTCTATTTTTTAGGTATGTCCCATTTTATGACCTAATTTTATCCATCTGCGATGGAAGGTGTTTAGGTTAAGCTGTTTTTTAATTGCCTTTTAGCTGAACCAGGCTCATTCCGCCCGACATTGCAATCCGCCATCACGAGCAACGTGTTGGTTGCACGGTCGGTCCCGGGGTGGGTTCTGGGGAGGCAGATGTAAATTTTAATTTTTAATAAAGTTGTATTGATTGATTGGGTGGAGTGGGGGTCGAGTAGCCAGACTCTACTTTATATAGACTCTAGTATGCTCTGCTACGCTTCTCCATCTGGTAGCCGGTAGCGTAAAGCATTGTGTTAATTTTAAGAACATAATGAAGTCCATCCACGGTGGCTGTGGCTCAGGTTTAAAACGGCGATACCCCAAGAGCACAAGCGATCTAAAGCGTAATATAATCACTGCTATGAAGAACAGTGATTATAATGAACGGTCGCTATAGTTCTCATAGTAATGAGAAAAGGGCCGGTTGCCTCAGACCCCACCATATCACATAGTATTGACCTGTTGGCACCAACGAATATTCTACAACTTCAAACGATCTACCGGACTACCAGTAGATAGCAATTTTTACTCAAGCAATCAAGCAACAGCAGTAATTACTAGTTATATAAGTAGAAGACGTCACCATTAATGAGCCCTTCTTGAGGTCATTGATTTGAAAAATTATAAACCTCGTTAGCTACCGACCATCGGAGCTTTTTTATTTGTGGTTATTGTGTAAATTCTAGCCCAACTTGTCTTATATATTTGAGATCTACGACTGACATACACAGGGTGATTCAGAAATTATCCGCAAAAATTTAAGGGGACACGCACCCTTAAACCTGAAGTCGATACCACAAAAAATATATAATAAAAGTCTTACAGAACGGCCGCAAAAAATTATTAAAATTATGGTATTATAAACAGTATTTACTTGGACGATGACTGCAATCAACACTGTGGCGCATATTGCACGATGCCCAATTGTATCCCTCTCACTTTCTATATGATTTTATTAAAGTATAGTCGACCAAATAAATACCAGTGGCGCACAAGTACATATTTTTAAATGATTTTGAAAGTTTTTTTTTCATTTTTGCTTCACGCTATCGTATTTGTATAGATCCGTTGTACATCCCCTTACATTTTTACGGATAACTTCTGAATCACCCCGTATACAGCAACTTGTAAGGGGATAATTTAGATGTCTTGCGAAACAGAAAGATATTTGCTATAAAAAAGTAATAAAGCATAAATTACTTACTTTACTGTTACCAATTATTTCCATTTTCAATTGGGACGTTTGACACTGAAAAGCAAAATTCAAAACCGATAAATATCCCTGCTTTTCAAACACCCACCCTTCTTATGACGTCATTAGACCGAAATCTAAAGTATGGTAAGACCAAGGGCAGAACCAAAATAGTTACCGGTAACTCGCTTGAAATGGATTTAGATTCTGAGTCTGTGGATTCTGCAATCTGCATTCTGCATTTCTGCGCAGCAAGCGCTGTCGACTGTCGGTAGACCGGTAGTTAGCGTAGTTGGAGTTAGTTAAACCCAAACCGTTAAACGTTGCGATTTGTATACAACTAACTTTGTTAGTGGCGTGGTTTTTTTTTGCTGTAAATATAATATCAAACCGATTAGAATTGCTTCGATACAATGGTTAAATTAACTGCGGAATTAATACAAAATTCTATGCAATATATAAATCCTGTAAAAGACAGGGAGCTAGACCTAAGAGGTGAGTGTACAAATAGAAAGTGTGGTTGGAATTTGGAAATATTTTTTTTATAGGCTATAGAATACCAGAAATTGAGAATTTAGGTGCTACTGGCGATCAATTTGACACTATAGACTTTTCAGATAACGATGTACGTAAACTAGATGGTTTTCCGTACCTGAAACGATTGAAATGTTTATTGTTGAATAACAACCGTATTGTGTAAGTATGCTACTTATTTTAATGTTATATAGGCAGATATTTGGAATTTATTGTATAATTTGTATTTGTTCCTTAGACGTATTGGAGAACATCTAGAAGAATATATCCCAAATTTAGAGAGCCTCATTCTTACTGGCAACCAGATTGACGAGCTAGGAGATATTGATCCTTTGGTTAGCCTCGAAAAACTTACTACTTTAAGTTTAATGCACAACCCTATTACAGCAAAACAACATTATAGATTATATGTGATATATAAAATTCCACAACTGAAACTGCTTGATTTCAGAAAAATAAAAATGAAAGAGCGAGAAGAAGCTAAAACATTATTTAAAAGCAAAAAGGGCAAAGAAATGCAAAAGGAAATCACCAAAAGGTCGAAGACCTTTGTACCTGGTGGAAATATCAATATGGTTAAGAGTAAAGGTATGAGTTATTTTTCCATGACCTAAGCAAATATTTTCTTATACGTTAATATAAAATTGTAACATTCCCAAACCAAACAATAGAAAAACGATGAAATGGAGCATTAATAATATGCCATTGTGAGTTCCATTAATTGAATATTTGAGGGGTTATTCAACCACGAGCAGGCCTGGTGAGAGCGAAGGGACGTTCCTAGGGGCCCGCAAAGCCAGTATCGAAACATTTTTACTAGATTCGCTTTCTTGGAGGGCCCTCCACTAATTATTTTTTTATGGTCTCGGCTTGCTCTCAACGGCCTTGAGCACCAGTGTAATCACTGGCCTCCAGAGGTAGAGTGAATACTGCCATGTTGAAAAAAATATAAGGCCCTTTCTTAAAAATATCTCGCTTTTTATGTTAGTTACAAAAAAGAAATCAGTTTGTAGAGCTTGAAATTGTCTACAATTTTTGTCATGCTTATTCTCTTTTTTCTAGGATTAATATTTTTATATTTGTAGCTCTGGAAAAGTAAAAATTAAGCCCAATTAAACTATATATGCTATGTTTGCTGTATTAACTCTATTTTTAGGTTTTTGGGGACATAATTGAACCTTATTGTTCAATATTGTAGTTAGTGTAAAAATGAACTCGTTTGGATTGGGTTTGAAGTGGTTTCCACAAAAAAATATCTAAACAATACACTCGAATAGTCTTCTCGACGCAGTTTTCACTAACCTTGTTGGCACCGTCTGGAGATGATTAGGATATTGATTAAAATTAGAAAGTTTTTAATCGTCTTCAAATGATGCCAATGTGGTTGGCAAGACCCATGTCGAGAAGAGTATTCGAGCATAATTAATTATTTTTAGAAACTAGGTACTCCAGAGGCAAATAATAGTACATTATACACTAAGGGAGAGAAACGTCTTATTTTTCCTGAGGTGTAATTTGAGGCCCAAGGGCAACAAATACATAGAGGGAAAAATGGCGGTCTCTCTCGAGGTGTATATACTATTTTTTCCACGATCGGGAGTAGAAACATTTATTTCATAAATAAAGAATTATAATAAATTGGAGCGAAATTACAATATTTAGAAGCCTTTGGGACATTTCCATTCAACGTATCATGGCAACAGATATTTGTAACATCATAACATCATGGCAACAGATATAAAAACTCCCCTAGGGAAATTATTGTCTTATTTCGTCCCTAGGGAATAAATGCTTTACTTCTGTCACAATTTAGATGCCATAGAAATCGATTTCTACTCCCGGTCGTGGAAAAAAAATAATGCTTCATTTTTTTTTTAAACTGTCGGTTTAACATTTAATATTAAGAAACTCTTGTCAGTACATATTTTTATTCATTAGAATATAGTGTAGGTACAACTAACTATATTTTCTGGTGGCATATTTTTAGGTTTAAGTGACGAAGAAGTGAGGAAGATTAGAGAGGCAATTACCAGAGCTAATTCTTTAGAAGAAGTGGAAAGGTTGCAGAAAATTTTACAGTCCGGTCAGATACCAGGAAATGAACATAATGGAAGTATGTATTTACCCTTTGCTTAATATTTATTTACCAACTACATTTATTTTTGAAAATTAACGACGAACATTAAAATTGCCAACCTATATAAAAATAAATTTATCTTTTGATCTGGCATGCAAGTGCATTTTGCTGTAAATAACAGAAAAGAAGAGAAATTAGTTTTATCGTGAGTTATAGAATATTTATAATCAATAGAGGGGGGGAGGTTTGCTTTGTTGCCACTACACTGTGCGTGTCCTTTCACCCAGGATACCAGTATGTTATTCATGCTGGAGGCACCCACAAGTGCTTGGTGACATTCCCATGTTGCTCCTGTGGTAATTTTGTAACTTCTCAGGGCTAGTAATGATTTTCTACAATCTGTGTAGATCCTGATTGTAGATCCCCATAGTTTGTCTACGGACAATCTCTTTTGCGGTTATGGTTATGCCTGTCAGTTCTGTCTGTACTATGCTGTCTCTCCAATACATAGCCTATTTATATTGGATTTGCAGACTTCTGGAGTATATTCCACATCCTGCTCCATCTTTTTTTTATCCGTCTGTGAAGATGTTGATCTCACCTTCACCAGCAGCCTCTTTCTCCACAGGCGATTTATCGCCTCTCCACAGCTTACATTTAGTTGTATGCCAACGGATTTGAGGCGTACCATTATTGTCAAAACCACCTCATAGATATATATCTAGTGGTGGCAGACACAGCATTACCTCCATAGCTCTCGTTGGTGTTGTTCGCATAGCTCCGGTTATATTTAGGCAGGCAACTCTCTTCACTTGGCTTAGCTTGACCTTAGCTGTAGTCTGTTTGCTCTTAGGCCACAAAACCACAGCTCCTTAGGTTATCATTGATCTTATGACAGCAGTGTATATCCACATGACCACTACAGGTTTCATTCCCCAGGTTTTCCCCCACGGTCCTGCAGCACTGCCCATAAGAAATGTTAGCCTTTAGTCTTCTTTAGAACCTAACTTAAAACCAAGACAATCTACTACAATCAATTTGTTTTTGTTTTTAATTAGTTAGGTACAAAATAGATAGAAAATTGTTGGTGCCGAGCAAGAAAGTTTTATTAGCACTCCAAAATTTTTCTTAAGAAAATACAAATTACTAAATATTTTTGAAAAATATATGCACTATAAAAAATACCTAACATTTGAAAATCTTTTTTTTATATTAAAAAAAGATTGGCAAAAAATGTATAAAGACCGTTTTTAAAATACACATAAACACAGTAAAACTTAAAGGTTATTGGAACGAATTAGCAATTTGTTTGCTAATAACATAGTGGTTTTTAGATTTGTTAAAAACTTTACCACTTTGCGGTTACGCCATATTGTCTTGACATAAGGTTATTAGAACTATCAAAGCCGTAATAATTTTCATTATAAGTTATATTTATAGGCTCATGTAGATTGACATCATTTTAAATTGGACAAAAGATTTTACTGTTGGAACCAATTCATTATAACCCTCTTTCATAGTCCATTTGAAATGAAGTAGAGTAATAAAAGCTCATTAAAAATGCAAATATTCAATAAATGTAGTGCAGGTTATAAGTAATTTCTATAAATTGAAGTTAGTTATAAGCAAGTTCTAGTTTCTATTTTTGTTATAGTTTGCTACCTCTACTAAGGCAATTTATATCTGTCCTTGTCTTACATAGTGTAATAAAATCATTAAGGAATTATTTTTAATTACTTATTTTTATGGAAATATGTGATTTGGTTCATTTAAACTACAAAAGAAATATGATGTTGTGTTGTATAAATGTATAATATCAGTTCAGATCTACGACTAAACCAATGTGTTCACGCAGGTGGGCAAAGAAACTCGACATTATGCTGAGAGTACTTTTTTCAATTATTTCAATTTGTATGCATCTGTACTAGGAAGTGCACGACTGGACAGTCGAATTTTTTTCAAACATAATGTATTTTTTTTTCTGCAAATATCTCGATTGTGAATGGTCCTACGAAAAAAAGATGGATATTAAAATTAAAGATGAATAATTCTCTATCGAAATGGTTCACACATTTTTACATAATATTAATAATATTCTTAGAGTTATAGACGTGGGGAATAAAGCACTGTGTATCGACACTTTTCTATATACTTCTACACTTTCTGCTTGCTATTACGTTTAATTGTCACTTTTGAAGTTTAAGTTTTTTTTTTAACATTTATTTAACGTCGGTCTATTTCCGTTACTGAGGCCTATCACCGATGAGCTGCCCCTAACCAGGAATTTTGCCGAACCTCTTCCCTTAAGAAGAGTAGGGATCTTTTACTTGCCTAACATTTAATAGACAAGGGACCGACGGCTTTATATCCCCTCCGATGGTATATCACCTACACAACCCTCGCTTCAGGTTGCATAGCTTCCGCGCCTACACTGATATACAAAGCCGCTGGAAGATATGTGAGACAAGGACACGGTCTTCTTTGAAACGGTCGCCCATCCAAGTACCAACCGCACCTAACGTCAATCAATCAATTTTGAAATTACAAATGTCTTCAACTATCGGTGGTTACTACCATTATGAGCTCATTCCCACACCACCTTGCTGTAGAGCACTTGACGCGTTTTTTTTTTAAGTGATGTCCCCAATAGGCCTAATTCACTTTTTGTTTATTTGATTAACTTACTTCTAACTCTTATTCTCTACTGCCAATACATTACATTAATCTGAATTTTTTCGAAGGTCCAAAATGTTTCCTTGTTTCAATAAAACTGCGAGTGTCGGTTTCAATATCATCTTTGTCAAATGTAACCTCCTGGTATTTATCCAGTTCCAAGAAAACTAATACCATATCTTGGGCTTGATCTAAGTCGTCTACATATGTTTTTATACATTCTCAACTCCCTGACGACTGGCTTTTTAGGGGTATATCAGAAATTAAAAAAATTTTCTTAAAGGTAGTATATTGTTACATGTTTACATGGGAGAATAGCTCAGTGGGCTAAAGCGTGTGGCTAGCAAACTGAGTTGCCTAGCAAAGTGGGTTCGAGACCCGCAAGGTGAAATAATGTTTCATTAACAAAAAATTGCCCCAAGAGTGGTTCGGAGTCCACAATAAACTGTAAGGCCGCGTCTTTCTTTACCTCGATGCTTGAGACCTTCCAAGAGGTTACTTTGGTAACTTGCATGATAGGCGGTTAAAAAACATTTTTAAGAGAACACTGTAGTAAACTTCTCAAAACGTAGGTTCAATAATTGCAACACGAATTTTCACTAACCACTCATTCATTAATCACTTATTTTTATCTACTATAGACTTGCTACTATCTGATCATTCATCTCAGAACTGTACTGAACTGACTGATGTGCTGGTCCCGCATTTTATATATTTGTGGCGTTTATTCTCGATTCATCTAATCTCTAATCCAGAACGTTTCTAGCTTATCCTAGAGACCCTATAAAGTAGAGACTAGCCCCTGAATGCATCATGGCGGTGATGGTTTCAGTGCGTGTGTGTGTGTGTATAGGGACTCTAGTGCTTGCGCATCTAGGTGGTGGTAGCATCAGTGTGTAATGCAAACGTCAAAAGCAGGTCGCAGTATTTGTTTTGACAAAATGGAAAAATATATGGAAGTAATAACATTACCATTAATTGTTTCATGACGAAATCGGTCATAACAGACTGTTATTTTAATTTTAACCTATTACATTGAATCTAATGACACTATGCTCGTCAAAATAAAAGCAACTCCGCCGCCATTATGCATCCGCTTTTCATACGGACCAATCAGTGCCTCCCACTCGAGTGGCCAGTCTCTACTTTATAGGGTCTCTAGCTTATCTGTGATAATACCGCCATCTCTGGCCTGACCGATGAACTGTTACCCTAATTAGGCAGGCCTCCTATCAATTTGCTACCAGGGTTTAAATCTTTCTCCATAAAAGGGCGGCACATAGTATTGTTACGTGTTTACAGTCTTCAGTAAACACTTTGTGGATTCAAATAACTTGCAACAAGAATTTTCACTAACCACTATTTTATTAATCACTAAAATTACATTAGTAAATACTTAAAAATCACACAACTAATAATAACTTAATCTAATATAAATTCACTACTATTAAAACACTATTTACTTTTCTTTTTAAACTTGTCAACTCTTGTCTAACCTAAAAACTCTCTGTCTGTATACTGAACTGAACTGTACTGCATACTTCACTCAACTGAACTATTTCCCCATCTGCTGGATTCACCTCTTTATATACACACTTGAAATGTACCAGAACCCTATTCCATAATATTCTGGGATCCTCCATAGTTTTCTACTATGTACTAGATGATTGTTCGTCAATTGGCTCATAGACGGCGCCACCCTACTAGTCAGGGAGTAACAGAATAACAGGTTTCCCTTCACCTTGAACAGGGACTTAATCACATCTTTCCCCGTTAGAGGGCAGCACATAACAGTATGTTATAGAGTTCCTATCACAGACTAACCCAGACACGCAACTCGATGTATATTACGAGTCCGCAACTGAGATAGACAACACTTTTCTCACTCTAGGTGATATAAAGCGCCTTGCAGATGGCGCCCAAACAGCTCCTACCAGTGAGCCGCGAAATTCAAACACAAAAAGAAAGTGTCATAGCCGGCAGATTAGAACACCATACCCTTATGTACTTTGATGTCTTGAATTCGAATCTGACATCAAATTTGTTCCATCAGGTCACAATTTAATTTTATCCTCAGAAAGTGGAATTTGAGAGATTTTTTGCTATTTCTTAAGGTTTAAAAAACTGTGGGCCAATGTAGCAGATTCGAATTCAGGACATCAAAATACATAAAGGTATGATGGTCTAATCTGCCGGACTTGGCACTTTCTTTTCGTGGGCATCTATGTTATATTAGTTGCTCATGTTCAGTACGAATTATTCAGTAATTATGTCTGTATAAAAGTATATATGAAAGAATGTCACACTATTTAATTGACTGTTTTGGACAGAAAAGAATCATAAATATTCTCTGAAGTGAGCGGCTCATATGTATTATTATTGATACCTTATTATTGAGTGCTTATATAAATTTTCTTAAATGAAAAAGATTAGCAATACACAATTTTATGAATCTGTATTATTATATTGATGAAAAAAATCACAAACAATAGAAGACAATATTGATTAATATTAAGACTATAATTAAGAAAGGTACAATAAAAGTCTGGACATGTATATAACAGAATAGTACTGCTAGTACTGCTTTATCATGATCGACAAACTTAATTACACTTTTTTATGTATTTGGTAGTGCAGTTTCTGCTGTAGCTTCTTATGTAGTGAGCACACTTGGTTAGACTATCTATAGTGTTCTGGATTCGATTACCGGCTCCGACACTAGCAATGTTGGTAGGTAAGGGATATTGTATGATTTTTCAAATGTGCAACCCCCTTCATTTATAAGTACCTACTTGTACAGGCTGTACTGCAGGAAATAAAGTTGGTAGATGCATCATCATGAAGGGTCAAAATTTTTGTGGAAGGTTTAAAACACTCATCTTTAAAATGTTTATTGCACACCGTTTTATCTCTAGACATACATCCCTGGAATTTCATGTCCAGAGATTCTTGCCAACGTCGCGACCTGAAACAAATCAAAGTTTATATATTAATTTCAACATACCAAACCTACATAGAATATTTTTAAAAATTATTTGGTTATTTAGCAGATAAGCTTCTCATCGGGCAGTAAAATACATCAGTGGGATCGTGGGATGAAACGTTACACTTTCCTCTCTTGAGATATAAATATACAGGAGTGTTTCATTAATAACTGTTCATAACTCTGAAGAATCCTTGATCCAAAATAAAAGAATTTAACCAAAAACACTTAGATAAAATGTTCCCCTTACTAAGATACAGAGTTTTATTTTAAAATTGAAAAATTATTTTTGCCCATTATTTTGATAGGTACTGTTAATAAATAATTAAAATAATTTAATTGATATAACTGACGTAAAAATCCCTATTTACAACAGACTTTTTTGAAAAACATACTACTTGATAAAAAATAAATTACTTCAATTTGGCCGTAATAGTACCTTAGAATAGTAAGTATATGGCTATACGTCACCAATATTGCATTCTTGACATATTCAAACATGATACATAATTAATTATACAGTCAAATAGATATAATAATTGGTAAATTGTAAATTATATAATTATAATTG
The DNA here is from genome assembly GCA_963675555.1 of Leptura quadrifasciata. Taxonomy (NCBI): domain Eukaryota; kingdom Metazoa; phylum Arthropoda; class Insecta; order Coleoptera; family Cerambycidae; genus Leptura; species Leptura quadrifasciata. The sequence continues at coordinate 46,620,256 of OY776677.1, forward strand.
TGCAGTTTTATACTCTGTATTAATAAAGTAATAATATTCACTTACTTTTCGATATTCAGAGGGAAGCAACACAATTTCTTCACCTCGTTTTTCTGGAGTCTACTATACAGCCCATTATACAGTATAATATCATTATCACAGAGTAAATCACACAAAAACTTTACAAAATCCATACAAACCCAACTTGACGTAGTTTGTGTTTCAGAATTTAAAACAGAATTAACCTACCACAACATTTCTGTCATTCACAAATTCATCAAAACGTAGGGCTATTTGAATAGTATGTAGGTATCAAAATCTCTAGCGCCTCCTACATTGCGCTTTATATATAAAGTGAGCAGGATGACGATATTCAGTGACATTGGTTAGATACAGATAGAAAAGCGGATTAATTTTCACATCTGCTTAGCTCTCTGAGGTGCTCTGGTCCCTATAAAGTAGAGTCTGGTCACTTGGCCCCACCCCACCCAAATGGATACATAATGGCGGCTATGGTTTGTATGCGCGCGTATGCATCAATGTGTTTATAATGTATCACAAGCGCCAAAAGCAGGTTGCAGTATTTGTTTTGACAAAGTGAAAAAATATATGTAAGTAATAACGTTACCATTAATCGTTACCTGACCAGTCATAACAGACTGTTATTTTAATTTTAAACTATTACATTGAGTCTAATGACACTATGCTCGTCAAAACAAAAGCATCTCCTATTGGCGCCGCCATGACGTTTCCACTTTTCACACGGACCAATCAGTGCCTTGACCTAGAATAGAGGCGTAACTATGGCAGGGCAAACCGGGGAAGTCAGGGTCCCCGGCGTCTGAGTTGAGGCCGGCTATTACGATTAGGTAAAAAACGGCAGACAGGCGCAGATATCAGTCTGGGACACAGAAGAGAAAATTAAAATTGCAACAAGGAGAAGCTATCAAAAAATATAATCCTCACACAATTGAAGAAGAAAATTCTGATAAAATATTTGTGAAATAGCCTCCGCTTCTATGTCTAGCCCCACATGTCAGCAACCAATTTCTTGTACTGATCCGAACATTGTTTGTGAAATTGTCACCATTCCTATTCCTAGCCCTAGCACTTCTGGTAACTCTTCTGAACAAGAAAATTCTTATACTGTGATTGGTTTGCCTAGCGATTTTGGATTTTATTTGGGGAAAACAATTACTGATCAGGATAAAACGACTGTTATCAGCTTTGCGTCCAACAGACCTAAAGGTACATTTCCCAGGAACCAGAAACAAAACAATCGAAGTTTCAGTGAAAGTTATTATTTTTCTTCTAAATATGGTCCCGTTCCATGGCTGTGCTATTCTATTGTCTTAGATGCAGCTTATTATGAATCTTATTGGTTTTTTTCCAAAATATTAAACAAATGGAGAGCCGATGTAAGAGATTGGAAACATTTATCAACATGAATTGAAGACCACAGTAAATCTAAGTCTCATATTGAAGCTTGTGCCGTCCACGACTTATGGAGAAGAAATCGTGCCATTAAGAAGAACCTAGAAGAAGAAGCCAGATTTCAAACATCTTTTTGGAAAATTGTGTTGCAAAGGTTATTGAAAATAACATTACTTCTCGCAAAATGTTCGTTACTTTTCCGTGCTCATCGAACATCACAATAAACTTCCAATGAAAACTTTTTGGCACAAGTAAAATTTCTCTCAGATTTTGATGATGTTACGACGTAGGTAATGCATAAGCCTTCTGGATCAGTGCCTAGCTATTCAGAATAAACTAATAGAGTGTCTGTCAAAAAAAAGCTTAATTCCGAACTAACAAAATAAATAAATTCAGCAACGTTTTTTTCTTTGCTCCTTGACACAACTCAAGACATAACTAAAATAGACCAATTAGGTATCATCATTTGAACTTGCCATATAATTCGAGATAAAGATATGCTACCTCAGGGCTTGATGAGAAAAGAAACTTTTTTGGGATTCTTTAAGCTAAAAGGTCATTCTGCTATAGGAACGACTAAAGAAGTTCTAAATATATTAAAAAACCTAAATATTCCTATTGAAAAATGTTATGGGCAAGGTTATGATGGAGTCAGTGTTATGAGTGGGGCCTATAATGGAGTAAATACCCAAATTAAGAAAGTTTAACAAAATGCCGAATATATACATTATACAAGAGATGACTTATCTGTTAAAGATTATTCTGAACTAGTATTGTAAATATGGCGTACTTGAAAGCGACTTAACTGAAGTTTGCCCATTATTTCTGTTATTTTTCACGTAGCCTGTTACAACCGCTAATGTTGAAAGGAATTTTAGCAAGCTGAAAATTATCAAAGATTACCTCAGGTCTACTTCAAGTCAAGATCGATTAAGGTGGTCTTGCTTTATTGTTTATAGAAAATGGAGACGCTGAAAAATAAGGTAATAAATGAATTTGCTAATAGAAAACTAAGGAAAAGATATTTCTAAATTATTTTTCATGCCATTATACACATGATGCAATGCATATACACCAAATATTAATATTAGTTTAGGTTTTTTGGTTGCAATATTATTTCATCTTTCATCAACTACTGTTTTAAGTTTCATTATGCAATTATTGTACCAAATATTAGTTTAAGTATATGAGGTATAAACTTAATAAACTTACTTTTTGTTTTCTTTATTTTAATGGTTACTATTGTTAAAACTATAAATTTTTTTATTACTATCGGACATTGCTACGTCAAATTTTAAAACTCAATCTGACGTAACTAGTTGGTCGTTGTCTGTTGACATAACGGTATTTGCCGGCCGACTGACAGTGGAGATGGTCGGGGTTCTAAATTACTTTGATGTATCAGGGCGTCAAGTAAATTTTTTTCACTCCAAATACCAGCTCAAGTACAATGTAACCTTAAATTTACTAAATAAATTACTTAGCGAGACGATAATGAAAAATTCAAATTCAGTTTTATCTTTTAATAACAATATACGAAGTAACTTTATAACATTCAACAGTACAATAACGTAGGGTATGGTAGACAAATTCACACAAAAAAAAAATATATCTAACTGGGTATACGCGTCTTACGTAAGTGCTTAAACCCCCAACAAATATCATAGATGTTTTAATTAATTAATAGAATATTTTCATAGTATGTTTAGCAAAATTTAAAATATATACCTATATATAGGTACAGTGGTGAAATTTTTTTAAGCAAAATATACAATATATTTAAAAAAAAAATCAATATATGTATGGCGTAAGAAGGATACAAACTGCAGGCAGCAGGGCTTCAGCTTCGGCTCAATTTTCAGGAATGGGCAACTTCCAGCCTATCAATTAACCCAAAAAAATGGATGGCTCTCCACAAAAAAGAAATTCCAGTCCAGTAAGGAGAAGTAACATAAGTACGTGTAGACCAGTGGAAAAAAAGTTATTCGTTCGTATCAGGGGAGACCAAAAAAAAATCGTATGAAAAAACTACGAATTCCTAGACGAAACCGTAGGTGAAAATAAAACCCTAAAAATAAATTTTTACCATTGAACAATTTACTACAAGTGATATTTTGCTAGTTTGAATATAAAAATAAAATAATTACCTCGTTTCGGAGGGTTTTCTTAGAGAAATGTTGTTGACCTTGGATGTCCTTGGCCTCGTGTAAATTTGGCAAAAATGGCTTTTACGTATAGATCCTTCCAATGAAGACAATCGATTTCCAATACCATAAAAATATGCACTCGTCCAAACATAAATGGATAACCGAAAAATAAAACGTTGCGAATATATCCCAAAATGGTGAAATTACTTGTTTCAAAAATCGCAACGAGCACGTAAAAATACCACTTAATAAATTGCCAAGCGTTCGAGCGAATTACACGTGAAAAGTGACAGACTACCGGAAGACAAAACCTAAGCCAAAAACTATTGTGAAGAAATAATCTGTGTTACCGATCGTCAGTCGGTTATAGGAATCTACCTATAAACTAATTAAAAGTTATTGGTTTCCTTGCTTAAGAATTACAGAAATAGAGAGCTTAAGTATATGCAACACGCTACACAACAAAATGTATAACGCCATGCCTATACCTGCAACAGATTCCTTACAATTGCGAATTCATATAGACAACTAAATAATAAATATTACGTGTGACGACGGATAACACGAATTCGTTAGACATTAAACGTAAGAGATAAAGTAATGATTTAGAGATTTTTTTAAATAATGTATAAATGTTAAATTGAACTGTAACAACATATCATTTTATTTTTTAAGTAAATAGGGTGCCCCAACAATTTTTTGCCCTGGGGCCCCATGACTTCTAGTTACGCCGCTGACCTAGAATGGTCAGTCTCTATTTTATAGGGACTCTAATATGTTATAGCTTGCGCACTTTTACCACTACATAATAAAGTTTCCTTGAACTTTACACCACTTTAATGCCTCATTTTTCCAACTAAACAAAAAATAAATAAAAAGAAGTTACATTTTATAAATCGCTTTACATTTTTGTGTAACATGTACAGTACATACCGAAAGAACTTTCCAGCTGAATCTGATTTTTAATTTTGTATACCCTTCAGTCGACTGTCTGTTGTTGTCTCAAGGTCTTGAGGCTGTGAATGAGCTTACAACTCCTCATCCGTCTAAGGCCCTTTTGGGGTAAGAACCGTCCTCGCAGATAGGGGTATGTATCAGAGTGGGCGATCAATACGCCGAGGACCGTGGTTTGGTGTCCATGCTAAACTGTAGATCCCTAGCCACAATGGACCTATCTAAGTCCTACTTCACTAGTTCAGTCAAATCCTTATCTATTTCAAGTTTGTAGATCCTGAACTATTACAAAATTTGACCCATTTCAGAGTTATTAACTTATTTATTTTTAAAGAAAGCAATTTATTTTTTATAAAAGATGTAGGGCTTATGATATTATAATAACTCCGAAACACGTGTCCGTAGCTGCAATGTGTTTTTTTTTTTGAGGAGTAAGGCACTAACTTTCTTTTTTTAATTATTTGACCTCATAAGTCCTACATATTTTATTTTGTATTTGCTAGATGGAAATAGAGCAGTACACATAGGGCTCCTCGTACTCTCATTTGAGGCCCAAAATGTGTCACACCAAGTATGAAAGTGCAAATGGAGTACTGTGTACTGTACTTTCCTACTTTGTACTTTCTTTTTGAGGAATAAGGCACTAACTTTCTTTACTTTGTATGTTAGTATATCATGATTTGTGCTGGTCGATTTGTCTTGTAAAGCGTCCAGTATGATGAAATGACCCCCCAGAAGAAGTCTTTGAAACAATGCATATTGTCATATTGGTAGATCATGAGAATATGATAACATATATTTTTTAGCCTTGACCTTCAATAGACCTTGAATTAAATATAGTGCACTCTCAGCACTATTTTCAAAACTCGTTTTTCTGAGGAATTATTGTAACTAGGAACATGAAACAAAAACACTTATATATTGTTATATATTATATATTGTTGGCAGTATATTATATATATTTCTTTTAAAAAAAGTATTTATTATTTATTTTAATATATAGTTCTTTCAGAGATACATCTACCAGAAAATACAGATATTGCCAGAAGTGTTCTGACACCACAAAAAAAAAAAATAAATAAAGATGGTGCAATATTGTAAGAAATCTTATTTTGGGTACAATTACTTTACAACAGATTTGTAGCATTACTTCAAAATTACACACTCATGTAACTATTTGATTACTATCATTATTTATCACATCATAAATGACACTGAATGAATGATAATTGCTTCAGCCTAAGCATGTTACTATATTGATTGATGCTTTACACTATTTTAACACACCTGTTCGCTCTTATACACTGGTAATCCGTATACCTTCCAAAGTATAAAGAAAACACAATATCATTTGTCTACATATGACCTAAAATTCCATTCCACATTTATGTTAGGGTACTAACATTGACAGACAGACAATTCAATTTATATTAATTTACAGGTCAAGACAAGTCTTACACAATAAAACACAATATAGTACAGTAAAATATAATATAAAACATATTAAAATGAGATGACGCACACACACACACATAGAATAGAATAGAAAAATATTTATTGTGCTATATATAAAAAATGTACAATGGACAAAATATACACAAAAGATGATGTTCGTATTAACATTCTTCCATGACACCAAAAGGAAAGAAAAAAGAAGAAGAAAAAGAAAGCTTACATCTACTAATTATAAATACATGAAGAACCTAACTAATAATTACGTATCTTACTGATCATATTGTACCGGCAATAAAAAGTTTATATAATATACTCAACTTATTTGTCACGTCTTTCAAAGTTTAAACTATCATTAAATATTACTCCCAAATTTTTAGCATACTCTTTTTGTGGAATCTTGATATTATTGATATGAACTGTAGAAAAGTTAAACTTTCTGACTTTATCTTTGACATTTGCTGAACCTATTAGTAAGAAGCAACTTTTACTAGCGTTAATGGTAAGACCAATTATTTATCCTTTCGAGATCAGTATTTACTTCATTAAGTACAAAATTTACCTGTTCCGGATCGAATGTTTTCAATAACTGTGTATCGTCTGCATACATATAAATATTACAGTTGTGTACTACTGATGGCAAGTCTGATGTGAAGATATTAAACAAAATTGGCCCTAATATACTCCCTTGCGGTACACCTTGTTTCACTACAAGAGGGTCTGACTTGATGCCATGTATTTTCACACATTGCAATCTATTTGATAAATAGTTACTGAACCAAACACAGACCACATCAGAGAAATTATAATAACTCATTTTAGCAAGTAGCAAGTCATGGTTTATCAAATCAAAAGCTTTGCTATAGTCTAACAGAATTAAGCATGTTGTTTTTGTCTTGTCTATCCACAAGTAATGTCTGTTACCACTGTAATATATCATACCTACTTATAAATTCAACCGTCATATCACAGACAATCTTTTCCAACATGTTCGCTACAATGGGGACAATATTTATTGATCGCAGTTCATTAAATGAAGTTACATTTGGTACTTTTGGCAATGGTTTTATATTTATTTATTTATATAATCACTTAAGCTGCTACAAGGCAGATGTGAACATCAACAAGAAGAACAAAATACATTAGTTTTTACATGAGATATTATATAAAACACAGTAATTACAACACAAATTAAAATTCATTATAAGAATAAAAACATTTTCCAAGTAAAAACTTTTTAAGACTGGATTTATATTTGTTAAAATTATCGATGTTTCTAATCTTATTAGGTAATTTGTTGAAAAGACTAATACCCGAGTAGTAAGGTGAGTTTTCAAAGAGAGCAGTATTATGATGAGGTAGAGCCAGTAAGTCGTCATGGCGAGTGTTATAATTATGAAAACTAGCATTTCTTTAAATAGATGTACGTTATTTTTAATATATGTCAACAAGGAGAAAATATATATAGACGGTACTGTTAATATTCCATGAATTTTGAAAGAGTTTTACAAGCTGTAGTAAAATTGAGATTAAAAATTGATCTACAGACAAAAACCCTCTGGAGATTAGTAGCCCGCCCCCTCAATATAATATTATAGGCGATGTGACAATAAGCCATAGAATAATACACGTGCAGTAAGGCCGCAGTGTCTCAGGAATTTTTAAGCTTGCCTATGCAGCAGTACGCTTTGTTAAGTTTTTTGCATACTTCATCAATTTGCATGTCCCAGCTTAGTTTTGTATCAATTGAAATACCTAGAAATTTGGTGTTTGACCTAAATGGTAGAACCATGTTGTTAAATTCGACGTTTTCCAAATCGTTGGAAATTCTCCATTCCGTAACGATTTGTTGATAAACTCTTTAAGAAAACCCGAGATGAATGGCATATCAAATCTAGCATGTCTTATCCAATATCATCAAAGCCCTTACATTTTGACTCAATTTGTTTAAACATTTTATTTGTGAATGCTTTATTCAGTTCATTAGGATTCTTTAAGTGTTCTGGGATATCCGCCAACATATTTGTGGCGATACCCCATTGTTTAAATTTCAACCACAGTTTTTTTGAGTTCCTTTCAATTTTATTAATTTCACAATTCATGTAAGCAATTTTCTCACTCCTAATGGCAAATGACAGATAGTTTTTTAGATCTAAATAAAAATGTTTGTGCTCCAAATTCCCACTTTTTAAAATTTGTTGTAAGCTTTATCTTTCAATTTAATCATTTCTTTTATTATTTCGGTAATATAAGGACGGTGGGGACGTTTAAGTTGAGTATATTTTCAAGGGGAATGTATGTTAAAAATATCTATCAGTATACCTACCATTAAATATCTAAATTTTTTAATTTATGTCAACCTCAATATTTAATCTGTTCCAGTCGATAATCTCCATGTTTACTTTGAATTGATCTAAATTAAAAAATTTAAAATCCCTATATACGAGGGTTTTAATTGGTGGTTTACAAACATTCAGTAAGTTAATCTATGATCAGTCATATTATTCATATCCATTGTTTCTGTTTCTAAGACAAACAATTTGGTATCCGCAAAAATTAGATCTATAAGACTATTACTTGTTCTAGATGCCCGTGTGGGTTCATCAATTACTTGTGTCAACTTGAAAGTTTCACCATTTAAATAGTTTCTATCTTTGTTTTGGTTAAGAAGATCTATATTTAAGTCTCCTAATAAGACAGTGTAATCAAATTGAATTCTATTACTGCTAGAATATTTTCTATGACACATAAATTAGTGTGATACCATAGGTGGTTTGTATAAACCTCCTAATAATATTTTATCATTCTTAATACGAATATATAACCATAATTGCTCCACTAATTTTTCACTACCTTCCTCTAGAAAAGAAATATCTACAGTGCTACATTTAAATATTGATGACAGACATGATACTTTCTTTTCAAAAGGACTGTTCTTATGCACCACACAGTCAACCACAGTAAGTGTAACTAAAGGAGATACTTCTAGTAATATATCTAATAATCTTGTCTATATATCTAATTTTTTTGGTAAGTGTATCTCTGGAAGAACTATATTAAATCATAAAACACATTTTACTTCCGGAAACATCTGGAAAAAAAAATTGTAGAGTAATTTCCGATAGTGTATTTTTGTTTCATTTACCGAACTACTTGTGAAGATTGTGTCGTTGGCACATATTCCTTCGATTATTTCGAGGACTCTTGATGATCCAAAGCTATATATACAGTGTGAATCAGCTAAAACTCCTCAGACCGATTAGTGGCCAATATGACGACGAAAGTTGCTCCAGAGATTTCTTCTGGGGACCATTTCACCATGCCTGTCGTAGACCCTTTATGGTATAATGCAATGATTAAACTAACTGATGAATTACTTTTTTAGGGCATCACAATGGCCATCAGATGGATTATGAGTAGGATTTTCGATTGTAATGGATGGTAATGTATGAGTTCGCAGACAAATTTGTCAGTATATTTTTTTATGTATTAATCTCATAGTTTACAGTTATATTTTGCAACAATTTTGTATAAATTAGGCTGATAAGAACATTGTTATAACTACAGATAGATAGTAATAAAAGCTTGTGACTACATATTTTAATGATTTTTCAAGGTTGAGAAGCGATTGGTATTACACACCAGTGGCGGTTTCTCTGAGGAGGCAGAGGAGGCCGGGCCTCCCTACTTCTGATTTGCCTTTACTGTTACTTTACATATTTACATTATTATAAATATAAATATACTTTATGAAACGACAAATTTAAATTAACAGAAATATTCCCTAAATCTGCGAATTTAAACTATTATTATTATAACCGGCAACGCTGCACAACTGTAACATTCTATCCATGGTGACTGGTGAGGCAGGCCTCCAAACGCTTCTAACATAGCTTTCGCGTTTAGAATGGTTCAATTTGAAACGTTTGAAGCTACCCATTAAAATCTGCTCTCAAAACCACGTGCCGGAGGCCAAGCTCCGGACCAATAGGAACAAAGATTAATAAACATCTGACTTTTATTTTCCCGCTTCCTGAGTCCAGACAGTCGTACCGTTTACCGTTTAGGTTAATTGAAAGTAAAGTGTCTGTGGTGTTGTATTTTATTAAGTGCAATAAATTCATTTAAAATTTTTGTTTAAATATTGATAAAACGTCAAAAATGGAATTAAACGTAAGTACAAGCAATAACAATGGTAATGTCAGTATCGGTGAAGTGTTTAAATCTGTAGATGATATTGTAAATTTCCTTTTGAAGAATGTTCATTTTAGTCAATTAACATATGATGACAAGATATTTATAATAAAAACTTTAAAAAGGCCCCAACCTACCATGCAAAATCTCATAGTAACTTCAAAACATAATCGTTCTTTTTATGTACAATGGTATGATAAATGTGAGTGGTTAACTGGATGTCCAGTACAAAATAAATTATATTGCTGGTATTGTTTACTTTTTTCTAATGACCCAGAGAACACTGTTTGGTCAAAATTAGGATATAATGATTTAAAAAACTTACCCAGATCAATTGAAAGGCATGCTAGGTCAAAAGGACATTTAACTGCTTCAATAAAATTCAAGTTATTTGGCAAACAGAATATTTTAAATTCTATTGATCAAGGGCACAAACAGTCAATTGTAGATCATAATGTAAAGGTTAAAGAAAATAGAGATATCTTAAATAGACTAATTGATACGGTAATTTTTTTATGTTGTCAAGAATTGGCTTTTAGGGGACATGATGAGAATGTGCATTCAGATAATAGAGGAAATTTTCAAGAGCTTATTTCTTTTCTGAGCAGATACGATGGCAAAATGGAACAATTTTTAAACGAAGCTACAGTTTTTTCGGGAACTTCTAAAGCTATTCAAAACGATTTAATTGAATCAATTAGTTGTGTTGTAGTACAAAAAATTGAAAGCGAATTAAATGAAGTACCTTTCTTTTCTTGGCAAGCTGATGAAACCACAGACATCAGCTGCTGTTCACAGTTATCGGTTGTTTTCAGATATGTTATTAAAGGGCAAGTGGTTGAACGATTTGCAGGTTTTTACAATGTTAGTTCAGGTCGAACCGCAAATGATTTATTTAATTTTTTAACAGAAAAATTTGGAAAATATGACTTAAAAAATAAACTTGTTGCTCAGACATATGATGGGGCATCAGTTATGGCTGGTCACTTAAATGGCTTACAGGCAAAAATTAAAACAATGGCCCCTCAGGCACTTTTTACACATTGCTATGCGCATACGTTGAATTTAGTATTGAGTAAAGCCTGCACAGATAGCATCAAAGAATGTAAAATTTTTTTTGCCAACGTCTGGATTTTCATCATATTTTTCAAAATCAACTAAAAGAACAGAGGTACTTAATACCATAGGATCTGACCGTTTACCGTCAAATGTGGCAACAAGGTGGAATTTTACATCTAGAGCAGTTTTTACAGTATTCAAAAACAGGGATAAGTTAATAGAAGTTTTTGATTATATTTTGACACATGATGATTTCAAACAAGATCAGCCAACTTTAAGAGAAGCTGTTGGCTTAAAAAGACATCTTAAAGATCCTCATTTTCTCTTTCTTTTACATACTTTTAAATTTATCTTTAAACACACCGATGTTGTATTTTCAATTTTACAAAATAAAAGCACAGACATTTCATACGCCAGGAAACGTTTGAATGCATTAACTATTACATTGCAAAATTTTAGAAATAATGAAATTCATTTTAATGATCTTTACAACCAACTGTCTGAAGATTTCCAAAGTGGTGAACCGGCGCCAAAGAAAAGAAAGACAACATTAAATCTTCAAGATTTGAGACTGAATTATAAACAGATTTTCAATGAAATTTTGGATACAATAATTAATCAACTACAGATAAGATTTTCCGATTTAGATAAATTAGAATTTTTCGATTTAATAAGAAAAGATAATTTTCTCTCATATTCAAAAGAATTTCCAAATGATAAATTTGAATCATTATTAAAACAATATAGCCTTTTTGATTCAATAGCACTAAAAAATGAATTAACAACTGTATACGCTGACAAAGAATTGTTTCAAAATTGTCAAACCCCTACCGAAATGATTTCATTTATTTATAATAATGACTTAATTTCTTGTCTAACAGAATTTTATAGATTACTTACTTTAGCTGTCACAATTCCTGTTACGTCTGCTTCAGTAGAAAGGAGTTTTTCCGCCCTCAAACGAATCAAATCATTTACTAGAAATACTATTGAGCAAGAAAGATTAAAAAATATTTCTATCATTTCTATCGAAAAACGGCTTGTTAAGGAACTAACACAGAATAATACATTTTATGACGAAGTAATAGATATTTTTGCCAAACAAAAAGATAGACGGATTTCATTAATTTACAAGAACATTTAGACATGTAGTTTTTTGTTCAATTTCTTTTTTGTTTAAAATTTAAAAAACCACCACAGCAATTATTCTATTTCTGTAGATTGTAAGTATACTACCAAGTATATTTTTATTTGTGTTGTTTTTCAGTTTGTTATTATTTAACTATTTTTAATTTGAGAATATTTTTATTTATGTTATCGTTTGAGAGTTTATTATTTATTTCATATTACTATATAATTGTTTTGATTGTGGTAGCATTTGTGCCATATTATTATTACTATTATTATATTAATAATTAACTCCCTCACCTATTAAAAGCACCCCTACCCCACAATCCCTTCCTGGCAAGATATAATTCAGACCTCCACGTTGGTTCTTGCTGGACTTTAGAATTTGTTTTTTACTTTATACTTTGATACTTATCATAAAACAAATTATACTGACTAGCATGAAGAGAAAATTACTAATATTTGTGTAATGGTAAAGTTTAAAAGTTGACCTTGATATTCGCAAAATTTTCATCGCGGCGCACATGTGTATACCTCCCGCCCCTCGGAACCACCCAGGCCTATCTATCCCCTGCCTCCCCAGTTTAAAAACTGAGGAACCGCCACTGTTACACACATACAGTTCACATATTGCAAGCAGAGTAGCCTTAGATGTATATAAATTATTTATTTATACAGGGTGATTTCTGACGATAATATATTTAACTGTCTATGCAATTCAAAAAACTATACACATTTTTCAAATGACTCAAAAATAATGGAGATATAGACTTAAAAAGCCCAAAGCAACATATTCATAATTCTACGTGTGTACTGATTACCTTCTTATCGATCAATTGCGTTGTAGTTTTCTGCTATGACTATTTTGTTAATTTGCTGTTCTTCCAAAAGTGATAAAGGGTATATGTTTATGTATAAATAAGGAACTGATAGGTGTGTTGCAGCTGCAATACAGTTTTACTGTAGACCTTTTGATTATACGATATAACAAGTTGCAAATTGAGTGAATGGACTACTTTAGTAGAAAATTTTAGTTATAAATGAGGCATTATTAACCTGAAATAAAATTAACAATTTCCCATTATACCCATATTAGATCAGTATGGCATGTCGGCAAATATTTTATGCCTTTTTGGATCTTACTTCAAGAATGGGACACAGTATGTGCAGTATTATGGCTATAAGTCTGGAAATATAGATGTGCTATTAGGAGTCCCACAGAGCTCGATACTAGGGCCTCTCTTGTTCAATATATTTCTAGACAATTTAACCTTTATAAATATCGGTTTTCTGATGTATGTGGACGACATAAAGTTCTATACCAATATTCTAGACTCCTATGATGATTGTGCTCGGTTACAGGCTGCACTGGAACATATTAATAATCATTAGTGTGTTAATAATTTACCCCTAAAGTCAAGAAGTGTAACGTGATGTCATTCAGTAGAAAATTAAGTCATCTAGTCTTTGCTTTTCAGATAAATAATGTATGTTTAGCTCTTCCCAACTTTATAAAAGATGTTGAAGTAATATTCAATAGTAAATTGTCTTTCAATGAACATATTTGTGTAATGCAAATGCTGCCTATTGAAATAAATAAATAAATAACACCACAGGTAATTACGACCCTCTTTATCCCGGAAGGCTGTAGAAGAGTCTTGTGTGGGAGGGGGCTACACATTTAGAGACAAGAGACACACACTGGAAAACACTGGAATTACACTAATTAAACTAAATCAAAAATGATGATTTAGAAATTCTTCCATTGAATAAAAAGCCTTATGTAGCAGATATCTAAACAATGTGCATTTAAACTTGTTAAAATTTTCGATAATACCAAACATGCCTATAAAGTGATAGTAACAGATGACGCCCCAGTATACATGAGAATCTTGTCCAAGTCCCAACGAGAAAAGGGTAGGCGTAAGTTGTTTTTGCCTGCTGTTGTAATTATGAAACATATCATTTCTAACATGGTTACATTCCTCTTTTTTAACAATTAATATTATCAGGTATATATATAAACATGGTAAAGTTAGAATCTCCTAATTTATAAATATTTCTTTACATGAACTTCACGGCTTGTGCTTTTACCATACATCTGAGTACAAATGCTTTCTCAATATGTGATGAGCTTCCCCAGAATAGAAGACCATAGCTTAAAATTGAATAAACTAGACCGTTATAAGCCAGTTTTAGTAGCTTGAGAGACACAGTTTCTCGCAACTGTCTAATTACAAAACACACAGTGCACAATCTACCCACTCCATATTCGATGCGCTTTTCCCATGTTAGTTTTTGATTGACAGTAATACGAAGGATTTTGATACTATCAACTTGTTCAATAGATTTATGGTTAATTTTTATGAGCGGAGCAAGATCATACTTAATATTTTTTTGTTGAAATAGCCTAAAGAATGTTTTCTATTCATTTACAGATTAATCCATTATTTATACACCAGAAATAGAATTCATTTGAACAAATATTAGATATAGTTATAGATTTTTGAAGTGTATCTTCTGCAAAGTCATCAGCATAAATAATAGTTCTATTGGGATTGCTACATGAGTGTTCTATGTCACTCATAAAAATTATAAAAAATAATGGTCCGAGAATTGATCCCTGGGGTACTCTTGTTAATATTCTCTTTGGCTGTGATTGACTATCTCCATCTGTTACTATTTGACCTATTCTGTAAATAGGAAGTTGCCCAGTCATTAGTAATACCTCTAACTCCAATGCGGTAAAGTTTATCCAAAAGCAATTCATGGTCTATTGTATCAAATCCTCTACTGAGATCGAAATATAAGGCGATTGGGTATTCTTTATTTAATATGCATAAATATTTTCGCTCAGTTCTTTAATGGCAGTTTCAGTGGATTTTTTGTCTAAAGCTATGCTGACCTTTAGGAAAAAGATTTTTTTGTTCTAGAAAACTACTTAGTCTACTATATACTTTTGCAATTGTGATTGCAAACAAATATTTCTGTAATTGCTTACATCATTTGCATATCCTTTATTTTTAAATATTGGTTTTGATTTAGATATTTTTAAGGCATTGGGGTATTTACCAGTAGAGAAGCTAATGTTTATTATGTAAGATAGTGGAGCCCATATCAAATCACTGACCACCCTTAAGGATAATCGATAAATACCATCAATACCAGCGGCGGGTTTTTTTGTAGTTTTATGGATAGTTTCTCTTACCTCATTAGGGGCAGATGGGTTTAGAAAAAAAGTCGTATCTACAAAAGGAGTTAATTTTAGCTTGTCCTTGTTCGGTTTAACGGTTTCTACATTCATAAAAAACTCAATAAAAAGCTCACAAATCTTAACATTATCCGAAATAGTTGTGTTATCAACTTTTAATTCCATTGATGCTCTATTACCTATATTATTCTTTTCGTTTATTATTTTCTAACTTTCTCGGCTGATATTGTTGGCAATATTAATAGCAGGCGAATTTTGATTACATTGTATGTTGAGCCCTAATTCATCATTAAACCAAAATCAGGTAGATTGTAGTCTCCGCCGAGTATTATGTTACTATTAGGATAATTATTTAGTATGAATTCAATACTTTGACAGTGACCTAATATATAAATAAATAAACACCACAGAAATTAGACAATCGCCAATTCCAGAAGCCAGGGGCTTGTGCGGAAGGGGGTTACACATTGAAAAAACGAGGACATACAACCATTTCCTCCGACAGTGCCGGTGCCAGGATACGAACCCGGTGGTGTGATGTCCGTGTGATTAATCGCGATTGCCACCTCACTCTTTAATCCACTTGGCTATCGACGTCATGGTTCAATGCAGGAGGAATGTACACACAGCCAAAAATATAAGAATTGTTGTTAAACGTTTTTTTTTGTATAAAAACTTGTTCATTAACATTTTCAGGTAAACTTATGATTCTAGTATTGAGAAACCTCTTAACGGCTATCAACACACCACCACCTCTAGTTTTGACATCATTTACACTTTCATGATCTTGTCGATAGATATTATAGTTAAGAAGGTCCAGTTCCTCGTCTTTATAATCATTATTTAACCAGGTTTCCGTCAATAAAACGACATCATACAATTTTGATTCAAAATGCCTAAAAAACGCAGCGCATTTAAGTACAGTAGAACATTTTATAGAAAAAGGGCCAAATTGCTTGCAGTTGAAAAGAGACAGGTGTCTAGTTAGGTATGTTAAGTTAGGTTAAAACCATATGAAGGAAGAAAGGTAGCATGGTTGGTCAAATGTTTGCCAACGTTGCATTCTGAGACTGGGATGAGGTGATTCCGATGGTGGGACATTGTACTACCGTGATTATAAATTCTTGTTCATATATTTAGGAGAAATCGGAACTAAAGGTCGGGAAAAGGTGTTAATTTTTAACTAGCATTATGTGAAGTCAACATTTTTGCTATGGTAGTGCTGAAATGTGGTTATCCAGTCACAATTGGGTTGATTATATGGAAATTTCACGACTACTCCATGTTTTAGAAAAAGATGCAAATAACTTCGTCGGTCTGAAATTTAGACATGATATTATTTTCTTGTCATTTTTGGAGTAAAATTGGGCTTAAACTAGGGATTTTATTTAAATATCGACTTTATAATACGTTTTTATATTGAAAGTTATGCGCCTCAGAGAATTATACATTTTTAAAATCATAAACAAAATCTTAATATATTTGTTTATTAGAGTAGCCCTTATTTGTCAAAGTCGGAAATTTTCATATGCTAACCTCTAAAATGGTTCTTTAGCATGAAAAAATAAATCCCTGCAAATTTCAGCGCAATTGACTAAATTTAACCCGTGCCGAAAAAGCTTTAATACTTGCATTACAACGTTGCATTGTAATTGTCAGCCGCCACGTGCCGCGCTGCATAATTCTGCACCGTAGGTTGGTGAAACATGATTCATTGTTGTTTACTTCGACTATCGATAAGTTCAGACTTGCATTAACACAAACATCTGTCACTTTATGGAATACTGACATTGTCTTGATAGTCATACATAGTCACACATTGTCTTGATAGTGATACATTTTGCAATAATTATTGAATAATGTAAGATAGTTTTTCTGTGCTTGTGTTATTTGTCATTGCTTCATCTTCGAAAAGATTGTGAGGTATTTTTAATAGGAAATTATTCACCTCAAATTATTGGCAACAAGTTACTATCAAAGAGAGAAGTGGTAAAAGTTTTATTTTTTAATTTGCAAGATGTAAAATTGACGTTACAAGATGGTGCACATTTAGCGATTAGGGAAACACTGTTGTTTTGGGAGAAGACGAGAACTGTATACCAAAATTTAAAAAGTTACACGTAGAGTGGCGAGATCTTCAAAAGTATGCAAAAATGAGTCGAGAGAAGAAATCTGAGCGTGCAGAGAAAACCAAAAATTATATGAAGAGAAAATATGACCAATTGGATGAACTGAGTGAGTTTTATAGTATATTTCCTAATGAATCTTTTTGTATTACAATTAGACCCTGATTTACCTAGTTTCTTGATTTTTGTCAATAGGACAGAAAATAGAATTAATGAGCACGAGCGAAAGTGAAGAAGATGTTAGTGATAATGGGCAAGGCGTACAACCAGCTACATGTGTAGTTACTCAGAAAAAAATGCGAGGTCGCCAACAAATAATCACTGAACAACCTCTAGTTTCTGCTCTTAATAAGTGTAAAGTGAGTGATCGGGAAGCTATTCATATTATTTCAGCTGTAGCAGATGTCTTGGGACATGATTTAAATGAATCAGTTTTAAACAGAGCGTCTCTCCAACGATCTTGTCATGAACTGAGATAGAGAAAAATCGAAAAAATCGAGAATGAATTTACAAATATATATTTGAATGCAACAGTAGTTCATTGGGATGGGAAGCTTTTACCAGCATTAACGAGTCATGAAGTGGTCGATAGACTTCCTATAATTATCAGCAACGGGGATGTAGAACAGATTCTTCATGTTCCACCATTGGAAAGTGGTACTGGCAAAGCTCAAGCTACGGCGATTTTTCATGTTTTGTATAACTAGGGTTTGGAAGAAACAGGGAAGGCTTGCTGTTTTGACACTACTGCGACGAATACCGGTGAACAAAATGGTGCCCGCGTTCTTCTGGAAAGGTTATTAGAAAGAAAACTGATATATCTTCCCTGCAGGTACCACATTTTTGAAATAATTTAAAAAGTGGTTTTTGAGCTTAATATACCGGGAACATCTGGTCCCAATGTTGCACTTTTTAAAAGATTTTATGACGCCTGGCCTCATCTATAAAAGTAAATTTTTATCATAAGTTGAAAATGGAGAAGTATGCGAAATTTTCAACGACGAGAAATCTTCTTTAATTGATTACTTGAAGAAGACTTTAACGAATTTTTCAAGAGGTGATTATAAAGAATTTGCAAAGTTATGCATAATTTTTTTAGGTGGGGTTTCAAAGGAAAATGTACAGTTTCATTATCCAGGGGCCATCATGCCCGCTGGATGTCAAAGGCAATTTATTCGTTAAAGATTTATCTATTTAGAGATCAATTTCAGATGAATGCCAGTACAAAGAAAGCACTTCGTGACGTTTGTCTTTTTATTGTGAAAATTTATGCAAAAAATTGGTTTCTATCTCCGCTCTCAACTAAAGTGCTGCAGTCTGCTTTGAATCTACATAAAAATCTGTATAAATATCTGAACATTGACGAAGCAATATCTAAAATCACTTTAACTAAATTCTTCAATCATTTGTGGTACTTGAGTCCTGAGGCTGTTGCCTTTTCTTTTTTTGATGATGATGTCTCTTGAAATAAAAGAAAAGATGCGTCAAAAAATGAAGGAACCAGAATGTTCAGAAGATTTCAACGATGAATCTGATAAAGAAGTGCACTTTATAAAAAAAATTATTTACAAACGTTCAGACCTTGAAAAAGTTGGAGAACTGGACGAATTTACTTCTCCCAAGACAAAAATATTTTTCACTCGTTTTAACATAGAAACATCTTTTCTTGAGAAAAATGCTTCCAAGTGGGATGCAGATGAAGGCTATCGACGAGCAAAAACAATTGTAGAAAAAAATAGAGTTACAAACGATACAGCAGGAAGAGGAGTCAGATTGATGGAAGAATACAATGATAAGTTGAGCTCAAACGATAAACAGAAACAGTTCATCAATGCTGTATAATTCAATAACGCAATAATTTTAATTTTGTGTTTTTTTCTAATTTTGTTATTACAATGGTTTATATTTTGATATTTCAATAAAGAGTTCATTTTATTTATAATCTTAGCGTTTTCGGCACGGGTTAAACTGTATCTATTCGGTTGAAATTTTCAGGTGATCATTTTTTCATAATAGAGAATGGTTCTAGGGGGTAGCATCCCAAAAAAATTTAAAAAAATAAATTGCTCATATAAATTTATTCTCACATCTCTAGCGAGAAAAACAAAAACATTTAAAAAATTAGTTGTGAAAATAATAAATACATACAATTCATAGTAACTAATCATAAAATAAGATTAAAATAGAAATTAGATAGTAGAACTAGCTTACTGCAATATTAAACCACCACTAAATCATGCATTTTTGGGTCTTGTGCTCATGAAGACTTGGTCATCACACTCCAAGGAAGGTATTTCCAAAAATTCAAAAAATTTGATCAAAAGCTAATTTCCTATTAATATTGTTCTTTTATGTCAAGATGTTGCAATCTATCCTCGATAGGAGGTGTTGGAAGTGGGAACTATTTCGTACAAAAGCGCATTAGGTGAGTGAAGACGTGAGGGGTGAATTTTTATTTTTCTTTTGGTGGTTGCCTTGGTAGTTTTTAAATTTTTATTGTTGGATTTATGCAATTCGTATAAATATAATGAGAAAAAAATAAAAGCGTTAAAGAAAGTACTGTAATAAAATTTTAAAATGTTAGGCAGCTACCTGGCCGCATCAGTCTCATATGTGATCAAGTGCTTTGGACATCATATTTCGACTGGTTGCTTTATAGCTTGTTAAACCCGACATCAGGAGTTGTAACTTACAATTAGTCTTATATTATTTATTGTGTCCCTAATTACAGAATCAAATAGTTTTAGCGCAGTAAAAATAGCACAAAAAGTCAATATAAAGGAACTTTTTCCATAAGCAATTCTATGGTTGGATCCTGTTGGGGAGGTGCTAGGGAGTGCCTAAACAATTTTTGTACTTCAGAGACCTTGTGCTCCAATTGTTATTAACATAATTTAATTTTCTTAATCTCGTTTTTCAACCTAAAAATGTGAATAACTCCAGCTCTGTAGGTCCTATCGAGACAAAAGAAAAAACAAAATCTTTGTAATTAAATATTCTACAAATCTATGTTTACTGTAGGTCTTAGGAGCACAACCATAAACTACAACAGTGAAGAAACTGGCCAAAAATCGTATTTTTTTCATTTTGCTGCCCAGAGACAGCTGGGTGAACCAATCAGCTTCAAACTTTCAGAAAATCTACCTTTTACTCTTAACAAAAACACCCTGAAAATTTGGTGTAAAACTATTTAACCCAGCGTGCACAATAGAATCTGTTATTTAAAGTTTGAATTGGCCGCCATTTTAGGCCATTAAGTTCAAAACGGATCATTTCTCTCGACGCCAGTTTTTTGATGCTATATAAAAAAAAATTTTTAACCTATTTTGGCCATTTTTTTGCATTTGTTTAAAACCCAATAAACAAAAGAAATAATTTTTTCGGCCATTTTGAAAATTGTTTGATCAGATCATAAAGATAATTTTAATACCTTTATTTTAATTAAAAAAAAGGGTTTATTTTAGTTAATTTTTTTTTTCAAAATGGCCGATTAAATTCACTTTTTGTTAATTGGGTTTTAAACAAATGCAAAAAAACAGCCAAAATAGGTTTAAAAAAAATTACAGCATGAAAAAGCTGGCGTTGAAACCTAACTTTTGAAAAAAAAATGATCCGTTTTGTAGTTTAAGAACGGGATACTTTATAGTTACAATAAACGAGATAGTAGATTTTTTTTTATCATCTTGTATATATTGTAGAGAGTATGTAAAATCCAAGTTTTACACCTCCAAATCCCTTGGCTAATTTTTGTGTGGCCGAAAAACCACATATTTTTGGCACTTTTTTCACTTTGTGGTCTATGACTTAAAAAACAATGCATCCAATTAAAAAGTCATTTATTATCAAAATTAAAGGACATTAAATTTTGCTTCGAATGAGTACCTCAAAGTTGAAATTTCATCAAGAGGTATGGGCGTAATTGGCAGTCGAATAACCAATTTTTACCAACTTGTAAAAAATCGTTTGAAGGTTCTTCAGCAGACAGATTTTCAGTGAAGAAACAAATGCTGCAGTGTCACAGGAAGAGTTTCTTGCAAACGAGAGCGACAAGAACCATTTGATTTAGATGCTTATATGAGAATTTCAAGCACAATAGGCAGAAGAACATGCAGATGTATTAATTGTAGAAACAGCTATTTCTCAAGCATCAAAATCCGACAGTGTGGTAATTGTTAGCGAGAACTTATGCTTCCACAAACCAGGGAAAGGGAAAAAAGCCCTACAACACTAGACGTAGATTTGCAGAAAATTTAATTACAAAGATTTTGTTTTTTTTTCGTCCCTACTTCGGATCTACGTATCTAGAGTTATTCCCATTTTTAGGTTGAAAAACGTAGTGAAAAAAATTAAATTGTTGGTAATAATTGAAGCACAAAGTCTTTGAAGTACAAAATTTTTTTGGGTACTCCTTACCATCTCCTGAACTAGATTCAACCATAAAATTGCTTCTGGAAAAAGTTCCACTTCAAATTCTATTTTCACTGCATTATTTATAGTCTATGAATATTTGCAGGGTGCCCACTGTAATGTCATAAACTTCACAGTAGTGTCTCATAACTTCTCCATTTCGTCCAAAGGAACTTTGGTTAGGCCGACAATAGTATACGATATTTTTATTTTTGCGCATAGTTGTAGAAAATCAATAAAAAATCTTAATTGTATAAATGCAAAAAAAACCCAATTTTTTTTTTAGTTTTTGAATAAACGCAAATCGGAAGTGTCTTATTTAGAGTTTTTCTCAAAAGTGTACTTGGTGAATGTATGCATAATTTTTAATTGATAATGTGGATAATAGATCTGCTGCTTACATAAATGGGGACAGTTTAATTAAAAATAAGTTGTAAATAGAGCTTTTCGATTTTTTACAACTTGCTTTAAGTTGCTTGTTAAGCTGAAGCTTTTATAGCACCTACCTAGTAAACTGAAGAGATCAATATAAAAATCTAAGAATAAACGTGGAACATTATATTTTGCCAACAATATGCCTCAAGCAGTAAAACATACAGTGGTCCCGGTTTATGTGTTACACTTGATATTCTCTGTAATTTTTTAGATACATTTTTGGTTGAAATTCCAGTCTGACTTTTTTTTTCTGTGAAATCCGATGCCATTTAAAAATAGACATTAATAACATCATGGTTGAAAAACCGATTTTTTAAAAATAATTTAGAATGGCCGACATTTGCATAATTTTAATTGACGATAAAAGGGAAGTAAAAAGCTGCATGTGGAATTTTAAATGTCACTTCCGGTTTACACGGAAATGACGTCACAAATAAATTTAAAATCGAAAAGTTTCATTTTTCAAAAAGCCTATTATTAAATTGTTAAAACTTTGGAAATGTTTGGAAGATAATATGCAATAATATTTTTGTTATTGTTTAGCTTCTTGTATTCCTGTGTTATTGAAATAAAAACGTGAAAAATAAAGAAAAATAAAAATCAGCTTTTAAAAACTTTCTCACAAAATATCAATTTTAGGCGCAGAGTACCTATAGTTGAGTCCATCAGTTACTGGCACTCAAAAAACGCAACAAAAACTTTATGACATAATTATTATTGCCTCTGAGTGAAGCGGCATACTATCATCAAACAAGCCGACGCACATTAATCTATAAAGATAAACGAGTCATTTGCGAACAGCAGTACAGAGAGTATTTTAATGAGGTCATAAAGTTTCTGTTGTTTTTTTCAGTGCCGGGAAGCGCTGATTTCGACTATACCTTATTATCACCTTTTTTTACTAAGAAAGGGGGCTATTTAAAAAAATCCTCATTTTCAATATATTTTAATATTGTGATGAAAAAATATACTTATGGAAATTTTTTAGAAACTACCGTTGTAGAATAGGTCTAAAAATCGTTCGATTCTGGAAGCCATTGCAGTGTATATTCTCTTATTTTTAAATGTTAAAACTAAAATATTTTGCCCAGAAATGCATTTCTCCTTTACCATGTAGGTTGAAGTTTACTTTATCTAAATAACCCTCTGTTATTAGGCTATTGGTTAAATTTAGCGATTCCTTAATTCGATGGAGGAAGAATTATTAGATATGTAATTGAATAAAATTTATTGGGATTTCAGCAGATTGATTTGTAGACTGTCCATTCTAGCATATTATTTAATATCTGTGTTTCTTTACAATTTTTCCAGCTGACTATATAGATAAGGTGAACTAAATGCTACAGAATAACATTGCGCCTGTGTGAGTTATTTATCAAACGAATTTCATAACAGTTATATTTCTCTTTGTATTGGTCCTATTACTCAGTTTAAAACTGTTCCAGTAGGTGCTAACATGATGGAGTGGCAGCACCCTTGTGTGACTCCTTTTTATATGATATATTGAAGATTAGGTCCATGCAGAAACAGTTTCTCATGGAGGCAACATATTTGAAATATTTTTAATTTTTGTTCACATGTGAGTTAATTGACATTATTTCAATCCAACAGTTATTCTTTTAATTGTCTGATGTTAAATCAGTAAAGAAGGCCAACGGGGAACATTATTTTATTTTATCCGCCAGAGTGCACCAGCTGTACTCGGTTGTTTGTCCATCGATGTCAATACGAAAAAATATGTCTGAATAAACAAAGTTAATTAGGATGTAAAATGAAAACTTGTTGCTGTGTACCAAAGTGCTCTACTTCAAGTGTACTAATTAGAATATTATCATGATTGATTAATCTAGAATAAAAGAGGATTTATAAACAAAAAATTCAACAAGTTCATAAATGTAACTATATACCTTTCAACCTAATCAGCTTTTTTCGATGAACTCCAGCACTTCTTTTCCTCAGCTCCGCTTTTAAACGATTTAATGACCAACTATCATAATCCTTTTTATCAATTTGGCTCATTTCTATGAATAAGGGATTGGGGAACTCTCGGAAATCGGGAAATATAAACTATTTAAAGGTTATATATTATATGATACAAGTTGAGAATGAAATTAAACCGAGTACGCATGGCGTCATCTATTGGATATCTTAGAAACTGGTTTGGATTGTTCCTCATTCTTTTTATCAATTTGGCTCATTTCTACTAATAAGAGATTGGGAAACTCTCAGAAATCGACAAATTTAAACAATTTAAAAGTTATAATATAATTTTTAAATTGTTGTTCAATGTAATTCTCAATTTGTATCATATATTATATGATGCAAATTGAGAATGTCATTAAACCAAGTACGCATGGCGTCATCTATTGGATATATTAGGAACTGGCTTGGATTGTTCCCCATTGGACATTTTCAAGGACATACAATAATACTTAGAAACGCACTGATTTGTAATTTAAGAAAAGTTTTACCTATGTAAAATTTACGGACCTTTCTAATCTAAAAATAAACTTATAAAAACCAATAGACAGTCAGAGCAAGTCAATTTGTGTAACTAATTATTTTAAACACGACAGTTTTTGAGTAGTTACAATGTTATAATTATTAAGGGAAGAAACATAACTAGTATGTGCCTTGGTAATATTGTTTATATATTTTTAAAATGAATAAATAGATATTGACAGCAGTAAGTTGTTTTTTTTTTTTCCTGTACAACCCTATATTGAATGTTAGCGATGATGGATATTACAGCTCATATTTACTAAAATCTACTAGAATCTTATATATTGGAATATGCGAAAGTATTGGCAACAAAGTTGTTTAACATATAATGTGTCATGGTGGGTGACCGATGTCACTGTTTGAGGGAAAATTTTATATCGGTATATTTTATATACTGTTGGGTGCCAATTGGCCATGGTTTAGCAAATAAAATCGAAACCAGTTTAGGGTAATGCCTCTGAAACCATTGGGTTTAAGTTTCTGCAACAATGGTTTTCATGTTGGACGCAGTCAAATTTTGACAAATCACAGACTTGCCGCAGTAGACTGTCCACCATTGATTCAAATGTAACCAACCATACTTAAGAATGAAAACAAAGTATTCATAATATTTTCATCCTCTTTTTTAATAATTTTTCAATAATTTTTTTAATGAGGGTATTAGCGATATGGGACGGCAATTAGATGGATCTTCTAAACTCCCACTCCAAGAGAGATCACTATGGGTGTTTATTTTTTTTTAAAGTTGGAAATAATTCTGACTAAAATGAGTAATTGATTATCGAAATTAATACATGAAGAGCAAAAGCTGGTAAAGTTTCAAATGTTTTTATAAAGATTTCGACATGTCTAGAAGATTTTTTATTTTTCATGTCCTTAATAATGTAACATTTAAATCTCCATTGGTATTTCTATAGTACCTACACGCAAATTAGATTAAAAAACAGTGAATAGGAGAAATCTTTTATAAAGAAATAATATTTAAGTTGTGTACTCTCGATAGGGTTAGAAATAGATATCCAAAAAGTTCCCACCCATTCAGCAACGGAAAGTCCTTTTTTTACAAAAAACGCCCATAAAAGGGACTTAACGCTGGTTTTTCACTTTTAGTGGCTTCTGTGAGTCGGAGAAAACCTCGAAAAAAGAAAATATTTTCTAACGCAACGAAACTAGTTACCTCCCCCCCCGTTTTCGAGGATGCTGAACACGATGGCGGTGGTTTAAACTCTTTTTGAGTTGAACGTCACCCCCAAACGGCCAAAAACAACCCGCAAAAGGGGTGAAACGCGAAAACACCGTCTTATATTGAGAAAAACTGCGTCACCCTCCGTTTTCGAGGATGCTGAGCACGATGGTGGTGGTATAGACTCTTTCTGAATTGACCGTCACCCCCAAACGGCCAAAAACAACCCCCAAAAGGGGTGAAACGTGAAAACACCGTCTTATATCGCGAAAAACTGCGTCACCCGTTTTCGAGCATGCTGAACACGATGGTGGTGGTATAGACTCTTTCTGAATTGACCGTCACCCTCAAACGGCCAATAACCACCCCCAAAAGGGGTGAAACGCGAACACACCGGCTCATACCGAGAAAAACTGCGCCACCTCCCGTTTTCGAGGATGTTGAACACGATGGCGGTGGTTTAAACTCTTTTTGAGTTGACCGCCACCCCCACCGGCTAAAAACAACCCCTAAAAGGGGTGAAACGCGAAAACCCCGTCTTATATCGCGAAAAACTGCGTCACCTTCCGTTTTCAAGCATGCTGAACAAGACGGCGGTGCTTTTGAATTTCTCTGAGTCAACCCCATCCCTGCGTCAATAAAAATGTATGGTATGGATATATAGTGGATATGTAGTTGTATGCGTCAAGGAATCTGTTTTATTTTTATATATATAGCAAGTAAGTAATTGTATGCGTCAAATACACATGTTCATAAGTTAATATAATAAAATATATGAAATTTACCACTGATTCCATACAGCAGATTTCCCCGCCTGAAAATCACCAAATAACCTAACCAGACCCTATATATGCGCCTATTTTTTAGGGTAAGAGATCAGTCAACAAACGAGGAATCATCATCCGGTTTGTATTCAATGATTTGTTATTCATTTTGTCATATCGGAATTTTCTTATCCACTTCATAAGGCAGGGTCTCACGGGGTAGTTTTTGTCCGGTTCAGGGGTTGCTTTGCTTCGGGGAGAAGATCCAGAATCCCCATCATGTTCAGCATACTCGAAAACGGGAGGTGACGCAGTTTTTCTCGGTATAAGGCGGTGTGTTCGCGTTTCACCCCTTTTAGGGGTTGTTCTTGGCCGGTGGGGGTGACGGTCAACTCAAAAAGAGTTTAAACCACCACCATCGTGTTCAGCATCCTCGAAAACGGGAGGTAACGCAGTTTTTCTCGGTATGAGCCGGTGTGTTCGCATTTCACCCCTTTTGGGGGTGGTTATTGGCCGTTTGAGGGTGACGGTCAATTCAGAAAGAGTCTATACCACCACCATCGTGTTCAGCATGCTCGAAAACGGGAGGTGATGCAGTTTTTCGCGATATAAGATGGTGTTTTCGCGTTTCACCCCTTTTGGGGGTTGTTTTTGGCCGTTTGGGGGTGACGGTCAATTCAGAAAGAGTCTATACCACCACCATCGTGCTCAGCATCCTCGAAAACGGGGGGTGACGCAGTTTTTCTCAATATAAGACGGTGTCTTCGCGTTTCACCCCTTTTGCGGGTTGTTTTTGACCGTTTGGGGGTGACGGTCAACTCAAAAAGAGTTTAAACCACCGCCATCGTGTTCAGCATCCTCGAAAACGGGGGGGGGTAATTAGTTTCGTTGCGTTGGAAAATATTTTCCTATTTTCCCGACTCACAGAATCCACTATTTTACCTTGTAAACCGTTCATTGGAAGAGAAAAAAGTGTAGGAAATAAAAAATGTATCGTTAAAATCTGCATAAAAAGTGTCCTATTGACCTTGTAGCTTACCTCCACCTATTTTACAGTAGCAGTGTCCAAACTGAGGAGTAGTTTGGAACGCACGAATCAATCTTACATGAAATTTCACAGCGAATATCTCAAAACTGGTTACTTTAACGAGAAAAATGTCCAAGAATGAATTTATATAGCGGAATTTTTTTTACAAGATGCATGTCTAGCAGATTTTGAGGCAAGTGAATTTTATTTATTTTCCCTTTTCTTCAACAAAGATGCGTTTTTTAATTTGAACTCATTACCACACACCACCCTTGAGGTAGAGCTCTCGGTGGGTTTTTTAAAAGTGATTTCCCCTGTAGGGCTATTCCACTAAAATTCTGTCTTCATCGGCGAACTGTTCTTCAAATTTGGAATTTAAACATCCTTGCCCGTGGCTATTAGAGCACATTGTTGAGGAGTGCAGTCCAACTTTAACACAGCTACATCGTTTTCTGCAACCTTTTCTTACAAATCCATTCCGTCGGTTCCAAGTTTTCTCCTCGCCGATCGATTTTTACCTGTGTGTTCCAAACTACCCCGCAGTTTGGACACTGTTACTGCGAATAGGTGGCGATAAGCTACAAGGTCAATAGAACATTTTTTATACAGAATTTAACGACAAATTTGTTATTTTCTATATATACTTCTTTCTCTTCCAACCAACGGTTGACAAGATAAACCAGCGTTAAGTCCCCGTTAAGGGTGGTTTTTTGCAAAAAAAGGGACTTTCCGTTCCTGGATGGGGTGGGAACTTTTCATATATCTATTTCTAATCCTATCGAGAGTACACATCTCAAATATTATTTCTTCTAAAATGTCTAATTTGTGTGGACTATTGACATTTGACATTTTGTTTAAATCGTTGAGAATATGTTTCACACAAAAATTCAGCTGGGTAGGTAGTTTATGGTGATGAAATTTAAAATATCTTTTATTATTCGAAATAGGAAAAATTGAGAATAAAATATGCAGTCCCCCTCCACGGACATCCTTAAGTCTTAGATGATTGAAATATCTTCCACTTAAATAACAGTCTTTGTATAAATATTATTTCCTTAAGACTCCTGCCTTTATCGAAGGAATGATAGGTGATTAATTAATAGCACAAAATTGTAAATACAATCAGTTTATCAAAATATAAAATTACATGCGAATGTTGGGATAGAGTGAAATGTATAAGAAGTTAATATAGAATTTTAGATTAAAATTTAGGCATAAAATTCATGTGTAGTTATATTATAGTATCCAATGTAAAATCATTCTATACACATCCTAAACTAGTGCCTAAAACATATAAAGTTGGAAAAATATCAGGAAGGGATATTAACGTCTTTGTGTCTGGTCTGTCATCGGGATTTACTTGTAGCATCAGATCTATTATTTCTTGCATTTGTTGTCCATATTTTTTTGTATTAACTGTTTTCTTTCTTCCATTGGCAATTGATAAAACGACATTTGAGACCTAAAAACATCAATGATTAAAATAATAGTTAATTATCATACATCCTCCTTTTCTTTTTTGGTTTTAATAAACATAACAAACTTTATGGTTCCCACTTTACATCTAGTTAAAACTTTCCAGAGTGTCGATTAAAGAGATAGAGATATGTCTGTTACATTAACATTATTTTTGTTATTTAATTTGTCATTTTCATTATGCATGACATTACAGGAGATAAAACTGACTGTTGATTGCAACGAATAGTTAAACAATAATAACACGGAGATATTATGTATTAAAATGGTTTCAATTTTTAACTTTTCGGGAATTATAGTTGAAGGACTTCAGTCTATGGTCATTTTGGTTTATCCAATAAAATACTTTTTTTATTATAATATTTAAATAAATAAAAGTAATGGGCTTTGTATGATGCCCAGCCTGAAGAAAGTAAGTCATAGTGCAATATTAGTTCATCAATTTTTGATACAAAGAGTGTCATTAGTTTTCTAAATTTAAGCAAATAAAATCAAAATAGGAAACAAGTATATTAACAAGCTTTATAAAAATTGTCTAGTAAACTACAAATAAAAATTTTAAAATTAGATAATCACGTAAACGTCCTATTTTTCCACAAATAAGAGTTAAATAATAGAGGGAGAGATTTCTCACGTTCATATTTGACTAATATTGACCGAGATACAGCGGTTTGAAATTATATGGTCTTTAAGGCGAGCATATCTAAGAGAGAGAGAGAGAGAGAGAGGTCCGTTAAGAAAATGTTTATTATTTTTGACCATAACTTTTTTTAAATACATATATTAGTAAAAAAAATTATAGGACTACCTAAGTAGTAGTATAACAGGTGTAGTGATATGAATTTTCACTCAATAGTTTCAGTTGTTTGCAAAATAGTTAGATTTCATTTTAAAAATTATGTCAATTTTCCTATTTCCTAAATTTAATTCTAACTATTTTGCATATGGTTTGAAATTATTGAGTGAAAATTTATAACACTACTGTTGTTATATCTGCTTAGATAGTCTTATAGTTTGTTTGCAATATGTGTTAAACAGTAAATATTTCTCTATCGGACCTCTCTCTCTTGCATATTCTCACCTTAACGCCCCTTTGAATAAATCAAATTGTTACTCTCTACTCTCTCAATTTACTCAACAACTACATCCTAGATCAAAAATACCCTTTATTACGATAAAAAGTGGCCAAGATTTGTCCAAAAACTATTAAAAAGTGTTTGTTTATACAAATAATAACTCATTTTAATACATTTGTCTTGCCGCATACAGCACCCATTTATCTCAATTATATTGCTTTAGAAACAATCATTTAAAGATCAAAAAATTTACTACAAAATATTAGAAATAATGCAATGTCAATGGTCAAAACGACCGCCATATTATTTACATTATATTACACTTGTTTTAAGAGGTATTTCAATAATAGTAATAATAAAAGCACTTGGATTGAATCATGGAAAACAATTAAATTAGGCTAATGACCATCTTTTATTTATTTTATCATATTTATACAGGGTCATTTTATCGTCAAAATGTTCTGATTATGTTATATATTATGTTAGAAGATGTTCTACTATCAATAAATAATACAAAATTCACAGATCTTGCATCCTACGCAAGTGTCTTATAGTCTGTTTTTAAACCAGGAGGATTAAATGTAGAATCCCAATTTACACTATAAAAGTTACCAGAAAATTACCCTAGAATATTTTAGGGGTTCTAAGCAACCAACCTTACACGACTACAGTATAGGTGTATGCAGTCTAATATACTTACTAAAAAGTGGTCTAGGGATTCCTCACATTCTTAATAATAAATTTCCAAAAATAGAATATTGTTTGAGATATTTGAAATTTGATTTGGTATATGAAACTTATTAAACAATATTTAAAAAAAAAACAAATTTAATTATTTTCAATTGATGTGTCAATGATATATATAATTTTCTCTCCACGTCCAATTTTGCCATGTATTGAGGAAGCTTTGAGATATAAAGTGCGTTTAATTATTTAATTATATGCCTGTAAAAAATAAAGTGTGTAAATGAAAGTAAAACAAAATTTCCCTATTAAATACACAACTATTTATTATCACAGGGTTCGATTACTGCTTGCAACTTCTGCAAATGTGGGCGACTATTTATTGCATGTAGAATTTTGTTTAGGGTAGGCATTTAATTTTTGTATAAGAAACTATGTATTATTTGTCGAATAGAGTTTTTCATTGTTTCATCAAATCTGGTAATAATTCCTGGTCTTCTTTCAAGTTTTTTTGGCCTGCGTATATTTCTAGTCTTTCTATATTCCCTTATCGTACGGAATACAGTTGATCTTGCAATTCCTAACAGTAAGTGTTTAAAATAGGTATATTACAAATCTTACATTGTTTAATATCTCACCCACTGCATTCATAATTGTAGATACGATTTCACACATTTTGACCTTTGTTTTTCCACTCAACATCTGTTTATTCATATTTATTACACATTGCTTCTCAGTTAATGCTAAAGCATCCAAATCTAATCGTTTGCGTTTCTTTACTGGTGAAACTTCCACTAAACTTGAATTTTCCACAACATCCATATTGAAATACTTCCAGAATATATAAATAATCAATATAAATAACATATAATTAGTTCTGTACAGAACTGTTTCCTTAATGGGTGATGATAAATAATTAATGAAGATACTTTGAAATTTGGTTGAAATATTCAACTGACATGTATGTCAAAATTTAAGATTTGGCCTAGTGTAAAACTGGCGAACGCGCAGCCAATCGCATGTGTATGATTTAGCGCGGCAAATTCGAAAGAGTCCTCCTCGTTTAAAAACAGACTATAGGCGTATTGAAAGTACCAGACACAAATTTTTGTTTACTGTAGTACAGTGCTAGATTAGTTAGAAATGATAAAAAAATCGATCTGACGCAACTCGGACAAACTTTCCCATAAGTATTTGTCTAGTATATAGTCCATTGAATGAGTCGGACAAAGTAGCAACTGTTTGCGATTCGGGCTAGAAAATGTCCCCCCTACCCCCATTTTCGAGGATGCTGAATCGATTTCCGGGGTCAAACCAATTTTTCCACTTCGGCAACCCCCTCAAATTGGCAAAAAACCACCCCCAAAGTGCCCTTTTCCGCGAACCCGTTTATCTTCCCCAGTTTTTCGACTAACTGTTATTCCCTCGAGTTGAGCGGAAGGTCCTTCGAGGGATTTGACCTCAGCCACCCCTATACCAGGCTTCCACCCCTCCAGGGGGTTAGAAAATTGATAATTTTTTTTGTCGAAAAAAAATGGATATTTTACAAGAGGTGTTTCAGTGAGGAAGGTGGCAGGTGAGCAGGGTTGTGTAACCATCCCCGGGGGTTGTTTTCACCCTTCAAAGGGGTGGATTTTTTTTTGAAAAAAAAAAAATGTTTTGTAGCAGGCGTTTCTTTGAGGAAGGTGGTGGGTGACCAGGATTGTGTAACCACCACCGGGGGTTGTTTTCACCCTTCTAGGGCGTGTGTGTGTGTTTCTTCTTTACCGAAAGGTCCGATTACTAATAATCATTTTTATAAATCCAGTTTATTTCAGCAACATTAATAATTTACGATATATTAGGTCACATTTTCTTGGATATTTCTTTCAAAGGTGGAAACAACCCTCGGGAATCGTTACACAGTCCTGGTCACCTACCACCTCCCTCACAAAAAACCTACAAAATATTCCCTCAGAAAAAAATGTTTCCACCCCTTCGAAGGGTGAAAACAATCCCCGGGGTTGGTCATACAACCCTGATTTCCTGCCACCTTCCTTAAAGAAACACCTCCTACAAAATATTAATTTCTTTTCCCAAAAAAAAAAATCAAATACCCACCACTTTGAAGGGTGAATACAACCCTCGGTGGTGGTTACACAATCCTGGTCACCTACCACCTCCCTCACAAAAAAACCTACAAAATATTAATTTTTTCCTCAGAAAAAAAATGTTTCCACCCCTTCGAAGGTGAAAACAATCCGCGGGGTTGGTCATACAACCCTGATTTCCTGCCACCTTCCTTAAAGAAACACCTCCTACAAAATGTTAATTTCTTTTCTAAAAAAAAATCAAATACCCACCCCTTCGAAGGGTAAAAACAACCCCTGGAGTTGGTTATACAACCCTGGTCTCCTGCCACCTTCCTTAAAGGATAGAGTATTTGATAGCAGTGTTCAAATGTTTTAGTGTTTGCAGAAACTAGGCACTTCAGTGACATCTCTAGGTATTACTTTGCTGAGTATTATAGACTTTAACCACCCATATAAGTAACATGCCAAGTTTGATTAAATTTGATATTTTATAGGTAAGAGAGAACAAAATAATATAGATTTATTTGAAGTATATGGTGTAAGAAATAAAGCAACCTCTTGCAATGTGCAACATTTTATTTTAGTCGAAAAATTACTAATATTCGAACTTACCGATCCAACAAACATTTTTTCCATGGCACACATTTCATATAAAATACAACCAAGGGACCATATATCCGATTTACTATTATAAGGTTTTCCATCACATAATTCCGGAGCTAGATAGTTGCATGTTCCAATTATTGTGTTAGCCATATTATTGCTAAAAGAACAATAGATAGTTTATTTATAAAAAATATGTTTGCCAATAAATGCACAAATATTCACAAAATCCCTGATATAGAAAGTAGTATATTCTACCGCATTAGAAGAGGGCCTATCTATAAATATAGTACTAACTGATGCTGATGCAGTACTGGAAGTACTAGAAATAATGTTGACTTGTCCGAGTAAATTAAAACGAATTGTTCAAATTGATTCTGTGACTATATTATATATATTCTGTGGCTGTATTATAGTCAATGGCATGAATTTTTTTCAATACACTATGAGTCGAATGACAAACATAAAATAATTCGTTAAATCATCTTATTTATTTATTATTTATGAATGACGTAACTTAATAGTATTTTTCATGCCCAGTGTGGACTTGTATTATACAAATCCACACTGGGCATGAACCAACACATGTTCAGAGATACGCTCGTTTTGATATACCGGCAGTTAACAGTTTAACACGAGCTGCTCAGTTCGGTGTCCACACTGTCCATTCACTTGCTCATTCCGCGCTCATTTAGTGCCCATGCGAAACAAATTAGCTTTAAAGGTTGCACAAACTCCAACAAATGATGACACTTCATTGGTTAGTCCTGAGACAGCCACGCCATATCCAAAGACTCCTGTCAGAAAAGAAAGTTGGTAGAAAACGTGGTCAGCGCGAGTACTAACGGAAACTCCTGAAAATCAAATTAAAGAGGAGCATGTGGCAAAGTTAGAGAAAAACAGATGAAAAGATGCTAAACGAAAGAGAGTATGACGGATAGTTCCAGTAAAGTAGCAGTGAATCTGGTGAAGAAGATCTTGAACTGCAGGATGCTGAAAATACCGATGAATTTTATGAGGAAATAAGTAGAAGGGAGTGACGAAGAAAATGATTGGATTGAAATTATAGAAGATTTTTGTAATTAAAACACGATTTCGTCTTAGCTTTTAGTGGGTTTTTCTATATTATACCAAGAAAAATAAAATTTCCTATATTGAATATGTTGAAAGCATCAAGCTCAAGATAGAGAATATAATATTACAATTTTAAGGCGATTTGGAAATTCGGATAAATTCGTGTATCCAATGTAAGTAAGTAAGTTTTATTCCGTTTCAATTCACATATACAATGCCTAAAACAGGTCACATGAGTAAGACATTAGAAAACATTTTAAAAAATGCATACATACAGTAATGAACTTGACTTGAACAACAAAAAAGAAATAGTACTTAACAAAATAAAATTGACATGAAAATAACTTGTTAAAATTCTTGGAAAGAATATAGTTCGATGTTGCATAAATATTGGAATACTTATCGAGCAAAAGACGTTTGATTGAAATTATTTTTTAATTCGCTGGGAAGACCATCAGTGGCGGTCCCAGAATTTCGACATGGGGGGGAGGCATCAAAGATGGGCAGCACAGCTGTATACACACGTAGCGTTAGCTGCAAGGGGATTTAATGATTAACGCTTAAATAGTCGGAGACAGCACAATAAAAAAAACTATTTTGTCGGCGTTTCGTGTATTTAGCACACATTTTTCAAGGTCAAACGGCCTTAAATTAAAAGTTAGAAGTTTTATTTAAAATAATATTGTCTTCGAAATGTAGATCTCGTGGGCGCAAGGCTTAAAAATATAAAATACTAAATATATTTGTATCAGGTAAAAAGACCAAATATTCTATTTTCTAATACAGAATATAACAAAATAACAAATAAATATGGTCTTCAATTTGCCCTCGACGTGCCTGCAACTACAACACGATCTTTCTTTTGGAACCTTTAACAATTCGCTACAACTCTCACTGATGTTCGTGCAAACTTGCACTGCAGCCTTTAGTGTGAATATCTCCATTTACGATTTTTCTGAACTCCAATAGTTATTAATATTGGAGAACAGTCGCTTCATCCATTCACTTGTCTCATAAAAACAAAAAATAAATCCCATAAAATCTTCAAATTTTTTAATTTATTTTGACTTTATCCAGACTCTCGAGTCAGGCCAGCGATCTTCAATGCGATAGTGCAAATATTTTCGGAATTCCAGTTGGCAATTTTATCTTCTGCAACGTTGGCTTGCATTAGACCAACTACGCCGAACAGTTCGTCTTCATTCAATATCAGACCTATGTAGTTCTTAAAAGCTTCACATGAACAAAAAAAAATTATTTCATGAAACTTATCTTCTCAAATTCACACGTTCAAAAACATTCAGTTCATTTAAGTTCGAAATACAGTTTTTCAAAAAGTAAATGAAAATTAAAATTTCGAATCTTTTGTATCTCAAGAAAAAGAAGTACATATTTAAGTGTACTTAATGAACCTTTTAAGGACAGTAGCACACTATCCGAAAAGAAAGTACTGTCTAACCAAAATAAATACATATGGTCACCCTATTAAACCCTGAAGAAGTATGTGCCAAGTAACAGAAATGTCGGCAAAATAGTGTGTATTTCTTTTTATTGTCCTGTCTCCGACAGGACTAATACAGCACTACTGGGCATATTTTATTGTGATCTGAAAAACCTCAATGCTGCGTAGTATGTTACTTTTTCTGTCAGAGTTAACCGATGAACTGGATAAGCATAATTGCTTTTGTGCCTTGTGTCATATACATGATCTACATTTGCTTTGCTAAACTCAAGATTATTTTTTTTCAAATGTATATTAAACAGGAGTAAATGTATAAACCTGGGATTGTGAACAGTTTATTGGCTTTATAGCCAATTCCATTTTAAAATGTAAGGCAATGGAAGGAAAATGGAAGATGTTTGTATATATGGAGAGGTTTCAAATTTTAAGAAAGTTACCACAGCTAGACCATAATGCAGAAACTGCTATATAGAACACAAGGTACCCTAAAATTCAATATTGAATACGATAAGAAAATTTATATGGTAAAATTTTGTAGTTTCTTCAAATAAAATTATTTTTCATAGTTATAACTTTATTTATATTTATTCTCACGGCACAAATCGGCCATAATGCCGGTGAAAATGCCTATTTGATCAGATTTGTATTCGTAAAAAGTTCATGAAGAGTGTATCTGTAATGCAGAGTGGAATAACGTCATAAAAAATAAATGCATCAAAAAACAAAAATACGGGCACAATTTCGTTTAACTAATTCAAAAAATAACCTTAGATATTTTTATGCCGCAAGAATAATTACGTAAAAAATCTAGGAATAGTAAAAGCATAACACACCAAGTTATTTATCGCATAAATAAATTAGAACTTAATACGTATATGATCTAGGTAAACAAAAAAATTGTGTACCGAAAGTAGTTGAATATTTACAATTTCTACCTAGGAAGTTAGACACACCAGCAGTTATTACTCAATTATTGATTTAAATTTGTTTCGTACTGATATCTGAGCTATATTTTTGCACATAGACGCAATAAGCAGTGCCATTCGAGTCATGACGTCACGCTTAAAGGCACTCGCAGCGGTATCGCGCGGCTTCAGGAGTACGCTAGAAAATGATGTCACGCTTCAAGGCGCTTAAAGTTACTGTAAGCCGCGAGATCGCAAAAATTTAACTCTGGCCACCTAGAGTAGCCACGATCGCCGCTTGGCCGACGGTATCTCGACGGTATAATACAAGGAGGGTAACTATAAATATTGTTTACCCTCCTTGGGTATAATATACAACTGACATTGGCAATACTGCAGTACTAAACGTAAACTGCCGCTCACGAGTGATACGAAAAGTATTCGAAGAAAAAAATAGCAGTATTTATTTCATTCATACTCGACGACCTCGACGTTTTAAGGAAAAAAATACCACTTTTGTTGTTTGTAAAACAATATGACTACGTAAAGCAGAAACTTTTTGTGAAGAAAGCAGTCGGTGCTGATTATATCATACTTACTTTATGATACATTTAGAAATTCCAAAATCTCCTATTTTAATAACATCACCTTTCAAACCGGTGAGGAATATATTTTCACATTTTAGATCTCTGTGTATAATTTTTCTTTCATGAATATGATCCAGTCCCGTTAATATTTGACAAAATAAATTCATGACCCTCTGAAAAATTAATGGTTATAATTAAATATTTATCTAAATTACAAAAAGATGTGTCCACTGCTGTGAACTAATCACCTGTACCTGTGCCAATTTTTATTTCTACTTGGAAATACATGCTGATAGTATTTCGTATAGAGCTTAAATTCATTACAACATGTCTTACATGAGACCCTTTTAGTCTGGCTGGAAATTGTTCCCGTCAAGTAAAGTCAAACTGAAATAAGTAAGTTAGTTTCTATAAAAATAGGACAGGCTTTTGGTGCATCCAGTATTTGGAAAATAAATTCGAAATCGACATTGTAAATATGCAAAATGCTAAAACCTTTACCCAAGCAACATTTCACCGGCTACCGACTACTTTTTTACTAATTCCAACGTCAAAATTAGTGCAAATAGTAGTCGTGTGGTAACTTAGATCTTATAGTAATGAATTGACCTCAGAGCAACGTTTCTTAGACCTTGCAAACCTATTACTTTAGTTTGGATCACCTATCAACGTAGGTTTGACGTCAGAAAATGACTTATTTAAGTTTGGTGTGTTTTTAAGTAATCTTCCAACGTTAATTAGATGTTAGTAACTGACTAACTAGAACTGGTTAACTTATGAGTAACCCTTCAAAGTCGGTTAGACGTTGGTAACTTAACGTTGCTGTTGGTAAAAATACTTGCACTTATTACAACCCTAAGTAGGAATTAGTGTATTTATTTGGAACTTTCACGATATATAGTCAAATTAAGTAAGTCGTAAATAATAAATACCGACTTCGCCATATTTATTGATTCTTAGATTAAGATTATTTATTTTATTTTTCATAAAAAGAAGGTACTCATGCATAGTAACCTCCAGAATTACGGTGCAAATAAAAATACAATAAAAACTTTACGAGCTCATTAAACGCCGGTGAACCATCCGGTATGCTGTCATCAAACAAGCCGCCGTACATTAAAAACTTATACAGGTAAGTGATTCAATTTGCGTGCCAAATAGTACAGAGAATAACGGTCTTTTAATGAGGTCGTAAAGTTTTTGTTACGTTTTTGTGTGCACGGTAAAATTTCAAACGACTATACATGAATTTAGTAGAAAATGTATGCTAGATACTAAGAATATTTATTTTCATATTTAATATTTTATTGTTTTACCTACAGAGAATAAGTGATCAAGTAATGGCATTTAAATATTGTATATTATTAAAATCTAGTTGCTGTTATTATCCCATAACAAATTAAGTTACACCGTTAAAATGTAACGAAGTATTTGTTACCAGCTAATCAGGACCATACTTCCTATGGATTGATAGTACATCGTTTACTATCTAATATGTCATTACAAATCACTTTCACTGGTTTACCTGTTACTCAAAAATCACTGTATTTGTCAATACTATTCTAAACTGGCTAAGTACGCCGAGGACAAAGCCATGTATGCACACTCTCGCAATGTACAGGCAGCAAACATCTTTTAAAGGCGTACATGGCCCGTGCCGTGGCCTATTGCGATCGGTGGAAGATTCAGGTTAACGCTTAAAAATCGGAGGCGATAGTCTTCGCGCGCCGATTTACTGAAAACAGGGTTTTGGCACCAATTTTGGTCCGGGGAAGCCAAATTCAAATCAAAAGGTGCGTGAAGTATTTGGGGGTTAGACTAGACCAGCGACTAATGTTTAACACTCACATAAACGAAACAGTACGAAAAGTCTACTCTCTGTCCAGAAGTCTCTATCCGCTTATGCCCGAGGTAGTAGATTTAACAGAGAAAATAAAAAACTGTTGTACACGATGGTGATTAAATCAGCCATAACTTGCGCGGCACCAGTGGTGCAGCACGTCGGTCACGACAATGAAGAAAGTGAAAGTATTAGAACGCGCCTCATTTCGAATTCTGACTGGTACACCTCCCTCAGAGATCTATATATACACGTTGTCACGACATTACCCCAATAGCAGACTGAGAGATATCTCAAAAATCTCCTTCAAACATGGCGATAGTCCGCTAACCAGAAATATAATACAAATTAGACAGCATAATGCACTATTTCGAATTAAACACACCCAAACTTACGAGACATCGATTTTCCTGCAGCAACTTTCAACTACTATAACTTTTACTTACCCTATCCACCCTTCCTGAATTTCATACCTATAAATCCTATAAATTCCTATCCCTCTTCTGAAAATGGATGTTATAATTCGACTAAATCAATTACAGGTTAGAGTTTCTTTTTTGTCACGCATTAAAATTTTGAAGTCTGTTAAAATTTAACATGTGGTTATAGAATAACCACTAAAGTTTGCACTTATATTTGTTTTAACTTACCTGGGGAGAAAAATACCGCGGTCTTCGATCACAAATTAAGTCGAATAAAGTCCCATTGCTAGCATATTCCATAACAATGTAAAAGGTACCAGTTTTTGCAAAACTGTCGAAATATTGGATAATATTTGGGTGATCTAGGGATTTCAAAATTGCCACTTCATTTTTAGCTATACGAAGCGGTTGTCCCTGTAACTCTGTATTAATTTGTTTGACGACAATTTTTTGCTGGTTATGCTTTCTTTCGCATAAATGCACCGTTCTACAATATGAAAGAAAAAAATACAATATAAAGAGTAGCACAAAAAAATTGGCGGCAGTATTACATAAATTATCCAGCAGGAGAGAATTATAAAAAATTCCAAACGTAAATTAAATCCACACATCCATGAAATTGTTCAAATGTGCTTTTAGAGGGCGGAATATTAAAACATAATATTTTTAGTCGCAAACTCCTCTATAAAATCCTTATTTTTCTGTAAGGAACGTAACCAGACTGCAACCAACAGCTACCCTCCGGACTATGTGCCCCGCCGAGCGCTGAATTACAAGTTACAAGTCTGGCGCGTTGTCTAATAATTGCATATTACCATCAAAACGCTAATGCTTCGATTGCAACAAACACCAGCCGAAAGACTGATCCTACTTAAAGGAGCTCTCTTGCCAGCCGTCACACACCACTTGCAGACTGCAGTTTCGAGCTGTTGGCTCTCGTTAGTGCAAGGTAGGCATGTGACGACCGGCACGAGGATCCTTTGACTATTTGGTACATCCCGGTATTTTTACAATAGCGACATGTAAAATAGTCGGCAGGCGCCATCTAGCGGTCCAGTGTCTGTTGCAATCGAAAAATAAATAGCCTGATTGTGCTTAGTATAGTTCAAATGTGCTTTTAGAGGGCGGAATATTAAAACATAATATTTTTATTATTATATTACAAGTTACAAGTCTGGCGCGTTAAGTATAACAATTGCATATTATCATCAAAACGCTAATGCTTCGATTGCAACAAACACCAGCCCAAAGACTGATCCTACTTAAAGGAGCTCTCTTGCCAGCCGTCACACGCCACTTGCAGACTGTAGTTTCAGAAACTGCAGTCTGCAAGTGGTGTGTGACTGATCAGGTGAAAGACTGATCCTACTTAAAGGAGCTCTCTTGCCAGCCGTCACACACCACTTGCAGACTGCAGTTTCTGAAACTGCAGTCTGCAAGTGGTGTGTGACGGCTGGCAAGAGAGCTCCTTTAACTAGGATCAGTCTTTCGGCTGGTGTTTGTTGCAATCGAAGCATTAGCGTTTTGATGGTAATATGCAATTATTACACTTAACGCGCCAGACTTGTAACTTATAATTCAGCGCTCGGCTGAGTCACCCCTCAAATGGGTGGGTCGAAAATGGTATGAGGTACACGTCCTCTGAAATGGGCCCGTACAAAATTATATAATGTAATATTGCATATCAATAATTTTGTGGTCAAAGTAAAAGTCACATTGTTCTTATTATTATATTTATTTTTATCAAGTAAGCCATGGATTAAAAATTGTGTGATTTTTACTTTGTCCACAGAATTATTAGTATGCAATATTTCTTTATGAAATTTTGTACGGGTCCATTTCAGAGGTTATTTAATCAAGTGGTGTACTCAGATTTTTTATAGAAAAATCGCTAACACGATTTCGTGACCTATCACTTCCAATACTACAATATTACATATCAGCCAGTGGAATATAGGTCATTCCTTAGTTAAAATCGACATCATAATGCTTATATTACATAATAGGCGTATAAAAAGTTATCATTTGACTGGGTAACAGTTGCATTAAGAAGTAGCAATCTTTATCTTTCAAATGAAATTTGAACCGCACTTTAAGCATACCATAGATTAAACTTTCAAATAGCTTACACGCGGATATTGTTTATTTTTCTATTTCGAAAAATCATTGATTTTCAACGGTTTTTTACGATTTGCGAATAAACTATTGAACCGATTTTAATAAACTATGGCTTAAAATGTTCATATTGTCAATACCTACATCTTTTATATTAAACTTTTTTCTCGCCGAGCGCTACGATCAAAGTTATTAAGAAAAAACCGTTTATTATAATATTCAAGGTGTTGTTATAAACAAATGCCACCGAATTTTCATCTAGAAAGTATGTACATATCATTTTTGATACTCCCTGTTTATAAATCACTTCAAAATTATCTACTCAGATTTAGGTGCTGGATTGGGTACTTTTGAAGCTAATTCCACTGGACTATGTAAAATATGTACACATAAAAATTATAGGTAATAAAAATCCGCACAATTTCGTTTTTTTTTTTTTTGTAACCGCACGATCTATTGGAGCCGAGATAGTTTTTTTTGAAATTTTGACAGTTTAGTTACGCAACGGAAACGCGCGCGTTTTTGGCTAAAAATCTCGAAAATGGTCATTCGGATAGCAAAATTTTTCAAATGAAAGTTGTAGAGAATACGAGTATGAAAAATTTCCTTTTATTTTCTATTTCCATTCGATCAATATTGGCAGAGATATGAATTTTTAAACATCTTTATAGCGCGCTATGAACATTTGTTTCATGATAAAATCGATAAAAACTCGAAAACGATAGATCGTACGCATATAGTGTATCTAATAACAGTTAAAGAATCAAATTTTGAATATGTTGGTATATGTACTAAATCGTTTTGATAACGAGTGAATGGAAATAAAAGGGAAAAACCTGAAAAATTGTCATTT
The DNA here is from genome assembly GCA_963675555.1 of Leptura quadrifasciata. Classification (NCBI taxonomy): domain Eukaryota; kingdom Metazoa; phylum Arthropoda; class Insecta; order Coleoptera; family Cerambycidae; genus Leptura; species Leptura quadrifasciata. The sequence goes on from OY776677.1 coordinate 46,663,427, forward strand.
TCAAGTGCATTTTGACAAATAGCTATTTTTTGATTGGCTTTAGGCAATAATGACACTAAAGGTTTTTTGAAGAGAATTAAACTGTCTGTAAAATAAGCTCCAAGTGACCTTCACACGATGATTGGTTTACGAGTTACAGCTGTTTAAATGAGCCAAAATTTCTTTCTTTTCTTTTATTATAAATTAAGATTTTCCTGCAAGAACTGTGCATAACATTTTTTTAAAAATTGGTTTTGACCTATTTTTATTAGTTTATATACATATGAAAGTAATGCAATAGCATAAGTCGTTCGCAAGGTATATTTTCTTTAAAAAAAGGTTCTTGAAAACTGTTTTTGTTCAGAAAAATTGAACCAATATTATTTTTTAATTCATTTTTTTATATATCATCTTTTCTTTTGACTTTACGACAAAATTTCATAAGACCTAAATGAAAGCTTACAAAATTTTCTAAAGAAAAAACACTTTTTCGCGCATGATTTTCAATAAGTAGCGACAAGGAACTGACGATTGAAAATGCGGTTGATTTTTAATTTTTAGAAATCAGGCAATTTTCATCGCATTTGAAGTACAAAAAATTACATTTAATAATAGTTTTTGACTTTTTGGAGCATCAGAAGTTATTCTGTGGGCATTTCTGAGTCGTTTCATACTGGGGTCATATTTTTAGGACGTATAGTACTATTTACACACAAAGAAGAAGGGTCTGTTGGCATTTGGCGCAGCGGAGGCTGCTTTGAATTATTTCATCCAAATCGACAAATTTCGCTCCATTTTATTGGGCTATTACTCAAAATTTCTTAATTAGTCCTTGCCCAAGAAGAGGATAGGTTTTTGAGGGACGAACTTATTAACTGCGGGACGTTTGTGATACATTTCTGATTGTAATTTTTATATGATAATGATTTTAATAACGATATTCACATGGATAATAATTGTGTTGAATTTATTGTTAATGTAATATTGAATATATGAGCAATTTTAATTCTGTTTTCTTTTGTTGTAATTTCGGTAAAATTCAACTTTACCCTTAAATTATGTTGAATGACTCTTTGAATGACTATTTTAGAAAAAAACTTACCCATAGGTTCCCTTTCCTAACTGCTTTATGATATTATACAGATCCATTTTAACAAACACATAAACATAAAAGTAAGTAGACACTTGTACTGCACAAAATATTTTGTCGAATTAAGTTTTCGTTTTTGTGTCGGAAAGAAACAAGGAAAAGAAATTTAACTTTTTATTAAAACATTTGGTATCACAATAAAAACATAATAATTAACTAAATAGTAAATTTATATACTAGATGTTAACAGAGCCGGCCCAAAGAGCTACACATTTTTATTCGACTAGTTAAAAAAACATTGTTACATTATTAAAACCAATTATTATTGTTATTATCAAAGACATTCACGCTACATCGGCATGAATGCGCTTCGACATTGATGGATACAGTGCCACTTTTCGTATTGGGCCCCCTTGCAAGATGCTAGAACACTATACCCCCAAAAATAAGCGCACATGCAGTTTGTAACCACGTTTAATTAACAAAGGGTCCAAACAGAAAATGAAACATCCGTTCGAGCCCGTTAAACGGGTATTATATAATATAAGAATAAAGGTTTTAATCCCCAGGTAGCAAAAAGAATTACACAAAATAGCAAATATGACCTAAACTAATAGCCCGATCATTTAAGGTTCAAAAACGCCATTTTCAGGAAGAAAATGTAGAAGTTTTTTCTCACCGGATCTATATGTTTTTTGGGGTGCTGAATCCGAATCTGATGTTTTCCATCTCGCCAGGTGTCGGCTTCACAACGAAAATCGCAAATAACCTTAATTGTTACTTCTTTCAGTTTCTTGACTGTAACTGGAAAACTATGCGCGTGTTGAAAAAAGGCCGTTTTCCGGTTCTCCGTAAAAAAAGTTAAAAACGCTATTCTAAATGCACGATGCTGGCCTATTATCAACCTCATACACCTGAAACCAATTTTTATTTATGATAACCTGAATTTTTCAAGTGCAAATATCAAAAATTCCATTGTACTTTCTTCTTAATTCATCAATTGTTATTAGGCAAAAACCCCATGAGTCCCAAAAAGTTGATTTGGACGCAAGACGATAAGCATAATATTCTGAAAGTCCTCTTTATCTACCGCTAGCTGACATTACCAGCTCTTTTTTGCCATATGTGTCTATATATGCGTATTTTATATATTATTTATTTATTTACATAAACTTGTTTATTTGTATTACTGTGTTTATTGTACTGATATACTTATTTTATGAGACAATCTTTATATATTTGACGTACCTAAATATCATTTGTTTTTTAATGATCTGGACGAATAAAGATTATTATACCTGAGTAAGTCCCCTCACATTTTTTGTGACCCTTTCGCCCCTCTCCAGCGCGAACTCGGACAGGTCTGTCTCGTCTTTAAGTTGGCTTCCGATAGCGATCGCAGGTTGTTCCATATTTTTATTCAACAAGTATTGTGCGCAAAATGTCTCGGCAGTGTATCATATGCGACGGATCTTTAGATGGTGGAACTGAGACGTATACAGTGAAGGAAAAGGGATTGAACAGTTTAATTGATGCAAGTAAAAAGCGAGAGGATGGTAGTCCGTTTTGTTTAAAAGACCTTTGAGATACACCAACGAAAAATGTATTAATGCTGACCATAAGCGGAATAGAAAAAGTAGAGAGGATTCAAATACCCTTCGTTCAAATGTTACTCAGTTCTCATTCAAAACACACTGCTTTATATGTGGTGCTGAAGTGCCACCAGATTATTCAAACAAACAACCCAAAAAGTCACCGCAATCCTGTGAACCCCGTGACTGATAAATCTAATTTATCAAAAAGCTTCTGAGGTTGCTGAAAGATCGAAATGATGAATCTGTACGTGCTATTTCACATCGCATAAATTCAGTCCATGATTTGACAGCCGCTGATGCTCAATACCATTTTTCATGCATGAAAGAGCTATACCTCCCCAAACGCCCGACACAAAAATCAGGTAGACCTAGGGATGATGTGGAAGGTTATGTTTGGAGTGCGGAGGAAGGTACTCGAACATAGAAATACTGCTCAGTGAAGACGATGAAGATCAAGACTTTTCATCTGAGCCGATGGAAGCTAATTCATAGCATTAAAATTGATTCTAATTTTTATAGCATAACTTTTTTTCCCCAGTTTTGAGACCAGTAACCATCCTTTAAGAGCAGCCCAGTGCCCCGGAGAGAACTTAAACGAAAGGGTGAAGACACGCTGTATGTCCAACCTGGTACTTCTTCTACTTACTGACTACTTAAGACTACTTAATGGTACTTCTTCTGTTTTTTTTTATAATCATTGTTATCTAAAACCTCCATTAGCTCTGCTTCAGGTGATGATTCTGATTCTGAACATTAAGATTTTATTATGTGAAATGTAAATGTTGTTGTAAAACAATTTTGTTTCATGTATGTTTCCCTTCATCAACACCCAATTTCCTTTGAATAGAGGCGCGTCGATCACTGACGTTAATTAATTCCGTAAATGTGGCGAGGGCATACCAGGTATTTGTAAAATAATTAGTTTCAGGTATATGAGGTTGATAGAAGGGTAGCATCGCGCATTTAGAATAGCGTTTTTAACTGTTTTTAGTGCGAGACCCAGAAAACGGTTTATTTTCAACACGCGCTAGCGGCGTTATGGATTTCCAAGATTAAAAGTTAATATATGTTCTTTGTAAGAAATTTTGTCTACTTTAATTTCTTATATCGTGAGCATTTTTGAAAAACGCTTAGTTTTAGAGTTACGGATTCAGCACCCCAAAAAACATATAGATCCGGTGAGAAAAAACTTCTACATTTTTTTCCTGGAAAACACCCCGCTTACTGGACTATAACATGGCATAAAGTTATCAAGGGATAGCAAAACATTCAAAGTTGCGTTTACTAAAATTTGGAATGCCTTATTCTTTCGCTGTTTTTTATGATATATTTATTTTCCAATAATTATTCAATTTATTTATATAGAAAAATTCTCATTGCAAATTGTGTTATGTGTATAAAGTGTATGCAAATTTACTAGGCAGATAAAAAAGGCAATAAAAATTTTACGACCTCATTAAAATATCGTTACCCTCGTTAGCAAATTGAGTCATTTACCTTTATAGGTTTTTAATACCTCGGCTTGCTTGATGACATCATACCGAATGGTTCAACGGCGTTAATAATGAGCTCGTAAAGTTTTTATTTCGTTTTTTATGTGCACGGAAGCTCCGAGAGCGATTTTCTTATTGTTGTTTCAACTTTACCATTGGATCCAGGAGCTCCCCCAGAATGATGAGACCGGTGTCCCCCTAAATCCAGAGCTGTACATCGATTTAAATAATTAAAAAAAACAGAATAATATCCAGATCCAGCTTCTATGATATGATGTGATTTACTGATATAATTCAAATCATGAATGTTATCATTCCCGTCGTCATTTTTTAATTTCCGAAACAAATCAACTCAAGATCACATAGAATGACGTGCATGGGTGTAACAACTTATGCAAGCCACATATTTTGTAATAAGAATACAATGATTTTAATATCAGCTGCCTCCATTTTGAGGTTAGTTTCCTTACAAACAGTAAAACTAAAGCACACGCAAACTATTTGTCTAATTATGGGAAACTTAAAATATCAGAGTAAGAAACGCTAAAAAAAACAAAATATATGGGCAATCAATAAATTCGATATATGCGTCTACTGCACGCTACTGAACTGCTGAACGTTGGTTGCGGCTACAACTAACGGTTGTATTATTCATTTGTAAAACGCATCGTTACACTTTGTACTTCTATCGTAGCCTCAACAGACGCGATTTTCTGTTGTTTACATCCTATGCGCTTTGTATTTACAAAGATAGAAACATTTCATGTCGTTGATACGTACATAAATCGATGACGGGAACGATGACATTCATAATTTTCAATTAATTTCCGACGCCTAAATTTTATAATTTTCTGTTTACTTAGTATAAAATTATCATACTTACATTAAAAAGAATACAACAAAGTATTACATAACAGTTCAAGATCAGAACACAAATGAGAATATCTTAGAACTTAAAAAACATTAGTGTTACATAAAGTGTTTTAATTTCTGAATTCAAGAGCGTATAGTAACAAACAAAATATCATCGATATCATTGGGGGCGCAAAATCGTAAATGAAAAATGGCAGATCTGAAAGAGGTCACAAAAAGTTCGGCATTTATGTCAAATCATCAAGGGTCTCAACAGAGAAACAAGCAAATTTCACTGAAAGTTAATACATATTACCAAAGTTTGCACAATTTACTGAAAAATAAATTGGTGGTGGTGGAGGGGGCGCAATAGTTATTTATGTACCAATGACGATATAGAGATGTTTATGCCCGTAGGTGACGAATTTGTATCCGAGAGCCTTGGCCCGAGGGTAGAGAGTCATACAAGAGCATAAACATCCCATATCGCCAGTGGTACATACAACGTTTCATATTTCACTCTACTTTAGATACCTACCTAATTTAAATTTAATAAATCAATTTGATAATTTATGAAATAGGTATGGCTTGGCGGTTGCCGGTACTTACGTTTGTTTTTGTATCCATAACGATGCGGCTATTATTTTATTTATTTCTGCCAGTGGAGTAATAAAGTGCGTTGAACTTTCTAAATGTGATCATGCAAGACGAAGAAATTCCACAAATTCTCGTCCAAAGGGCCACAGAAGCAAATGAGGCATTGGTACCAAAAAAATCCCGATCACTGTATAAGAAAGAATAAGAAAAATTTCAACAGTGGGCTAACAGAAATTCTGTAAGTGTCAGCGTGACAGTTCTAATAATGGCTTATTTTCACGAACTGGTACGTGTTCCAAATAATAGGTTTCCATAATATATTAAATTTTGTACCTGTGTTAGCTAATAGCATTAAAGAACCTTAAATGAAACATCTTTATTAAAATTGTTTTTTACATGTTTTTCAAAATTGAGTATTGGAGGGCATAATAAGTGCCGCTCTTTTTGGCCCTAGGGTATAATGGCCTTGTTTATATATCTCGTATTCAAGCAATAAACAACAAATTATAAGCAAGTGAAATATAAATATAATTTGGGACCTGAGGCACGAAATTTCATTGGGCCGGCTCTGGATTTTAAACTAGAAATGATCTAACATATACTTTTACTTAGTGTGACGTTAAGTAAGTTGTAGTGTTTTCTAGTTCTGTCTTGCAGGATAGTGTTCTTTTTGCAGAATTGCCATCTGAAAGAAAAATACAGGATTATCATTTGTATGATCATTTAACATATTGCTGCATTTAAAAATATTCGAAATGTATTTGATACAGTTGCTATACGCGTGACATGCATCTTTACTTAAAAATTTTCATTTTTGAGTTATTGACAGTGAGTTTTAATGAAGAAAAGTTTTGTACTGTCATGTCGTGCGCAAAAAGAATGGGACAAGCCTTATAACGTATTTTTGCTAAGATCTAGTAGAGTACATCTAACTTTAATTTTTATGATATTGTCATTATCATTTTCGGCTATTCATTACATATTAAAATAGAAACAGATTTACATTAGAAAAAAATAGTTGTCATATTTTTTTTGCTCACGACAGTTACAACCTTATTTTTTCTTTACTTTTACAAGCATCGATTTGAAATTTTGAGAATGTGTGTAGAAATGTCAACTTTACACAATTTTCACTTTTTGATGTCCAGTCTATCCGGAACTGATGTCAATTTTTTTCTTTTAAATAGCAATACCAATATTTAGCAGGAGTATTCATTTTATGGATACGAAACTTATGTACTAAAGCAATACCAATGTTTTTCAAATTTAAAAAAAATTGTTAAGTAGGCTATGAAAAGACACTACACTAATCGTATGGAAAAGTGGTCTCCGCCAAATTAACTGAAATTATTGTAATATATTGAAGTTTATGACCTCAGGATCCTCCTGTGTTCCATAGCCTCACATTCAGTCAGGATGTGATAAGCTGTCTCTGTTGACCCATTGCATTGTTTGTATTTTAGGTCTCCATTGTACATACCTATTCTATTCAGATGTCCTTTCATAACCCAGTAACTTAAGGAGGAAACAAGTGGTTGTTTGTCAAAAATTCGCAGCAAGCTGAATTTTTGCATACACCTTTATTTAACCTTTATAAATAATGTGTAAAAAGTCCTCATCGATATCGTGCGCTTCAAAAGTTATACGGGGTCAACGGTAAAAAAATTGGTTTCTCGTTAATATTTCGCTTGCTATTGGTCGAACGATAATTTTTGCAGTTACAAAAGTTGTCGATAAGGAAATACTCTATAAAAAAGGTTCTTTACATTTTCCACATAGGAGCTACCGTTTCCACGTTATACGCCGCATAAAGAGTCAACATGATGAAATAGTGCTGCAATAGTGATGCATTCGTTTCTCTCTCGTCTTTGTTAAATGAAACATTAGCATTTCAGTAATTTTACTAGATTTTAGAGGAATATTTGTACTTTAATTCTTCGATTTGTCTGTATATATATTTAAAAACGGCACTAAACGTAATCCGCTCTGCTTCTAGAGCAGTGAAGAAACCCTCACACGTGAATTAACACGTGATGTGACGAGTTTCACGGCGTAACGGCTACGCGCATCGATCATGTCATGCGAAATGCGATCTATGCTTCATATTTGCTTTGTTTTTAATTTCTTTCACGGAAACCAAATCGAAAGGGTGGAAGTGTGATATATCGTTGAAATCAGAATTTTAACTGCTTTTCAATGGTTCCATTACAAATTGAAAGTATTTATAAAATAGACAACTTGTTGCGTCAAAATGGCACTAAACGTAATCCGATCTCAACCAAAACCTTTTCAGATCTTCTGGGGCACTAAAGAAACGCACATGCAAAGTTTCATTCAAATTCGTTCAGTAGTTTCGGCGCTATCGTGCTAACACACACACACACACACAGACATTTTTCAAAAACCACTTTTTTGGGTTCCTAGGACCTCAAAACATAAAGATTTGATGTTATCTCAATTTTCGTTTTTGAACCAATTTTAGTAACCTCTCACAATTTTATTGTGGAGGTTAAAATATGAGTTTGCTGATAATTTGTTAACTCGTTAAATTCAAGATAAAATTAAATGAAAAAGATATTTTTCTACATTTAATCAAAAAATAACAACAATTTACTCTTATCAAAATTTTGAAAAGATTCGTATTTTCCGAAAAGGAGGGAGGGGGAATGAAAAGTATTTGGAAATTTATTTTGAAAAATCAGGTATGTGCATTTCTTAATAAATGCGAACCTTTTTTCCTCATCGCCTTATGTTCAAGCAAATTCAAACCTGCAAAGTTTTCCCCGAGAGTCTATAAAAATTTGAAAAACTTTTAGAAGGAAATGCGGGATAAAGAAGGTTTCTAAGAATCTGACAAAAATTGATCGAAAAAAAATATGGTTTTCTTAACATTTTTTTACTCTTATGATTTGCCATTAAAATGCATATTTTCCGAAGTAGGATTTGATTTTAGAGAAAATAATAACTAATAAATAAGTTTTTTGTCTTAAATGTTCCAATTTCCGGTATTGACCCATCTGTAGTTTGGTAATTTTATATGCACTAATGTTAAGCTGGGGTCCCATTGCGCGAAACTGACTAGCGCAACTGTTTCTCGAGAATCACTCTTCGCGACAATCACTCGCGAAGCGACTGTCTCGTGCTAACCATTTCCACGATGAGAAACGTTTCGCAATATAGAGGTGAAATAAAGTGAGCCACCAGTTTCTGCGAGACAAGCACGCCGTTCGTATACAGATTTGGAAAATGAAGTTGGTGATATAGGAAATATCGTCCCCGCTCCCAGTCCCCCTGGACACGTATCTTTGGCTCCCACGGTTAAAATAGAATGCTTGTTTGTTTCGGATCTCCAAGTCATCAAAGTGGTGGTGTGAACATGTACCCAATTCCCTGCGTTGATTTACGGCAAGGCGTGGTTTACCTGCGCTATTACATTTATATATAATGAACTACAATTTCCGAATCTGTATACAACGACTGCAGCATCACGTTTGCTATCATGGCGATATTTTATGTTAAAAATAAAAAGAAATAAACAAAGAAAACACCGGTGGTGGACCAAAGAATTATTTCGTCGGCGATTGCAATATAAAAACCAGCTTCTGAGAGATATAGTAGTAAAACGCATTAATGATATTATAACTTTATCCGAATGACTTCACAAGGCGTTAAGGCGTTGAATATCTCTTGTCACAGGTTGATCCCATAATAAGAAGAATGGATACTAATATGAGAGAAGCAGTAACGATCACTGGATCAGGTATGCAGGTTGTTTTTAAAAAATAAAACAACCTGCATACCTGATCCAGTGACTCTGCTCTTCTTTTCCCTTGATTTTTCACTCCTGTAAGACCCCATTAGAGTTTTAATTTTTGCTTTCAGAGTACCAACAGTTTGCCCCATTTGGATGCTCATTTCCTTCCATGCGGTCTTTTTATGATGGCATCCCACAAAAATCGATGGCTCTGATACAGTTCAATAAGGGGAATGCAGTCCTCCTGGTTCATTTTGAAGCTCGAGATAAGTATGCGTTTACACGGATTGAAACAAACAACGCGAAACACTTTGATGCGCAGTCAAAAACCGACTACCGGTCCGCTCACCTCGATGGTAGAAGACCTCCAAGACCAAGGTTTCGCACCCACCGCGGTGCAACGGATGACGTCAAGACGGACGAAACAGGAGGTACCCCTCGTACTTGTCCTAGTCCCACAGGACCAGGACAAGATACTCCAAGTCACAAGGTGCTGCTCTCTAGTCGTAAGGACAGAGAGACAGAGAGCCAAGGTAGCGGCATCCCAATGCCACCGCTGTCAGCGTTTCGACAACGGACAATCCAGGTGTACCGCGCAGCCGAAATGCGTGAAATGCGGCGAGGCACACCGGACGACAGAATGCAAGAAGAAGGCAGACGAACCGGCCAAGTGCGCGAACTGCCAAGGGGCCCACCCGGCGAGCTACAAGGGGTGTCCAAAATACCCCAGGCAATCAGCCAACGTCACTCAAAGGCCGGTACAGAGGCCGACGATGACCTCAACAAAGAAGGGCGACGTAGCGCCAGACACGAGCTACGCAAAAGTAGCCCAGGGCAAGGCAGAACAGAACACTGTCCCTGCCTCAAAACAACAAGCATCGCCAGAGGCCAAAAACCTCACAGCGGTGCTAGCACAGATGCAACAAATGTGCTCAGCGATGAGTGCATTTTTTGCTCAAATACCAAACTTTACTAATCTGTAATGCCTTTACAGATTAAACCGGAATTCCTGCAGATGGCGGCCTGGAATGTAAACGGCCTGCAACAAAGGAGACTTGAAGTCGAAGAGCTCCTGACCAGGTACGATATAGACGTCATGGCACTGCAGGAAACCAAGATGACCCCGGCCAAGGAGATCAACTTTCCAGGATACCACACGTACAGGATGGACTGGGTAAACATACCTCAGCGACCCGCGAGAGGAGTGGCTCTACTCGTTAAAAAGACCATAGCCCACCATCCGACGGTACTGCCTGAGCTAGAAAACATGAATGCCACCGCTGTAGTAGTGTCCACAGCACGAAACGGCGACGTCCAAGTGGTTTCATGCTACCAGCCACCCCGCAGCACGCTTACCGAGGGGGATCTGGACGCAATTCTGCCCGCCAGGACACAGGTCGTCGCAATTGGCGATTTTAACACCAAATTCCAGCAATGGAACAGCGGCATAACCAACACTCGAGGACGAGAACTGCTGCGGTTCCTGGGACAGCACGCCGGCGAACTGATGGTGGTAGGACCGGACCAGCCCACCTTCGACAACGGCAGACACAGGCCAGACGTACTGGACATAGCCATCCTAAAGGAGATGACCTTCGAAGCGGAGATCACTACCAGAACGGAGGGATCTACCGAATACAACCCGATCTTTCTAACTCTAGGAGGACAGGCGGGTGATGACAACGCTACCTTCACGAAGCGACGAACGGACTGGGAATCGTACCGGCTGCACCTGCAGCAGTACATCGCACAAATTCTCAGACTAGAAACCGTGGAGGACGTTGAGAGGGCCGTCATTACCCTAGAGGAGCAAATCCTGGGAGCAATAAGGGCCAGCACGACAGAAACAAAAGTAAGAAGACACCCAGCACCGATGGCGAACCTACCAGAGGTCACCAGGCAGCTGATAAGGGACAGAAGAAGCGCCAAGAGACGGGCTCAGAGGACGAGGCTCCCCGCTGACAGAAGGGAGTATAACGTCCTCAGCCGAAGAGTGAAAGCCGCCCTCCAAGAACACCGTCAGGAGGGGTGGCAACGCCACCTTGAGTCACTCGATCCACAGGACAGAAGCATGTGGAATACCCAACGTGCCCTGCGAAACCGGAGGAAGCCTATGTGCCCGATTCACGGAGAGCGAGGGATCGTCTACACTAACCAAGAAAAAGCCGAGGTGTTTGCCGACAGCCTAGAACTGCAGTGTAGAGAGAACGAGCTCGATTACGAGGACGAGGACTGGGTGGACGACGTCGAGCGCAGAGTACGTAGGATCCACCGCCTGCCTGATGACGACCACATCCGCCCGGCTACCCCCGAGGAAGTCAAGGAAATCCTTAGGAGCCTAAAACCGAGAAAGGCTCCGGGATGTGACAAGATAGGAAACATCGCTCTCAAAAAACTACCCAAGAAAGGAGTAGCGGCGCTAGTCAACATCGTGAACGCGATGTTAAGGTTACGGCATTTTCCAGCCAGGTGGAAAAAGGCCGACGTCATTATGATCCCTAAACCAGGGAAAGAACTAATTTTCCCGTCTTCTTACAGGCCCATCAGCCTTCTCCCAGCCATGAGCAAGGTTGCAGAACGGGTCATCTTGAAGAGGCTTACAGAAAAGACAGAAGAGCTGAATATCATCCCGGATGAACAGTTCGCGTACCGAACAGGACATTCCACCGAACTGCAAGTACTGCCTCACCGAGGAGATTACTAAGGGGTTCAACCAGCGGCAAGTCACCGCGGCGCTGTTCCTAGACGTTGCCAAAGCGTTCGACAGGGTCTGGCACGACGGCCTCCTAGCTAAAATGATGAGTATGGGTTACCCCATCGAACTCGTCAAACTAGTGAGGTCCTACCTGCACCGCAGACGGCTAAGGGTGGAAATCTCGGACCAACTCTCCACTTACAGGACCGTGGAGGCGGGAGTCCCGCAAGGTTCGGTGCTGTCACCGCACCTATTCGCTATCTACACCTCAGACCTCCGCGCAAACTAACAAAAGTCGCAAAATAACAAATTTATTTAAGTAAATATAACTAGAAAAAAAAAAGCTGTGGCCCATGGGGGGATCGAACCCGCGACCTTCGCGTTATTAGCACGACGCTCTAACCAACTGAGCTAATGGGCCAGGTGGGGAATCTTTCTAATGGACGGTATTAGAATAAATTCATGACATTTACTCATTTCACAACATTAAAGTTTGATATTTCAGACGGCTGTGCGTTGCCATTAGCAACAGAAGTAAAAGTTCTCTTTCTTCCGCTCGAACGTACTTCCGTTGCTAATGGCAATGAAAAGCTAAATTTTTTATCTATTTTTTATAGCTAATCGACGTTTAAAGAAAAAATAACATATCTTATTCGGAGTAAAAGCCACTTTTACTCCTAATAAAAAAATATACTATATAGTTTAACAAACAGCTAAAAAATTGATTTCATTATTTTACTGTTCTATAACTCTATTTGGAAAAGACATAGTCGAAATGCTTATAGCATTTTAAATATTTTCTTGTATTTTTATATTGGTAATCTGTACTTTTAAAGAAATTTAATTGCAGATACCCGTATTGCGACAGTTCTTGGATAAACTTCTTCCTGCTTGGGTAATAAATCATTTAATCCCTTTCAAAATTTCTTTGTCTTTGCCGCTGCCGCTCTCTCGTTTAAATGCGTAACCATTTATAAGCTGCGATGTTACGGGGGTTCGCCCCCGCACAACTTAAGAACACGAAACAGTCGAACCACTAATGTATAATTTCTATGAATTTGAAAAAAAAATAGTAGTATACCCATAGCTGGATCGTATCCGATTGATTTATAACTCTCTCCCGTTCTCAAATGGACAATAGTTATATAATAATATAAAAACGATAATAATTAAATTAATACACAATAATTTAACAATATAGCTCTTGTCCAATAGGTTGTAGAGAAAAGTACAAGTTATAATAATTTCAATCGTTATAAATTGCACGATTTGCAATTTTCAGGAACTTATTTTTATCTAAGGATCCATTCCCACCTTCTTGGCTACGCTTCGTTCTATTTTTAAGTAGTAAAACTGCTAGTTACACAAATAACTAATCTATTATTAATTATTATAGAATAGGTTTCTCCTACCTTCTTTAAATGTGAATCTATTTATTATTTCCACCCATTTTTCTCTGTTCCATTTGTAATAAACGAATATTAAAATATACATGGTGTATACTCTTACAGCTAAGCTATTAAAACTATTTTGCTTACATTGAACTGTATTATAGTTCAATGTTTGCTTCTTACGACTGTATTGTGCGAAAAGGTACTATAATGAAACTAATCTAGAAATAGAAATTTATTGGTGAAATAAAAGAAAAAGAAAAAAATATATAATAAAATAGTTACTTTATATGTCAATGTCAAAAAAAAGAGAGAAAAAAAGTATTAAAGTATGTAAATGTTAATTAAAATTAAATCATAATGTAAATTTTGGGTATCGTATATATGTGAATTGTTGAGGAAAATCTACACATAGATCTGGCTAATTGGTTTCAACCAAAGCCACAATTGAAACACACAAACACACACATAAATAATTTTCAATTTCTCTTTGTCTATTAAAGCACTGGATTATTATAAGCTTCTACAGCCCCTGTTTTTATTGACCTTTTCATTATGAGCTCGTATATTTTCGAGATAACCACTATCTAACTGTTTACGAATGTCACTTTTACCTAAAACTTCACAGTCCACTAAATTATATAAATAAGTTGCACTATTCGCATGTTTCGTTGCTCTTTCCTGTAAATGTTGTAAATCGTGTACTCCTTCCTGAATCCATGGTGAAGATTGCAAATTGTTGCTTAAAAGGCAAACAAAATAGAACAGCTTATTTCGTTCACTTTGACGGTTCCAAATTATCCAGCATTAAAACATCCATCGTCCTTCCTTACTGAGATACAGGATGTTTTATTGATTTTGACCAAATCTTTCTTTGGTCATAACTATTGAACCACCCCGTATAATCGGTTCATACTTAGAATATATATTTCGCTTATTTTACTTGATAGAACTTCATAATAAACCAAAATAGAAATCTAGGTCCGGCTTAATAAAAAACTGACAATATGTTGTATGTCAAAATCAACACCTTGCATGACAAAAAAATTGAATAGAGTAGGTCACTTAATTTGTTTGCGCATTTCATTCATCAACCTTGATTATTTGCCGTAAATCCAATTTCATTAAAATGGTCCAGACAATTGGAGCTTGAATATTTATTTCAGGGTTTAATTAACAAAAAAATTTAACTTGCAGTAGAGACAATTCTTACACTTCTAGACTAGGTGAATGAACTAAAAACAAGGTAGTTCACCTGATAATCTATCAGGGAGGATATGTGCCCCAATCAAATGATTGTTGAAAACACCGTATCAAATACATACATATTAACCGCAAATCGATGTCCGGATTTATTCTGTCTTATAGCATATGGATTCTTTTCTGTCCAAACATCTGAATTTCTTAAATTTTAAACACCATCTCTTGTAAATTGTGCCTCATCTGTAAACAGACAAAATTGTCATTTTTTTATTAAGCCGAACCTGTATTTCTATTTTGGTTTATTATGAAGTTCTATCAAGTAAAATAAGTGAAACATATATTCTAAGTAAACCGATTATACAAAGTGGTTCAATAGTTATGACCAAAGAAAGATTTGGCCAAAATCAATAAGACATCCTGTATCTCAGTAAGGAAGGACGATGGATGCATTAATGCCGGGTAATTTGGAACCGCCAAAGTGCCCTTTATCCACAATAACGTATGTACCTTTAACTTTGAAACATCCTGTAGGTATAAGATATTTTATTGTTACATTTTTAAAACTTTTACATATTCCGGATCAAGTTTCATAAGTATATTCTGCGAAAGCTATATAGATAAATTTGCTTTTTAGATCTAGTATCATATGAGTAAACTTCTTCATGTGTTACGTAGTTTGGTAGATTATCTTTAATGTACATGAGACACTGTAAGATATATGATGGTACTGTGAGAATTTTAAAATCAATATAAGATTGTCTGCAATCTTTTCTACACCCTAGCTTATTTATAATTCAATACAAGATTTTTCTCTTTAATAAGATTTTTTTACTTGTTGTATGTTAGAGAAATAAATAAATAATGGGTTTAGAGCATCCATCCTCTGCAATGTGCCATTTGACAAATTGACGTTTTCATATTTTGTATATAAGTTACATTGAAATAGACCCAATTTTTTAATTTTTGCAGCCATCTAGGCTAACTAAAATTCGAATTATTTTAACGTTATAAAAACATAAATGGAGATTATGTAAAACAGATTTTTAGTCATTTGCTGTGAAACCGGAGGCGACAAATATGAGAGGCCTAGATTGAAAATCATATCTTATTTCTCCATGTAAAATTTCATTCCGACATCTTTCAAAATGTAAGTTACAAGGGGTAACCCGGTATATAAACGGAATAAACGTATACCGGGTGTCAACGGATCATGGTAGAACCACCCTTTATTCCTTCTTTTTTAGAATATCGGAATGAAATTTGGTAGTATATGATCAAGAAGAGACTTTTTGACATAACTGTAATTTTTCCCCCACTTCGGGTTTCACCGGAAATGACCTCAACTTTTGATTTTTAAATGGAGCCTGTATATTGTTATATTTTTTAAATTCGTGACTCCGAGTACGGTGATCCCATAAGTGATATTTCGACTCCATATGAAAAAAATTTGACTCAAAATTTGTTGGTGCATCTAGAATAGTATGGCCAGAAAAAAATGCTTTTGGGCACATCCACGGATTCCGTAGAAAATCCGCTATTTTATGGTAGTACTCTGCCGTTATGGTTTCATTTGAAATAATTAAGTTTTGTTAAAAAACTGTTCAGGCCAAATTTGATGGCCCACGAAATACACATTCTCAAATTTTTATGCTCGATTTGATTTTTTATCATGGCATTCTAGTTGTACCAACAAATTCAATTTTTTTTCATGGAGTTAAACCTACCAAAGTTGGCACATCCTGTAAAAATAATTTACCAATCCGATATGGTCTAGTGGCTAGGATACCTGGCTTTCACCCAGGAGGCTCGGGTTCGATTCCCGGTATCGGAATTTTTTTCTCAATATCTGAAAGATCGTAGTAGTCCACAAATTTTTTTTTACATTTAAAAATTTTATTATTATTTATCTGTCAGAAGAAATTTAATTTGCACCTATGTGAAATAATGTTAAGAACAAATAATAGCAGAATTTTTCTTTTTTAAGGTGTTTTCGTTGACGTTACCAAGAAATTTATACCGTCATTTGTTTCTCAGTTAATGCTATTAACTTTGTTTTTTCTTATGGACACCATATTGGATTTTTTATATGTTCAATAGTGCTCTTAATTCTCCTTTCAATGATGTATCATAATGTCGGGAAAAAATTATTTACTGCTGTAAAATATGAAAAAATTAAGTTTTTTGAGTAGGCTATTGAAACGCCCAGTATATAGGGCATTTACAAATTTAATTTTTTCCTATTTATGTTTCCAAATTCAAGTAATTATTGCAGTTAATTCATTTCATTTTTGCATTTATTTAGTCATTAAATATTAAACACAGTAAAGTTACCAGAAATGCAATTTTAAAATTATATTATTTTAAAGCAAAGTTAAACGCTACAATTTTGAGACAGAGTTTACAAAAAATCTAGTCGAGTCGGAGGGTTGTTTATCGTATATTCAGATAAACGTCAAGTACTTCGTGTATTCCCATAGTATGGAACCGCCTGCATGTTTCTAGCTTAACCATAGAAAAAGATAGAAAGTTGAGCGTCACTCTAAAGTGACGTTGTGTCGAATATTATAATAGCGTTAAAATAAACATATTCCCACAAGAAACAAGCGGAGATGCATAATCCGGGTAGAAGGGTAACATCAGGAACCATATAAAAGAAGACCAGCTTGTTTATCAAAAGAGATGCCTCTTCTATCACTCCCGAGTTACATCGCCGAATGCTATCATTCGCTGTGCTCCTGAGTAATTACATTTCAATATACCTAAGTCACATCGCTGACCCTTCGGGTTCGTTGTTCTTATGGTATTTTTGTGTGGATATTTTACCCAAGTCACATCGCTGGCCCTCTGGGCTATCTGCTCTTATGGTAGTATTGAGATTAGTTATCTAAACTACAAGTCAAACGATCCAAGAAAATCCCCATTTAATTTTGCTATGCATCTCGCAGATATTCACTGGTTTAACGTACTTTTTATGAAGTGCCGTTTCAACGTTTCTACGATGCTCAACGAGTACGTTAAACATGAAGAAGCTGGGGAAGAACATTCACGGGCGACATAACGCTATACAGGGCGCACGGAAAATCTGCAGGCACAAATTTCTAAAAGGTGATTACTTTCTTATTTCGAGACTCGACTTTATTATTTGCAATTGCATTCATATTCTGGTTACGGGGTGTTTAAAAAAGGTTTAATTGACGCATTTGTGGTACTAAAAGAATATTAGATTTTTTTTAAATATTAGCTTTGATTTTCAACAAGAAAATATAATATTATATTACCAGTTATTCAGTTATGATTTCATTCACGATTTTAATTCACAAAATTTCACTTTCTAAATATCTTACTAGGGAAATTTGCGTTTGCAAAGTAACAAGTTTATATTCAAGAACCATATATTTAGAGCTATGCAATAACAAGGTACTTTATCACAGACTAGCCAAACTTCATGTCTATCATTATTCTGAAGTTTTTATAAAACAAATAGTGGACTTTCGTTTCCACCACATCTCATGTAAGGTTTTTCAAGAATGCTTTATATCTAAAGTACACTAGGAAGATTTTCCTACTATAACCACAAGGTTGTCTAATTGTTGAACATTTACCTACAATAAAATATTATAGTTATATGAATTCGGCGTACTTTGAGTTCACAAAGGTTTGAAACATTGACTACGGTCAATTGGCTGGTTCTTTTCTCCAATTGGGTTCAGTTACAACGAGGTATATGTCAATATTTCAGGCAGTTGTCTGGTCACTTGTTTCGATTGAAGGGTGATGCAACCGCACTTTCTTACCTTCGCAGATTCGCGGCTTCGTATGTTTGACAATCATAGGTAATCTTCTGGTTGCTTTCCTATTTAATTACTATAGGGAGATTTCCCCAGCATTCTAAAGGATTTTATGTGAGTGTAAATTCTCACCTCTGCAAGATTAATATGATTATCTGAACGATTGTTCCTATTCTAATTTCAATCAATAAACAATGTATAATTAAAGGATATTTCCTCAACACTCTACGATATGTTACACGAATATTTAATGTTCATTTCTCAACTTAATTTTGATAATGTATAAACATGACAGGATTCTTGTCCTCTGTTTTGCATTCGATTCATTATTTGGCTATTGCTAACAAATTTAATTATAAATCACTATTATCTAGCTATTGCTAACAGCTCTAATTATGGATTATCATTATCAGGCCATTGCCACAACTCTAATTACTATTAAAATAACACAGTATACTTTAGTATAACAAAGTTCTTGTTATTGCATCAAAACATTCATTATTTCTATAGTATGGTCATTACTATAGCGACGCAAATATTCCTATTATAGTATTTAGACAATTGTCTCAAATATTTGGATTACTTTTGATTTCATGTTCGACTATTGTTGCATCAATTTATATAAAATAAAATGTTTTTTTTTTACTATTTTTTCCCATCAATGATTGTTTTTCTTTCACCTTTACCTTTTTCATCATATCAGTAATAAACTAAATGAATTGTTTTGTTTCAAAGCAAAATAGAAAACAAATTTCAACTATAAATGTGCAGTGCACTCTTGACTAATAGAATACTACATAAATAATAGGTATATCAAATTAACTAGGTCTCTCAATTAATAGACAGTGTGTTCAAGTTTACCAGGTATTCAATTGACAGAGTGATTAATTTTCTAAGGTATCTAGTATCAGACAGAAACAAGTAATATTAAACTTTATATAAAAGAACCTGGGGTAAATTAAAAAGGGTTACTACACACACAACTAAATTTGGGTCCTACACTAACAAAATTAGACGATCACGCAAATGGCCAATCTTATTTGTTTATCCTTCAGATAAATAAATAGTAATGAAGTTTCCTGGTGACATATATTACCAGGATTTCATTTGTAATTAATTGGGGTGAGCTTAAACCTCTTCACTATGAAGAAAATTTATTTTAAAATTATTCGATTTTATTAGCTTCAACTTAAAATTAAAACAAATTGATTAAAAACTGAAAGAAATTATTCAATATGTCGACCTTGTTCATTAATGCACTTTTTTACATCGCTTTAATATTGAACTACACGCTCTCCTTAAAGTATGTCTGTTAACTGCAGCCAAAGTATTTCTTACACGTTCTTCTAAAATTTGAATATTTTCTGGTGGATCAAATGAATAAACTTCGTTTTTTGTATGCCCCCAAAGAAAATAGTCCAACGGTCTGAGATCAGGAGACCTGGCTGGCCATAGAATGTTGCCATTATTTGCAATTATTTTATTATCAAAAGTTGCTCTTAAGAATTGTGTTACTATGCCGCTATTATGTGCTGAACAACCATCGTGATGAAACCAAATCTAAGGGTAGAAGCTATTGGAAAAATCAGAAAAATGTGAATATATTGAGAACGATAAATAATTGAATAACGTAAATGGGAATCATTCTGATAGGTATAGATACTCTCTGTTTAGTTTTTTATTTTTGAACTCTACCGGTGAGCCAACCTGTATTCATATATGCTTGAAACCTGTAGTCAGATTGAAAAACGTAAGAACTGCTGAAGTTTAACTGTTTTATTTCATTTTTAAATCTTAAATCATTGACTTTATGTCCACACTTTTTACTTATTTTTTTATGAATGATCTATTCAAAATTGCCCAATTGTGGCAGATGCCGAAATTAAGTATTGTTACGTGTTTCTACCCTCCTGGTAAACACCCTGTAGGTTCGATAAATTGCAACAACAATTCCCACAAAGCACTGATTTATTAATCACTTCAATTACAATAATTGATCCTTAAAAATAACATAACTAATAACTTTAATCTAACATAAATTCACTACTTTAAATCACCTTTTTACTGTTCTTTTCTTCATCTGATCACTTGTCATCTCATATCTAACTCTGTCTCTCAGAACTGTACTGTCCTCCTTATATACACACTTTGAATGTACTAGAATTTCCTTCCAGAACCTCGTTGAATATGCTGGAATCTTCTGGGGTTTTCTAGATGGCCACAGATGGCGCCAACCTATCGGTCGGGGACTAATTACAGCTCTCTCCTTAGAGGGCAGCACATAACATTTTTATGGAAATCTTGAATCGTTATCTTTTTATACACACTTTTTAGTTGTTTTAACTATGATGAGTTCGGAACCTTTTGACTTCTTTACTCGTTTATATATTTTCGAAATCCTGTGTTCCAATTTCAAAAAACAAGAGCCTGCGCCTTCCAAAATTTAATATCTTTATGGAAATCATAAATCATCGGCTTTTTGTACGTATTTTGGCTACCATTTGCTTTCACCATGTTGATATATTGAAAAACTAACCGATCGTGATGAAATTGAAAACGTATTTGTGCTTTAATGTCAAGTACAATTTCAAAATTTCTCTTTGAAAACGTTATTTCTTCATACATTATTTCTTAAATACGTACACAAAATGATTTCAATTTAGCCTTTCAGTAAGTGCTTTGATTATTTAAATTATTTTTTAAATTGAAACCAAATAAGAAATTACGAATCCAATTTTTAACCAAATTTTGAACTTTTCATTTTAGAGCATTATTTGGATGACGGCGTAGAAGGGCCACAACAGCAAAAAAAAAAATTAAAGGCAGAATTCTGACATTTATCTCAGAATTCTGACTTTTATCTTTGAATTATGACTTTTATCTCGGAATGTTGGCCTTTATATCGGAATATTGACTTTTATCTCGGAATTGTCTTTTGCCTCAGAATTTTGAGATAAAACACAGGAAAGTGTCTTTTATAAAGAATTCTGTCTTTTATCTCAGAATTCTGAGGCAAAAATCAGAAAAATGACTTTTTGACAACGACGATTCAACGACGTGATAAAAAAAATATTTCACGAAGTGTGCAGCATGCTGGGAGTAGTATATCCGACTTTCTGTTACTAATGTTTGTTGTTTTATTTCTGGCACTCGCTTACTTCAGGATATATAAAATTACTTTTGCCGAATCTGTAGATACAATGTGTCCACGATAAAGCGGTATTATAGGTGTAAATGACAACTTTTATTGGATTACAAACACAATTTATTGTATTCTGCTCTTGCTTCACCCTTAAACTATTTTTAGTATGCTAAAATTTAAAAAATTTATAGATGAGGAGCTAGTTAGTAACAGCTTAAATTTAAAAATCGCATCAGGTAAAGTGCCCTTTCTGTACGAAATATTGAAAAATTTTATCTATTATTATATTACTATCTGGTCATTACTGACGCCATTAATTTGGAATTGCAAACAATTAAGCAGCTATCTGAGGAACATGATTTGAAATTAAATTCAAAGAAATCTAGTGTAATTGAAACAAAAAAATATTCTTCATAGAGAATATAAAAATTAAGATACACGGTGCTTCCTTGCCTGTTATCGACCATGCAAAAATTTGGAAGTTATTGACTCAGATTTACGCATTAAAGGGCATATAAAAAAATTGCTACAGAAATCATATGCATCCTTGAAATTAATATACTCCAGTCGAGATATTCTAAATTTGAAACAAATGCTTTGTGAACCATTTGTTTTCTCCCACTTCAACTACTGTGATTTGAAAAACCAGATTTGAAAAAAAAATCGTACTAAGAAAATTCAGAACGCCTGTTGCCGACTTATCTATGGAACTAGAAAATTTGAACATATTTCGCACAAAAGCAAGTTGTTGGATAGGAGTAATCACAGAATTCATCGCCAGGGGAATTTGGTTCACAAACTATTAAGCATACACTGCACCACTATCTCATCACTTCTAAAAAAGAAATTTGTAGCTCGCTCTAATATACATTCTCGAAACATCAGAAACATGTCATCAGACAGCTTTGTTTAGAAGAAGTTTTACTTACAATGCCATCAAATTGTATAATTCTTTTCCTGAGGAATTTAAGATAATTAATATTAACAAACAAATATAAAAATAAAACTTATTTATACAATAAACAGTAGAACACAAATTTATTAAATTTATTTTGTTGTCCATTCAGTGTTACACGATACAATGCACAGTAGCTCAGCTCATCCTCACCAACATAAAATGGAAGCTTGTAATAGCATGGATCCATAGACAGTCAATTATCCCTTTATTCGATGGAAACTATACAAAAGAACTAAAAATAATGAAAACAAATTGCATCCAATAATGGTTACATTCCAAAAACAATAGATACTATCATTGGTAAAAAAGCATTTAATAAAGTCATCAAAAGTATACTCAAAAGAAAAAGACAAAAGTACCGACCTTAAAGTTTGAACATCTGTCGACAAAATCAAATTTCTTAAAAAAAAAAAACGAAACAATAACGTAGCCTTTAAAACCAACAGCTCTTTAGGAAAACATATAAAAAATGCGAGAGACAGAATTTCAACGAGAAATAAGTCAAGTGTACTCATCCCAAGGCATATATTGGACAATCTGGTAGAAATTACGAAAAAAGAATATTAGAACACAAGAGAAGTTACACCAATAAAAAATCAGACTCTGCATATGTCAACCATCTAATAGAGGAGGATCGCGAGTTCAATGAAGACTTCAAAATTCTACATACAGGAAGAAAAGAGTTGAAATTCCATTTCTTAGAATCTTTGAAAATAAATGAACTTAAACAGAATATTAATGAATATTATATTGTGTAGTGGTGAGAGGTAAGTGAATCCTCTCATGTGGTCAAATGCTACTATAGACCAGACATTATTATAAATGTCTCCATGGCGTATAGCGACTTGATATTTTACAAGTACCGAGAGCGACGATCTTCAGCCCTAGGTGAACTTAACCTATATTGTTATTATATATAATTTACAGGAAGCAACTACTCAGCGGGCAAATACCCCGACCTGCATTGAATTATACCTGACAAATCATTTGGTAGCCAATGCCATTTGTCAATTCCCTGACTAGACACAGATATTGGCTACCAAATGATTTGTAAGGTATAATTCAATGCAGGTCGGTGTATTTGCCCGCTGAGTAGCTGTTTCCTGCAAATCATGTATAATAACAATAAGGTTAAGTCCGTCAAGGGCTGAAGGTCGCCGCTCTCGGTACTTGCAAAATAGCATGTCGCTATACGCCATGGAGACATTTATGATGTCTGGTAGCATTTGACTACATGAGAGGATTCACTTACCTCTCACCACTACACCATTTACGTTAGTTTGTATAAAACTAGCAGGTTGGCCACTGTCATTTGTCTGTTCCATGACCTATAGCATACTGATGAGAACTAATAAGTTTGAAACCGGTCTCTATGTCTGGTCAGGGAATTGACAAACGGCATTGTCTACCAAATGATTTGTAGGGTATAATTCAATGCAGGTCGGGGTATTTGCCCGCTGAGTAGTTATTTCCTGCAAATCATATATATATATATATATATATATAATATTTCAGTCGCAAGCTCCTCTATAAAATCCTTATTTTACTATAAGGAATGTAACCAGACTGCAACCAACAGCTACTCTCCGGACTATGTGCCCCGCCGAGCGCTGGATTACAAGTTACAAACCTGGCGCATTAAGTGTAATAATTGCATATTACCAACAAAACGCTAATGCTTCGATTGCAACAAACACCAGCCGAAAGACTGATCCTACTTAAAAGAACGTCAACGTCAATATCAATACCAATGTCAATATCAATATCAATATCAATATCAATATCAATATCAATATCAATGTCAATATTGAGTGCTAAAAAAAGTACTTTTTTCATGAAATGATTATTTATGATGCAAGTGCCTAAAGTAGAGATTTTTGGCAAAAAATGTAAATAATATGAGAAACAGATAAAATTTAACGTTTACGAACAGTTTATACTTTTGAGCACAACAGTATGCCATTTTGATACTAATAATAACTAAAATATTGACATATTAGCAAAAAGATATTTTTATCAACTCGTGGAAATGAGAACACGACTCGTGGACACATTAGGTTGTTATTTCCTTGGACTCTTTAATAACTATTAAAACATAAACATTATTTAAATAAGGTAATAGAAATTGAACAGATTTTAAAAAGCAGTCAACGTTTGTCATATAATATCCATCGGCTTTATCGAGTTCATAGCATTTAATGTATGAAATGTAGTTTTTGGATACTCTGTAAAAAATTGGTAATAAGAATGATAATATATAGGTGTACAAATTGCAAGAGTATTCATTAAGAATTGGTATGAAAATTATTTGTTCGTAAAATTACGAGGAACGCATTACCGAATAATTCAATAATATAATTTTTGTCGGATTAATGTTTTATGGTTCAATAAATAAATGTAATTGCGAAAGTGTAATTTATTAATCCCACATCTTAAGTCACAAGATAAATAAATTGTTTCCTGATAAATTGCAATATTTTATTTATACTCCAGTCAATAAGTATTTTTGTAGGATAATAACCCTGAAGGCTTGAACGCCCATGTCAATGTCAATAAAGAGATCCTAAGTTTGTAAATTCTTACAGCTTCATTACGGTTATTAGTAAAGGTTTTGTAGGTTTCCCCGTTTTTATTTATTATGCCAGGTCTCTATTTCATAGTGCCACTTTAATGGTGTCATTAAACTACTCCGTGTATTTTTTGCTCGTTTTCTGATGGTTGGACGCTCGTCATCTAGTATGATTTTAAGGTTATTAATGAATGCCTCGAATACTATAGTATTGGTGCATCAATATATCCAATTAGCATTTATGAAATTTTATTATAGTCTAGTATTCTAAATTTTATTACCTGGTCGATGACCGCATTAGGACGGTTTAAGTTGATACCTTTAATTTCATGGTCAGTGATTTTCGGTGTAATTTGCGTATTTACCTGGATTTCATAGTAACTTGAAAATACCAGATCAATTATTGACGAG
Organism: Leptura quadrifasciata; assembly: GCA_963675555.1. Lineage (NCBI taxonomy): Eukaryota > Metazoa > Arthropoda > Insecta > Coleoptera > Cerambycidae > Leptura > Leptura quadrifasciata. The sequence continues at coordinate 46,688,944 of OY776677.1, forward strand.
CTTTTGTAAATTAGCTTACGAAATAAAGTCTTGATATATTACATAATCTTTTACTACATGTGTCATCAGTGACATCCTATCTAATGTTAAAATCTTTTATGAATATAGCAATTGACTAAAATCCAACTGTTCTATTAAACTTTAAAAAAAATTGCAAAACTCTAAATGACTGGCATTCAGAGCAGCCAACAAGCAATGTTTCCTGAACAATTTTTATTTTTATTTGTAAAAAGCAATAGTTTCAAATGTAGTATTTTCAATTGAACTACTGTTTACATAAATTATTACACTCCCAGTACGCCGACTATGAGAATTACATAAATATCGATATCTATTTCATAATCTAAAGTGTCCACAGTTATTCTAGTTTCACTTAAACACAGTACAATATGTATTAATTTTATAACTAGTTGCCTAATTTTATCTATATGAGCAGAAAGACTTTCTGCACTTAAATGTAATAAATTATTCTCATATAGGTACCTGTTTTACTTTGACGTTGGATGTATTTATTTTATTGTCATTTACTTGTGATGCTCCTGGCTTGGCGGCTTTTGTCGTAAAAAATCATTTTGATATCGGTCAATTCCAACTTACTCTAGCCCAAATATTGGGGTTCGTCAATGTTTCGACAACGTTTGCAGGTATTGACACTTTAAAGGGTGTATATAGTCCGGAATTTCTAGATGTCTTTGTCTCATACTAGACATCTGGTATATTCTTCGATTTAAGGTATATAATAATGCCAGTAGTGGATAAATTTAGTGGACAACAAAACACATGATAATTTACATACCTTACAACTCCTTTAAATGTACTGCTATCATTTCCTTCGCCATATATTATATTATTTGGTCTCTTATAATTATTTATGTTTTGGAAATTCCCACATGCTTGATTTTCGTTCTTCTTCTCACACGGTGGGTCAGAATTATTATTGCTGATATTTCTGTTATCTTGATTGTTTATTAGATTACAACTTGGACTGACCCAGGTAGAACACTAATATTGAACCAATATTGGTTTAATATTACAAAAACGTTGGCTCAATGTAAAAAACGCAACATTGAACCAATAAAAAATGTGAACATTTTTGTATATAGACTCAATATTGGTTAAGCTATATTCAACAAATATTTAAAAATCATATCATATAATATTTTATTCCAATATAAATTATTATTTGAAATCATATATTGGCCCAATATTTAATGAAAATTTAGCCTAATGCCCAAAGAAGGTAAAGCTATTTCTTGTAATTTACATAAAGTACAATTTTTGAATAATTATTATTATTTTAAGAACCTTACTAACAAGATCTGGAAGTGATTGTAGTAAAACCTCCAACTGAAATATACCTCCATACCTGTGTATGGTACGTACAACTACATCATCTGTAAAATTACTAAAGGCATTTTCGGCCTTTGCTAGTACAGATTAGGTGAGCATCACCACAGTGAATTTCTTTTTGTCATTATTGAATCACGTTGCCTGGAGACCCTAAGTCAAAAATTGTACGCTTGTACAAGCATATTGCAAGGAGAGCCATCTATGCAACTTATTGCAATCAGCCTAGACGCAGCATGACTATCCAATATAGACATAAATCGGTTAAACAATATTATTTAAAAGAGAGTTTAACAATATAATCTCAATATGAATATCCCGATATTTTAAAATTAATATTTGTCGTTATCAGTCGATGTTTGTTGTGCAATATTACTAAAAGTCCAATAACAACATAATAACATATACACTTTCCAATATTGGAAAATCGATATTTATTGGTATTAGAAAAATATTCCTTAAACAATATAAGTTTACACATAGTTGACAAATATGAGTTAAATTTGAGTTTTCAAATATTTTAGAATCAATATTTATCTTTATCAATCGATATTTTTTGTACAATATTATCAAAAAATGTAATAACAATATAACGCGAATACAGACTTTTCAATGTTGTAAAATTAATATTAACAGATATTTATCAATATTGTCTGCGTATATCTGGATTGGAATGTGTTAAAACAATATACTACCAACATAGGCACACCGATATTTTAATACCAGTGTATATTAATATTAGTTCAATATTTTTGTTACAATTTCAATGTATCAATATTGATCCAATATAGAACCACGGTCCAGCCAATGTTATGTTCTATCTGGGGATTGACTAGTATTTACTCGATTTCTTAGAGTTCTCTTTTCCACTTTTGTTTCCTTAATCGTCTTATTTGAATTTCGTCGCTGGTTAACTAATACTTTATTTTGTATCACTGCCTCTTTGAATGTTTTCTTTGTACCTATCACGATGTATTTTTTGTGTTTCTCCGTGATATGATTTCTCCATACTCGTATACTGTTCTGAAGTTAGTGCACCAATTGGATGTCACTCATTACTTTCTATAAATGTAATTATCCTTTCTTCTTGTTTAGATCTTAAGCCGGGCATTTTACCACCACTATATGTACTGTCGACAGCTCATTAAAAACATGTGCACAAAACAAAAATACAAAGCAATAAATTTAAACAGGAAATAGTGGGTTTATGGTCTTTCGTAGTATATATTTTACTACACATTTCTTTCTACAAAACTTTTATGTTACTTGTATGAAACAGAGTTTTATCAGTTTTTGTTGCAGGTACTTTTAAAATATGATACCAGGTTTAAGTAAAAAAACAATTGTGAATTATCTAATTCTCCATGGCGACGCGGCGACTGGACTATTAGTTTTATTTTGATGATTTATAGGTATTTTTGTAAACGTAAGATCCGATATGGTCTAGTGGCTAGGATACCTGGACTCCTACTCAACGCCGACAGATACACCCCGATCGCTGAATTGCATGAGAGGGCCGCCGTCCCTCTCATGAGACAATATATTGACGATACGGCTCAAAAATTCTTCACACATAAAATTCAGCGATCGGTACTTACACAGAACCTGACTAACAGACGTCGACACAACGACCCTCCCCACGCACACAAACTTCTACATCAGAACTTACCTATATATGACGTACGTGACTGACGTTAGACAAACACATATAACCTTTATGACATACAGCTCCCTGACAACCCCTTCTTTACCCCCTTTCCCCACAACCCCTTTCCTTATACCCCTTTTCATTTTTAATCTGATTCAGAATAATTTTTAATTTTAATACAAAATCCTTTTTTATTTCATTAATACACTTGTACATATATTTTAATCTTTTATACAGAAGTACTTTTTAGTTATGTGATAAAACAACTCACATTGAAGCAGGTTTTTGGAAATTTTCCTGCATTTATACATAATAAATTTTAATTTCAACGCATTAAGGTATCTTAATTTTATTTTCTTAAACTGCTTTGCAGACACAGACATAAAATTCTATTTATTTATTGGAAAATAGAGAACATGACTCTAATTAAAAATTCTTGGAGGAGTAACCATTTTCCCGGCATCACATCAGCCAACTTACCTATAAAGTTTATAACTTAATTAGCTAGGCTTTAATTATACCGCACGCTGTGCAGGATTATAATATATTATACATAGGGAAAATGCCTTTAAATGAAATATGTTGTATATATAACCTTGAATAAAAATCTTTTAATTGGTAATTGGTAATTGGCTTTCACCCAGGAGGCTCGGGTTCGATTCCCGGTATCGGAAGCAATGTTTTTGGCATTTTCATAAAATCTGTATACTTACTATTAAGAAGAATTTTTTGTCCTATTATGTTCACAAATAACAAAATATGAGGTAGACAAGTATGTAATTTAACACACGGCATCCAGGACATCGCATGTCATAACAGCGTCACAGAGACTCGTTTTAGTAATAGTGGAAGTCTATTGAAGATGGTTCCAGGACCAATAATAAATCAAGAACGACGGAATTCATTTGATTAAGTTCAGGCTTAAATTCTCGCACTAGTGTGAGAGATATGGCTTATTTAACTTGCATTTATCCCCCATCTAAAGTTTTTAGGTGTCTTCAACATGAAAAAATATACAAGACTAAGTTTTCACATGGTTTGGAAGGTGACAAAAATTTATATGAAGGTAGGTATAGTTCAATATTTCATTAATCACTTAATGTCGTGCTTGATAATAAGTTGTATTTGCCTTTCAGTTAATTCTAAACCAAAACCAGATCTGAACCAAGTGGCAGAAACGCCACGTGAGACACCAAGCTCAAAAAAAAAAAATCGAAATTACATGTCCAGAGGAACGGCAATCGAGAGGAAATTGGAAGTGAAAATGGAAAGGACTGTTGCCTTAAAACGCCACGAAAAAGAACTTCAAATGTTAAGAGCAAAAGAATAAGAATTGAAAATTGAGAAGCAAGAAATTAGGATAGCTATTGCTAAAGAAATTTTACGGCAAGACACTAATTAATGTAACGCCGCTACTTCGGTGCTGCAACTTGCACTTTAGAACCAGTACAAGCGGGGTTTTGCCTCGAGCGCCAGTTTCTGTTTCTGAAAGTGTAGAAACACCAATTTCTCTATTAACAGTATAATAGAGGCTCCAGAGAGAATCAGTGAAGACGGTTTATTACCAGGAGTCGAAACGTAGGCTCTCTTTCCCAAGGAATAGATAGCTGTAATGATTTTATTATTTGTAACACCTTTACTATTTCAGGACAATACAAATTAGAGTAGAGACTCAAAATAAGGCACACAAGATATTTTAATAACATATTGAGAATATTTACAGTTCAAAGCAAAAATCAAATTACGATATGGTATGTATTTTAAGAAATGTGCATATATATATTTACAGGAAAATAGCGAAAATTATACAGATTGTTTGGTATTTCAAATATATTAAAATTTTTAATTACCCAAGTTTCTGGAAATGTTCAAATTTTTAGTTTATTATATATAACTTCCCTCTTTTTTTGCACAAGACCTCTTACCTCGGACTTAGCAGCATTTGGATCACTTGGTTCAAAGCTTTATTTTTTTTTATTAGCCGTTACTCGAGTCCGAGTATAAAAATGTTACAGTCGATAAATTGTGTACAATAAAAAAAAAAAAACAAGTAAAAGGTGTAGTCTATTGTAATTCCCATTCATCTATGGTGCACACGACTATGGCTATAGAGGCCAATTCGGGAGAGCACATGTCGACCGCAGTCAGGACAAACATAGACCTGGTTAGGTCTTGGATTCGGCCTTCTTGCAGCAACATTTCCTTGATAGCTGGCCACAACCCCTCGCCATTCGGTTCTGTCCGCTGCAAGTTGTTCCCATTGCTCGTCTGCAATACCGCAGGATTTTAGATTTTCATGGAGAGCGTCTTTGAACCTCTTTCGTTGACCGCCACGCCTTCTTCTACCGCTTAGCAATTCACCATAAAGTGTACATTTAGGAAGACGATTATCATGCATACGATGAACGTGACCTGCCCATCTTAGGCGTGCTCTTGAAATAAGCACCTCAATTGGAAGGCTGTTTGCTCTCCTGAGTACTTCCACGTTTGATATGTGATGGAACCAACGGATTTTCATCATACTTCTGAGGTGTCTTTGCTGAAAACGTTCTAATTCTTTCACATGACGACGGTAAGTAACCCAGCTTTCACATCCATATAGCAGTGTTGGAATGACAACTGCTCTGTAGACAGCCATTTTCGTTGACAAAGCAAGGTCGTGGTTGTCAAATACTCTCTCTCTAAGTCCCCAGAGTGCTCTAGATGCAGCGTTAATTCTATTGCGAATCTCGCTGTCCATGTTTGCTTTGTCATTAACAACGTTGCCTAAGTAATTGAACTGATCCACCACTTCAAGAGAATTTCCGTTAAGTGTAATGTCTATTTGGTTCACTTGATGAGGAGTTGACATAATCTTAGTCTTTCCAATGTTGATTTTAAGTCCCAAGGAATCATAGCTCTGGGCATACACATCTAAAAGTTCTTGAAGCTCTTCCGGCGTAGAGGCTAAAAGTGCACAGTCATCCGCATACTGGAGATCACAAATGAATCGTGTGCGTGTCTTCGTGAAAGCTCTAAAGCGCCCTATGTTAAAGAGACCGCCATCAAAACGGTATCTGAGACCTATTCCTCTGACTGTCAGTTTGTTGTCAACAATAATTGTTAGAGCAGTGGTAAACAAATTAAAGAGTAGGGGTGCCAGGACACATCCCTGCCTAACTCCAGTGAGAGTTTGGAAAGGTTCGGTTGCCTCATTATTATACATAACCTGGGCGTTGTTGTTTGTATGTAGACTGCGACATACTTCCACAAATTTTCTAGGGATACCTAAGCGGAACATAATTTTCCAGAGCACTTCCCTGTCCACCGAGTCAAACGCCTTGGTTAAATCAATGAAGGCCATGTGAATTTCTCCTTGATGTTCGAGTGCTTTTTCTTGAAGCTGTTTAAGTGTGAAGATTAAATCCGATGTGCCTCGGTTTGGTCTAAAGCCACTCTGTGTTTCAGGAAGTAACTTTTCCATAACAGGTGTTAGCCTATTTGCCATCGCTTTAGTGAGTATCTTCCCTCCAACAGCCAGGAGAGCTATACCCCTGTAATTTCCACAGTCCGCAGCGCTCCCTTTGTTTTTGAAGAGGTTGATTAAAAGTGTATCACGAAACTCCTGCGGAGCTTGACCACTTTCCCACACGACATCAAACAGTTTTTTGAGGTAGGGTATGAGCTCTGACGACACAGCTTTAAAGATCTCAGCTGGGAGTGAGTCGGCGCCGGGAGATTTGTTATTTTTTAGCTGCCCAATGGCGGTTAAGATCTCTTCCGTTGTTAGTGGTTTATCTAAGTCTTCGAAGGTGTCATATTGAGGGATAAGATTTATAATATCGTGATCGGTTTGACTTTGCTGGTTAAGAATGTTAGAGTAGTGTTCTTTCCATCGGGCTCTTATTTCCTGGTCTTCTTTGAGGAGATTTCCATTTAAATCTTTAATAGGGCACATATTTTTCCGACTGGGGCCGTACACTGCTTTTACTCCTTGAAAGAAATTCCTGTAGTCGTGTGAATCGGCGTACCTTTGAAATTCTCTGGCCTTGCTTGCCCACCACTCGTTCTTTATTCTTCTGATTTCGCGTTGCGTTTCATACTTAGATTGGGTAAAAGCTTCTGCTTTTGATGAGTCGTTGGGGTGGTTGATAGCGTTTTGGAAGGCAGTATGTTTGCGGTCAAGAAGTTCTTGTATGAAAGCTTCATTATGATTGAACCAGTCCTCCTGTTTTTTACTTGCTGCAGTGCCAAGAATTTCCTCACTCGCACTTTTTAAACTGTCTTTAATTTGTGTCCAGGTAGCAGCGACATCTACAGAATTGGTTTCTTCTAGTGCACTCAAATTCTCTTGAACTTTTTGCTTTAGCTGTTCGACGGTTTGTTGGTCACGCAATTTCAAAGCTTTAATAATATCAGGAAACTGCTTGCTTAAATTGCCTCGCTTACCAATTGATTTTTGATAGTGTTTTGAGCTTTAAAAATTTCTTAACTTCATTAACAGAAGTAAATATTTGCCACCTATTTCTTGATGCCGTAAACAAATTGTAAGTTCTTGCAAAGTAGAAAAAACTTGTAGCTTCCTAGCAAGACTGAGAGGGAGATGAAACAATTAAATTTAGTGAATGTGCAGCACATGGTACATAATCAAAGGGATTGCTTTCCTTTGACCTCGCTGGTAAACCTGAATATTGCCCCGACATATTAGATGCATTGTCATATGATTGGCCGTGACAATTATTCAAGTTTAAACCATTTTCTTCTATGAAGTTGACTACTGCAACGTCTACTTCCTCACTTTTATGATCGGGATTTGAAATCAATGCTAAAAATGTTTCTTGGGGTATTCCTATATTGTTTACATGTCTAACGATGAAAGTTAACTGGTCAATATGGTCAAGGTCAGGAGTAGAATCTACACTTATTGAAAAGTATTTAGCTGCTCTGATTGTTTCCAAAATCTCTGTCTTCAATTCTTTTGCCATAACTTCTATAAAATCGCAAATTATTTTCGAAAGATAAGACGTGCTACCAGATCCAATATTTTTTTAATGTTTTAAGTATTCGTTTAAGAAGGGGTCAAATTCCGCTGAAAATTACCATTACGTACACGTACTGCGAAATAGAAAATAATAAACTAATTCCCGACATCACGAAATGTGATTCAACTGATTCGGGATTCAAGGGAATTCCAGTATCATTTTTACTTTCAAGAAATAATTCATACGGTTTCTCTTGAAGCCCGAGACGCTAAATAAGCTAACTCAAGTACGAAGCAATAGCACCACCGGGCGCTGCTGAATCGTAGTAGTCTCACATATCAATACATTTTATTACTGTTTATATTCTTGTTCCTTCTTGCATATTGGTCTTTGCATTATACCAGTTATCCTTTTAATAGTTTTTGACATAATTTAACCGTAATTTACATTCAGCTTTCACTTTGCATTATTTGTTACTCTTAAGTTGGTTCAATTTGCCCTTCTTAGATTTCAGCATCTATTTACTTTGCCGGATGTTATTATCCCCTCGATTTTATTGAGTTCGAGGTAGGTATAAGATAGTTGTATCTTGTCACCACGTGTTGACCACTTGCTTAAGGAATGAACGAACTTAAGTAATATTAAGGCTGATATTTCACTATATTAATTTAATGTCAGCTAGGTATATGCAATAACTAATATTATATTGAGATACATCAATTTATGCAGAAATGTTTACGTTTTAATCCGATGTAATTTACAGATCGGTCATGAAAATTTACATATTACATACAAAAATTACCATGAAACAAAAATTAATAAAACTAAAATTTGAATCCCCCAAAAATTTGCCGCCCTAGGCAATTGTCTTGTCTGCCTAGTGGTAAAAAAAATCAAGTGAATTTTTCAAAAATATATATATATCTCACTTTCGAGAGTTTTTTATTTAATTTATAACCTGCTCACAATCACTTTTCATTATTAATATTGTAATTTTTACAATGAATAATTACACGTATACTTGTCTGCGCATACCTATAATACCGAAAATGACGGGAAATCGCCGCGCGCATGTATATACCAAAAATGACAAAAAATCGGCTAAATTAAAGAAAAATTATTTTTTAATACATTACCTGAAAGCACATAAAAATACCTTCCTTTTGCTAAAAATGGAATTGCGGCGAAACTATTAGATATTTTTTTATTAAAATTTGGCAGGCAATTTCTTGCTTATATAGGTTACTTTCATATAAAATTTCATCAAATTCGGTGTAATTTTGGCCAAATTAGCCGTAATTCATTTTTTTACGTTTTTTTCAGTATATATATATATATATATATATATATATACAGCGTGTCGCAACTTTCATGGAGCCACTCTTATATCTCAGAAACTGCTTGTGCAAATTTTTTGAAATTTGGGTGATTGATCACTGCCTGCAATTAGAACTTAATGACGTGGGAAAATTTGATAATCATCATTGGCGTACTTATACAGGGGCTTACGTAAGGGGTGATTTTTCGAGAACTTATATTAGCGATTTTTTAAGATAAAATCTAGTTGGATATTCTTAATCAGCACCTTAAAAAACCCCTTTGTACCAAATTTCGTTATGATAGGTTCAAAGGTGGTTGAGATATAGGCCGCAAAAAAAAACTTTTTCAACGAAAAATTTTTTTTATTTGCATAACGGTTACCCAAATGTGAAAAAAATATTCATAATTTTTTGTCCAAAACAATGTATTTTACTAGTGTGATTTGGATTTGAACGATAATTCCTAATTTTTTAATAATGCAAAAATTCTATTATTAACAAATACAAACACAAGTAGGCAATGAAAATAAAAGTTATGACATGTGTCAATTTATTATTGAAAGTACATCAATTTGTAAATCTATATTTGTACGTGAGTGTATTTCAAATAAGTGCTTAAATTGAGAAAATTTTTGTATTATCAAAAAAATGGTGCGCCGTTTAACGATTGAGGAAAAAAGTGAGTTGGTTCTATTGGTTGGAGATAATGCGAGATCCTATAGAGAAGCTGCTGCTGAATTTAACGCACGGCATCCTGAGCAGTCCTTTCCTGTTCGGCATAAATTGGTGGTAAACATCATGAATAATTTTAAAAACACAGGAAACGTACGCAAATTAAGATTAAGAAATATGATTTAGAAAATAGACAATATCCAGACGAAGAACGTATTTTACAGTATTTTAGAGAAGACCCATAATCTAGTGTAAGACAAGCAGCAGTAGATCTTAATGTAAGTAAAGACCGAGTTTGGCGTTGTTTAAAAAAAATAGGCAAAGAGCTTTCAAGCCAAAAATATTACATACTTTAGAAGGATGGGATACACAGAGAAGATTAGATTTTTGTTTTTGCGCACAGGGCGAATTTTTAAATAACACGAATTTTTTGAAAAATATAATTTTTACTCATGAGGCTACCTTTACCACAAATGGGGTAGTATCCTCCCAGAATTGTCGCTTTTGGGCTAGCGAAAATCCCAAATGGGTTATCAATACCAAACGGCAATATATTTCCAAAGTCAATGTTTGGTGTGGCATATGGAATGACCGGATCATTGGGCCATTCTTCATCCCAAGATTAAATGGGGAGGCCTTTTTAAATTTGTTGCGGGATGAAATTGCCCCATTTCTAAACCATCTGTCACAAGATGCTAAAGAAAACGTATACTATCAACTTAATGGTGCTCCAGTTGATAACGTTGGAAGAGTATTTTTAGAAACAAATTTTCCGGGCAGATGGATAGGTCATAGAAGTTCAATTCAGGAGTTTTCCCCGAGGTCTCCCGATCTCACACCTCTTGACTTCTATTTGTGGGGTCATTTAAAAAATAAAGTTTACAAGAACAGACCCCGTATCCAAGAAGAATTAGAGGACAGAGTCAGGCAGGCATGTGCTGAAATCACTCCTGGTAAAATTCGGAAAGTTATACGACATACAAGAAAAAGAATTGAACAATGTATTCGAAATGATGGTGGTTTTATAGAAATGGAGAGAATTGTTTAAGTTTATTTAGTTCCCTATTATTAATATAATTTTCTTGTATTCTTGTTCTCGATCTTACTTTATTTTTAGATGTAATATTTATATTCGAATTTTTGCATTATTAAAAAAATAGAACTTGTCATTCAAATCCAAATCACGTTAGTAAAATACATTGTTCTGAAAAAAAAATAAGAATATTTTTTTCACATTCTTGGGTAACCGTTATGCAAATAAAAAAATTTTTCGTTGAAAAAGTTTTTTTTTGCGGCCTATATCTCAACCACCTTTGAACCTATCATAACGAAATTTGGTAAAAAGATTTTTTTAAGGTGCTGATTAAGAATATCCAACTAGATTTTATCTTAAGAAATCGCTAATATAAGTTCTCGAAAAATCACCCCTTACGTAAGCCTCTGTATAGATACGCCAATGATGATTATCAAATTTTCCTACGTCATTAAGTTCTAATTGCGGGCAGTGATCAATCACCCAAATTTCAAAAAAATTGCATGAGCAGTTTCTGAGATATAAGAGTGGTCCCATGAAAGTTGCGACACGCTGTATATCGTGGGAGGCGGTGAACCAATTTTCACAAAATTTGAACTGAGGGTTCATTGAACATCTACAATAAAAGGGTACCATCTCATTTCTTAACTAGCATTTTAAAGAGTCCAAAATAAATTAAAACTGAAAAACCACCCTTAAAAATAATCGATTTACCCCCTTTCCGCGAAAAAATAAATAGTTACCCCATCTATTCGAAGTAGAAAACTCAGGGTATTCTTAGTTCCACCAAAACAAACTTATTTTTCTATGTCGCATTGCGCCATGTACAATTTCCTCTACAAATCTATATTTACTCCGCTATTAAATTTTATCAACTTTTTTCTTATAATTAAAATAAGTTTTTTCTGACAGCTTCTTTTAAGTAAGATGCAAAATTTAATTAAAAAGCGATTCGAAGTAATTGCTCACATCCGCTATGGCGGCGACTGACCTATTTATTCTTCTTTTGATGATTTATATAGGTACTTCTTTAAAGGTAAGGTCCGATATGGTCTAGTGGCTAGGATACCTAGCTTTCACCCCCATTTTCCGGCAACCATTATAGCCAACCTTTCACCTACCATAACTCTCTTTTGCTCTACAATCTGTCTCTAAAAAACCTCACTTTTTTTAAACCTTTCCTGTTCCCCCCTTCGTTTATGTTTGTTTTTTTTTTGTTGTTTTTATTTATTCTAAACTGTTTTTCCTAAACAATTATAACTTCTTTGGATCTTAGCATCAGAAAATTAAATGTTCGACGGCTGGGATACTTCGCTGCGGTAATTGTCTTGAACGGGTTTTTCATTTAGTTTTTTCCCGTGTTAGCTAACGAAATTTATTTAAGTGTCCGCTTACTCTCGATAGTTTAAGTTTTAATTGTTTTAAACCCTTTTTGGGTATATTAAATTAGATTACTGTTTTTAATTTGCCGCTTTGGCAAAAGAAGTTACAAACTTTATTTATACACCTTGTTTTCATATGCATGCATTGTGTTTCCTGATTTCTAAGCTGAACCGGACCTGCTTCGTACAGCCTCTCATTTTCCACGACGCTTGGCGGCATGGATGTTTGGCTGGGTTCGGTCCAGGTCTCGGACAGTATTATTGTATTTTTTGAATTATTAATAAGTTGTTTTTGATTTGATTTTTTTTGGCTCTCACCCAGAGGAGGCTCGGGTTCAATTCCCTGTATTGGAAGAAATATTTTTAATTCCTAAAATCCATATAGTGTGCAAGGTATTTTAACCTATTATGTAGAATTTTTCTATTTATTTGTTATATCTAATAAGAATTATTGATTTATTTATTTTTATTACTTGCTTCTCCTTAACTCGTAATGTATTTTTCATGATTGTCCAGATCTTACATCCTTTATTTAACACACTTCCTGACATAATCAATTGATAAAATTTTGCGGTTAGTAAGATCAGATGACAATATAGTATCCCACCGTTACCATTATAAATATCCACACGTAGGGGGCGCGGGGGTGAGAATTGATTGAATATACTATCCAACCGGCACCTCCGGCAAAACGTAGAAAACAAAAGATGATTAGAGACTTCTACGGGAGGCGTCACAATATTCGTGTATGATAATAAGTTAGTTAATATAACTTAAAAAGTAGAAAATAAAAGAAATTAAAAAACGTATAAAAACTTGCTTTTCTTACAAAGTCGTAGTAAAAAGTAAAAAATATCTTCATGTGCGACTGCAAGAAAAACAAGGCGTGCGCACTTTGTATGATTGTACGCGCGATTGTATGAAAGGGGAAATACAAATTGCGCACGCCTTGCTCTTCTTGCAGTCATACATGAAAAACTATTTTTTACTTTTTAGTACGACTTTGTAAGAAGAGCAAGTTTTTAAAACTTTTTTTAATTTTTTTTTACTTTTTACAATATTCTTGTTTCACTTAAAGTGGATGTAGTTAAATTTTTTCTTACAGCTACTTTTAAAGTAAGACGTTAAATTTAAGTAAAAAAGTAATTCTAAATTAATTACTCGCATTCGCTACGTCGGCGACTGGACTATTAGCTTTTATTTGATGATTTATAGGCATTTTTGTAAACGTAAGATCCGATATGGTCTAGTGGCTAGGATACCTGTACAACAGACTAATACAGCAACCCCAAATAATATACCAGAACATGACATTATTACACGTGACGTACAATTACTACAGGACAGACATCATATCCCTCTCACTAAACTTAAAAAATTAATCATTAGTCCTTCAGACATTATAAAAATCATTAAGACATTACCTAATAACAAAGCTCCCGGGATAGATGGAATACACAATTTGCTACTGAAAAATCTAACAAAAAAATGCATTGTACAATTAATGTACATTATAAATGCAATCATAAAATTACAATTCTACCCGGGAGCTTGGAAACTTGCTATAATTGTACCCATTTTAAAACCCCATAAACCCCCTCACCTCCCATCTAGTTATCGCCCAATATCCCTTCTTAATACTCTATCTAAGGTCACAGACAAAATTATTCTAAACATGATAAATAAATTTATAAATAAAAATAACACTCTCCCTAAAATTCAATTCGGGTTCCGAGCAGGACATAGCACAACCCTAGCAATCTCTAAGGTGGTACAGGACACTGTGTTAGCTTACAATAAAAAAAACTGTAACGTTATGCTACTTATTGACATAGAGAAGGCATACGATTCAGTTTGGTTGAACGGGCTGATATATAAACTAAAACATATTTGCAAATTTCCTGTGCATATTGTGGCACTGATTAAAAGTTACGTGTTTGGCAGGTATATTACAGTACATATAAATAATATTTATTCTAATACTAAAAGGATGTCAGCGGGCGTCCCCCAGGGGGCAATCCTGTCACCCACCTTGTATAATTTATACCTGTCAGACACGCCAACTAGTCAGTCCACAAACATTATTTTATACGCGGATGATACAGCCATATACGCAAGATCATTTCATGCTGAAACAGCAACGCAGAAAATCCGATATCATCTAGCTGAATTGTTGAAATTTCATAGAAAATGGAAAATTAAAATCAATCCGGAAAAAACGGAAACAATTATAATGCACAGGAAATTTACAAATACAAAAATATTTAATAAACTTAAAATTGATGATAAGGTTATAAGGGAAAAGAGCGCAGTTAAGTATTTAGGGGTAACCCTGGACACGAGGCTGCGTTTCGGACCCCACATAACCAAAATAATAAACAGTACGTATGCTGCCTTAAGTAGATTATATCCGTTAATCAACAAAAGGAGCAAATTAACTAAGGATAACAGATTATGTATTTATAAAGTTATTTTAAAACCTATCCTCACGTATGCATGCGCGTCTTGGAACACTATTTCAGACGCGCAATGTAACAGACTTCAGAGGACACAAAATAAAATCCTTAGGTTACTAACAGAGACGAATAGATACACGCCGGTGGAGACCTTCCACCGACAGTATAACATCCCATACATCAGAGATTATATAATGGAAACGGCAAATAAGTTTTTTAAATTTAGAATTCAAAATTCGGAGCTAACTCGTAATATGACGGAAATAAGAGCTCACCACAATCTGGAGCATACTCATAAATTTATATATGAAAACCTCCCAATATACGAGGAAAGATAGTATTAAGAACAGACGAATAACTTCTGCAGAGTCTTGCAGAATTATGAAGGATATATTCAAAAATTAAACACAACCATTGCAATATAAACTTAAAATACAGACAGCAAGAAAACGACATAAATTTAAATATAACATAGAAAATCGGTGCATTTTTATGTGTAAATATTAGATTCTTTAAGCAGGTTTTTACTAATTAGTTTCCTGTAAGTTTAGTGAGAAATTTTGATACTCTAATAAAATAACATACATTCACTATAACCCGATGGGAATAAAAAAGAAAAATAACTAAATCTGATAGGATGGTTAGAAATTAATAAAATAAAAATTATATTGATATGTTATATCTGGCAAAACATCGGCCGACCGGAAACGTTCATTGCTCATAGCAAATTGTACGCGACGGGACAAATTTATGTATTGTAAATAATGAAATAAATAACATATTATGAAATATAAAAAATGACATGTAAATATAAGTCAATAAAGAATTTTAAATGGAAATGGAATGGCTTTCACCCAGGAGGCTCGGGTTCGATTCCCGGTATCGGAAGAAATGTTTTTAGTTCATGCATAAAAACAATATAGCATGTAAGGTATCTTATTATGTGGAATTTTCATATTTGCTTTGTCTAATAAGAGTTATTGACTTATTTATTATTTTTATTTGATTGTTTTACGGTTTTACTTATATTTTGTTTCACTTAAAGTAGATTAGTGGTGGAGTAGCAAGATTTAGTGATTTATATGTTATTTTCATCTCATTTTATTTACAATTTGTTTCTTACACTTAACATGGATATACTTAAATTTTATCAACATTCTTCTTACAGCTACTTTTAAAGTAAGTTGCTAAATTTAAAACTAAAAAAACAGTTCAATATAGTATGTCAAGTATTTTATCCTAATATGTAGAATTTTTCTATTTGTTAACAAAAAACATTTTGTAATAAGAATTGTTAAAAATACTTATAAATCATCAAAAGAAGGCTAATAGTCCAGTTGCCGCCGCGTAGCGGATGTGGGCTAATAACTTATAATTACCTTCTTATTTAAATTTGACATGTTTCTTTAAAAGTAGCTGTAAGAAAAAAGTTGTTAAAATTTAAGTATATCCACATTAAGTGAAACAAAATATTTTTAAAAAATACCTATAAATCGTCAGAAGAAGGCTAATAGTCCAGTCGCCGCCGCGTAGCAGATGTAGGCCAATAACTTATGATTGCCTTCTTACTTACATTTAACATCTTGCTTTGGAAATAGCTGTAAGAAAAAAGTTGATGAAATTAGAGCATATCAACTTTAATTGAAACAAAATATAGGTAAAACCGTAAAACAGTCACATAAAAATAATAAATAAATCAATAACTCTTATTAGACAAAAGAAATAAATATAAAAATTCCACATAATAAGATAAAAAACCTTACATACTATATTGATTTTATGAATGAACCAAGAATGAATTAAAAATAGTGCTTCCGATACCGGGAATCGAACTCGAGCCTCCTGGGTGAGGGGCAATTGCCCATTGAAATGTCTTTATTGATTATTATATATAATTCATTCCTTAAGCCAAATATTTTATTTATTTCATTGTACAATATTTGTAATTGTATCCTAACCAAATATAGTACAAATAGTTTACTTCATGTAACAACCACATATATATAGTGTATACGACCAGAACTGAAACCGTATAAAAACTAAAAGCCGGCAAAAACAGCCGGCATCTCTTTATTGTTTTTCTTATGACAAGTATTTCTGTTTACCTCCGCAAGAGGTGCCGGCTGTTTTTGCCGGCTTTTAGTTCTTATACGGTTTCAATTCTGGTCGTATACACTATACATGTGTTGATCACATAGAGCCAGCCCGTCGTTGGTTGACAGTTAATAAAATATTTATAACCCGGTCAAAGTTATCTCTTACAGTTGCTGCTCTCCTATTACACAGATTAAGCGAATTATAAATTTTTCTGCTGCAATGCAGTTATGTAATGACATATTCGATACATTAATTTGTTAAAAAGCTTTGTGTTTTGAGTATTGTAGGACAATGAATTGTAAAAACCTGCTTTAAGTGTGCAATAGTTAAAGATAAAAATAAAAAGTCTTCTGGTTTAAAAGATATATACAAAATATTTACAGATTGAAAAATAGAAATAGTATTCTACTGCACTGAGTGCAGAGGGGTGTAAAGTTTAGGGAAGGAAGGTGGAGGAAGTCAAGGTAGTTTTGTCCGTAAGTGAGAGCTTTGTGTGTTTAGTTATTGTTATTGTTTGTCGTCACCAGGTATCCTAGCCACTAGGCCATATCGGATCTTACGTTTACAAAAATACCTATAAATCATCAAAAGAAGCCTAATAGTCCAGTCGCCGCCGCGTAGCGGATATAGGCTTATAAATTATAATAGCCTTCTTATTTAAATTTGACATGTTTTTTTAAAAGTAGCTGTAAGAAAAAAGTTGATAAAATTTAAGTATATCTACATTAAGTGAAACAAAATATATGTAAAAAATACCTGTAAATCTTCAAAAGAAGGCTAATAGTCCAGTCGCCGCCGCCTAGCAGATGTGGACCAATAACTTATAATTGCCTTCTTACTTAAATTTAACATCTTGCTTTGAAAATAGTTGTAAGAAAAAAGTGATGAAATTTGAGCATATCCACTTTAAGTGAAACAAAATATAGGTAAAACCGGAAAACAATCAAATAAAAATAATAAATAAATCAATAACTCTTATTAGACAAAAGAAATAAATATAAAAATTCCACATAATAAAATAAAATATCTTACATACTATATTGATCTTATGAATGGACTAAAAATATTGTTTCCGATACCGGGAATCGAACCCGAGCCTCCTGGGTGAAAGCCAATTTACCAATTACCAATTAAAAACTTTTTATTGAGTATTATAATTATAATTCATTTCATTCATGCTATTTTTCCTATTTAGTTAGCTGTTACAATCCTACATGGTTTACAACAATAGTACTCTAGCCTATCTGAGATTTCTTTTCAAGGGTGGGGGTGGCCGATGGACGCCTGAATAACACGCTCTAGAAATTTTAATTTATATCCTATTTGTGGTATCTCCTATAAAAGTTTGATATCATTTTTATGTTATTAATTCTGATAACAGATTCATAAAATACATGCCCGTAACTTGACTGTGATTTTTAATATTTTTTTATGTGTACTATGTAGGAAACTAAATGAAAACCTACTTGTGTGTTTGTAAAAACTAAAACATTTTTTCCTATTATAGAAACTATGTACAATAAAAATTATAAGCGATTCTAAAAAACTGAACTTAAAAAAGAATTCTATTTCTGTACATATATACAAGGGAGTGTAGGAGGGGCGAGGGAGGTGTGTTAATCTGTCAAAGTTTTTGTATGGTGCATGTTATATGTAAGAGTCCTCTGTCAGTCTCTGGCGTCATATATGGGTAGTGTCTGGTGTAAAAGCCTATGCGCGTGCGGTGGGTCGTTATGTCTTCGTCTTTTTGTGATGTCTCTTGTCAACTCCGATTGTTGAATTTTGGTGGTAAAAATTTTTTGAGCCGTTTCATTTATGTATTCCCTTATGAATGGGACTCCGGCCCTCTCATATAGGTCAACAACCGGAGTATATCTGTCTGCGTTAAGTAATAGTCGAAGTATCTTATTTTGTGTTGTCTGTAATCTGTGGCACTGTGCGTCCGAGATGCAATTCCAGGACGCACAGGCGTATGTTAACGTCGGTCTAAATATAACTTTGTATAGGGTCAGTCTGTTGTCGATAGTCAGTTTGCTGCGCCGGTTTACCAATGGATACAGCTTGCTCAATGTGGCATATGTTTTTTGTAAAACGCTGGTGATATGGGGTCCAAAGCAGAGCCTCGTATCCAGCGTTACCCCCAGATACTTGACTCTGCCTTTTTCCCCTATCTTTTTGCCGTTTATTTGTATTTTATTGAACGTCTTCGTATTGGTAAATTTCTGGTGCAGCATAATAGTTTCAGTCTTTTGTTCGTTTATGTGTATTTTCCACTGTCTGTTGTATGTCTCTAGTAGTGTCATATGTCGCCATATCTTTTGGACGGCCGTTTCTGCATAGAAAGACCGCCCGCAGATAACGGCGTCGTCTGCGTAAAGTAAGGAAGTAGTAGTGGGAATGGAGGGGATATCAGAGAGGAAAAGGTTATATAGGGTGGGAGAGAGGATCGCCCCCTGGGGGACGCCTGCCGTTATATCTTTTATGGATGAGTAGGAGTTTTCTATCCTTACTATTATTTTTCGGCGAAAAAGTAAATTTCTGATTAGAAGGGTGAGATATTGGGGGAGGCCATACTTCTCCTGTAATTCGTAGATTAGGCCATTATGCCACACGGTATCATACGCCTTTTCAATGTCCAGCAACAGTAACACGGTGCACTGCTTTTTTGTGTAGCCTTCAAGGGCTTCCTGTACTACTTTCGCGAGTGCCAGAGTAGTGCTGTGTCCCGATCTAAATCCAAATTGCTGCTTAGGCAAGATATTATGTGAGTAGATGAAATTGTTTAACCTAATGAGGATGATTCTCTCGGTTAGTTTTGCCAGCGTGTTCAATAGTGCTATAGGAAGCCAGGTATCCTAGCCACTAGACCATATCGGATCTTACGTTTATAAAAATGCCTATAAACCATCAAACAAAAGCTAATAGTCCAGTCGCCGACGTAGCGGATGCGAGTAATTAATTTAGAATTACATATTAAAGTCGAGGCAAGAATTCAAGCGATGCACGTCACGAGTGATCTCATTAAAGAAATGTTAATACTAACATAATTTTTAATCATTAATTACGTTAAAAAGAGTAATTCTTGACACCCAGTTATTAAGCTTTTTTCAGACATAGGTACAGTTTAATGGGGCTCCAGGATTCTTAGTAGTATTGTTTTATTTATAGAATCGATCTGTGACGTGCATCGCTTGAATTCTTGCCTCGACTATATATTTATTTTATGAATGAACCGAGAATGAACTAAAAATATTGCTTTCGATACCGGGAATCGAACCCGAGCCTCCTGGGTGAGAGCCAATTACCAATTACCAATTAAAATGTTTTTATTTCTTTTATAAGTACAGATTATTCCATTCATATTATTTTTCCGTATAGATATTAATCTTTTACAAACCTACACATCGTGTATATAAAAAATAATAATTTGCCAATTACCAATTACCAATTAAAAGCTTTTTTATTATTTTATAAATACAATTCATTCTATTTATATTGATTTTTCCCCGAGCTAACGTTTTTATAAACCTGCACAATGTGCATACAAAAACTAATTATCCTGTTCTAAAATAGGTAGGTCCTTATAGATACAGGTTGGCTGGTGGTAGCCGAAATCAATATGCTTTAGATTTATTTATTGTTATTTTAATTTATCATTTCTTAACATTTTATGATATTTTTATAGCAGTTTAACTAAAAAATTAAACGATTCTTTATGATTGATTATATTTTATCTATTATATTATGTAGGAAAATTTATTAAAACCTATTTAAATTAATCATTAGTTCTAAAAATAAATAAAAGGGTATTCTATCTGTTATATACATAATAAGGTTAAAAATTTAAAAGAGGGAA
Source organism: Leptura quadrifasciata (assembly GCA_963675555.1). Lineage (NCBI taxonomy): Eukaryota > Metazoa > Arthropoda > Insecta > Coleoptera > Cerambycidae > Leptura > Leptura quadrifasciata. Next base: position 46,709,715 of record OY776677.1, read on the forward strand.
ATAAAGATGAATTTTCAATTAAGATAAAATAAATTAAAATGAATTTCTGATTTACTTACATATATACAAATATACAAGGGGTGAGGGGGAAAGGGAGGGATAGGTGGAGGATGTCAAAGTTTTGAGTTAAGTACAAGTTATGCGTGAATGTCCTTTGTTAGTCTCGTGCGTCGTAGATGGGGAGTCTCTGATGTAATAGCCTGTGGGCGTGGGGGGGGGGTCATTGTGTCTGCGTCTGTTGGTCAGGTCCCGTGTTAACTCCGATCGCTGAATTTTGTATGAGAAAAATTTCTGAGCTGTGTCTGTTATGTAGTTTCTCATGAGAGGGATGTTAGCCCTCTCATGCAGCTCCGCGATCGGAGTATATCTGTCAGTATTAAGTAAAAGTCTGAGTAGTTTGTTTTGTGCCGTTTGTAGTCTCATGCACTGTGCGTCTGAAATGCAGTTCCAGGACGCACAGGCATATGTCAGTATGGGTCTGAAAATGACTTTGTACAATGTCAGTTTATTGTCAGTCGAAAGTCTACTTCTTCTGTTCACCAATGGATATAACTTATTTAATGCAGCGTATGTTCGCTGTAAAGTAGCTGTGATATGGGGTCCGAAGCAGAGCCTCGTATCCAGGGTCACCCCCAGATACTTGACTCTGCTTCTTTCCCCTATCTGTTTATCATTGATTTTTATTTTATTGAAGGTTGTCACATTGGTGAACTTTCGATGTAATGTGATAGTCTCAGTCTTTTGTTCGTTGATTCGTATTTTCCAGTCATTGTTGTATTTTGTCAGTAAAGTCAGATGACGCCATATCTTCTGGACGGCCGTTTCCGCGTAGAAGGACCGCCCGCAGATAACAGCGTCATCGGCGTAGAGTAATGAAGTCGTAGTGGGGAGGGTAGGAATGTCGGCGAGGAAAAGGTTGTAGAGTGTGGGGGATAATATCGCCCCCTGGGGGACTCCCGCTGATATAGTTTTCGCCTCGGAGAAGGAGTCGTTTATCCTGACGACAATCCTTCGTCGAAACAGAAAACTCCTAACGAGACAAGTTAAATATTGGGGGAGCCTATATATCATGTATAATTTATATAGCAGCCCATTGTGCCATACAGTATCGTACGCCTTCTCGATGTCTAGTGATAGTAGAGCGGTACATTGTTTTTTGGTGAAGCCAATAAGAGATTCTTGGATAACTTTCGATAATGCCAATGTAGTACTATGTCCCTTCCTGAAACCGAATTGTTGGGCAGGGTATATATTCTTTTTATTTATAAATTCGTGTATATTTTAGATATTTTATTTTGCGGTATAGGACTGTATAAGGGTTGATTGTTAACTGTATTGGTTATGGTGTTGTGTAAATCTGAATTGTTCGGTGAAGCCGTATTCGTTTTATGTATTTGTTCTGCAAAAATGTTAGCTTTGTCAATATCGGAGAAATATGCTACATTATTGTTTATTATTGTCGGTGGTTGAGCAAACGGTTTTTTTAATAGCTTTGATAAGCGCCACAGGGAGTTGTCCTGTCGTGACAAAGCTGAGATTTTGTCATTCCAAGACCTCTCCCTGTGGTCAGCTAATTTATTTTTTATTGAGTCTTGTAATAACCTGTATAGGCGGTCGTCTTCATCTCGACGATGTCTTTGTCACCTATTTTTAATTTTAGTTTTATTTTTGATAAGTTGAAGTATATCAGGGGGTATTATTTCTTCCCTTATCTTAAATACGTATTTTAAAGCCAAGTATCCTAGCCACTAGACCATATCGGATCTTACGTTTACAAAAATACCTATAAATCATCAAAAGAAGGCTAATAGTCCAGTCGCCGTCGCGTAGCGGATGTGGGCTATAACTTATTACTATATAAATTTGACATGGTTCTTTAAAAGTAGCTGTAAGAAAAAAACTTGATAAAATTTAAGTATATCCACATTAAGTGAAACAAAATATATATATAAAAATACCTATAAATCATCAAAAGAAGGCTAATAGTCCAGTCGCCGCCGCGTAGCAGATGTGGACCAATAATTTATAATTGCCTTCTTACTTAAATTTAACATCTTGCTTTGAAAATAGCTGTAAGAAAGAAGTTGATGAAGTTTGAGCATATCCACCTCATTTGACTAATACAATACAAAAAGTTTATTTTGGAATGAACAAGTTATATTGCCTCATAAATAGACGCAGTAAGCTAACTGTTGAGAATAAACTCACTCTATTTAAAATCATTTTCAGGCCTATAATGGCGTATGCCTGCCCATCTTGGTGCAATATATCGGATGCACAATGCAAGCGTCTCCAAACACTCCAGAATAAACTTTTACGACTACTAACGAACTCACACAGATATACTTAGCTTAGCTGAACTGCACACGAGAAACAAAATCCCTGTGTTCAGAAGCTACATAGATGATATCTCATATAAATTCTTCAAATATAAAATTCAGCTATCGGAGCTCACGCAAGACACCGCTGACAGACGCAGACACAATATGACGATGACGAAGGACCTTAATAACGAAATATCCACATACAATTACTTTACACGGACAACATGGACCTCCTATCTTTATCCTACCTCATCCTTCCTACCCCTCCATAAACCCCTCATAAAAATGCTATATTCAGAATTCAATTTTAGTTATTAATGAAAATATTGTAAATATTTGTAAATAAGTTTTTATTAAATAGAATATCTTTTATTTTTTAGCAGAATACTTAGTATTTAAAACAGGTTTTTACAGTTTTCTTGTATTTAATACGTATAAAAAACGAAGCTTCTTAAGAAAAACAATACTTGTACATTGAAAACTGCAATGCCGATAAACATATAAAGATGCTCAAACTTTTCAGGAGAGCAGCAATTGTGAGACTGAGTTATTTTAACTTAACTTTTTCTATAACAAACTATCAGACCATCGATAGGTTCCGTGGGAACTGCGCATAAGGCGTGTGCAACATGGAATGAAATTTAATGTTTTTATTGTATCCGTTATTTACATGTGAAATTAAGTATTGAAATAAATAAATAAATAGAATATTAGTTAAGATAGATTTATAAACATAATAGGCAATAAAGATTTTAATTGATAATTGGAATTGGTAATTGAGACGGCTAATAAGTTTTTTAAATTTAAAATATATAACTCCATCTTAACAGAGAACATGACTAGTATGAGAAGCTATAATGAAGTTCCCCATACACATAAATTTATTTACGAAAAACTTCCAATGTACAGCGAAAGATAACTATGATATGAAAACGTAAAATTGTCAAGTATGAGGGACAATGATGATAAGCATTTGAATCTTGGGATTATTAAATATAAATTTGTAAATAGTTTGTAAATAGTACTGATAGACTCAGAACACATAAAAATGGTGATTTTAATTGTACATATTTGAATATTTAAAACAGGTTTTTGCTATAGTTTCCTGTACATCAAAAGAAAACTATTTAACCAGGAAAGATGAATAGTATTTTTCGGAAACCGAAAGGTATACAAAATTAAAAAATTGTTCAATCACTTATGGAGGGCAAGAGCACCGTAACAATAAAGAAAAACTATATCGTCTCGTTTGGCATAACATCAGCCGCCCTGCCCTGGCTCGTTTCGTTTCTACTACTGTAGATGTGAATTATAATTTGAATAAAAATCTTTTAATGGTTAATGGTAATGGCTTTCACCCAGGAGGCTCGGGTTCAATTCCCGGTATAGGAAGCAATATTTTTAGTCCATTTATGAAATCAATATAATATGTAAGGTATTTTATCTCATTATGTGGAATTTTTATATTTATTTGTTTTGTCTAATAAGAATTATTAATTTATTTATTATGTTTATTTGATTGTTTCACGGTTACACATATATTTTGTTTCAATTAAAGTGGATATGCTTAAATTTCATCAACTTTTTCTTACAGCTATTTTCAAAGTAAGATGTTAAATTTAAGGAAGAAGGCAATTATACTTCATTAGCCACATCTGCTACGCAGCAGCGACTGCACTATTAGCCTTCTTTTGATGATTTATGGCCAGTTTCTGAAACGTTAGATAGAGTTAATTATTGGTTTACTGTCATAGTTACAATTGTGACAACAATTGTTACTATGACATTTATTAGGGACATAGTACTACTTTGGCACTATCGAAAGTTATCCAAGAATCCCTTATTGGCTTCACCAAAAAACAATGTACCGCTCTACTGTTACTAGACATCGAGAAGGCGTACGATACTGTATGGCACAATGGGCTGCTATAAAAATTATATGTGATATATAGGCTCCCCCAATATTTAACTTGTCTTGTTACGAGTTTTCTGTTTCGATGAAGGATTGTCGTCAGGATAAACGACTCCTTCTCCGAGGGGAAAACTATATCAGCGGGAGTCCCCCAGGGGGCGATATTATCCCCCACACTCTACAACCTTTTCCTCGCCGACATTCCTACCCTCCCCACTACGACTTCATTACTCTACGTCGATGACGCTGTTATCTGCGGGCGGTCCTTCTATGCGGAAACGGCCGTCCAAAAGATACGGCATCATCTGACTACTGACAAAATACAACAATGACTGGAAAATACGAATTAACGAACAAAAGACCGAGACTATCACATTACATCGGAAGTTCACCAATGTGACAACTTTCAACAAAATAAAAATTAACGATAAACAGATAGGGGAAAGAAGCAGAGTTAAATATTTGGGGGTGACCCTGGATACGAGGCTCTGCTTCGGACCCCACATCACAGCTACTTTACAACGAACATACGCTGCATTAAATAAGTTGTATCCATTGGTGAACAGAAGAAGTAGACTTTCGACTGACAACAAACTGACATTATACAAAGTTATTTTCAGACTCCTACACATATGCCTGTGCGTCCTGGAACTGCATTTCAGACGCACAGTGCATGAGACTACAAACGACACAAAACAAACTACTCAGACTTTTACTTAATACCGACATATATACTCCGATCGCGGAGCTGCATGAGAGGGCTAACATCCCTTTCATGAGAGATTACATAACAGAAACAGCTCAGAAATTTTTCTCACACAAAATCCAGCGATCGGAGTTAACACGGGACCTGACCAACAGACGCTGACACAACGACCCCCCCCCCCCTCCCACGCTCACAGACTTACACCAGAAACTCCCCATCTACGACGAAAGAAACTAACAAAGGACATTCACGCATAATTTGCACTTAACTCAAAACTTCGACATCCTCCACCTATCCCTCCCTCTCCCCCTCACCCCTTGTATATTTGTATATATGTAAATAAATCAGAAATTTATTCTAATTTATTCTACTTTAAATTAAAATTCATTTTTATTTCTCTGTTAAATTTTAACCTTATCATGTACATAACTGTCAGAATATCCTTTTGTTTTATTTTAAAACTAATGATTAATTTAAGCAGGTTTTAATAAATTTTCCTGCATAAACCTAAAAGATAAAATATAAACACTTATAAAGAATCGCCCAATTTTGTCGTCAAACTGCTTGCAGATAAAAAATAAAGACAAAAATATCATAAAATGTTAAGATATGATGAATAAAATAACAATAAATATAATCCAAAGCATATTGATTTCGGTTAACATCAGCCATCCTGCATCTTATAAGGATTTACCTATTTTAGAGCAGGCTTAAATAGTTTTTGTATGCACATTGTGCAGGTTTATAAAAACTTTATCTTAGGGAAAAACCAATATAAATGAAATGAAATGTATTTATAAAACAATAAAAAACTTTTAATTGGTAATTGGCTCTCACCCAGGAGGCTCGGGTTCGATTCCCGGTATCGGAAGCAATATTTTTAGTTCATTCTCGGTTCATTCATAAAATCAATATAGTATGTAAGGTTTTTTATGTTATTATGTGGAATTTTTATATTTATTTCTGTTGTTTAATAAGAGTTATTGATTTATTTATTATTTTTGTTTGATTGCTTTACGGTTTTACCTATATTTTGTTTCGCTTAAACTGGATATGCCCAAATTTCATCAACTTTTTTCTTACAGCTATTTTCAAAGCAAGATGTCAAATTTAAATAAGTAGGCAATTATAAGTTAATGCCCACATCCGCTACGCGGCGGCGACTGGACTAATAGCCTTCTTTTGATGATTTATAGGTATTATTTTACATATATTTTGTTTCACTTAATGTGGATATACTTAAATTTTATCAACTCTTTTCTTACAGCTACTTTTAAAGAAACATGTCAAATTTAAAGAAGGCAATTATAAGTTATTAGCCCACATCCGCTACGCGGCGGCGACTGGACTATTAGCCTTCTCTTGATGATTTATAGGTATTTTTGTAAACGTAAGATCCGATTTGGTCTAGTGGCTAGGATACCTGGCTTTCACCTGCCACAGACTTCAGACTACGCAAAACAAGATACTGAGACTATTACTAAATGCAGACAGGTATACTCCGATTGTTGAATTGCATGAGAGAGCCAAAGTCCCTTTCATGCGAGAATACATAAATGAAACATAGCAAAATTTGTTTACACTAAAAATTCAACAATCGGAGTTGACAAGAGACATTACTAAAAGACGCAGACATAACGACCCCCCTCACGCACACAGACTTCTTTACCAGAACCTACTGACCAGAGACTGACGTAGGACAGACACACATAACATGCACCTTACAAAAACATCGACGGACATACATACCCTCTCTTCCCTCCTATACGCTACTTGTAAATAGTATAAATAAAGAGGTTTTTTTTAAGTTTATACATTTTTAGAATATCTTATAATTTCTTTTTATGTACATAGTTTTTCTTTACCACAGGTTTTTTATTTATTTTCCCTGCATCAGGTACATATAAAACATAAACAGGCATAATGAGATCATAAACATTTTTTCAACTGCTTAGCAGAATAAATGTTATATTAGAAATATACTATGATATATAATATCACCGAGACAGGCTTAACCTTCTCAAACATATCATATTACATACTGCGTAACAGCTCTTCTCAATAACCGCTCACGCTGCATGAGCATAGTATTTCAATTCTAATAAATCTGTTTATCATACTGAATTGCCAATCCAATGTTCTTTGTTCTGTAACCTTATAAATATTACCAACAATCTCTGTAACCCTCAGTCTTATACTCACATTTGGTCGAATACATTCTAAATTTATTATTGTTTTTAATTATACAAAGAGTCAAGCTCTACTCCAATAAGTGAATAAAGTTTTTAAAAAGCTATTTCAAGAATCCAAAATCTAACATAAATACATAAAAATAATACGAAACCTCTTATGGGAAGTATTATAAAACTTAATAGAAATTAAAATTCAGGAAGCGTGTCATTGCTGGCATCCATCGGTCAACCTGTTCTGAAGGATGAAAATCGTTAACAGATTAGGGACCCTTGTTATTATACACACGATGTGTAGGTTTATAACAATTTAGCTTAGGGAAAAAATGACATGAATGAAATGCAATGTAAATATAACAGCAATAAAAAAATTTAATTGGTAATTGATAATTGGCTTCCACCCAGGAGGCTCGGGTTCGATTCCCGGTATCGTAAGCAATATTTTTAGTCTATTCATAAAATCAATATAATATGTAAGGTATTTTATCTCATTATGTGGAATTTTTATATTTATTTGTTTTGTCTAATAAGAATTATCGATTTATTTATTATTTTTATTTGATTGTTTTCGGTTTTACCTATATTTTGTTTCACTTAAAGTGGATATGCTCAAATTTCATCAACTTCTTTCTTACAGCTATTTTCAAAGCAGGATGTTAAATTTAAGTAAGAAGGCAATTATTATTTATTGGCCCACATCTGCTACGCGGCGGCGACTGGACTATTAGCCTTCTTTTGATGATTTATAGGTATTTCTGTAAACGTAAGATCCGATATGGTCTAGTGGCTACACTGAGAAAATTTGACCTATTAAAGTATCTTGCTAAAAAGTTCTTAATAATGCTGATTAAAAATGTTGTAACCATTATTATAACTTAATACTTACAACATTTTAAAGTACTAAGAGCTATTGAAGTCATTTTCCTAAAACAGTGTTATTATAGTAATCATTTATCTAGCTATGGTAATTAACATAGTTTATTGGAGTAAGTCGGTATTTTTTTATAAAAAAAAGTTGCCGCTAATATTCTGTTATCTTAATAACCTTTATTACGCATCTAACAAGCTTTATTAAAGATCAAATTGATGCTATTAAAGGGGGCTAACAAAATATTTCTTAATTAATATTATTAGTTCACTACCTATAATAATTGGGAATACTGTGTACCAAATAAGCATCGAATTAATTTTTTATTCTCGGTAATATTCGGTACTGATCGTATAAATAATCGTGCGTAGCGATATTGCGCACAGACAGGCCTCGGCTCTCACGAGTTGCGGCCATCACATCACATCATCATTGTCGTATTTCGTGTGTTCTTGTATCTCCAGTGCCCACAGGATACGGGAGTTAAAGTTATTAGTGATGGCTTACAAATTATTTTTATTTCAGTGGGGCCTCGATGCATATGTATAAACGCATATGTATAAAGTTATTCTATAAGCTCACCATCCCAGTAATTAGTTCGTGTAATTTTTATTAAATTAACAAAATATAAGCCAACGAGTGTGGGATTAGTTATTACAGAAATAAATGTGTCGTAAAATACACACTACAAAAGATAAAAAATACTCCACTATTTCCTATAAAAGGAAATAAATTCATTGCCACACATCAATGTGCTATTAAATTGTTTAATACCTGTAGTTCTATTAATTTAGCCAAACCAATGAAGCTATCTAGTACTGACTAAAAGGTCATTTTGTAGTGCTTATAAGAAACGCTAATAAATTCAGCATAATAATGATAATACTGACCAGTTGTTCAATTTGCAGCAGTAGGTAAAGCACTTAATAACCATAATAAAATAAAGAAACTAATGGTAACACAAATGTTATTATAGAAATTTCCATGGACTTTAATAACCGTTAGTAGATGTTTTTAAGAAAATGACTTTAATAACAATAGCAAATGACTCTGCCTGTCCCCTATTTAATTGAAGTTTTATGCAAAGGTTATTAAATTTTTAATAACGGCTAATAGATTTTTCTCTCAGTGTAGGATACCATAATCAGTGAAGTTTAAGAGCACAATAATTAAGCATGTTTCTAAGCATTAACGAGACTTTGTAAATAGTGTAAATTTGTAAATATTTTTCCTTGTTGTAAATATTACAGAAATTTAATTTTATTTCCTTCCCTCGGAAAATCGGTGTTTTTTATTTTGTATATATGATTAATTTTAAACAGGTTTTGTTCAGTAGTTTCCTGTATATATACTTAAAATAGGAGTGCATAATAAAATAATATAAATTAATTTGTTAAAACCGAAAGGTATAAAAATGTAAAATTAACTTAGTCGTTTTTGGAGAGTTATGGTAACCTTATTAATTATAATCTTAATATTGGTCTCAGCATGGATATAACATCAGCCGCTCATCACGTTTCGCTGCAATAGCAATTTATAACGCGTCGGGTATCTAAATAATTGTAAAATAAAATACATGAGATATTATAATATTAAGAATGTATTGTACATATAAATTAATAAAAGCATTTTTAACGGTAATATTCTACCCGGGAGCTTGGAAACTTGCTATAATTGTCCCCATTTTAAAACCCCATAAACCACCTCACCTCCCATCTAGTTATCGCCCAATATCCCTTCTCAATACTTTATCTAAGGTCACAGACAAAATTATCCTAAACATTATAAATAAATTTATAAACAAACATAATACTCTCCCTAAAATTCAATTTGGGTTCCGAACAGGACACAGCACAACCCTAGCAATCTCTAAGGTGGTGCAGGACACTGTGCTAGCTTACAACAAAAAGAACTGCAATGTGATGTTACTTGTCGATATAGAGAAGGCATACGATTCAGTTTGGCTAAACGGTTTGATATATAAACTAAAACATATTTGTAAATTTCCTGTACATATTGTGGCACTGATTAAAAGTTACGTGTTCGGCAGGTATATCACAGTACACATAAACAACACTTATTCTTACACTAAAAGGATGTCAGCGGGCGTCCCCCAGGGGGCAATCCTGTCACCAACATTGTACAATTTATACCTGTCGGACACGCCAACTAGCCAGTCCACAAACATTATTTTATACGCAGATGATACGGCCATATATGCGAGATCATTTCATGCTGAAACAGCAACACAGAAAATTCGCTACCATCTAGCTGAATTGCTAAAATTCCACAAAAAATGGAAAATAAAAATTAACCCGGAAAAAACGGAAACAATTATAATGCACAGGAAATTTACAAATACAAAAATATTTAATAAACTTAAAATTGAAAATAAGGTTATAAGGGAAAAGGGCGCAGTCAAGTATCTAGGGGTAACCCTGGATACGAGGCTGCGCTTCGGACCCCACATAACCAAAACAATAAACAGTACGTATGCTGCCTTAAGTAGAGTATATCCGTTAATCAACAAAAGGAGCAAATTAACTAAGGATAACAGACTATGTATTTATAAAGTTATTTTAAAACCTATCCTCACGTATACATGCGCGTCCTGGAACACTATTTCAGACGCGCAATGTAACAGACTTCAGAGGACACAAAATAAAATCCTTAGGTTACTAACAGAGACGAATAGATACACGCCGGTGGAGACCTTCCACCGACAGTATAACATCCCATTCATCAGAGATTATATATTGGAAACAGCAAATAAGTTCTTTAAATTTAGAATTCAAAACTCTGAGCTAACTCGAAACATGACAGATATAAGAGCGCACCACAATGTAGAGCACACCCATAAATTTATTTATGAAAACCTCCCACTATATGAGGAAAGATAACGTCATTTCCCAGATGAATAGTTTTTGCAAAGGCTTGCAGAATAAAATAATAAAACCGAATCCACAAATATAAACATAGTATATAAACTCATTCATAGAACAGCACAGAAAACGATAGGAAATTATTACAGAAATGATATTCAAATTCAATTAGAAAATCGGTGCATTTTTAAGTTGTAGATAGCAGATTCTTTAAAACAGGTTTTTACTTTTCAGTTTCCTGTAAGTTTATTTTAAAATTTTTTTAATATCATAATAATTTAACGTTGAATTTATCATAACCCCACGGGGAGCAAAAAAAGAAAACTAACTGAGACTGGTTGGAAAGTTAGAATAAAATAAAATAGGAATTTATATGGTTGTGTTATTTGGCAGAACATCGGCCGACCGTAGTCGTTCATTGCTATATGCAATTTTGTACGCGACGGGGAAAAATTATTGTATACAATAAAATGAATAAAATAAATAACATGAATGAAATATAAAAAAATTACATGTAAATTAAAATTCAATAAAGCATTTTAAATGGTAAATGGTAATGGCTCTCACCCAGGAGGTTGGGGTTCGATTTCCGGTATCGGAAGCAAAATTTTTAGTTCATTCTCGGTTCATTCATAAAATCAATATAGTATGTAAGGTATTTTATGTTATTATGTGGAATTTTTATATTTATTTCTTTTATATAATAAGAGTTATTGATTTATTTATTATTTTTATTGTTTCACAGTTTTACTTATATTTTGTTTCACTTAAAGTGGATATGCTAAATTTCATCAACTTTTTTCTTACAGGTATTTTCAAAGTAAGATGTTAAATTTAAGGAAGAAGGCAATTATAATATATTAACCACATCCGCTACGCAGCGGCGACTGGACTATTAGCCTTCTTTTGATGATTTATAGGTATTTTTTACATGTATTTTGTTTTACTTAATGTGGACATACTTAAATTTTGTCAACTTTTTTCTTACAGCTACTTTTAAAGAAACATATCAAATTTAAATAAGAAGGCAATTATAAGTTAATGCCCACATCCGCTACGCGGCGGCGACTGGATTGTTAGCCTCCTTTTGATGATTTATAGGTATTTTTGTAAACGTAAGATCCGATATGGTCTAGTGGCTAGGATACCTGGCTCTCACCCAGGAGGCTCGGGTTCGATTCCCGGTATCGGAAGCAATATTTTTAGTTCATTCTCGGTTCATTCATAGAATCAATATGGTATGTAAGGTATTTTATCTTATTATGTGGAATTTTTATATTTATTTCTTTTGTCTAATAAGAGTTATTGATTTATTTATTATTTTTGTATGACTGTTTTACGGTTTTACCTATATTTTGTTTCAATTAAAGTTTATATGCTCTAATTTCATCAACTTTTTTCTTACAACTATTTTCAAAGCCAGATGTTAAATTTAAGTAAGAAGGCAATTATAAGTTATTGGCCCACATCTGCTACGCGGCGGCGACTGGACTATTAGCCTTCTTTTGATGATTTATAGGTATTTTTTTAAATATATTTTGTTTCACTTAATGTGGATATACATAAATTTTATTAACTTTTTTCTTACAGCTACTTTTAAAGAAATATGTCAAATTTAAATAAGGTAATAGCCCACATCCGCTACGCGGCGGCGTCTGGACTATATTAGCTGTCGTGTTCTTTGTTAGTAGAGGCACCTATTAAATTAATAACACTGCGATCAATTATTATGCCATTTATTCTACTTAATAACAAATACACCTATTAATCACAATACTATAAGCGCGCGTGGATTCTATGTATACACTGTCCGTGCGTACCTATCTATAGTCGGCTTGATAACAAAAAAGAAATCCTTGCAAAAACTATTAAGTACCGAAAACATTCTCCTTCATTAAACTATTTACAATATATTACATACCTCCCCGACAATTTTGAAAATAAATCAGGAAGTCGCCTGAAATCTGTCAGGAGCTTTACGATTTCTAGCACTTTTACGTGGCGTTGGCGGTTTATTTTCAAAATTCTCGAAGAATTCGCCAAGGTTTATGCCACAATTTTTGTTTACATCATCCGTACTATTGTCTGAGTCTACGAATATATTACTGTTTACATCACTACCTGAATATTCTAAAATTTGATACATGTCGCTTCCAAGTTTCTTCTAGATCTGGTATAAAAGTAAGGTAAGTTCTAGATCCCAACCTTTTGGAAATAATAGCGTTTATCCAACTTGGTTTTTTCCTCTATAATCTTTGACTAAAACTCTGTCATTTACATTAAAAATTTTTATTCTTTTCCCAGAAAAATATTTTTGCTGATCTTTTTGTTTTTTCTTAACATGATCTCGAACTGCCGAAATATCAATTTTATTTGTTTTTTCATTCAAATTTGGAGGTTTTAGGAGATTAAGTCTATTTCGAAGCCTCCTGCCTATTAGCATCTGAGCAGGTGACATACCAGTGGTACAGTGAGGTGTATTTCTATAGTCTAGCAAAAATCTATGCAAAATTTTTAGTGTGAAGCGCTTTAAGTAATGCTAACTTAATGGATTTCACCGCATTTTCGGCTGCTCCATTCGTAGGAGGATGATATGGAGCACTGGTTTTAAAATGTATGCCGTTTAATTTCAAAAAGTTTTTGAACTCATCTGAAACAAAATATTTAGCGTTATCAGACACTATTGTTTTAGGAAAACCAAATCTAGCAAATAAACTTCTCAAACAATGTACAGTATTTTCAGTATTCGGTGTATCGACAAAAAATGCTTCAGGCCATTTGGAATATGTGTCAATAACAACAAAAATATGTTTATTAAATATAGGACCGAGATAATCAATATGCAATCTTTCATAAGGTTTATCTGGAAAATTCCAGCTTACTAACTTGGATTTAGGTGGATTTTGTCTGAAATTTAAGCATCCTGTACAATTTTTCGTTATATTTTTGATGTCTACATTCATCTTAGGCCACCACACATACGAACGTGCCAAGCTTTTCATTTTGACCGTCCCCATGTGAGACACATGTAATTGTTCTAAAGCTTTACTTTTTAAACTTGTAGGTATGACCATTCTGTATCCAAACATCAAGATTTCATCAATTACTGAAAATGAATGACGATTGGCATAAAAACTTCTTAAAATAGGATCAAGTTTTTTCGGCAATCCTTTTTTTACATAAAAAATTACTCTTTTTATTAACTCGTCATTTAATGATTCTTTTTTAACCATTTCAAAATCTAACAAAATGTTCGTATTACTTTTCACATAATTTAAATAACTAGGAGTCTCGCCCTTCTCTGTTTCATTTATTTTTTTTATGGGCAAACGTGATAGACAATCGGCCTGATTGTCTATGGACTTTACATAGCAAATATTATATTTGAAATTCGACAAAATTAAAGCCCAACGTTGTAACCTATTTGCTGCAAACACCGGTATACCACGATGTTCCGAAAAAATTGCACATAAAGGTCTGTGATCTGTATACAGGGTGAATTCCCTATGATATAAATACTGAAAAAATCTGGTAATACCAAAAATTATGCTATATGCTTCTTTCTCAATTTGGGGCCAATTTATTTCGCTTTTTGTTAGAGTTTTGGAAGCATAAGCAATAGGACGTTTTATACCATCTATTGTGTGTGATATAAATGCCCCCACTGCATACGCTGAGGCATCCTCGGTTAACTGCACAGGTAACTTAAGGTTATAGTGGACAAGTATGGGTGAAGATGATAATTTATTTTTTATTTCCTGAAAAGATGACTCACATTTTTCATCCCATATCCACTGCATATTTGCTTTTAATAAATTATACAAAGGTTTCAAAATTTTCGAACTATTTTCTATAAATTTATGGTAATAATTTACAAGGCCCAGAAAACTTTTTAATTGAGCGATAGTGGTAGGTGCGGGAGCATTTACAATGGCATCGGTCTTTTCTTTACAAGTATGAAGTCCTTCCTTGTCTATTTGATAACCCTGATACTTCATTTAAAAAATTCACATTTTGTCTTTTCTACCGTAAATCCATTATCCTGTAGTCTTCTTAAAACCGCTTTAACCCTCTCAATATGCTCCTTTCTATTTTTACCCGTAATAACAATATCATCTAAAAAAACAAGCTATTCCTTCTAAACCTTGCAATATTTTTTCTATAATTTTCTGGAATTTTGATGGCCCACAATTAATTCCGTATGGTAAACGACTATACATAAAAAGACCTTCGTGTGTACTGATTACCGTTAATTTTCTAGATTCCGGATCAAGCTCGACTTGTTGGTAAACTTGAGAAAGATCAAGCTTAGTAAATTCTTTACCACCCTGTAATTTTACAAATAATTCCTCTATACGAGGTAAGGGAAATTTATCAATTTTTAATTCGGGATTAAGGGTCACCTTAAAATCTCCGCATAATCTAAGATTACCATTACTTTTTAATATTGGTACTATAGAAGTACCCCAATCACTATATTCCACTGAACTTAAAATATCTAACGAAAGTAGACGATCTCTTTCTTCCTCAACTTTTTGTTTCATTGCAAAAGGTAGGGGTCTAGGTTTAAGATACTTGGGAGTGGCATTTTCTTGTAATTCAAGCTTTATATATCCCTTATTAAATAATCCTAACATGTTGCTAAATACACTACTAAATTCTGTGTACAATTTTTTTACATCTTCATTAAAATCTAATTTATTTAAAGTTAAATTAAATTTTGCAAAAAAGTCTCTGCCCAACAAAGCTGGTCCCCCGTCTTCAATAACAAATAGGTTTAAGTCGTTTTTAATATTTTTATACTCAACATTTACATTTATTGTCCCAATGGGATAAATTTTGTTTCCTACATAAGTCACAAAATGTCTGTCTGTTTTTTCTAAAGTTTTATTTGGAAAATATTTATTTTTAAAATCTAGAGAACAAACAGACAAACGAGCCCCCGTATCTTGTTCAAACTCTAATTCTTTTGTTTCAATTTTAACTTTCACAAAAATCGGTTTATTATCCTTAGAAATTAAATTAAACATTTGTCCCACACTGCCATTATTTATGTCCAAATTATCCAAGTCCGAATCGTTATCGGTATTGTAGTCTAAATAATGATTACTTACATTGCCTCTTCTTCTATTTTGTTCCGTACTCACTTTAACTGATCCTCTTCTATTTTTGTCTCTCTTGCATACATTGATTAAATGACCTTTTACTCCACAACCTCGACATTCATAATTTTCGTATATGCACTTCCCAGAATGTAACTTTCCACATACCCTGCACTGATTTACCACTTTGAATTGCGTAGTACCTCTTCCAGAGTCGCACACATGTTGTCCACCCTGTTTCGAAAAATTTGAACTCGTAGAAACTGTTGGTTGATTTGAAAGGCGTCTTCTGTCCACGAATCTTTCCCGATTTTGCTTAAAATGATATACTTCTGGTTCCTCTTTAACTATTATATCACTGGTCGCATAATGATTTACACTAGTTTCCTTATTTTTCGCAATTTCTATAGCTTTATCAAAGGAAAGAATTGACACATCTTCTTCACATAATCTATCCAATATGGGACCTTCCGGAAAACCGATTACGAAACAGTCTCTCATATACATATTTATTTCTGCTCCAAATTGGCATTTAGAAGCTAAAGCTCTGACTCGTACTGCCCACATTGCAATATTTTCCTCCTCCGATTTTCTTGCAAAAAAAAATTTTCGACGTTCAGGAAATCCATACGTTTTTACTTTAAAATGTTTGTCAAAATTTTCCACCAATTTTTTGAAAGTTTCACTTTCAGGATCATTAGGGACGTACATATTTTTAAGTAATTCATAAGCAGTTTGATTTAAACTATATAAAAAATGTGCTCTTTGTGCCTCATCCTCTTTTATATTATTTGCAATAAAAAACTGCATCATTTGAGATTTATAAATTGCCCAGTTACATATATTAGGGTCAAACTCTCGCAATTGTCCCCCTCCAGAAGTAGCCATTTTAATTAATCTTTGACTTGAAATTAAATCGTTTTAACTTCACTTTTTAGATTAACAATTATAGTTTTTAATTCTCGTCACCAACTGTCGTGTTCTTTGTTAGTAGAGGCATCTATTAAATTAATAACACTGCGATCAATTACTATGCCATTTATTCTACTTAATAACAAATACACCTATTAATCACAATACTATAAGCGCGCGTGGATTCTATATATACACTGTCCGTGCACCTACCTATAGCCGCAGCCGGCTTGATAACAAAAAGAAATCCTTGCAAAAACTATTAAGTACCGAAAACATTCTCCTTCATTAAACTATTTACAATATATTACATTAGCCTTCTTTTGATGATTTATAGGTATTTTTTACATATATCTTGTTTCACTTAATGTGGATATACTTAAATTTTATCAACTTTTTTCTTACAGCTACTTTTAAAGAACCATGTCAAATTTAAATAAGGTAGTTATAAGTTATAGCTCACATCTATTAGCCTTCTTTTGACGATTTATAGGTATTTTTGTAAACGTAAGATCCGATATGGTCTAGTGGCTAGGATACCTGATAATTCTCCACTTACCACACACATGGTAGATACGGGGGCACATCATAATATTGAACATATATATATATAAGTTCATACATGAAAATCTACCGATTTATTCGGAAAGATAATAATAATTTTTAAACGTATAATTTGGCGAAGTAGTGAAGTATCGTTATGAAAAATAGCAATTATTGTAAATAAATTTAAAAAAAATTGGTAAATGTATATATTGTAAATAAAATCTCACGATTTTTAAATCTTAAATATAATAATTTTTTTTTCTCTTTTACACACACAATCGGTGTGTTTTTATATGTATACAGCTATTAGTTTAACAGGTATTTTCTTTATTTAAGTTTCCTGTATATAAGACCTCAAATAACAACCTCAGATAATATTGTCTGAAAGTTATTTGTGGCATTCTTCGAATATTCTTTCCTATTATTTGGGTTTTCTACTACATGTATTATTATCCTCTTCAAAACAAATCACCGAATCTACAAAATAATAGAATTATTGGGAAAATCAGATAAAATAACAATTTTCAGTTTTCATTTTTAAAACCCTCTGGGTAAATTTAAGTTTAATTTGTTTGAACGATTTCGAAGAACAAGAGAAATAGCATTAATTTTAATTTATATTGTAATATCGTATTTAGCACGACATCGGCCCCCTGTCCCGATTCACTACATTTATGCAAGTTGTAACGCGTCGGGCGTTAATTGTAAAAACCATGATATAAATACAATATAAAAAGTGACATGTTACCTAAAATGAATAAAGATTTTTAAATTGTAATTGTAATTGCTTTCACCCAGGAGGCTCGGGTTCGATTCCCGGTATCGGAAGCAATATTTTTAGTCCATTCATAAAATCAATATAGTATGTAAGGTATTTTATCTTATTATGTGGAATTTTTATATTTATTTGTTTTGTCTAATAAGAATTATTGATTTATTTATTATTTTTATTTGATTGTTTTACGGTTTTACCTATATTTTGTTTCGCTTAAAGTGGATATGCCCAAATTTCATCAACTTTTTTCTTACAACTATTTTCAAAGCAAGATGTTAAATTTAAGTAAGAAGGCAATTATAAGTTATTGGCCCACATCTGCTACGCGGCGGCGACTGGACTATTAGCCTTCTTTTGATGATTTATAGGTATTTTTTACATATAATTTGTTTCATTTAATGTGGATATACATAAATTTTACTAACTTTTTTCTTACAGCTACTTTTAAAGAAATATGTCAAATTTAAATAAGTTAATAGCCCACATCCGCTACGCGGCAGCGACTGGACTATATTAGCCTTCTTTATTTTGATGATTTAGAGGTATTTTTTACATACGTCTTGTTTCACTTAATGTGGATATACTTAAATTTTATCAACTTTTTTCTTACAACTATTTTTGAAGAACCATGTCAAATTTAAAGAAGAAGGTAATTATAAGTTATAGCCCACATCCGCTAAACGGCGGCGACTAGACTATTAGCCTTCTTTTGATGATTTATAGATATATTTTACATATATTTTGTTTCACTTAACGTGGATATACTTAAATTTTATCAAATCTTTTCTTACAGCTACTTTTAAAGAAACATGTAAAACTTAAATAAGAAGGTAATTATAAGTTATTAGCCCACATCTGCTACGCGGCGGCGACTGGACTATTAGCTTTCTTTTGATGATTTATGGGTACTTTTGTAAACGTAAGATCCGATATGGTCTAGATGTAACTTAGAAAACAATAAAAAAAAATTTAATTGGTAATTGGCTTTCACCCAGGAGGCTCGGGTTCGATTCCCGGTATCGGAAGCAATATTTTTAGTTCATTCTCGGTTCATTCATAAAATCAATATAGTATGTAAGGTATTTTATCTTATTATGTGGAATTTCTAGCTTTTTATTTCTTTTGTCTAATAAGGGTTGATTTATTTATTATTTTTATTTGATTGTTTTACGGTTTTACCTATATTTTGTTTCACTTAATGTGGATATACTTAAATTTTATCAGCTTTTTTTCTTATAGATACTTTTAAAGAGACATGTCAAATTTAAATAAGTTAATGCCCACATCCGCTACGCGGCAGCGACTGGACTATATTAACCTTTTTTTTGATGATTTATAGGAATGTTTTACATACGGCTTATTTCACTTAATGTGGATATACTTAAATTATATCAACTTTTTTCTTACAGCTACTTTTAAAGAACCCTGCCAAATTTAAATAAGAAGGTAATTATAAGTTATAGCCCACATCTGCTACGCGGCGGCGACTGGACTATTGGCCTCCTTCTGCTGATTTATAGGTATTTTTTTACATATGTTTTGTTTCACTTAATGTGGATATACTTAAATTTTATCAACTTTTTTCTTACAGCTACTTATAAAGAACCATGTCAAATTTAAGTAAGAAGGTAATAATTATAAGTTATGGCCCACATTCGCTACGCGGCGGCGACTGGACTATTAGCCTTCTTTTAATGATCTATAGGTATTTTATTACGTATATTTTGTTTCACTTAATGCGGATATACTTAAATTTTATCAACTCTTTTCTTACAGGTAATTTTAAAGAAACATGTCAAATTTAAATAAGAAGGCAATTATAAGTTATTAGCCCACATCCGCTGCGCGGCGGCGACTGGACTATTAGCCTTCTTTTGATGATTTATAGGTATTCTTGTAAACGTAAGATCCGATATGGTCTAGTGGCTAGGATACCTGGAAGCACTGGAAGGCTATACCAAAAAGCAATGCACCGCGTTGCTATTGCTGGACATTGAAAAGGCGTATGACACCGTTTGGCATAACGGCCTAATTTTCAAGCTGCACGAGAAGTATAAACTCCCCCAATATTTGACCTTTTTAATTAGAGATTTTTTATATCATCGCAAAATAATAGTAAGGATCGAGAATTCCTACTCTTCTACAAAAAATATAACGGCGGGCGTCCCCCAAGGGGCGATCCTCTCTCCCATCCTATACAACCTGTTCCTGTCCGACATCCCCTCCCACCCCACTACTACCTCCTTACTATACGCAGACGACGCCGTCATCTGCGGGCGGTCGTTTTACGCAGAGACGGCCGTCCGGAAGATACGACATCACCTGACAATACTCGAGACATACAACAGACAATGGAAAATTCACATAAACGAACAGAAGACGGAAACGATTACGCTGCACCGGAAATTCACCAACACGGCGACGTTCAGCAAAATCACAATAAATGGCAAACAGATAGGGGAAAAAGGCAGGGTCAAGTATCTAGGGGTAACCCTGGATACGAGACTCTGCTTTGGACCCCATATCACCAACATCTTGCAAAAAACTTATGCCACGCTGAGCAAGCTGTATCCGTTGGTGAACCGGCGCAGCAGACTGACTCTCGACAATAAACTGACTTTATACAAAGTGATTTTCAGACCAACTTTAACATATGCCTGTGCGTCCTGGAACTGCATCTCGGACGCACAGTGCCTAAGACTACAGACGACGCAAAACAAGATTCTACGCTTACTACTTAACGCAGACAAATACACTCCGGTTGTTGAATTACACGAAAGGGCTGGGGTCCCATTCATACGGAACTACATAGATGACATAGCTCAAAAATTTTTTACTACAAAAATTCAACAATCGGAGTTGACCAGAGACATCGCAACAAGACGAAGACACAATGACCCACCACACGCACACAGACTGTTACACCAGAGACTTCCTATATACAATACCAGAGACTGACATTAGATTTTCACATATAACTTGAACTCTACATATACCATAACAGACCTTCAGACTTCCCTATCCCTCGTACCCTTATACACCCTTGTACATATGTATATAGCATCAGAATAATTCCTTTTTTTTATTCATTTTTTATATAGATAACTTTAGAATAGATTATAATTTCCTTTTTGTACATAATTTAACCGGATAAAATTTTTAGTTTTTCATACAAGCACATATTTAAAGTAGTTTTTTCATTGTTTCCTATATAATAAACACTTAATAAAAATAAAATGCCATAACAAGATCATAAGCATGTAATTTTCTAATCTTTAGAATACACACACAAAAATGATAAAAACCCGCGGGAATTATCACGACAATACAATAATTAATTAATTCTAGCGTATTCATTCAGGCATCCA
This sequence comes from Leptura quadrifasciata, assembly GCA_963675555.1. Lineage (NCBI taxonomy): Eukaryota > Metazoa > Arthropoda > Insecta > Coleoptera > Cerambycidae > Leptura > Leptura quadrifasciata. The sequence goes on from OY776677.1 coordinate 46,731,299, forward strand.
TCGGCCGCCCTACCCCTTGAAGAGGACCTCTAGATAGGATAGGGTATATATGTAACAACCTTTAGGATTGTATTAACTTTAAATAGATAGGAATGAAATAAATGGAATGAATTATACATAAAACAGTTAATAAAAAGTTTTTAATTGGTAATTGGTAATAACCTGGCTTTCACCCAGGAGGCTCGGGTTCGATTCCCGGTATCGGAAGCAATATTTTTAGTTCATTCTCGGTTCATTCATAAAATCAATATAGTGTGTAAGGTATTTTATCTTATTATGTGGAATTTCTAGCTTTTTATTTCTTTTCTCTAATAAGGGTTATTGATTTATTTATTATTTTTATTTGATTGTTTTACGGTTTTATCTATATTTTGTTTCACTTAATGTGGATATACTTAAATTTTATCAATTTTTTTCTTATAGCTACTTTTAAAGAAACATGCCAAATTTAAATAAGTTAATAGCCCACATCCGCTACGCGGCAGCGACTGGACTATATTAGCCTTTTTTTGAGGATTTATAGAATTCTTTACATACGTCTTGTTTCACTTAATGTGGATATACTTAAATTTTATCAACTTTTTTCTTACAGCTACTTTTAAAGAACCCTGCCAAATTTAAATAAGAAGCTAATTATAAGTTATAGCCCACATCTGCTACGCGGCGGCGACTGGACTATTAGCCTTCTTTTGATGATCTATAGGTATTTTTTTACATATATTTTGTTTCACTTAATGTGGATATACTTAAATTTTATCAACTCTTTTCTTACAGCTAATTTTAAAGAAACATGTCAAATTTAAATAAGAAGGTTATAGCCCACATCCGCTAAGCGGCGGCGACTGGACTATTAGCCTTCTTTTGATGATTTATAAATATTTTTTACATATATTTTGTTTCACTTAATGTGGATATACTTAAATTTTATCAACTTTTTTCTTACAGCTACTTTTAAAGAACCATGTCAAATTTAAATAAGAAGGTAATTAAGTTATAGCCCACATTCGCTACGCGGCGGCGACTGGACTATTAGCCTTCTTTTGGTGATTTATAGGTATTTTTTTTTACATATATTTTGTTTCACTTAATGTGGATATACTTAAATTTTATCAACTCTTTTCTTACAGCTACTTTTAAAGAAACATGTAAAACTTAAATAAGAAGGTAGTTATAAGTTATTAGCCCACATCTGCTACGCGGCGGCGACTGGATTATTAGCCTTCTTTTGATGATCTATAGGTATTTTTTTACATATATTTTGTTTCACTTAATGTGGATATACTTAAATTTTATCAACTTTTTTCTTACAGCTACTTTTAAAGAACCATGTCAAATTTAAATAAGAAGGTAATTAAGTTATAGCCCACATTCGCTACGCGGCGGCGACTGGACTATTAGCCTTCTTTTGGTGATTTATAGGTATTTTTTTTTACATATATTTTGTTTCACTTAATGTGGATATACTTAAATTTTATCAACTCTTTTCTTACAGCTAATTTTAAAGAAACATGTCAAATTTAAATAAGAAGGCAATTATAAGTTATTAGCTCACATCCGCTACGCGGCGGCAACTGGACTATTAGCCTTCTTTTGATGATTTATAGGTATTCTTGTAAACGTAAGATCCGATATGGTCTAGTGGCTAGGATACCTGGGTGAGCGATCGATATTAACACGTGACCTGACTAACATACGACGACATAACGATACATTACACGCACACCGTTTATTACATCAAAACCTACCCATTTACGACACACGAGACTAACGTTGGACAATTACATAAAACTTTTAACATACATATCCCTCATACAATCCTACCTCCCATTCCCTCCCCTTATTTTAATCCTTTGTAATATAATTATCAGAATAATTCTTAATTTAATACAGAATTCACTTATTTTCAAACCTTGTATATAAATATTACTTAAGAAAAATTTTTTACTTTCATTTTTATTTTATTTTTTAACAATACAGAATTATTTTTAATTTTTTGGACAACACACACACGGTTGAAACAGGTTTTTCATTTTATTTTCCTGTACGTACACCAAATAAAACTTTAATTCACTTAATAAAATATTTTTAATTTCACTTTACAACTGCATTGCAGATAAAACTTATAAATCTATGAAACTAGTAGAAAATAGAAAAATTAAAATCATTAATTAAAAATTTCGGAAGGAGTAGTCATTTCCCGGCACAACACCAGCCACCCTAACTCATAAGGAGGAAACTCTAATATTAACTAGGTTTAGAATTATACAGCACGCAGTGCAGGTTTATAATAACATCTTATATAGGGAAAAATGACATAAACGGAATGATATGTACTTAAAAAACTCAATAAAAGATTTTTAATTGGTAATTGGTAATTGGCTTTCACCCAGGAGGCTCGGGTTCGATTCCCGGTATCGGAAGCAATATTTTTAATTCATTCTCGGTTTATTCATAAAATCAATATAGTGTGTAAGGTATTTTATCTTATTATGTGGAATTTCTAGCTTTTTATTTCTTTTGTCTAATAAGGGTTATTGATTTATTTATTATTTTTATTTGATTGTTTTACGGTTTTACCTATATTTTGTTTCACTTAATGTGGATATACTTAAATTTTATCAACTTTTTTCTTATAGCTACTTTTAAAGAAACATATCAAATTTAAATAAGTTAATAGCCCACATCCACTACGCGGCAGCGACTGGACTATATTAGCCTTTTTTATGATTTATAGGATTTTTTTTACATACATCTTGTTTCACTTAATGTGGATATACTTAAATTTTATCAACTTTTTTCTTACAGCTACTTTTAGAGAAACATGTCAAATTTAAATAAGTGAATGGCCCACATCCGCTACGCGGCGGCGACTGGACTATTAGCCTTCTGTTGATGACTTATAGATATTTTTTACATATATTTTGTTTCACTTAATGTGGATATACTTAAATTTTATCAACTCTTTTCTTACAGCTACTTTTAAAGAAACATGTCAAATTTAAATAAGTGAATAGCCCAGCCCACATTCGCTACGCGGCGGCGACTGGACTATTAGCCTTCTTTTGGTGATTTATAGATATTTCTTACATATATTTTGTTTCACTTAATGTGGATATACTTAAATTTTATCAACTCTTTTCTTACAGCTACTTTTAAAGAAACATGTCAAATTTAAATAAGAAGGCAATTATAAGTTATTAGTCCACATCTGCTACGCGGCGGCGACTGGACACTGTTAGCCTTCTTTTGATGATTTATAGGTATTTTTGTAAACGTAAGATCCGATATGGTCTAGTGGCTAGGATATCTCTGTAGGATTAATCAATGTTTAACTTAGGAAAAAAAAATAACTTTGAATAAAATGAACTGTACATAAAAAATTTAATAAAAATCTTTTAATTGGTAATTGGCTTTCACCCAGGAGGCTCGGGTTCGATTCCCGCTATCGGGAACAATATTTTTGGCTCATTCTCGGTGCATTCATAAAATCAATGTAGTATGTAAGGTATTTTATCTTATTATGTGGAATTTCTATATTTATTTCTTTTGTCTAATAGGAGTTATTGATTTATTTATTATTTTTATTTGATTGTTTTACGGTTTTACCTATATTTTGTTTCACTTAATGTGGATATGCTAACTTTCATCAACTTCTCTTCTCTTTCTTACAGCTGTTTTCAAAGTAGGATGTTATATTTAAGGACAGGAAGGCAATTATAATTTATTAGCCACATCCGCTACGCAGCGGCGACTGCACTATTAGCCTTCTTTTGATGATTTATAGGTATTTTTACATATATTTTATTTCACTTAATGTGGATATACTTAAGTTTTATCAACTTTTTTCTTACAGTTACTTTTAAAGCACCATGTCAAATTTAAATAAGAAGGTAATTATAAGTTATAGCCCACATCCGCTACGCGGCGGTGACTGGACTATTAGCCTTCTTTTGATGATTTATAGGTATTTTTGTAAACGTAAGATCCGATATGGTCTAGTGGCTAGGATACCTGGCTTTCACCCAGGAGGCTCGGGTTCGATTCCCGGTATCGGAAGCAATATTTTTAGTCCGTTCATAAAAGCAATATAGTATGCGAGATATTTTATCTTATTATGTAGAATTTTTCTATTTATTTGTTTTGTCTAATAGGAATTATTAATTTACATATTTTTGTTTGATTTTTTACATATATAACTTTTATCAACTTTTTTCTTAAAGCTACTTTTAAAGTAAGATATTAAATTTAAGTTAAGTAATATTGTTTAAATATACTTTATAAGCTTTGTCTTTCTTAATTAGTGTTCTTAACTTTTTAAATTCTTTATATACATTTAATATTCCTATTGAACCAGGTTGGGCCGGATATTTTAATACGTATTTGGACACGCAAAAATTAAGGGTTCCATATTGTAAAAATGTTGACAGGCTGAATCTACATTACAAAATGAATTTAAAACACTTCAATTTCTAATACTACCGTACATTGTGTGGTAGTTTGCCATACGGAAGTGATAAAATTATATGTAATTATTATTCATAGTTATTGTTTCCCAGCTGATGGGTTATGGAAAATTATATATAAATTGCAGAATTACGAAACTTTTCTTTTAGTAACCATCTTCAGATTTAACTATTTTACAAGCTTGGTTAGACATGAACAAATATAGTATACGTCCTTTTGAATTTAAAATTATCATTAAGCTTAAAATTAAAACAAATTGAAGAATGACTGTAGTATGATCAGTAAAATTATTGTTTTTCAAATACTGCTTGTGTTTGGCAATACTAAATTTGCCTAGTAAATAGATTTCATAAGATCTATTGCGAAGTTTCAAATACCTTAAGAAATTGACCATAGTAGGCATTGCCGGTGGAATATATAGTACGGGGATCGTTAATCCGATCCTAGCTTCGGCTAGACTTCGCCCGAAGTATTGTATAATGCAGTACAAAATAAAGACAATTTATTGTTATTATTATTATTATTATTATTATTATTATTATTATTATTATATACTAATATGCATGTGCAATATGGGTTAGAATCAAGGATCACGAACTGATATGAAATGGATGGTGGGGCATATGCATGAGAGCTGATCGATCTGCTGCAGTTGGTAATGTAAATGTATTTAGAGCGGAAGGTGTAGGTGATCGGTCATCCAATAATGAATTTACTAACTCCCATGTATCATCCCAAAATAATAATTTGTTGAAATTAATTAATATGGTGGTCAACAAATAACCAAAATAAATAAAAGTATCTTTCTCAAAATAAGTGGGAGTGGGTCGATTTTCGTACACTACAATAAATAAATTTATTGTATCACGCAGTGAGTGCCCACCATAATACCATTTAATTATTTGTACTTTCTGTTCTGTTAAATAAATATCCATTTTAACAGGTTAATATTATTTTGAGTGCAATAATGCTTAAATTTCGTAAAGTTACCTGAGACCTAAGTCCAATGGACTCTAATAAATAATAAATAAGTCCAAAACATCGGCAAAAACCCTCAAAAGTTCCGGGTTCGATCCCCGGTCGTGGCAGTGGAAAATACTGTGAGAGGAATTTTTCCACTATACACGGATAGTATCCCTTCTCTAAATGTGTAGCCCCCTCCCACACAAGACTTTTCTAGATCCTTCGTGGATAAAGGGGGTCGTAATTACCTGTGGTGTTATTTATTACCACAGCAGCGCCAGCGTACAGCGCATTGGATCGCCCCGCCCCTCAATCACTCCATTAAATGACATTCTCAACCATATTGCACATGTACCATAAATGTAAAGAATTTCCCAATATCTCAATACGTCTAGTAGCTATTGCCATAGTGTATAATACAAATATGCAAAAATAGGAAAAATTTGTTGCTCTCAACTTTTATTCCAACAATACTAATGAGGGCGGGAGTTACTTAATGTATCTCTTTTAAATCTAGTTTAGTTAGCATAGAAATTTTTATTCCTCGTTTCAAATTTCTTTCCATCTAAATTGCATTAATCGTACAATATTTCCGAACTATTACCGTGACTATGACTTTAAGTTTCAGTTAAAACGATGGCTACATATTGACAAGAATACGAAGCATTTAAAATAATGTATCCACGTACATTTTGATAGTGAACCAAAAAAATAAATCAAAAGTGGCCTAAAAATATGTAACTGTTTAGTCAAAGATATATTTAATTTAATATAAAAAAAAATTAAAGTGGAAAATTGCAACAAAAAGTAGGTTTGCAAAGGACCCCGCACAGAAACACGTGATTTGGAATCCCGGTGAAAATGATCGAAATTGAGATATGTTGTAGTTCAGATCTTCCTGATGACAAGTTCAAATGGGACCAAGGCTCGAAAACCTTTTATTTTGGAGTTACATCAAGGGCAAAAGTCGAAAATTGGTAAATTCTGGGATTTGGGATCCTGGTGAAAATGATCGAAATGAGACATGTTGTAGTTCAGATCTTCCTGATGAAAAGTTCAGATGGGAGCAAGGCTCGAGAACCTTATATTTTGGAGTTACAGCAAAAGCAAAAGCAGTGGCAGCTCGTGGCTTTTAGCTCTGGGTGGGCATGATGGGAGATAGAACCGAATAATAATGACACTTCTCCACAGAAACTTAATGGGTGTAAAAATCGCGCAAAAAACATTCAATGGTGCCTCTGACCTTTTCAATCGCCTATATATAACGTTTTTAAATTATCTAGCCCTGTTGAATGCCACGGATTTTTACTATTTTTACTGAATAACATGCAAGACCAGCAATAAAGTTTATTTTTTATTTCACTTCCACAAACATTTCTGATACCCTGTGACACAAAATTTTCTATCGGACGAATTTGAATTTACATTAATGAGATTTCCCACAGTGGGGCGAGTTCGCGCTAATTTAGTTACAAAAATTTTGTTGTCGTATGTTGGGGACGCAAAATTGTTGTCTAATAAAAAATGTATAATGTCAGAATTATCGCTTACCGTTTGTGTTACGTTGGCCATGGCAAATATTTTAATATTAATAATTTGTCAGTTGTCCATTCACTACACTTTTTTATGCTAAAGTAGACACTTACTATTTACCAAATACCAACAAAAATCACAGATTACAAATTAAAAAAACATAAAATTGAGAGAATGAAACATTACACAAACCTAACCAAAAACCAATATCTTCCAATTCTAAGACAGCAGCGACAATTTTCAACATTTGAGATTCGCGAATAGTGACTTGACTTCACACCACACGCCCAAAAATGAAACGATTCTTGGCGAAACATCACGATACTGTAAAAGAAAAGGGAAGGGATGAGGGTGGCAGTGTCCACATCCCACCGAGCGCGAAGTCCCATATTTGAATATTATACATTTATTTCATTTACATATTATATTAATTTCATATCTAAAACTGCTAAAATAAAATTAAACATTATTTTATACCTTAAAACGCAAGGAAAATAAAATTATAGTTATAGGTAACTTAACTATATGGCACCGCTGAGATGTATTTTAACTTCTTTTTGTTCCTATTTATCAAATTAGAAATTGCTATCATATTTGATATTCATAAGGGATTGATTAATCCGTTTTAACACATTAGTTATTTTTCCTGTTTGATATCTTTTCAGGTTTTGCTCAGGGATGGCATGCCCACTCTATGTTGTAAATAGCTTAAGCATGTACGTACGTATCGTTTTGATATGCATTACAGGCGTAAGATCGAAGTGAATAATCAACATGCGCATAGACGTATTATGATTGAATTCACCATGCTTGCCCGCCCTGGCTTGGCGCATGACACTTTCGACAGTATTACGCCCGGTTTCTAAACGAGTTATAAGTGTACCTATATGAGGCAGATTAATATGTGTAAAAATAATATTATAAATAAAACTAACTTTTAATTTTAATATTACAATTAATTAACCGCAAAATTTTACTTGATAATTTAACTACAAAAATATATAAAAATATAAATATACCTTTATATCTACCGCGTATGTAATTGAGTGGGCACTGCCTGACTGGCAAAAGTCGAAAATTCGTAAATTTGTGAAAAATATTCGGAAATATACATATACATATTTATATATTTATGTGTACGTATATAAGTATATGCATATACATAAACGATATACGGGTTTTATAATCAATCAAGTATAAAAGCTACGTTTAAAACTCTTTTTACTTTCCAAAACAGTGCGTTTTATAAATACGAGTACTATAAAATAACTCATCTACACAAAGAGCGCTATATGAGCGGTCGATTTTATTCTATTTATCTGTGTTAAAATCTTATTTTTTCAACAAAATATTCAATATTCGAATGTTTATTCCTACTCTCATTATTATCAACCGAATATATAATTGGTATTTTTTTATTTTTACTCAAAATTATTGTGTGCGAAAGTTATGTCATGAAAAAAATTGGAATATGTAGGAAAATTCGAAAATTTCGTTCCATCCATTTTTGCAAATAACAATTTTTTACGCTCCTCCGAGTTCTTCTTCTTCTTGACATGAAGACATTTCATTTTTAATTTTTTAACCTCATCTCTCTCATTTCTAACATCAAACAGATGAGTGAATATGACTAGCTCCTGAACTCGATGATCATAGCATATTTGCAATGGAAATTTCGTTTTCATATAATCTTATTTGCGCATGCGCTGAATATTTAGCAGACGACGCATTTGGTAATTTTAAATTCAAGTTGCATTGTGATGTTAATATCGCATGACTCTTATCTAGTACCGTATATATAAATAATATTTTTGATTTTTGAAGATATATCACGAATTTACTAATTTTCGCCCTTGCTGTAACTCTAAAATAAAAGGTTTTCGAGCCTTGGTCTTATTTGAACTTTTCATCAGGAAGGTCTGAACTACAATATATCTCATTTTCACCGGGATTCCAAATCACGTGTTTCTGTGCGGGGTCCTTTATCGCGAAAGCACCAGGTGCGACTTCAGGGAGGGCTCAAAAGAAATTTTCGTCGAGTCAGAAACAGTCTTAATTAAAAAAAATTCTTCAGGATGGAAAATGGCATCCAAAAGCTGTTTTCAAATTCTTGTTTTTCATAGCATTCGGCCATTAGCCATACAGCCAACTGCTGTTTCAAATAAAATTAAACTACAAAGACACTTAATAAATATTGCGCTGAAAACTATTCATCATAAACTAACCTACAACGATAGAGAAAAGAAAATATTTGAAGACCACAAAAAGAGGAAAAAAACAGGGACACACGCTTCTCTCCCCTGTGGTCTGTCAGGACATTTTTAATAATAAACAATTTTAGAGGACCACTACTTAGAGGGTGCTACAAAGGAAAAACAACAGAGGATACGAAGTTAACCTTTTCAGACATTTTCACATAGTTTACAATAAAATTTTCGTTTCTTCCAAAAAGTAGATGATACAGTCAAAAACTGGTTTATTAAATTGCCTAAGGAAGGTAATTTTTACGATTAATAAGATTGGTATATAATCTGCCACAAAACTCTTTGTATTTCGTGAAAATTGTTCAGGACGGGAAATTTGGATTTTCTCGTCACAATATCAGGGGCGGTTTCGGTTTCCAGGAAGAGCCCTATACAATATTTCGTCGAATCAAAAATATTTCTAATAAAAGTTGTTCTGAGTGAAAAATGGTATTCAAAAAGGTCTTCTGAGAATTTCTCGTCAGAATATCATGGAAAGCTTCTTAAAAACAATTTTTTGTCGATTTTGATGACTCCAAAAATTTACGTAATTTAAAAAATTGTGATAATATTACAGACTAGTGCGGCAAAGTCATTATGACACTAAAATGAATTTGGAAAGTTTGGTATTATATATATATATATATATATATATATTGATGCCAGTTAAGTTGTCACCTCCGGGAAATAGAAAGGACGACCTGACCTCCGTATTATCCCGTGCATATTTTGCTATAAATTTTATATATTTGTGATTAGGGGGACCCCCAGAATACGAATCTCAAAAGAGGGGAAAAGATTTATAATTTTTTTTAATCATATATACAGGATACAAGAGATACGTACTGACCTCCAATATATATATATATGAGTAGAAACTGAAGCATCGTTACTACCTCTAGCAACGTTGCCAATCTTTCGGAGGTCAAAACGTAACACCATTATCTGTAGTTGTTATTATATAAACATTATCGGATCCACATTTGAATTTGTAAATTTCTTGAAAACAATGGTCATAATTTTATAACTTCTTAGTGGGTAGGAAATATGTACACTTTGAAGACAGTTTTTGGCAAGTATTTTATTATTCAAACTAAATTAAAGTCTGAATCTATGTCCCCTAGTCTTTCACTCAGATAAATCTATCTAGATCTCTGAGATTTAAAAGAGTTATTCAGGTGGTTTGGAAGGCCTTTAAAATATTTACTTCCTATTTTGGAATGAAATTTGGTGAAAATAGAGAATTACTCTTCTGATCAATCAATATTTCAGAAAATATTGAATTCTTACGTAGTGAGATTTTTTTACTTCTAATAATATTTGAAATATAATGTAACTACTGATGTTAAATTATATTAAGGTTGTTTGATGTTTAGAATAAAATATCAACCGTTCTGTGTAAATCATAAGTAGCTATGGATATAACATAAATAACATCTAACGCCTGTGTTTAACATACACAGCCCATAAGAATTTCCTCTAATCTGTTTCGAAAAAGATCCTAAACGTCAACGATATAGGTATATTACATTTATTTTTTCTCGTTATAATTTATATTAGTTGGCAAGAAGTAGCTTCTGGCTATTCCTTTGACATAAACATCATATACACAGAGGATTATTTTTCCATTATACTGAATAATTGTGTTTTTGTAAATTTAGATGCGATATCTTTTTAGAAGATCTATATGGTAAAAACCCTAAAAAAGAAGAAATGAATATAAACAGAACACCACAATTAATATTTAGACGATATCTGGTATATTTTAACACCATTAATTTCAGCGCAAAATTACGTTAAGCATTAATTTTCGTTTTAAAAATACTGTGGCGTCGCCAAGTTATTGCAAAAGATACGAAAAGTTACAGAACAACAATGCATCACAAATGTTATAAAATGAACTTTGTTACTAATAGTTAAGAGAAAATATTTGGTAAGGGCAAAGGTAAGGAATAGTTGAAATGTACTGGACTGGATGGATCTACAAGGAATTTTATACGCGGGAGTTAATTTGGAAACCTACAAATATCTAGAACATCGTTTTAACAAATGGAAGAACAAGTACATTATTCCACCATGTACGAATATTTTGTCCCTTGTGATGATATTAGTCTCCAAAAATAATAGTTTTTGAGATATTTTCAGTTTAACCGATAATTTAAAAATAATTGTGTTTTTCTTTGTTCACAAGAAAGCTATGGCTTTATTGTATTATAGTAAATGCAGATTTTAGTACTGAAAATGGAAACCAAATGAAAATGATTCATAATTATATTTTTAATGCGATTTTAAAGCTGGAAAATAATTTAAATAATTAAAATATTCAAATATCAGATGCAACAACTAAACCAATTTACTATTGAAAGCAAGCACTAGAATTTCAAGTGTATCACAAATAGGGACTATTTTATTCGCTTATTAACTTATTCAAGAGGATTTGAATTTAAACCTAGGAATCGTATTCTTTGAATAAACATAATGGGTGTATTAAATATTATTTATTAACCAATCAATCAATCAATATTTTATATAATAATGTAATTTTATAGTTTAAAAATCAGTCCGCGACAACTCCGACAAGCTTTCCCATTTAGGAGTAGATCGCCCCACAGCTTGCTACTCTCCCTGTATTTTCTAGGAGCAACTGGTCACGTCATTTCATACCGGTAATAGGGGAGTGTCCATATGCCAAATTTAATCAAAATCGTTAGAACCGCTTGAGAAGAAAAATTATTCAATTCCTTGCCCCCCCACAACTTCCTTCCCTGCATTTCTTAGGTACAACCGGTCATGTGACCTTATGCTACTACTAAATCATTATTCATGTGTTAAATTTGAAATTATTTAAAACTCAACTCCCCCCCTCCCACAGCTTTTTTTTTTTTTGGCTTTGGGTACCCACAGCTTCCCTCCCGGTATTTTCTAAGAGCAACTGGTCATGTCATTTTATATCGGTACTAGGGGAGCGTCCATGTACCAAATTTAATCAAAATCATTAGAGCAGTTTTAAAGAAACAAATTATTTTTTATATCTTTTTTTTTTCCTGTTTTTAGAGGTTCACTCCCGCCACATTTGAGCTGGGATCGTTTTGCAATGTCGCCTCGAGGTGTGGCCGTCTTGAATACATATGTAAAATTCGAACAAAATCGACACAGTAGTTTGAGCTCTAGGTGCGACGGCAGACGGCAGACAGACATTCTTTAAGAACCACTTTAGTTGGTTCAGGGGACTTGAAAACGTGTAAATCCATCAAAAACTTTTTGCACGATCACCATATTCCTTATATACTACGTATATGGAAAAGTAAAAATGGGATACTCCTATTGGAAAGCTATACCTACCTACAACATAATAATATAATAACGATAATAATATTAATAATACTTTATTCACCACTAAGATACAAAAATGTATATATGACAAGTCAAATTATGTATAATGTTGTATAAAACAAACAAGCAGTTATAGTTATAGGTTATACACCACAGGTAATGACACACACCCAATATCCATGTATAGTGGAAAAATCCTTCTCACAGTATTTTCCACTGCCACGACCGGGGATCCAACCCGGAACTTTTGGGTGAGAGGCAAATGTGCTCACCTCTCGACCATCAGTCATATAACAATATAAAAACATATACAATAACAAAATATGCGTGAATCATAGTATGCAGTATTAAATTTAAAGTAAAATAAAGCAAGTTGCTGGTACAATGAAAATTACATGCATATATATTATGTACATTGTACAAGCATATATTGAAAACAAAGTCAATGGTATTGGACAATAGACATCTTCACATGTTTGTCACCATATCCAGATCTAATGAATGAGTAAAAAAAAATTGAAGTAATCAGTTCCCGGCAAATAAAAAACGCAACAAAAACTTTACGACCTCATTAAAATACAGGTACTCTTTGTATAGTCCAAGTAAGGACTTCCCTTCACTCAATAAACCCAACAAAAACTTTACGACATAATTATATCGCCTCAGGCCATGGCGCCATGCCTATCATGAAACAACTTGACGCACATTAAAAACCTATAAAGGTAAGCGAGTCAATTTGCGAACAGCAGTACAAAGAGTACCGGTATTTTAATGAGGTCGTAAAGTTTTTGTCGCGTTTTTTATTTGCCGGGAACTGATTACTTCGACTATACTGCTGTTCGCAAATTGACTCGCTTACCTTTATAGGTTTTTAATGTGCGTCGGGTCGTTCGATGACAGGCATGGCGCCATGGCCGCTGCGATATAATTATGTCGGAAAGTTTTTGTTGCGTTTTTTGAATGCAGGCAAGTCCTTACTTGGACTATACATTCATAGTTAAGAGTAGTCATATATAAAAATAACTATGTAAACAAATTAGGTATTAATATCAAAGTAAATAGTGGTTAGAACTGTCACACTTCAATTTATAATTTAAAAATTAAAATTAAATGGACTAAAAACTTAGAAGAAAGGTTAAAAAAGTAGCAAATAGAAAATAATTGAGAATAATGATAAATAATCGAGATATGGTTGCTACTTGATGCCGTGCAATTTGATTTTTTTTTAAAACGCATACATTTGCATGGCGTTTCACGTATGTTTTTAAAAACATCCCTTTAATAATAATCTCCCTTACTGCTTCGACTTGATGGTACTACTGTACCAGCTATACAGAGATCGAAGTTTACTGCGTTTCTCAATCATAAAAGTGCGCGACACCTTTCCTCGCTATTTGTAGGACACTGTAATATATTCTGTACTTCGTTTTCTTAACCGTGATGGCTTTTGCAGATGTCTCAAATAATTTTTTGAAATTACCCCTTTATCATAGAATCTGCAACGAGTACTTTTTTTACTCTGCTTTTGCTTTTCCTACAAAATTTTAAATGTGTTATTAAGGCCATTTTCTTACTGTTTACATTAACTTAATAATATTTAACAACTTTATCAAAAGACTTAACTTCATGGAAAACTTACTCTTATTTGTTCAGAGCGTGGCTTGCTTTTTATTTTTATAGTGCTAGTTATAGCAACTTCCAAATTTTTCACTTCAGTACTGTCGTCACTTAAAACCTCAATATTGGTATCCCTGCTACTTTCCGTGATGTCGCCAATATCAAAATACTTATAATATTATGACAAACAAATATATTTACTCAGTGTGGCCCATTTCTCATCTCAATATGCCTCGGAAATCAAATTAAAAATTAATCTAATAATCAAGCCAATGTTGTTCAAGTGCTTTTTACACTAATTATTATTATATTGATAAGTTTTAAATGAATTGCTTGGGTGTAGTCGAGTTTAGCGTCGCACCAATAAAAATCTAGAAAAACCCAGCACAGAACTTGAATAAATGAGGCAAAGCCAAAATGGAGAGTACATAGAAACTATGCGGAAATTATAGTGAAATATAAAAAAAATATATTTCCATAAACAATTAAAAATTATCAATTAACAAACAGAATACTAACAGAGCATTTAAAAATATTTTATTACTTCCCTCAACGAGTGTTTAAAAGGGTCAGTGTTTAGTATAAAAGGACCGCAATAGAAAACCAGGTACTAACATCTGGTTGTGATAAGAGAGAAGTAATGCATAATATAGTCTGTACGAATATAATAAAGTGCCTAGGTTCTAGATTCTTCTTTGCACAATTTGAATTCATTTCCGAAGAATTGGCGGGGTTATTCTCATTGTCATTAATTATTCTTGCTACAAAAATTTTCATACACATTTCTTGTCGATAGTAAAATTAAAGCCTAATATTTCAAATTACATTTTTGGAAAATTCGGAACATGTTTTTTTTTAACAATTTATATGTTGAAGCACGGTTTTCTTTTATTTTTTGAAAGAATATCTCCGGTTGTACTTGTCATACCAGGAAAATAAAACTACAAGCCTCTACGCAACAACTAAATTTGGAATTAAAAAGGCTATGAAATTCCGACCTATTCCGAGATAAAAATATAAGGCTCCACCACTATTCGTTGATTTAAATCTACTGGATTTAATTTACCAGTCACAATCAGTTTTAAATTATATTTACTACACTTCATTGAAAAACAAAGAAATATATTTAATTACAGCTAAATACAACATGAGATATTTACAGTTACCTTCATATTTGAAAAAATCACACACACAAGTTCACAATAGAGACAGAGAGATTTAAAAAAAACATTTTTTAGTCAATGTAAGAAGCTGGTTTCATCAACGTCGAAAGACTAAAGAATTGTAAATATACATGTACTTTTTTTATAACTCCTGTTAGGTCAATATTTTTCTGGTTTTTCCTAGATCCTTAGATATTCACTTTACAATTCCGGGTATAATTAGGTAAGTATAACCTTTCCATAATAAATCTTTATCATGCGCAATATTATAGAACGTTCCCAATTGAAACTGGGCCATCTATCATACAGGGTGAGCTGTAGAGACATGTACTGTCGTTTTACATGAACAATATTTTGTTAGAATATTAGAGCAAAATGTTAATAAGGTTTTAATAAGTTCTGTGAAAATAAAAATTTGAAAATTGCGTCAAAACTTTATTGTTGGATATAAATCGACATTTTCTATAAAAAAACAACGAAAAAATCGCGACATTTTCCATACGCTTTTCCGAATTGAAAATTTGAATACATACCTCATTTATAGGTTAAAAAACAATAATAACCAAAATGACAGAGATTTATTTTAAATTGAAGCTATGGATATAGAGAAGAACTGCTAAAAAATTAATTATTGATTTAAGTTCCAAAGAAAATGCAAAACGAGTTTCTAAAAACTGTAAAATTGCTTCTATCAATTAACAAACAGAATACTATCAGCGCATTTAAAAGTTCTGTATTATTTCTCTCAACGAGTGTTTAAAAGGGTCGTCAGTGTTTACTACAAAAGGACCGCAATAGAAAAGCAGGTACTAACATCTGGTTGTGATAAGAAAGAAGTAATGCATAATATAGTCTGTACGAATATAATAAAGTGCCTAAATTCTTCTTTGCACAATTTGAATTAATTTCCGCAGAATTAGCGGGATTTTAAGCTAATCATAGGGATATTGATAATTACGTAAACATATTGCACTTAATAAACTTTAGTCAACATTAAATATTTCAGTTATCAGATTCCTATAGCCTGTCGCTATATATTCTTTATCAAAGTATTTGTTTTCATACACATTTCTTGTCGATAGTACTATTAAAACCTTAAAGCCTAATATTTCAAATTACAAATTAAATGAAATTTTTGGAAAATGCGGAACATGTTTTTTGAACAATTTATCTGTTGAAGCACGATTTTCTTTAATTTTTTAAAAGAATATCTCCGGTTATACTTGTCATACCAGGAAAATAAAAATACAAGCCTCTACGCAACTAAATTTGAAATTAAAAAGGCTATGAAGTTCCGACCGATTCCGAGATAAAAATATAAGTTTCCGTCACTATTTGTTGATTTAAATCTACTGGATTTAATTTACGTCACAATCAGTTTTAAATTATACTACACTTCACTGAAAAACAAAGAAATATATTTAATTACAGCTAAATACAACATGAGATATTTACAGTTAGCTTTTTTTATTAGGTGCATTATTTTATCTTTCCTGGTAGACATATTTGAAAAAATCACACACACAAGTTCACAATAGAGACAGAGAGATTTAAAACACATGTAAAAACAGACATGTACTGTTGTTTTACATAATCAATATTTTGTTAGAATAGAATTAACGCTGCATCTAGAGCACTCTGGGGACTTAGAGAGAGAGTATTTGACAACCACGACCTTGCTTTGTCAACGAAAATGGCTGTCTACAGAGCAGTTGTCATTCCAACACTGCTATATGGATGTGAAAGCTGGGTCACTTACCGTCGTCATGTGAAAGAATTAGAACGTTTTCAGCAAAGACACCTCAGAAGTATGATGAAAATCCGTTGATTCCATCACATATCAAACGTGGAAGTACTCAGGAGAGCAAACAGCCTTCCAATTGAGGTGCTTATTTCAAGAGCACGCCTAAGATGAGCAGGTCACGTTCATCGTATGCATGATAACCGCCTTCCTAAATGTACACTTTATGGTGAATTGCTAAGCGGTAGAAGAAGGCGTGGCGGTCAACGAAAGAGGTTCAAAGACGCTCTCCATGAAAATCTAAAATCCTGCGGTATTGCAGACGAGCAATGGGAACAACTTGCAGCGGACAGAACCGAATGGCGAGGGGTTGTGGCCAGCTATCAAGGAAATGTTGCTGCAAGAAGGCCGAATCCAAGACCTAACCAGGTCTATGTTTGTCCTGACTGCGGTCGACATGTGCTCTCCCGAATTGGCCTCTATAGCCATAGTCGTGTGCACCGTGGATGAATGGGAATTACAATAGACTACACCTTTTACTTGTTTTTATTGTACACAATCCATCGACTGTAACATTTTTATACTCGGACTCGAATAACGGCTAATAATAATAATAATAATTTTGTTAGAATATTAGAGCAAAATGTTAATAAGGTTTTAATAAGTTCTGTGAAAATAAAAATTTAGTGAAAATTGCATCAAAACTGTCTTGTTTTATATAAATCGACGCTTTCTATAAGAAAACAACTGAAAAACCGCGACAATTTCCACACGCTTTTCAGGAATGAAAATTTGAAAAATACCTCATTTAAAGGTTAAAAACAATATTAACCAGAATGATAGAGATTTATTTTAAATTGAAGCTGTTGATATAGAGAAGAACTGCTAAAAAAATAATTATTGATTTAAGTTCTGAAGAAAATGCAACACGTGTTTCTAAAAACTGTAAAATTGCTTCTATCATGTTTGACTATAGTGCACAATGACTAAGAATAACGTCAATTACGGTTCAAAAAATGCTTAATAAAAAAATTGAAAATCGATTTTTTATTATTTTTTACTACAAATTTCAAAGTTAAATGGATTTGACCATATATATCACTTTAATGTAACTGCATAAAAATACTTCAAAACTGAATATTTTTAATTGTTTTTCTACTGCAAAGCATCAAACTACATACTTTTCATTCTTTGATATTTATCGAAAGAGTACAACATTTTCACGCGCTTTTCTGGAATAACGGTATTTAAAATGTATCAGTTTTTCCGTTGTTTTCTCGTAGAAAACATCTATCTAAACACTTTTTGTTCCCCATTATTCTTAAAAAAATGCCCAATTTTCATGATAATGAGATTTATAAAATTTCACGTGCTTTTCCGGTACAATCGCGGAAAGGTAAGTGGAAAATTTACGAATGTTTCTTTACCTTATTGTAGAAAATGTTGATTTAAACACTTTTCCTTCTTTGGCGTATTTTGATAAATTGCTTAGTTTTCGAAATACCATTGATTTTTAATTTATGTAATATTCGTTTTTGCGTGATAATGCTTGAAATATGACTGATTTTTGTTTTATCTGTTTATTGAAAACATCTAAGCATTTTTGCTCTTTGTGATTTTTCGAGAAAATGTATAGTTTTCTTGATAAGTGATTTTTATACAATTTTTGGATGTACATATGTTAGTTTTTCATTTAATGCGAAAAAGCGGTTGGAAAAATAAAAAAAATTCCCACATAATGTTGTAGAACATTTAATTACGTACCTACATTTTTTTACACATTCTCATTTAAAGCGTGAGTGTAATTTCAACAATAATTTTTTTATGAAGAAAGTACTAAGTTAAAACTTTGAAAACAAATGTTGATTTTTGAAATTTCAGAATGCTAAGCCCTTTTTTACTTTTCCGATCGCTCTGTAATTTTTTAATATTTTTTGTCAGCGCGCCCGCACAAGATCTTTTAAGGTCGACTTTTATTTGTTTCCTCATTGCACGTGGTCTTTTAAAGTCTAGTATCGCCTGTACGATCAGACAGTATTGATGTATTATTTGATATATTCATATATTATTGCATATACGCGGATATTTTTGTAATCTGAGATAAATTTATTCCTGACTGGGCATTGTCTTAGTGTTTGTTGGTATTGAAATAATTTAAAGTCTTTTATTCCCGGTGGAGTAATTATTTTAAATTTGCTGCTCTATTTTACTAATTATTAAGATCCAAGGTAGTGTGTGAACTTTAAGAACTTTCAAAATTTTTCATTTTAGAAAATTTATATGGACATATGGATATAGATGCTTTAAGGTGAGAATTTCCAAGAGAGAGAGAGAGAGAGTAGTTCGATTGGGAAATATTTATTGTTTTTGGCCATAACTTCATATTCTAAAACACATATTGCAACAAAGTATAAGACTACTAAGTAGAACTATAACAAGAGTAGTGTTAGAAATTTTCACTCAATAATTTCAAACATATGCGAAATAGTTAGATTTAAATTTAGGAAATAGGGAAATTGACATGATTTTTAAAATTAAATCTAACTATTTCGCAAACAACTGTAATTATTGAGTGAAAATTTACAACACTACTCTTGTTATAACTCTACTTAGGTAGTCTTATAGTTTGTTTGCAATATATGTGTTAGAATAAAAAGTTATGATCAAAAACAGTAAATATTTCCCTATCGGACCTTTCTCTCTTGGACATTCTCACCTAGTAGTACTAGTTCATATAGGATGGAAAATTATTGATAATAAAATTACCCCTGTTCTCAGTACCAAATCATCAATGCTGATTAAATCACAGTTTTTTATCTACATGTAACTGTAGACAAGATTTATTGATTATTATATTTCGAAACACCTAAACTATTTCAGCAAAATTTTATAGGTTGTAGTAGTCTGCAATGCTCCTGTACGAAGAAGAC
Organism: Leptura quadrifasciata; assembly: GCA_963675555.1. NCBI lineage: Eukaryota > Metazoa > Arthropoda > Insecta > Coleoptera > Cerambycidae > Leptura > Leptura quadrifasciata. The sequence goes on from OY776677.1 coordinate 46,751,286, forward strand.
ATTACCATGCATCGGATCCTACAAGTGTATGGGACAAAAACCATGTTATAAAAACCCCAACACTAAGGAAACTCGTTTTACTTCCGAAATAGTTTAAGAGTCCTCGGATTCAGATTGAACAAGTATAATATAACTTGAGCAAACATATTATTTGAATTTTTTATATATTTGTTCAACAGTCCATAATATAATTTTCACATTTTTTATGTTATTTTTTAGGTATAATTGCTATTTGCTATATTTCCAATTCTAATTATCTTGATTGGCGATACGTTCGTCAGTTCCTATATTATATATTATTTTCGAGTCTGTAGAATCTTATCAAATGTTACAATACTCCACATTGTGTATAGTTATTTTCATAAAATATTTCATATTTTTTATGTTTACTGAGCAATTTTTTTTAAACAATAGGGTACCTTCACTAGCAGCACTAACGAACTGTTAAAACTTTGTTCAAATCAGACGTGTCCTTCTCAAGTTATCATGCTTACAAGAAACGTGAGGGACGGACAGACAGACACTTCAAAAGTTACTTAATTTTTCTAATGTTCCCGTTGCACCTCGTACAGGATGACATGTTGACAACCTTCAGATTTTGATGTTTTAGAAGCTAAGGAATCATTTGAAATAGGTTTTAGCTGTTAATGTCGAAGTGCAAACAGAAATCATTTATAAAGGACTTTGAAGCTGTCGTGGCCTATATTATTATGTATTATTTACATTTTTTAAACGATTCTATAACCTGTTAGTTCCATATTAAAGGAATAATATTTTTCTATAGTTTTACTTTCATAAAATATTATAAATCGTGATTATGGAAATTTTCTGATAGAAGCCGCTGAGTTTTATTGAAACTTACCTGTGTAATAATAACATCAATGTGAACAGATTTCCTATATTTTTATGTATTGAATGGGTATTCATTGTCTCATATAAAAGAAAAGTTCCCAAGTTCTTACATGTTTTGCGATTTGGAAATTCACGATCAAGAAATTTAAGGGCCCAAAAACAGTAATTTACCTAAACAAGAACAAAATAAACTGCGTTGTCTTAAAGCTAAGAAAATATACTATGAAATATTACATTTTAGCTTTTTTCTTGGGAAACACTTTCTATATTGCAAATAAAAATTCATAAAATAATATAATAATTGAATTTTGCTAAATTATTTAATCGCAAATACCGGACGTAAAAAACTAAAACTACATTTAAGTTGAAATATAACATATTTTATGGATACTCAAATATGCTTATAAGAAGCAATTTAAAAAACGCATTTTTTTGCTCATATTTGTTCTCTGGTAAAGATTCCAAGTACTAGTAGCGTAATTCCTGTTCAACCGCATAATTTTTGTCAATGAACCAAAAAACTAGCCTTTCGTAGTATAGAGGAAATGAATCATGCTTGATGTGGACGAAATTTTATTTGTATTATGAGGTAGGCATTATGGGCAGTCCCCAACCCGGTATACTGTAATTTTTTAAACCTGATACATTTCTATAGGATATTTTAATAATGCCCATTCCGGCACAACGCTACGCAGGTATATTTCTGTTGTGTTGAATTTATCCCGACATTCATCGCGATGTTGCCGATATTTGGAGGTAATATCGTACCCTCTGTGATCTAAAGAGCAACATATATAGCCGGAGGTGACATCGTATTGGCTGTTGTACAAATGAAAACGACAGCAGCGCCATTGATATACAGTTGAACTAAAAATTTAATTTGTGGATATAAAAGGTGTCTTTTCACCTCCGCACGAAAATTTAAACATAGGTTTCTAATGTCATCTAAATGCTTGTAAAATTGAAAACTGTGCAAAACGTTGCCACCTCCGAAAACGGAGGTGGCAACGTTATATATGAGGTGACAACGTATAGCCAGTATCTGTTTTGGAGGTGGCAAAGTACCTTCCGTACATATATATATATATATATATATATATATATATATATATATATTGATATGTATTCGCATATTGGACGATTACGAAGATTGCATGTTTGCGTTATTGCTGAATCAGGGTTTGAGTTTGTTTGTTTCCTTTAGATGGTTTTCAAAATTTATCTAAATTAGCTAAAGATCCGAAAGGTATGTGTTTTAGAATGTTAATACTTGTTAGAGTTGTTTTAATAGTTTTTACGTTTTTATTTGATGTCAACAGTAAGTTTGATACTGATATCTATGTTAGTGGTTATTAAGTTGTAGTTGAAATAATTTCTGACATTTAAGTCATTATGACATTTCTTTTAAGTAGGAAATTTTATTTTATAGTTGGTAAATGTTTTCCTGCAGAAAGACAAGGAGGTTTAAGTTAGGTTATGTTTGGAATGAAATTAATCAAAATTCATATGGTGTTTTGTTTTGTTTTGTTTATTTTGCGTACTTTGATATTTAATGATATAGAACAACAAACAACAGATAAAAGAGAGGTTGTAAAATTGGAAAAACAAAAAAAAAAGAAAGAATAATAATTTGAAATTAAATTAAAAAGTCAGAAATTGTGGAGATCAGCGAAGAAGAGTAAAATAGACTGTAAATAAGAAGGAAGATGTGTTATTGTGGATAGGAATTGCAGAGGGGATAAGGACGAGATAAGGTGAAGAATTAATGAACGGAGAATTGTTGGATTTGGAAAGAGAAGAGTGTAGCTACGAAGAAGGGAGGTTTTTGTGTGTTTAATTTTGGACAAGGTTGTATATTAAAATTTAAATAGTGTACTTATTAGACTTTCGAACCTGTTATAAAACTGCTAAATTATCTAAATATCAAGGAAAATAAATTACTTATATCAGATTAAAAATTTTACTTTAATAAAATTTCATTTTAAAACAGGAACTGAATTTGAATCTGCTCCTGAAGGTAAAGATAAGCTAGCCGGCCCATTAAATAAATTTGACATACTTTCGGATCAAAAGGTAAGAGATTTTAATTTGATCTTTTTGGTTTATCTATTGGAAATAAACAAGTTAAAGTTTGATTAGTACTGCAAATTATTAAGTTCAATAATAGTAGAACAGAACAATATATATATATATATATATATTGTTCTGTTAAATAAGAATGCTTCCTTATAACCATCTATTTAATTGACATAATTTAAAATTTTAATTTGAAAGTATAACTTTTGTCATTTAATTAAAAATTGTCTCCGTTTTCAGTAAAAAATACTTAATCAACGTAAAGCCTACAGCATCCTGAAAATTTTTATTCAGATTGACAGCTTCTGATCAGAGTTTTAACATTTTCGTTGTCGATTAATTTTTGCCTGAAACTGAAAATCTTTCAACAAGTTTTTTAGATTAAATTATTTTAAATATATTTTTTTAAATGTGTTGTTTGTTTGTAATGTATTTCCTCACTGTAATCCTCAATTTATCAATTTTGTATCTTAATCCAATAATAACGCCATAATGCTATTAATCATCGGCACATATCTTGGATTAATAATTAATCGGTTTTATGTTCTAGTTGTAGATAATGTATACATTACTGCCTATTGACGCTGCGTTTGAACATTTATGAAACCTTTCAGTATGCCCGATAATTAGGGCGGTACAATAATATAAATGTTAAATAAAATAAATGATATAAATGAAATATTTAGTTAAGTTAGTATTATAAAAGATAATAGGCAATAAATACTCTTTAATTGGTAATTGGTATGCCCGATATGGTCTAGTGGTTAGGATACTCAGGAGGCTCGGGTTCGATTTCTGGTATCGGAAACTTTATTTTTATGTTTATATTTTGTTTAATTTTTACTACAAAGCAGGTACAAAACTTTGTTGTTGGATATTCGTTATTAATTATATTCAGAAGTATCAAAATAATACTTAACATTTTTCATGACTATATGATATTTCAAATAATTAACCGAAAAATGGGAAAAACTGTATGCGTGCATGTACTAAAAATGAAAAAATTTATAATCAGTGCATTGATTGTAGACAAAATGAGACAAATGGAACAAATAACATTTGTGAAATTTGAACTAAAGTATCGAAACGATTTATTTTTATTTTCTACTTTTTAGTCATACTTTAATTATTTATAATGTATAGACCCAATTTACATAAATTCATTCATTCATTGGAGCTGGGTTTCGAGGTATAAACCTAACGGCATTCCATTATGTCGCTGGAACTAATATCGTACCATTTATACGGAAATAAGGGAAGTAGAAGTCTCTGATCAGGCGAAAAACCTTTTGAATTCTACGTTGTGTCGCAGGTGCTGGTTGAATAGTGAATCAATTTTTTTTCACCCCCGCGCCCCCTAGGTGCGGATATTTGCAAAAGTAATGGTGGAATACTGTATTGTCATCCGATCTTAGTTTCATCAATTGATTATGTCAGGAAGTGTGTTAAATAAATGATACGAGATTTGAACAGAAACATTGTGCATGAAAACAAGCAAGTGAAAATGATCCCAAGACAATTTGTTCAATTATTTCAAGTTGTTAGATAACAAATTCGCCATTTATATGGGGGTGGCTTGCATCCCTTCTGGGTAGATGCACATAAAAATAAAAGACGGTATGCAATTTTTGAGAAAAATTTCCAAGCACACATTTTACGAGAAAAAATATATTTCCCAAGTCTTTATTCTGTTTCTCGTAAATAGCTCGAGAACTATTACGTTTAACAAAAAAATTTATTTTTACCTCAAAAGACTCATTGTTCAATAACTCAAGAACGGAACAATATTTCTAAGAAAGCAATGATCTACCTGCATAAGATTATATTCACTTTTATTCACCTACATTTTTAAGATTTACAAGACGAAAATGTAATATATATTATATTATGCATTATAGTAAGTAGTCAAGCGTAAAAGATTGCCTATTTCTGAAAGAAATGAAGTTCTAAACCGTAACAAAAGAATGGATAAGAATAAAACTGTAGGATTTATGGAGATGAAAATTTCAAGAGCATATGGTGCAAAAAATGGGAAAATATTTATCTAATAAATTTATTTATTTATTTATTTTTATTACTACTGCAACATTTTTACAAGGTGTACATTTTGTGTAATTATATAGTTAATAATAATACTTATTATTAATTTTACAATTCTATTAACATTATGTGTTATGACACCTGAGGGGACCTCGTGTTGTGTCTAGCAGTATTTAACATTTTGTTCATACGTTAATATTCGTTGCATTTTCTAGGAATATTACGATTTATAGATTTGTAGTTATGATATAATATAAAGTGAAATAATTAGACAGAGGAAGACAAGGAGAATATATTATAAATTGCATTTAAATTTATTATATATTATTACCCTTATTTTCGACTTGGTTAGTTACAAGAGTCGGAAGTAACGGGGAAAAATGTTGTTGTTGTTAGGCCACTAGTTGTACTAGTGCGGTATAATTGTCTATTATATAATTTTTACACGTCCTTTTGAATTTCTTTTTATTATGGACTTTAATGTATTCAGGTAGTTGGTTGTATAATTTAATTCCATTGAAATTAATTTGTTTCTGGCAGATTATTTTGTTGTATTTTGGAGTCTGATAAGCGTTTTTAGATCTATTTCTTGTTTCATATTGATGGTTTACAGGCGATCCAAATGTATGTTTCTTGTTGTGAGTATAAACTATAGCCGCATGCATATACAATCCGTTCACACTCAGTAATTTATTATCAATAAATATATTTCTACAGTTGTCTCGACTTTTCCTGTTAAAAATTGTCCGTAGTATATAATTTTGTGTTATCTGGAGAGGCTGGATTGTTGTATTGTAGGCTGAGCCCCAGACGCTAATACCATACCTAATTAGGGATTCCGCTAGGCTGTTATATGTCACTAAGAGAGTCTTTCTATCAAGTATACTTTTCAGGTTATAGAATTTATATATTAGTTTTCTTAGCTTCCCGTTTAAATATTTAATATGGTTATCCCATTTTAAGTGATTATCGAATTTACGCCGAGGTATTTGATAATAGTGGTATTTAGGATGTAACTATTCGTTTCTCTATCTATAAGAATAGGTTGCACCGTCTGGGGTAGTCCTGCCTTCGTTGGGGAAAATGCCATAAATTTAGTCTTTGCTATATTTAGTTTTAACAAATTTGTGTCTAGCCAGTTTTTGACTTTACTAATTGCTTCAGCCGCCTTTTGTCCCACTAAGTTCCAGGTGTCCCCCGAACATGTCAGTACAGTGTCATCTGTATATGATATGATTTTGCACCCAAAGTTTCTGTCCAGTAAATCGTTGGTTGATATACAGCAGGAATAAGGTAGGACCTAAGACTGTACCCTGTGGGACTCCAGTTTTTATTATTTTCTTAATGCTAAGAGCATTGCCAATTATTACTAGCTGGGGCCTATTTGGCAGATATTGTTTTAATAAGTTATGGGTAATACCTATAATTCCCATCTTGTTTAATTTGTTCAGTAACTGGCAATGTGACACCGTATCGAAGGCTTTTTGTAGATCCAAAAAGATAACTATGACTTTTTCGTTCTTTTCAAAGTTTGCTGTAATTTTGTCTGTTAGTAACTGGAGAGGATCTTCTGTACTTAAATTTCTTTGGAATCCATACTGATTTTTTGAGAGCACTTTATTTTTTTCAAAGATATGACCGAAACCTATGATTCAGACTTTTTCGAAAATTTTTACGATATTGTTTATCAACGAAATTGGACGGAAGTTTGTCATGTAATTTTTGTTACCACTTTTATAAATTGGGACAATTATGCTTTTTTTGAATTGTTCAGGTATATCTGCGTGTTTGAAGATAAGGTTGATAATATGTGCTAGATGTTTACAGATGTGAATTGATAGTAGTTTTAGTGTTTTTACCGTTATTCAATCTTTTCCACGAGAGGAGGAGTTTTTGAGGGAACATTATATTTTTATTTCAGTATCATCAACATCTTCTAGGAACATGGAGTTTAGATTTTGACTTATGCTGTCGTTTAAGATCAGGTTTTGTGCGTGTTTAGGAATGTCACTAGATATTTCTTCGCCTATGTCAATAAGGAACTGGTTAAAGTTAGACGCTATTTCGTCTTTGTTTGTGACTACTGTGTTGTCGTCTGTTATTATTTGCTCTATATTGTCTTTGTATTTTTTATTACAATTTGTGATTTCGTTGATACAGTTCCAAATTTTTCTGAAATTGTTTCCGGCATCGAGAATTTGCCCTTTATAGAAGTTGTTTTTTGAAGTTTTAATTAGTGTCATTATAGTTTTTATAACAGTTTTTAATATCAGTGCTATGCTTGATTTTTGGTAGTTTTTAAGTCTATCGCCTTTTCTTATAGAGTTTAGAATACCTTGAGTCAACCATGGTTTGAGTTTGGTGTTTTTACTTTTTATTTTAATTACTTTACGCTTATATTTATGTTTTCATAGAATATATTAATGGCATTTTTGGGATTTTTTTCTGCGTATAGTTTATCCCATTTTCTTAATGCTACAATCCTTAAGAGTTTATTGTCGTCTATTTTTTTATGAAATGCTTTTTTTCCGGTTTGAGCTGTGAGGTTTCATTAAATTGTAAATTGAGGATTACTGGATAGTGGTTTGTTATGCTATTTTTTAGTACAATGGGCGTAGAGTTCATTTTTAAATTTGCATTTAGCTTTACAAAAATGTGATCTATTATTGAGGAACTGTTTTCGGTTTCCCTTGTGGGTTGATTTATTTATGAACGAAACCCATTTTTTCCCATCACGTTTATATAGGTTAATGCGGTGACGTTTGAAAAGTCTCCTATATTTATATTCATGTCTCCGATCAGAGTTGTTAAGTTGCTGTCGTTTATTATTTTAGGTAGTTGTCTATGTCATTAATAAATAAATTTACTCACCTATTTCCCAGCATATCTCGGATAATTATTCTATCGATATATAGAATCGGCATATATTCAGTCTGATTTTTCTTTTGACTCTCTTCATATTCCAAATCCAGATAACTTAGTTTTGCAGTAATGTTCTCTATATTTCCAGTCAGTGTGTTATAATTGGCTACTGATAAACCATTGAATATTGTTATTACATCTTTAACTCTGAAAGAAACGTTAGAAAAATATAATCAGTCACCAATTTTGTTCAACTAAATATCTAATTTTATTATACACATGTAGAATGATGCTGAAATTGTGTGTATGCCGCCTTGTCGTTTCAGACAGTAAGTTGATCCGTCACCACCAAAAACATAACGAAAACTTTACGACATCATTATTTTGCGGTCGAGGGTCGGTCGAGGTAGCACAAATAGTAATGATATTTTAATGAGGTCGTAAAGTTTTTATGTTTTTTCTGTCTCAGATATTTCCTACTTGAACTATACAATACATATTCCATCGTTTTATTGACAAGAAGGAATTTGACACTGAAAATTCAAGTAATAGAGTAGCAACTTTTGTCTTCATCAAGAATTTATTTAAAATATTATAAAGATTGCGTTATGAGAACATTAACATTGAACAATTTATAATAAATAAATAAATAAACACCACAGAAATTAGAATTATCTTTTATATCTTATTGTTATTAAATGTACAATTAATTTTGATATACAATGCGTCTACGGAAAAGTGGTATAATAAGTTCAAATGACAAGATTTTTTTGATTTTGAATAAAATTTTCTGTATTCTCTCCTTGGGTCACCCAAAACATATTTTTCGTACACTAGAATTTGAGAAGATGTGTCGGTAACAGTAAAAATAAAAATCTCATCAGATAAACTGCTAACTCTTTCTGTGCGAGATTGAAATTTTTTTATAAAAATGCTTGGTCTGAATTAAAAAACGTTATACCTAATTTGATAACTATACCTAGGCATATTTTTTATTTATAAAATTTTAATATTATTATATCCCACATGGAGGTGTGATGTACAAGTCACGTGTTCCAATATGGCCGACTTAATCATTGTTTTGATTTTAATCGCACCGGAGTCCGTAGTAGTTACTTATAAATTATCTGATTATTGATTCACGGTATTTGTGAATGGGTACGTACTGTCGTGAGCAGAAAGAAATAGGACAACTTTTTTTTTTCAAATGCAAATCTGTCTCTCTTTGAATATGTAATGAGTAGCTGAAATAAGACAGATATCACTTTTAATTTATTTTTTATTTTAATGCTGTAGTTATTGCTATAGTAAATGATGGATGGTTAATGAGACAAATTGCACTGCGTTATAACTTAACAAAGATTTGGTGTGTAACATTTTAGGAAAGTGGAGAATAAACGGTACGATTAGTAGAAATCCTGGATCAAAGGATAAAGGATATCCTACTTAACAAGAAACTAACTATCAATATTTCGTTATTGCACCATTTCTATTTATAACTGCTATAAGTCTGTTTGGCATATAATTAAATAACTTTATACAATAATCATTAGTAATAATATTTTCCCATGCATTATTTATTATTTCCAATAATTCTTCGGAATTCCGTGGTCTAACATTTCGTTTTTGGATACTTCTTACGGGTAGTCCCCATACTTCTTCTACAGGGTAAAGATCAGGACTATGACTGGGCCAGTTAAGAACATTGATGTTGTTATCTTGAAACCAGTTAGTTACGGTATGAGCAGTATGATCGCAACAATTGTCTTGTTGAAATATGAATTGATTATTAGGAAATAATTGTGACACAGAAGGGAGGATATTGTCTAAAATCCTTATATACGTTTCACTATTAAATCGTTCCTCAATATGCCACAAAACACCAGGACCACGTGCCGATATCCAAGCCCATATATTGACGGAAAATCTACCACTTTTATCATTGTTAGATATATATTTCTCATCTAATCGAGTATTCGGAGGGCGGTAAACACGAGTACGACCGCTGTGTGTTGATTGGAAAATTTTTTAGTCTGTAAAGATTACATTGTTCTAAAAATTTACATCATGCATCAAAATTCAAGCGCAAATCTTACTCGAGCTTCTTTATGTTCAGCTGTATGACAGCGTAGCTTCAATTCTCTTACTCACCGGTGACCAGTACTACTCGATCCAGGAAAATTCGTTTCTTCAGAAGCCTGAATAACTGAGTAAAATAGCTTTTCTACTAAAGCATTTACCAATTGCAAATCTTGTTGTTGAGTTGATAACCTTCGTCACTCTGATCCAGGATTTCTACTAATCGTACCGTTTATTCTCCACTTTCTTGAAATGTTACACACCGAATTTTTGCCAATATTGTAACGCACTGCAATTTGTTTCATTGACCATCCATCTTCTGCTTAGCAATAACTCCAGATTTAACTAAATCGCTTATATGGGGCATATTAATTTTTAGCACACTTGCAATAAATTATGACAACTAACTCTGACAATGTCACAAAAATTAAAATTAGATGTAAACAACCCAAATGCCGTTATAAGACTTGTCCTATTTTTTTTGCTCACGACCGTACAAACCCATCCGCAAAAAATTATCGTGAAGGCGAGCACATTTTGAAAGCGGGATATGTAATAAAGTGCGGGAAATTACGTAGTGATGCCGAGGATGTAGTGGTTAAAATTCTATCTTTTTGCCTGCAAATTTCAGAAATGAGTGCCGATCCTCATGTGGAAAAATATTAAGTATATAAAATGTTCATGCAAAGCTGGGTTGGGTGATAAATGCAAGCATGTCACTGCAACGTTGCTATTTCTTAACAGGTAAACGTAAACTTAATTTCTGTCATGTTAATTTTTGTTAACGATTCCAAATTATTTTGTATTTGACATTTCAAAATGTTTAAATTCCAGAGCAATGTGATGTGTCTAATATTCTATGAATCGTATATCTTTTAAGATTAAGTAAACATAACCTTACCAGGACATATAATCCACCGCATTTAGTGAAAAATTAACCGATTCTTCAGACCAATTCATACAAAAGCAAATTATGGTTTTTCAGGTAGGTTGTGATGTCCTGGATAAGGTCTCAAAAAGTGGGAGTGTAAAGATAAAATTTGGTAACGCTGTAAAAGGCTAAAATCGTGCTCTGAAACGAATTCTTTGAGATATCACGGTTTTCTTTGCCTCTACAAATATACATCAAGTCAAAAATAAAGCCATGGAAATTCTCTATAAAAAAGATACAAAAGGGTCTTTTTTCGTATACACAATAGTGTTCTTGAAAAATTCGAGTAAAAGTCATACCTAAAATCAAAAAAAAAAATATTTGTGGCAGTTTTTATTGCACGGAGGGTTAAAACATAAAAAATAACAATGCGTGCATCTGAGCGCGAGCTAGAAGTAAAACTATTTTACCGATTCCTTTATTTTATTTTTCATCTCCACTGATTTAGTTTAATAAAGGTGCACAGTCCTTCGCAAAGATGCAACCGGAGATGCCGACCGGTATTTTCTCTGTATTCGGGTCTTTTTCAAAATGCGGTGGATTACTGGCAAGATCCGCGTCGAATGCGCAGATGCGACGGTAGTGCTATTCTGGTGGTGGACCGGGAAACTAACAGTATTATATACTGTGTGGCATACACGGTGTAAGATACTGAAGGTTAACCGACTCCATCCCCACTCTTGTGATTCTATTGAAGAAGTTGCATGTTGACGCAAGGGAATCTCGCATAAAGAGAGATACTGAGGATATTCATAAACTGTCAGATTGGTTCAATTCTCATAATCCCTTCCCAATTGTGCCAAAAATTACTGGTGAGGAAAAATAACATGTCATGATGCTCGTAGGATTGGAACTGCTGCAGTGGACAGAGAATTGGCAACAATTTCTATGATATTAAATTCTCACGTGCAGATAGCTTCTACTGTTAACTGTCAATAACTAGCAATGTTACAGTCTATGATACCAGAATGCCCATTGATCCATTATTGTTGTTTCAAAGGATTACTGTCATGAAGAGAACAAATAAAGAGCTTCGCAGCTACTTGGAGTATGAATTGGCTCTCTATCCGGTGTCACTCTTTGACGAAGCTGGTATGAGCAAGACTAACAAGTCAGCTTTCTATGATAATTTCCGGCCATCTGGATCTGAACCAGATCTCCAAAATCCTACTTATGTTGTTGATGGGGATTTTTCTTGCACCGAGTTATGGTATCAGCATGAAACCTACGGTGTTATTTGCCAAGCATATGTTAATTATGTGCAAAATCACTTTGGCTCGAACCCCATTATTGTTTTGACGGTTGTTATGAAAATATTAGCAACAGTGTGAAGGCTGTGGAGCAGCTTCGCCGGTCCTCAAAACGTTAATCCGTTGACATTTACTTTGATCAGGAGATGGTTGCAACTGTAAGCCACGAGAAGCTCCTTTCCATAATAAAAATAAAATCAGATTGATTCCGATGTTGACAGAAAAGTTTTGGTTCTAAGGCTTTCGCGGAGCGAAGAAGAGCACGACAAGATGGTCGAAACGTCAAGTATTCAAAACTATCAACGCGGAAGAGAACCCGGAAACCTAACTATGGATTGACAGAAAGTTTCAGGCAAGTAATTATACTGTTAAACATGCTGACGATAATGCTTATATTTTTATAGTCGAAACAGCGCTTGATGAATCATGTAAAAATACTATGGTTGTGATTGGTAAAGATGTGGATCTCCTTATGATTTTAACTGCTCGTACAACTACTGATAACGAAAGTTACCATCTCAAACCAGGCAGAGGGAAGGTCGAAAGAAAAATTTATTCTTCACGAAGCTTTGATCACCACAAAGATATTCAAGATCACATATTATTTCTGCACGCCCTCTCTAGGTATGACACTACATCTACCCTGCAGCTTTGAAAGTGATGAAAAAACGGCAAGACTTGAAGCTTGCAGCTGAAGTTTTAAGTAAGATTTTCAGAGCAAGATTTTAGCCCTTTACAGCGTTGCGAAGTTTTATCCTTACACTCCCACTTCGGGGACTTTTGTGACCTTATTCAGGACACCAGAACCTACCTGGAAAACCATCATTTGTTTTTGTATAAATTAGTCTGTAGAAGAATCGTAAATGCAGTGGATTAATAAGTAATCAGATGACTTAAAATGCCGAGAACATATCGCCGATCCCAAATGAATTTTCTTTAATTTTGTTACTTTCACCCACACGTCACGTACATCTCATTTTTCATCGTTTTCATATATACTTTTAAGGTTAACGAAATGTTTACCTCTATTAGGGAAACGATGAAATGTGAGCTCAATGTTTTTATGTGACTTACTGTGACAATCACTCACGGCACAATACACTTTATACATACGATTATGTTCAATAATAAATTTATACAACGAGTATGATTAATTAGGTTCACTAACCCGCCGACAGAGGCCTCATGACCAATGTTGGATGTCAATGGACCACCATACACTGAAAGGAATTTTAAACGATTTATCCCGCCATCCAGATCTGTCAGACCGCATCTGCCGACACTCAGGGTACAGATATTTTAGTCTCCACACACGTAAAGATCGCATCGTTTATTTTCGTCAAATGTCAATTCGTTGAAGGGACGAGCAGTTCAGTTAAGAGTAATCCTCTTTAAATTCCGAGGCCTCCGAGAGGACTGAACGAGCGATCAGATACTTTAGGCATGCTTAAAATCCAGAAGGGATTGTGTTGTGTCAGTAAAGATGAGGATGGTTCAAAAAAGAAGAAAAATTGCAATTATGGGCTTAGTCCATTGAAGGAGTAGGATGAACTACCGAATATTTGCGCCTCAGACACAATGTCTCCCCCTCGTTTTCGAGGATGCTGAATCGATTCCCGGGGGTCAAACCACTTTTACCGCCTCAGCCACCCCTGCCCCAGATTACCAACCCTTGTAGGGGATGGAAAATTGATATTTGTTTTTGTGAGAAAAAAATTAATATTTTGTAGGAGGCGTTTCTTTGAGGAAGGCGGTGGGTGACTAAGGTTGTGCAACCACACCCGGGGGTTATTTTAAAACTTCAAGGGGGTGGAATTTGTTTTCGTCTATAATTTAAAAATAGTATACAAAATGTTTATCAAAGTGTTTTTATAAATTGATTTTCCATCCCTTTGAAGGGTGAAAGCAACCCCCGGGGACGGTTACACATCCCTGGTCACCTTCCACTTTTCTCAAAGAAACGCCTCCTACAAAATATTAATTGTTTCACCAGAAAAAAAATCGATTTTCCACCCTCTTGAAGGGTGAAAACAACATCCGAGGGTGGTTACACAACTCTGGTCACCTGCCACCTTCCTCAAAGAAGCACCTCATAAAACAAATTTTTTTCTCACAAAAACAAATATCAATTTTCCACCCCTACAAGGGTTGGAGGCCTGGGGTAGAGGTGGCTGAGGTCAAATCCCTCGAAAGGCTTTTCGTTCTACTCGAGGGAACAACAACTAATCGAAAGACTGGGGAAAATGAGCGAGTTCACGGAAAAGGGGACTTGGGGGTGGTTTTGGCCAATTTGAGAGGGTTGTCCAGGTGAAGAAATCGGTTTGTGACCCCGGGAATCAATTGAGCACCCCCGGAAACTTTTAAGAAGGGACGTTGTCTAGTCCGAGGCGCAAACATTCGGTAATTTCATAAAAATCCCGACTCTTTAAATGGACTATCTATATATCTGGCAAATTTGTGAAAATGAAAAGAAGAAAAGTCGAACAAAGTGGATGAAACCCTGGATTCAGGAGAAAAATCGGCAGCTACTGGAAGCGGCTGGAACCTCCCCACTAGGTGGATCTTTGAAGCCGAAAAGAGCATTAAATTGTGTGACAAAACGGCACTAAACGTAATCCGATCTCATCCAAAACCTTTCCAGATCTTCTGGGGCACTAAAAAAACCCTCAACTTAATGAATTTACAATCATCTATGCGAGTTATTACCTACATTATCGCTCGTTGAATAATATACTATTAGGATATTCACAACTTTAACATCACTTGAACGACTAAGAAAGTCTAGTTATCCTAAATACTACAGATTTGTAAAGCAACAAACTGAAAATTGGTAAAGTGATAATCTATAATAAATTCACCAACGAAGGTACAGAAAGCATATGATATTGATATTGTTACATTTACCTTTAAAGTTTGTGACAATCTACTAAAAGTTACAAATATGCCGAAATCTTATTAACATGACATGACACCAACGTTATCGGATGACAAACGATGACAATGACAATCGTCGAAATTTGCTCATTGCAATCCGATCACTCGCGGCTGTCTTTGTTAAATGAAACATTAGCATTTCAGTAATTTTACTAGATTTTAGAGGAATATTTGTAGTTTAATTCTTCGATTTGTTTGTATATATATTTAAAAACGGCACTGATCGTAATCCGCTCTACTTCTAGAGCAGTGAAGAAACCCTCACACGTGAACTGACACGTGATGTGACGAGTTTCACGACGTAACGGCTACGCACATCGACCATGTCATGCGAAATGCGATCTATGCCATATTTGCTTTGTTTTTAATTTTTTTCACGGAAACCAAATGTGTGGAAGTGTGATATATCGTTGAAATCAGAATTTTAACTGCTTTTCAATGGTTCCATTGCAAATTGAAAGCAATTATAAAATAAACAACTTGTTGCGTCAAAATGGCACTAAACGTAATTCGATCTCAACCAAAGCCTTTTCAGATCTTCTGGGGCACTAAGGAAACGCACACGCAAAGTTTCATTCAAATCCGTTCAGAAGTTTCGGCGCTATCGTGCTAACACACATACGCACACACAGACATTTTTCAAAAACCACTTTTTTGGGTTCCTAGGACTTCAAAACGTAAAGATTTGATGTTATCTTAATTTTCATTTTTGAACCAATTTTAGTAACCTCTCACAATTTTATTGTGGAGAGGTTAAAAAATATGGACATGAGTTTAATCCGAGAACTAAGGGCGAATGAGCAAGATGATTTGCAAAAATTATTTACGAATGCCAGGTCAAGTTTTTAAAAAAATTAATCAAGTCATCATAAGCTTCTCCTTTCATATTTTAATTTACGTACCTACGAACTGTCTTTAATTTTCCACAGACATGTTTTTCCCTATATTATAAATCTATAAAATCGGTTAATAATTTTTTTATCCATTCCATGTTTCACTGACATCTTTATTATTCGAACGGAATTGCTATCTCCGTGTATGTGTACCGGCAGGAGTGAACATGCAACGATCTGCCTGTCCCACATCGGATGTTTTACGAATCAAATCCGTCGTACGCAATTCCCTCCCGTGTATGGGGGTCTAATAACAAAAATAATACTAATCCGTATTTGAGTCAGAAATATTTATTATTTGCATTAAATGTCAACTTTACAAGTAGTACAATAACAGTAATGTACCTATTTTATGAGTCCTGATTAAATGATAGTCTAGCGTCAATGTTGAATTTTTATTTATCTGGTTTTTACCAGAACGGCTTACCGTAATAAATTCGGTATTTGTGACAAAGCTTAAGTAAGGTAAGGCTTCTTATTTACATTTCGCATTAAAAACGCAAATTCTGACATTTAATCCACGGCTCTCATCATTTAACACAGTGTGAGGTACATATTATTGTTAATTATAAAAAATCTGTTAGTTATTTTGTAAACTTCTACTTACTCGCATTTGATTTGAAAAACGACTGTATAATTTAAGTAATACAATTGGAGTTGTAAAATTCCCCTGGTGTATCCCGTTTTCGGAGAAATTTGGATAGTAGCTTGAAGTTGTGTACCTAAAATTATGATAACAAAATTAGTAAAATATAATTTACAGGAATTAAATATATTCAAACGTTCAACTGGCAACGTATTAGCGTAAGTATGTAACAAAATACCTTTTTCAATTTTTTTAAAATTTCGGTGTAGTTTTGTTAATCATAATCAAAAGTAAGGTAGCTCTAGCTCTAGCAAATTAGTTATGAGGAGTGTTCGGTAAGATATTATGAAATGCATTTAAATAATAATATACATAAACATACAAAACATTCTTGTTTATACTCTCAGGCCTTCCTTATTGATAAGGAATTTTTAAGAGCACATTTAAATATAATCCATTATTTCAAAATAATTTTGATGAATAGATATTATTTCTACAATGCAAAATACAAAACAGATTGAATGCAACAAGTCCAGCAGAAAAATATTGCTAAACCAATCATATACTATATTTTTTGGCTTATTTTCCGTCATCAGGATGACATAAGTGAACATCAGATGAAATAAATATTTCTATATTATTGCCAACTTCAGGTTTTTATCACTTTTTAATTTCCTATGAGAACAATCTGTTACGACTTGCTGCAATCAAGGATGCTAAATAAGAATTAGTCAATATATGCATTTATATCCATTTCATTCAACAATATATTTCTTGAGAGGTGTATATAAATATACAAAACATTCTTGTATATAGGTACTCTTGGGCCTTCCCTATTAAAAAATAAGGAATAAGTAACAATAATTCATTATTTAAAAATAAATAAATTATTGATATTATTTCATCAATCCACAATATAAAACAGATTGATTGCAAGTTCAGCAGAAAAATATTTATTTCAACATTATTGTTGCTAACTACTCGTATACTAGTGGATTTTGTGAGTCGGAAAAAAACCCGAAAAACGTAAGTATTTTCTGACGCGACCAGACCACCTCCCCCCTCCGCTGAAAACGATGGTGGTGGGCAAAATTCTTTTCAAGCATGCACAACCCCCCAAACGGCCAAAAAACACAACCAAATTGGGGTGAAACGCAAAGGAGCGCGCTTCCGTCGGACAAACACCGGTTTATCACCGATTTCGAGGATGCTGAGACCGACGTCTGCTTTGAAAATCATCCCCGATGCAAACCCACACCTCAAACAGACAAAAACAACCCGGAAAAGGGGATGAAACGCGGAGGAGCGGGCTATCGTCCAACAAACATTGGTTTACCCTCATTTTCGAGGATGCTGAGACCAACGCCAGCCTTGAAAATCATCCCCGATACAAACCCACCCTGTAACGTTGAGGAGTGTGATGTTCACTTCCATGAAAATCAAATTTGTAACTCCTCTTGTAAGCGTCCTAGATTAAATTGACTTAATTAATACATAGATATAATGGACTTAATAATGATTGTATTTTTTCTTGCATTAATAAGATTATGTAAGTTATTTCGTATTTTATATGTAGTAAATAAGTCACTGTGTTCATTATAAAAGTATTATGGCTAATTTAACGTTATAAATAAAATCTATGTGCAGTACTGTATACATGATTTTTCCACGTCAATCCTACAGACGCAGTGTGTATGCCGATTTTTTTCTGTTTGACATTTAATCCAGAAACATATTAGTTGCATGCAGTACGAAAGAATAGATGATTTACTTGCATCTCTTATACTTCACGTACACAGACATCCCTCAAAGTAACGGTTTTTTTGCCGTTTGGTAGATGGACCCATCTCAGGTGAGATTTCCAAGGCTGGCGTCGGTCTCAGCATTCTCCAAAACGGGCGAGTGCACTGATTTTGCCGTGGGGAGAAGGGAACTGCAGTTTCACCCCTTTCGAGGGCGGTTTTGGCATATCAACTGACCGTCGCTGAGCCTGTGGTTTATGTGGTCAAAGTTACATAAACTCAAGGAAACTTTTTATGATCGTTAACTGTATGCCATTTAGTTTCCTCGTTTAGTATGGAGTTTTGAATATATACAATAATTGGCATACCAATTGACCGTCGCTGAGCCTGTGGTTTACGCGGTCAAAGTTCCATAAACTCGAGGCAACTTTTTATGATCGTTAACTGTATGCCGTTTGGTTCCCTCGTTTATAATGGAGTCTTGAACATATACAATAATTTGGCATACCAATTGACCGTGGCTGTGCTGTTTATAATGTAATTTATACATTTCTTGAACACATCAAAATGACAGCTGCAATGGTGCCAATAACGCTTTACACTATAAACCTTTTGTAACGTTATAATAAATTTAGCGAAATTAGAATCCAACATGGCAGATTCAATATGGCGCTGGAAAGTGAAGTGCTGAAAACATTAGAATCCAATATGGGTTATTGATTGATGTCAGTTTAGCTATGAATGGAGCGTTGGTCAAATATTCAACATTCTTTTGCAATTGAAGCTTATTTAAAAAAATAACTATTCTGTTGTAATCATCCAGCATTTATTTCGTCGTTACTTTCATTTATATCCACGAAATCCAGTTCGTACTCGAATAACAATTAAAAAGTGGGTAGACAAGTTTCGTGATATCCAAGCCCACATATTGACGGAAAATCTACCACTTTTATCATTGTTAGATATATATTTCTCATCGAATCGAGTATTCGGAGGGCGGTAAACACGAATTCGACCGCTGTGTATTGACTGGAAAGTTTTTTCATCTGTAAAGATTACATTGTTCCAAAAATTTACATCATTCGCTAAAAATTCAAGCACAAATCCTACTCGAGCTCTTTATGTTCAGCTTTAAGTAAGTATTTCTGTGTTGCTGCATGACAGCGTAGATCCGATTCTCTTACTCGCCAGCGACCAGTACTACTCGATCCAGGAAAATTCGTTTCTTCAGCAGCCTGAATAACTGAGTAAAATGGATTTTCTGCTAAAGCATTTGCCAATTGCAAATATTGTTGTTGAGTTGATATCCTTCGTCGCCCTGATCCAGGATTTCTACTAATCGTACCGTTTAATCTCCACTTTCTTAAAATGTTACACACCGAATTTTTGTCAATATTATAACGCAGTGCAATTTGTCTCATTGACCATCCATCTTCTGCTTTAACAATAACTCCAGATTTAACTAAATCGCTTATATGAGGCACATTAGTTTTTTGCACACTTGCAATAAATTATGACAACTAACTGACAATGTCACAAAAATTAAAGTTAGATGTACACAACTAGATTTTAACAAAATACCGTTATAAGACGTCCTATTTTTTTTGCTCACGACCGTACGTTCGCAAAAATCAACGCGTGTTCCAAAATCTTGAAGTGTGGGAGTTTTTTAAATAACTTAAATTTTGTAAGGATGGAAGTGTACGCCTTTCAGAATAAGGCGATAACTACGGTTCAAAATATTGAGTGCTAATGCTTGCTGTTTTACAGATCGTTTAGGACTTCGTAGCTGCTCTTACCCTTTCAGCATTTTCAATTATGCGTACAGAACGAGTTCTTCCTATTGTTTTCTCTGGCACATGCCACAGTACAGTGAAACTTGTGTGCCCACTTTTTAATTATTCGACTAGGAACTGGATCTTGTGGATTTAAATTAAAGTGGCGACGAAATAAACGCTGGGTGATTACAACAGAATAGTTATTTTTTAAATAGTTAAGCTTCAACCGCAAATGAACGTGGAACATTTGGCCAACGCTCTATATTCACAGCTGTCATATTTTGCTTATTACTCCAAATTAAAAAATAAAGCAGTAGATTGGATTAACTTGTTAAACGCTGCTTAATAAAAAATTATTAAATACGAAAAAACTATCAGTCCTGACTTCATCATTACCTTTTTTACAAAACACTTACATGTACCTCTTCTGGAAAAGGAAAAAGAGTGTTAGGATGTGCGGGTAGATTTTCTAGGGACGGTCAAGGAATTGACATTTCACCAGAAACTACCTAGCAAAGAACGTTGCTAATATTGGATTACCATGTCCATTTCAATGAGAGTGAACAAGGTACAAGATAAATGTTTGCCAGCTTGGACGGCTGCTACGAGTATTAAAAAGGGAAAATTGGAAGCAGAAACTTCGACCAAATGAAGTTACATTTGTGATCATAAAGTGTTTTGTAGTGAATATAGCACATACACAATTGCATACATGTAACGAATGCTGCAATTAGAACGGTCAGATATTTTTTCTTATATTTTAATTTAGTTGAAATAGAGTTGTAGAAATTTATTGATTGTTATTATACGTTTTTTATTCTATTATTTAGAAAACGTTTTGCCAGTAAACCCAATTTACTCTTTATATTTCACTTATATACATCAATCGACAGGAAAAGTTATGAGCTGTAATTTTCTGTGCTTGGTAAATTTTGATTTACTAGGACATTTAGTAGTAATAAGCAAAAATGTGACATAACAAAGTACTTCCCTTCCATATTTTTTTTAGTTGAAAATAACGATTTTTGTGAACTAAAGAATATGCGCGAGATACATTTTCTTTCTTTCGACTAGCGCAAACATCAAGTCTACGACACCTCTTACCATTTTCGAGAAAATAAATAAAACATGCAACTCTGCGCGCCACGCATTTGAGTAGGCGCTGGGGGCGCTTCTGCAAGTTTTCGAGATGAGTCTGTCCCTAAATCCCTTTATTTTGACTTATTCCATGCGTTTTTAAAATAATTGCTTTTTTCTCTAAAGGGAAGCATCAACGATTACATGCTTTTTTAGCTAAATAGTAAAGAATTAGTAAGATTATACTTAAGGCGAATATAGACTTTGCATTTTCGCTGTGCATCGCGGATGATTCATCTGCAGTGAAATGTGTAAAGATTGTTTTCATCTAAGTTTCATCTAATGTGATCAAATAGAGGTACTCTAGACTTTAGATGAAATCATATTCACTGCAGATGAATCATCGGAGATGCACATATAGACTTTATTCGATATACTTCTTACGCTTTTACGTCTTATTGGTGAAGAAAAATAAGACGGAAACTGCAGTACAAGACTACCATAGCGTTTTATTGAACGAGTCCAGTTTATGGTAGAGTGAGCGTAGTGATCCAAGCTGGATGAAAGGATTTGAAAATTTTTGTATTGTACCTACCACAATATTGACTAGAATCTTTGGTAGAAAAGTACATAACTCCTTCGCCCCTCGCATCTTCTCCAAATCGTCCTATATCAGTTCTGTATGCTGAATCCAAAGCAAGTGAACTATTTTTTATGTCCAATTGTGGAAAACAATGACCTTTCTCGAAAGATGATAGTCCTCCAGGGCAACTAAAAGACGTAAATTCACAAGTGTCTCCATTATCTTTCTTTTTTGAGATCATATTTAGAACTGACTCCACGAATAGCTGAAACGATCTGATGTGGCTACAAGCTATTTCACGATTTAGGCCGCCTTCTGAAATTATAAAACAGGTGTTAGTCGTAAGAAAACTACATAAATGGTAATTATTAATAGTGGACTGTGTATTGAAATAATATGGCCATTATTTGACTTTGTACATAATATATTTACAGATTGTACAAACTACAACACTAACACTATATACAAATATACAAAAAAATGTATGCCATTGATATAAAATATTAACTAAGTGCTCTATAGCGGCACTAAAAAATGCATCACATATGTGGCAATGCATAATAGAGGGGGAACCCTCGGCCAAAATTTCGTGTAATAACAGCATGGTTAAATTCGTGAAAAGTTTTAGCTCCAATAAAAATAACCAACTTTTTCCTTGTAGCAAAGTCCCAAAGTGTTGCGGAAGGGGTAAAAGCCATTTTCAGTCGGTCAAAAAATTTTATATCATTTATGTTGTTGCGTTTTTTGGCTGCCCAGCAAAACTGTACCCAACTATATCTGTCCTGTAGAGAATATTTCATCCGGTCGTTTTATCTGCTACAAATTCGAGCAGCATCGAAGTATCTGTTCCCATCCTGTGTTATTAAACAATATGTAAATAAATAATATGTAAATTAGGTCTTCATGATACATCCAGATTCCAGGAAGCTATGGCGGTTGATTTTCCAAAAATCACCGGCCTTGAACAAGCCTTCACCCCGATTTTGCCTACAGGCTCCCATCCATATTCATCCGGTCCTATTTACATCCATTCGTTATGTAATGAAATAGTAATTAAATATAAAACTCAATATTTTGTCTAATTTATATATACAAATAAGCTTATGAACGCATGGCTTGTTTATCAATGAAATTTTCAAATGTGAGTATTGTCATTTCATATACAATCGTTTGCTACATATTTTATTGGTTTTTCTTAATGACTGCAAAAATTGAGCTCGATAAATTTATATTTATTGCATGAAAGCAGAGCCTGTTATAGTACATTCCATTCCCTATTCCCAAAAACTTCAATTACGGCAAAAAATCTGAAAAAATTCACGAAACTCCGGTAATTCAAAAATATTCTAAAACAATCAAAAAACACATTACAATATTCCATATTCCAATTTTACGAAATAAACCTTCCAAATTACTCACCTAAAAAATACAGCCCCATATAATAACATTCGACATCCAACTCACTTTTCGTACCTCCGGTATAAAGTTCAAATTCGCTTTCATAAATTGTTTATGAATTATTTTCCATTCAATTCTAACCTTCACTCGAATTGCGCCCTAACTATTTTATCTATTTCATATCAGTTCATATTTCCAAATTAATGTCACGACTTATTCTCATTCCAACGCAGTAGCACACTTTCATTTCATTTCAACTTCATATTTACCCCTTTTAAACCCCGACACGCGAGATAACCCAAAGTCCATATTACGTGCGTGCGTAAATCATGATTCTACGAGGACAAGTTAATATATTCAACTTCTTTTGCATGCAATATCTTCTAAACCAAAACCGATTCGAGTTTCATTCACCAAACGATTTCCCTTTCTATTGCCCAAACAATCATATAATTTTTATTTCCAAATTTTAACTTTTTTGCAAAGATGATGCAATATTGCGCAATATTACGCAACCCTCGTCCGCATTGAATGGCGGGATCCGACTTTCTGGAATAAATTGGGTGTAAAAAAGTTCGTGCACGACTCACGGGACATAACAAATGAAACGGTAACAATACGTATGTAAAACCGAGCCACCACGCTATAGGCAAGTCAGTTTTTTCGGTGTAACTCGCGATAATCTAAATCCAGTACCCACGCTGCGCTTGACCCTACCGAGTAAAAAATAGTTTTAATCTTTAAGTGAATTTTCTCAGACATTTCTAAATAGTTTAATCTGCCACCGCATACCTAATTCTAAGTGAATTTTTGACATTTTTTAAACAATTTTTAAATCGAATCGAATCTCCCAAGCCGAAATTTATTCGTTGTCGAAAAATACAAACTACTAACTGTAAAAGAATAATAAATTTATTTTATTTAAACTTGTGTTCCGTTACGAAAATAAATATTATAATTCGTTTAAAAAAAAAATGTTTTCTTTAAATGTTTTCTTAACCGCCTCTCAAGTTACCGAAGTAACTCCCTGGAAGATCTCAAGGATCTTGTGCTAGGCAAAGAGAGACGAGGCCCTACAGTTTAATGTGGACTCCGAACCACTCTTGGGGCAATTTCTTTAATGAAAAATTGTTTCGCCTTGTAGGAATCGAACCCACTTGGCTAGGCAACTCAGTTTGCTAGCCAATTACCAATTTTTTCATTCCCTTAAAACCAAGTATTTTAATGTACAACAACTGCGTACAGGGTGTTCCAAAATATTTGGACATATTAATTGATTTTTTTTAACTAAACAAAAGTGCTTCAAGATAAATTTTGCAGTCAAAAGTGTTTTGTTCTGAGAAGTATATACAGGGTGTTGAAAAACCACTTGGCAAAAGAATCAAATTCAGTTTAAAGTAAATTTAACTTTCGAATTCAACAAAGTGCATTCAAAGCAATCAGCAGGGGCTCATACAGGGTGAGCAATTTATCCTGGTCCAATCTTTTTAAGTGCAATCCCCCCCAAAACTTTATTCTACTATATTTTTAGTGCACGTAAAGCCTCAAGGTCCTCTACTAAGCTCATAGCTCTTGTTTGTGTGCGTGTTCGTAGCACCCAACCTAGAGCCAAAAATTTTAACGTTAGAGGCATCTGCGTGTTCAATCCATACTATTAAATTTTCATTTATAAAGAAATAAAAACAACAAGTATGCCGTCTGCAAGGCTGAAAATGTCAGCTACTATTTTCCCACCCCTTTCCGAGCATTATCAATCATATGAAGTAGGAAACAGACATGCCGCTATAACTTGAGAGTGCTTAAAAATTTTACAATGAAAAAACTCCAGGCTTTTCGTAGTCAATAGTCAAATTGTCAGTTGAGATTTTTCCTCGATTCTCCGTCATCAAAAACATGTAATTATACGAGAAACTGACGTGTCGTGATGAAAATGTTTCACAGGTGTCATATTTGAAATTTCCCCTCACTAGAGACGCAGGCGAGGCAGAAAATGTCAGTTAATATTTTTCTGCATTGACTAACATTACCTTGAATAGAAAAACAAGGAAACTGACGTGCCGCGATAAAAAATATTTATTTTTACATGTTCAATAAATGAATTTACCGCAACAACACCAGAAATGTCAGTGGTAACGGAACTTTTTCTTCGAAGAGATATAAACTATAGTCGAGGCAAGAATTCAAGCGATGCACGTCACAGATCGATTCTATAAATAAGACAATACTGCTAAAAATCATGAAGCCCCATTAAACTACCTATTTCTGAAAAAAGCATAATAACTGGGTGTCAAGAATTACTCTTTTTAACGTAATTAATGATTAAAAATTATGTTAGTATTAAAATTTTTTTAATGACACCACTCATGACGTGCATCGCTTGAATTCTTGCCTCGACTTTATTGAAAAATCATTGAAATCATCATGCCGCGATGAGGTCGAAAATCCTGGTCGAAGGCTCTCCTACTAAGGTGAGATGAGGGTGCGTATGCCACTCAACATCTTACAGTACCAACCATATGCATAAAAAACAGGTTTACTACCAAAAGGCTGTGCGCTGATGGGACTGTTTTTATAAAGTCATTATTAGTCTCATGTTAGATTGTGTAAATTGAAGATGAAATGTGTATTTTTTCTTAAATGCAATCCGTGTTTTAGTTATTAATTGGAATAGAATTGCAGTTATGCGGATGAGGTGTATGGGCAGACAATAATACAACCTAGAAAAATCCAACAAAGGAGAGCGATAGGGGCAGAAATGCTTGCCCAATAGGAATTGCGTTCAATTAGTAACAGAAGTCATAATCGTATAAACGACCTGCCACTATAATTGACTTTACACAATCATATAGAAGATAGATCTAGAGAGCAGACTGCAGTGTTGGAAAACATACGAACATATCTACATTTACTTCTCCAAATAAAAATTGTTTATTGATGAACGAAAACCAAACACGCAATTTTCTCGAAGCAACTCTAATGACTTTGTTTATATTTCATGAATCGATATAGAGCTACTGATTTTTTTAATGAGTGTCTAAGAACTGCCTTCAACTTTTGTGTCGCGTAGTCCTGTTTAAGGAGAAAACCCTATGCTGGATCCGTGTCCTGATGGTGAGGGCATTATTGTATGAGAAGGCGATCATTATCTAACCGCTCTTACAAAACGCCAAAATATTCGAAAGGACACTCAAATGTATTCGACGCGCGTTTCGCTAACCGTACCTTCAAAAAACTTCAAGTTGAACACAAATTGGTATACCCCCGTTTTGGAGGGCGAGAAGCACGATGGTGGCAAAATTTTCTCACCCACACCTCCCCGGTAGCTTGGCTACCGATCTATCAGCATTTGCAGGTGTAATCCATTGCAGGTCCGGGTATTTGTTCGCTGAGTAGTTGTCATAGAAGAACGGAGATGCGGTGTAATTGTAAGATTGGTTAATTTATCTTGTAAAGAAGATCAATCCTAATTATTCGGGCATCGTAGTCCCTCTATGATAAGGTCCTGAATACGAAGGAGCAAGTTTGTTGAAAAATAAAAATGTGCTTGGAGTTTAGAGCAATAGAGCTTGATAGAGACCCTGGGAGCCCTTTGTGAACTTGATTTCGAGAAGTTTGGGAGGGGGATCACTCGTAAAACGTCGGATAGGGACAAATGTTACACCCTGTGGCACAGCCACAGCCCTGATGTTGGTTGGTTCACTTGTAATTGTTTGAAATAGTTTATTTATCACTTGGATTTAATTTACTATGTCAGGGTCCAAAGCTTCACCCTGTATATGCTGTTCTTGAATTAAAACACTTTGTTTTTAATATGAACAATAATCATTTTTATTTAAAGTAACTGAATAGAGTTAGTAAAATTGTTTTAACTTGAATATTTAATTTACAGAAGCGGAGAAAACAATAAGTTTTCGTGCACTGAAATTCCGTCTTGGGAATATTAAGATTAAAATGTTAAATTGATTAAAGGGTGTTGAGTCTGAAAATATTTACTTTTTATTAAATGCGCGATGGCAAATGGTTTAGAGCTTTTTTACTTGGTACAGCCAAGGAAGCTATCGCAGTGGCACGGTCATAGATTTCACTTTCGCGGCGCACGTATCGAACTAAACTTGGAACGAGCGCGCTGAGCTAGGCCTTTTAAGTAACGTTTCGTTTTAATGGGGTTTTGAGCTCGCACGAATGTTTTTTAGCCTTTTTCATGAGGTCTGGAAAAGTCCCCGCATCTCAGCACGATTGCGCAATATCAGAAAATGTGAATGATCGAAAATGAAAATTATATGACTGTTTCGGCATTAAAATGAGGAATTGTTTGATTTGTAAACGAAGTTCCAATCGATTTTATTTTTGAAGTTATTGACGATAAATGTCCGAATAAATTAATTAATTTTGAATCAACCCCGTAAAATCATCCCGAAGGTTCTGCACGTAAAATTGATATGATATGAGAATGTTCCGATAGGTCCGCGGTGAACGAAATGGAAGTAAGTTTTGATGACAATGAGGAACGAAAGTAGTAGTACTCTATTGGAACATTATGAATGGGGATTGATTGTATTTTGATATCTAAGATGCGAAATCGAATGAGAGGTGGAATCAAAAGGAAAGATAATTTATTAAAAAAAATTGTGTGAGTCAAATAAAAATATTTTGGCTGCGGGTATGGAAAGTAAATTTGATGTACTTTAAGTTCATGTGGGGGCGGTTAGTTTGTGATGTTTGGGATGTAAAATGATTGATTTGAATGATTGGGTGTTTCTATTGATGAATTTGGGTTATTTGGGAATTATCGTTGATTCGTGAATTTTTTGAGATTTCTTCGTAGAGAATTGAAATTCTTCATGATGTGAAGTGTCTGAAGGACTTTTTCATTATAATTTGAGTGTGTTACGGAAAGTAGTTGATTTTTTGGCAAATTTTGAGAGTTCTGTAATTTTTTCTGTCTCCCATATATGAAATATACTATAACAGCCCAAGCGCTCTTTCTAGATATCTTGAATAAGTGCGATGTTCCGACCTAAATGATCTGGTTAATGGGTCTCGTTGTGAGACAAGCCGGGGCGTTTTATTTATACACACTTTAAACTTTTGTGCGTCGATAGGCTTACAAAATGGTTATACGTTTAAGATAATAACAACGATAATAAGAAACTAAAACTATAAATAAAACTAATAAATATAAAAAACTTCTCCCCGGCGGGGAATCGAACCCCGGTCTCCCGCGTGACATTTACCATTTACCATTTAAAAACTCTTTATTAAATTATTAAGTTACATTTCATTTTTTTCTTAATATATTTGATTATATCATTCATCTCATTTTACAATTTTAGATAACCCGGCGCGTTACAATGATCGCAGTGATCAGAAACGAGACGAGAGGCTGTTGTCATGCCAATGAGACACATTAAGAAATTTTATTGTTTGTGACAGCTGTTCTCCTATAAAGATCTAACAGTTTAATATGTTTATATACCATGTGGTTTGACTAAATGCTATGGAAATAAAATTTTATTCTGGTCATCAATTATACTTCACTATGTAGGAAACTATACCTAGTAAAAACCTACTTCAGAATAACTATTTACAATTTAAAAACAACGAAATTTTTTTAAAGGAATAATGGATATGTGTTTTCGTAAAATATTAAATGTGAACTAAAAGTTTGGTTTTATTAAAGAAAAAAATAGTAAATCAAGTAAAATATAAACTGAAAAAATGCACAATAATAAGTCTCCAAGAGGCTCGTTATCCGTATTAAATGAGGGTTATCTTTCATGGTAGATTGGTAAATTTTCATGAAGATATTTATGAGTATGGCGGATATTATGGTGGGCTCTGATCTCCGTAATATTTTTAGTTAGGTCTGAGCTGTGAATTTTGTGTTTAAAAAAGCTCTGTGAAACTTCATTTATAAATTCTCTTATTTAAATCCTACGTTAAATTCTCGATGAAAAGATTCTATCGGGGTGTAACGGTTAGATTCTGTAAGTAATCTAAGGATTTTATTCTGTGTCCTTTGGAGTCTATTGCATTGCGCATCAGAAATGGTATTCCATGACGCGCATGCATAGGTAAGGATCGGTTTAAGAATTACCTTGTACATGCATACTTTGTTATCCCTAGTTAATTTGCTCCTTTTGTTGACTAATGGATATAGTCTACTTAAAGAAGCATATGTACTATTAATTACTCTCGTTATGTGAGGTCCAAAGCGCAGTCTCGTATCTAGGGTTACCCCTAGGTACTTAACCGCACTCTTTTCCTCTATAACTTGGTTGTTAATTTTAAGTTTCGTGAATATCCGGGTGTTAGTAAACTTACGATGTAAAACTATCAATTCCGTTTTTTCAGTGTTTATTTGAATCTTCCAGACTTTGTAGTAAATTAATAATTTGTTGAGATGATATCTTATTTTATATGCCGCCGTTTCCGCATAGAATGAATTTGTGTAAATTCCCGTATCGTCGGCATATAATAAGATATTTGTTGAGTAGTTCGTAGGTGTGTCTGAAAGATATAGGTTATATAAAACCGGCGATAGGATCGCCCCCTGAGGGACGCCCGCCGACATCCTTCTTGGACTTGAGTAGGTATTGTTTAGGTTTACCCTAATATATCTTCCAAAAACATATGATTTCATAAGTGCCACCACAAAGTCTGGAAAGTTGCAAATTATTTTCAGTTTATATAACAAGCCATTGAGCCAGACAGTATCGTATGCTTTCGCAACGTCAATGAGAAGCATTGTACATTGTTTTTTATTGTATGTTGCCACGGTGTCCTGTACCACCCTGGATATCGCATGTGTTGTACTGTGCCCCTCTCTAAAACCAAACTGTATATGAGGTAAAATTTTCTTTTTATTAATAATCGTGTTTAAAATTTTCAGTATGACTTTATCTATGATTTTAGAAAGGGTACAGAGGAGAGAAATAGGACGGTAGCTGGAGGGGAGATGGGAGGGTTTACGGAGTTTAAGAAGTGGTATAATAATGGCTGTTTTCCAGGCTCCCGGATAGTGCTGAAATTTTAAGATTGCATTCGTGATATACATTATTTGGATGATGCATTTATTAGGTAAATTTTTAAGACATAAGTTGTGAATACCGTCAATGCCGGGAGCCTTTTTGTTGGAAAAAGTTTTTATTATTTTTTTGATGTCTGATGGACTTGCAATTAATTTTGAAAATTTGTTAGTGGGTATGGGATATCTGTCTTGTATGTTCTGTGCGGTGTCTGTTATTCTGTCTTGTTCGGCAGTCTCGTTCGGTGTAGTAGTATTTGTTTTTTGTAAGTGGTCGGCAAATGCCTCCGCCTTGTCCGATTCAGAGTAATGTGCTACTCCGTCTCGAACAAGGGTGGGCATTTGCATGTACGGTCTTTTCAGTAGTTTTGTCATCCGCCACAGGGAGTTGTCCTGGCGCGTCAAAGATGCGATCTTCGCGTTCCAGGCCTCCTCCCTGTGGCTTGTCAGTCTCGTGTTTATTGTGTTCTGTAGGTCCCGGAGTCGTAGTCTGTCAATGTCCCTCCTGTATCTTTGCCATTTTCTTTTAACTTTATTTTTAAAGTTAATTAGATTTAAGATATCAGGAGGGACAATCTCTGTTCTGGGTTTTAGTGTCATTTTTTTCGTCGTTTTGTCTCGTGCAATTTGAATATTATGTGTTAGTTTTTGAACTTCGTTATCGATGTCATGTGGCGAGTCAAAGTTATTGTTTATTTCCGTTTTGTCATTTAAAATTTGTCTGTATTTAGTCCAATTAGTCGTTTTGTAGTTGTAAGTTTCTTTGTAGTTTCTGTCAGGGTTGTCTGTAGGAAGGGAGAAAAAAACAGGGTTGTGATCGGATGAAAGGAAAGGTAGGGAGTTGGGGATGATAGGATGGGGGTAATTTTTGAGTAATACGATATCCAAGGTGGTAGGGGACATCTTGTTAGGCGGGTAATGCGTGGGCGTGTCTGGCGCAATGAGTGCCATACCCTGATCATCTGCAAAGTTATATAATATGTTTCCGTTAGGATTGTTGCGGGAGTTGAACCACGATTAGTGTCTCGCGTTCAGGTCTCCCGCAACAATCATTACGTCATGAGTAAAAAATTGATTAAGTGATTCTACTGTGATTTTGTTGCTTGGGGAGTTATACAGCCCCCCAATAACCACATTATTATGTAATTTAATGAATACGTTATCAATAGCATTATCGATCGAGGGGAGGGGGAGGTATGGGATATTCTTTTTAATAAATATCACCACACCCCCTCCTCGATTGTAAGTTCTGTCATAGCGTACTATATTATAATTATAGAATTTTAGTTTGTGTTTAGGTTTTAATTTTGTATCGACGACGATTAAAATATCTACATTTTCAGATAATAAAAATTGATAAGTTTCCGTTAATTTATTAATTAATCCGTTACTGTTCCACAGAACGATTTTAAACATTTAATGGTATAATTATAGTTTGGTAGAATATTTTTAGAAAACTCTTGGAGAATCATTATTGTTTGCATTGGGTCTTTAACGTTATCAAGAAGGCTATTTAAATGCGCGATAGCCGCTATGGTCTGTTTTAAATCAATATTACTATTTAATTTATCAAGTTCAAGCATGAGATTCGAAAAATCGTTTGGCATAACAACGGACTCTATTCTTCTTTCTTGAATGGTGTTACTTCGTTGTATGGGATGAATATTTTGCTGCGGGGGTGGCTGGCTGCTTACAGTTTGTCTATTATCGCTTCTTCTCTCCCAAGCGTTTGAAGTTGGCGGAGGCGCCGGGACAAATTCAGGCTTATTTCTTTCTTCGTTCTGGGCATTATTTTCTATTTGTTTCAGCCTAAATATATATACCGGACAGGTAATATTGCAAGCTGTGTGTTGGCCTCCACAGTTTGCACATTTCGGGGGCATGTCCTTTGATTTTTTGCATTCAAAATTCCAGTGAGAATCGCCGCATTTCATGCATCGGGGTTGTCTGCAACAATTAGAGGCGGCATGTCCCCAAACTTGACACCTTCTACATTGTGTAATTAACCGATCATTTCGGCGTCTTTCCCACTCAATCTTAGTGTATAGTACGTAGCGAGTTTTTTGTTGTAGGATTTTAAGTGTCGTGTTTATATTTGTCGTAATTAAAAATAGAGGCTTAAATTTAGTTTTCATGCGATATATGTCATGTACTTCTATACCATGAATTTCTTCCAACTCCGCTTTAATCTCGGCTGGATTGGGGTTATCGCATAGTCCCCTGAGGACAAAAGCATGCTTTTTATGTTGTTGGTCCGTGTAAGAGTGGTATTGTATATTTTCTTCACTTCTTTCTTTGTATCTAATGAATTCGTCGAAATCTTCGATATACAGTAACAGGCTTCTTGCGGCATATTTAATATGGAATCCTTTTCTTATATGTTTTTTAACTTCCTGAATAAGTTCATTATGGGACGATGGATGGCCTTGTATAACGATGGGTGGATTCTTTTTTGACAGGTGGGGATACTTACCACTATACTACCGAGGATGTGACGACAAAAATTTTAGGTGAAAATGGCTTATTATTAATCAAATGTTATACCTTATCTGCATATAATAATAATAATAATAATAATAAAAATTATTTATGTTAAAATTTAAATACATTCAATACATCAATACAAAGTTTTATAGCTATTAATATTGTGCGGTGCAATGAACCATGCAAAAATAAATTTGTACGCGTGAGGAAAAATAGAAATAAAAATTGTAATGATATGCACTAAACATAAAATCTATATCCTATTCACATGTCCTTTCTACGCCTCTATGCTATCTGGTGGGAAATAGTTCTTCCATGTGACACGAGCCTACCTATCCCTAGAATTACTACCAGGAATATGATACTACTAGCACTATATAGTTCATAAAGAAAAAATGTTTTCATCATTAGTAATATAATTAAAAGTAGCTGTTAATTTTAAGGAAAGAAAAATGAACCGAAGAATCATCGTAAATTGGTTTTAAAATAAATTATAGTCGACAAGGGAAGAAAGATTAATGGAATTTATTAAATAAAACAAAAAGAACCCTCCCCGGCGGGGAATCGAACCCCGGTCTCCCGCGTGACAGGCGGGGATACTTACCACTATACTACCGAGGATCTGACAAATTAAATTTATAACCGTAATATGAGTACATACCATATATCTATACAATATTAAATAAGTATTGATAAGAAACAATAAGAGTTCATTTAATTACTTATACAAAGAGATAGAAAATCTAATCCCAGTGAATTCAAAAAGTAATTTTGATAATCATAAAAGAGTTCCCGATCAATCCATCTCTAATTCCAAAGCAAATATTGTTTGAGATGTGACTTTCAGCAGTTATAGGCACATTCTATCCAGTGAATTACTTTCTCTTAATTGCCATTGTTATACAATATTTTATTTATTTTTATTATTACCATATGTCAGTTGTTGGATAATTGAATAGTACGAAGTTGTAGAAGGGCCAACCTATTATTTTTATTGAAATTACGACTTTGAATTCGGAATTCCGATTTTAAAGTCGGAATTCCTGTTTTAATCTACGTAACAGTTCAGTTCTCCCTTCGATCGTGGAAGAGTATACCTCATCTTATTAGTCACTGTATTACAGGTTTTTTAAATTATGATGTACCTATGTCTTAGTTCGTTTGAAAATGATGAAAATAATTCCGTATATCCCTGTATGTATGTTCCAAAAAATGGAATTCATTCTTTCAACTATTTTAGCTTAGAAAATGTATTACTTTTAAAAAATCTTGAAGAGGCTAATCATAAAATTTAATTCATTCAACTGAGGCTCGAGCAGTTATTTTATCTCTACACATATGTATTTATATTATTTTACATCATTTTCGAAAACGCAACAAGTTAGAAAGGTGGCTTAGAACGGGCAATAGAGGCAACATTAGATGCACACCAATTCATAAGCTTGTAGAAATTCATGGTACTGAGTTATGTAATATACTTCAACCGTTTTCGAGGAAAGTGCCGTTAAACATTTCAATAATTTTTTGAAAGATAAATTCAAATTTAATAAAACAAAGTGTATTTATTTATTGAAAAAAAGTACAAAACGTAAGGGAAAACAAAATCGTAATAATTCAATAGAAAATGTTGCATGAAAATATGACAGCATGTGTACAAACGAATATGTTCGAATTTACAGAAACTTCGTACCGCTATAAAATTCAGGGCCCACTACACACCTGATATCTACATCCACAACAATTAGATCATAAGTATTAAATTTGAACAATATTGTTTACAAAACTTATAGACCTTCCCCTGACAAGGATTTCATTGACCCATTGAATGTACGGACTTTGACTTCAGAATCTTAATTGGGGAAATATGTAGGTCAGGAATCCATAAGTGGATGGAAGTTCGCCATATTGGTTTTTATGCTAAACCGGATGTGCACTCTATCTCCGCAACCGCTGATCTGATTTTAATTTTCTTTCTTTAATTCAACTACAAATTTTACGCTGAAAGATAAAAGCTCATGTCAATTTGTTCATATCTTTTAAGATAACGGACTTAAAATTAATATAATAAGAATCACATTTACCACGAGATGGACTATATGCCCGCAAGTTTATTTAAATAATATTCCAATCCCAGTGAAATCGGAAGTCAAATATCTAGGACTTCACTTGGACCAGAAGCTTACTTAGAAAAGCCACATCAAGGCTAAAAGAACTAAACTGAAGTTAAAAGTCAAACAAATGTATTGGTGGGTAGGTAAAAAGTCGCAGTTATCATTGAAAAACAAAATACTTATTTTCCAATCTGGACTTACGGGATCGAACTTTGGGGCTGCAGCAAATCTTCCAATAAAAAAATACTACAAACCTTCCAATCAAAAACACTCCGCATGTTAGCAGACGCTCCATGATATGTGTCCAACGCAACTACTCTCCACAACGATCTTGGAATTTCCTCCATAAAGGATGTTATTACCCTCCACGCTAATAAAGCAAAAGAGTGAGATACTGCCCACAGTAGTCTAAACATAAATCAACTGTATCAGCTACCGTCAGATAAAAGAAGATTAAAAACAACGTGGTCAGAAGACCTAACAGACTAGGTGAAAATGCAGAACCATCAGTGGATGGTACCCAACTCAAGCGAAGTACGAATCAAAATATTTGCTAAATACTCTGTATATAGATTAGAATAGGTTTTAAATTTGCTATGAAATAATTTTAAGAAAAAATGTATTGAGCCTTCACTTTAACCGTGAATATTTCATAAATGGAGTAGCGGTTTTTTTTTTAAATCACGTTTCCATTGTGTGCATATTGCAAACTAGTATTTGAAATTTGAATAACTTACGTTGATGAAGTTATATTGAAAAATATCCCATTTTCGCCATTTAACTGAAGACATGATGACACATTTTTGTAAATAACAACGAATGATTTGGACAAAAAAAACATTATCACATTAAAAAGGATATTCCTTCATACCACTACAAAATTTTGCATCAAGTAATTGGTGAATTTCGAAAAATGATCATCTAAAATTTAATTTTACGAAAGTTCCGTGTTAAAAGTGAGTACATTTAGTGGTAAAAATAATCTTCATAAATGTTTAAACTCAAGTTATTCAAATTCAATGAGTAGTTTACAAAATACATAAAATGAACATATCTTATTTTTAGTTTTTTCGCCACTGCATTTTTGAAATATTCGCGATTAAAGTGAGGGCTCAACACATTTGAAACGTATGTTAGTTGCATTGTTTTTACACAAATTTAAATTATTGCATTTGTAGAAATTTGAACAAAGCACTTATTTTTTTTACAAGTGCAACATTTTTTTCACATTCTGTTTTACAAGAGCACATCAAAAGAAAACTCTCCGTAATGCAACGTAAATTACAAATTTGGTTTTAAAAATTCGTTATCTGCTTCTAGTTCAAAACCGTATTTAGTGACATCTAATGGATCACAGTTAATTTCTCTATCACAATTAAAATACAAATCAACACAATAGTATGCTCTTTTAATATGATCGGCACAAGTGAATGAGGTTGGTGGTAAATTCTCTGGAACAAAATTTTTGGAGTTATAATAAAACCAAGCCCTCAGTTCATCAAACGTTTTACAAGATGAACTAGGCTTTATCGTTAACACAAGAAATTCTTCAGCCTGCGCCGTGCAAGATTCTATAGGACCTAAAGCGAAATTTTTGAAAAACCTTGTTTGATTAATTTTTAAAATTGATTTTTTCAAACCAATTTTGGTCATGTAATCGCATCCGGTTAGTATGTGAGCCGCCGGAATTATATTACATAATTCAGTACCATGAATTTCTACAAGCTGATGAATTGGTATGCATCTAATGTTGTCTCGATTGCCCGTCCTAATCCACATTTATTAATACAGAGGTATACTCTTCCACGATCGAAGGGAGAACTGAACTGTTACGTAACGTAGATTAAAACAAGAATTCCGACTTTGAAGTCGGAATTCCGAGTTCAAAGTCAGAATTCCGAGTTCAAAGTCGGAATTCCGAGTTCAAAGTCGAAATTCCGAGTTCAAAGTCGGATTTTCAATAAAAATAATAGGATGGCCCTTCTACGCCTTCGTAGAATAGTACCGGTTGATTCAATTATTAAATTTGTTTTATAAAATTCTTATTAAAGTGAGAAATAAAAGTGGTCCAAGAAGGTCACAATTTTTTTTTCCATCATATGTACAAGGATTTATCGGCCTACATGGTACATATCAGTCGATACTACTTCCAATACTTTTTTCGCATTTCTTTCTTCGTCTAGCGTTTTAAATGGTAACCGTGTTTATCTCCCTTCTAAGAGCCAGATTATCAATAGGCTGTTAGTGGCTGGTAGCGGATAGATAAATTTTGTTAATGTCATATTAAAATTGACTTAAATACAAACAGCCAGATGAACCGGCTGATAAATAATGTTTATTTTGTATTCTAGTTATCTCTAACAGGGTATTTATATTTTTTTCTATTTTTATACTAACAGGGAGTGGTTGAGTGAGATGATTTCTTTGCCATTAAAGCCATATAAATCCATTATGAAGCGTTCTCCAGCGTTAGCAATGGACTCTGGATCAGCATTTGAATCTTTAAAAATTTCGACTAACTTTCTTAATTGCTGATTTTTCCTCAATACATTTAGGAATTTAATTTTTCCATGTTTGAAAAAAGCTGATGTGGTGTCGCAACCACTAATGGCATGCAGAAATAAAATGTGTTCTGCGTCTTCTTTGTCTTTCATGCCGTCTACATTATACAATCGCTGCATTATATTTCGTCTATCGGGCTTAAGTAGATATATATTAGGTGACTTAACTAAAGCTGTTAAGAGAACGAGCAGGTCCCCATCTTCGCCAATGATAACTACAAAATCGAATAGGTAGGACATTGCGATGACTGTTTTGACAATTAATGTATCAGCATCTTCGTAAGCTTGTTTAACAGTTACATTTACAGCAGCAAATTTTATTTTCAACAAATCAATTAGTCTTGTTTTATTCTTACTATTCGCGAGAAATTTCTCTTGAGACAGGGTTGGAACCATTTTTTTGGTCAAAAATCACAACTGTTGAATTAGGTTTTCGTGCTCGTCAACATCGCTCGGCAAACTTAGTGCTGCGATCCGATGCATTTTCTGGATAGCCATCAGAACAATAACAGCATTGGGACCATAGTGTGATTGAGCAAAGTTGATATAACCATCGCATATTGATGAGAAAGTTCCGCCTCGATGCCAGGTAACTCGGTGCAATAAATATCCTCCATCAATGACGTTTAATTTATTTCCAAAAGCAATTTCGCCCGAACATTCTTCAAACACTTATACCAGTTTGTTTCATGTTTCACTCAAGGACAGGTGAAACGGGAAAGAACTTGTCAAGTGGTATAGGAGAAGGGATCGAAATTCCAAATCTTAAGAATAGGTCAACGTTTCCGAGCCGGTACTTGCCATGAATATACCTGCCACATACGACTAACTCCATAGTATTGACGTATATATAATTTTAAGCTAACTACGCGGCTCTCTCCTGGCGATCCCATCGAAAAAATAAAAGAGACATAATTTGTAGCAAATTTTCTGACGTTTAATTTTATACTGACCTGATTTTGTCGTAAAATGTACCTGAACGGAGATATTCGCGAGAATGCAATTTTCGGAATCTTTATGGGTGTGGTTCCCGGCAAAAATTTTGTACGCAAAACATACCTCACTTCATTTCAATCCAAAATGTACCTCTGTGCAAAAAATAAAAAATCCTATAAAACCTTATTTTTATACCTATAGCCTGGAGTATTATTATTTGTCGAGTTATTTCCGAATCTGTATTTATTTTTCTGACACTTTTTACGCATATGCCCTATTTGTACTTGTATAACAACAGTGTCTAATAATATTTAAAAAAATATAAAAAACAAAGCCATGGATAAGTCAGGGTTTAGTTGTGTCAATATCAGAAAGAGACAAATTAAAGGAAAAACTTCGCAAAAATCTGGATGACACAATTTTAAGAAATAAATATAAATCATACAGAAATGCAATAACTCAATTAATTCAAAAAACAAAAAATGATTATTATAAACAAAAATTTCAAGAAGCAGAAAAAGATATTAAAAAAACATGGGATATAATTAGAGAATCAACAAACGATTGTGCAAAAAAACACAAATAAAATATAATATATTTTAATAAATATTAAAAATAGACAATGACACAACTATAACAAATAATTTGGAAATTTGTAATCAATTTGTAAATTATTTTTCAGAAATAGGACAGAAAATGGCACAAAATATTACAAATAATAAAGTAGGTATTGTAGACAATATCAAGAACAACATCGACAAAAAAATAAAAAACACAATTTTTTTAAGTCCAGTGCCAGAAAATGAATTAATAAATGTCATAAACAGACTAAAAAATAACAGTTCCCCTGGTCACGACACTTTAATGGTGAATACAATAAAAAATACAAAGGAATATATTTTAAAACCGTTAGAACACATAACAAATCAAATTTTTTCACAAGGCAAATTTCCAGAGATTCTAAAGAAAAGCATCATCAAACCTATATTTAAGCAAGGCGATGTAACAAATATTTCAAATTACCGCCCAATTTCTCTAATAAGTAATATAGCCAAAATTGTAGAAAAATGTTTAAAGAAAAGACTTTTAGACCATTTAAATAAATATAATGTCATATCATTCTCACAATACAGCTTCAGAGAGGGACTTTTCACAGTAGATGCGATACACGATTTAGTCAGTGACATACACCTGGCTCTAAATAAGGGTCAAAAGCCGTTGGCAGTATTCTTGGATCTGGCAAAGGCTTTTCGGTATCGCACGAAAAACTGCTGAATAAGTTAGACTATTACGGAATCAAAGGTATATGTGGCGAACTTATCAGGGACTATCTATCAAATCGGCAACAACTAGTAACTATAAAATCAGAAAACAATCAAGAGAAAATTATAACATATGGGATACCACAAGGTACAGTAATATAACCAATATTATTTCAAATTTACATCAACAATATGCTCCAATTAAGTATACCTGGTAAGATCGTCTCATATGCGGATGATACTGCGTTGTTATTCATTGATGTCACTTGGGAGGAAGTAAAAATAGAAGCTGAATTAGGATTATGGCAAATTAAGAACTGGCTGAATAAAAATTTACTTACAGTAAATCAAACAAAAACAAAGTTCACTACCATTGTGTATTTATTTGGCCACAAAAGTTCAGCTATTTCGCCATATTTATACACACCTTTATACTTAGATGATCTTTACATACCTAAGTGAGTAACTACAACCGAACTTCTTGCATCGGTACATCCAGGCTGTTCTTGGCCACCATTAGGAAAGAAATCAACATGCCCAATAGGTTGCCACAAACCAAATCCGTCCGTAATAAACTGGAAAAAAATAAGCTAATATATTTAGTGCTTGTATTTGAGAGGTTTTTCTATTTTTTCTATTTTATTTATTTACCACCCAGTTGCCAGAGACTAATTTTGATGAAAAGTTAGAATTAATTGTTATTGTTACCTCGTTAATTTTTTCATGAAAGGCTAGTTTTTTGCTAATAGAAAGTGGCTCAAAAAAGTTTACCAAAATCTACCCCCGCGAACGTGAAAGAGACGGAAATTTTACATAAAAATAGTATAAAAGTTTTTTTAAATAAATATTTCCCTTATTACAGTAAAAACGGTAGGTTTTTTACCTACAAACCTTTTTTTGACCGTTTTAGACAAGTTTTCAAGTGAAAATTTACTAACCCTAAAAAATGGAAAAAATACCAATGATTTAAAAGTCTTTATTTTTTTTTACCCTGGATACTTTAAAGCATAAAAATTAATCTTGGATTGAAGTTTAAGATATAAACAAGCTATATCTACTAGCATTTTTTTAAAAATTAGTATTTTCTTTAATATTTATGTTTTAATATAGAGTGGAAAAAAATGATAAAGCTTAACTTTCACGTGCAATTTATAAGAAATAAAAATTATAAAAATTAAAAGTAAGTATACCACTGGAAAGCTGAATTCTTCCTCTTTAAAATACTACATTTGTTTTTTTTTTTGTTTCTAATGGGTACAAATTGTCTTTATTATGTAGCGGCGGTCGAGAAATGCTTCATTTCCCTGTGCGACGCGCTTGAAATATTGAGCCGAACTAGCGAAATGTAATAATTTCTCATGGTAAGGGAAACATTTATTTAAAAAAACTTTTATACTATTTTTACGTAGAATTCCCCGCTCTTTCACGTGGTGCTATCCGTTTTTTATTATTATTATTTTTCGAAATATTAGCAAAAAACTGAATTTTCCCGTTTCAGAGGGTTGTTTATAAGAGTTCGCGGGAGTAGATTTTGGTAAACTTTTTTGAGTCCCTTTCTACTAGCAAAAAACTAGCCTTTCATGAAAAAATTAGCGAGGTATTAATTCCGACTTAAAACCCCTGGCAGTTGGGCTAAACGGAGTTTAGCACAATATCTTGAACGCGATAAGTAATACTTTACGGCATTGGTTTGTTCCTATTGTAACAAATACATTAATGATTGGTGTGTGACTTTTGACATGTGAAAAAATTTAAAATGAATTGACCGTTATAAATTGTCACCGATCTTTTTTTTTGAAACTACAACTAAAAATAAACAATTAACTATAGTAGTAAATAACACAAATAGGGTGTTTCATTATATTATATTCAAATATGGAATGTTCATTAAAAATAAAAGTGGGCCCCATATTGTAATTCGACAACTGCACGGTTGTTTACGACGCACGCCAAAAATATACACTTTTGCCAGGTAATAATGTCACAAAAAGTTACGACTTTTTAGCGTTTCTAGCTTTTGTACGGTTGTGAGCAAAAAAAATAGGACAAGTCTTATAACAGTATTTTGCTAAAATCTAGTTGTGTACATTTAACTTTAATTTTGGTGACATTGTCAGTTAGTTGTCATAATTTAATGCAAGTGTGCAAAAAACTAATATGCCTCATACAAGCGATTTAGTTAAATCTGGAGTTATTGCTAAAGCAGAAGATGGATGGTCAATGAGACAGATTGCACTGCGTTATAATATTGATAAAAATTCGGTGTGTAACATTTTAAGAAAGTGGAGAATAAACGGTACGATTAGTAGAAATCCTAGATCAGGGCGACGAAGGATATCAACTCAACAACAAGATTTGCAATTGGTAAATGCTTTAGTAGAAAATCAATTTTACTCAGTTATTCAGGCTGCTGAAGAAATGAGTTTTCCTGGATCGAGTAGTACTGGTCGCCGGCGAGTAAGAGAATCGGAGCTACGCTGTCATGCAGCAGCACAGAAATACTTACTTAAAGATAAACATAAAGAAGCTCGAGTAGGATTTGCGCTTGAATTTTTAGCGCATGATGTAAATTTTTGGAACAATGTAATCTTTACAGACGAGAAAACTTTCCGGTCAACACACAGCGATTGTATTCGTGTTTACCGCTCTCCGAATACTCGATTCGATGAGAAATATATATCATGCAATGATAAAAGTGGTAGATTTTTCGTCAATATGTGGGCTTGGATATTAGGATTTTAGACAATATTATGCTCCCTTCTGTGTCACAATTATTTCCTAATAGTGAGTTCATATTTCAACAAGACAATTGTTCCGTTCATACTGCTCATACCGTAACTAACTGGTTTCAAGATAACAACATCAATGTTCTTAACTGGTCCAGTCGTAGTCCAGATCTTAGCCCTGTGGAAGAAGTATGGGAACTACTCGTAAGAAGTACCCCAAAACGAAATATAAGACCACGGAATGCCGAAGAATTACTGGAAATAGTAAACAATGCATGGGAAAATATTATTACTAATGATTATTGTATAAGGTTATTTAATTCTACGCCAAACAGACGTATAGAAGTTATAAATAGAAATGGTGCAATAACGAAATATTAATAGTTAGCTTCTTGTTAAGTAGGATATCCTTTGTCCCTTGATCCAGGATTTCTACTAATCGTATCGTTTATTCTCCACTTTCTTAAAATGTTACACACAAAATTTTTGTTAATGTTATAACGCAGTGCAATTTGACTCATTAACCATCCATCATTTACTATAGCAATAACTACAGCATTAAAATAAAAAAATAAATTAAAAGTGATATCTGTTTTATTTCGGCTACTCATTACATATTCAAATAGAGACAGATTTACATTAGGAAAAAAAAAGTTGTCCTATTTTTTTCTGCTCACGACGGTACCATGTACTAGCAA
This sequence comes from Leptura quadrifasciata, assembly GCA_963675555.1. Taxonomy (NCBI): domain Eukaryota; kingdom Metazoa; phylum Arthropoda; class Insecta; order Coleoptera; family Cerambycidae; genus Leptura; species Leptura quadrifasciata. The sequence goes on from OY776677.1 coordinate 46,794,172, forward strand.
GCGCCAATTTTGACTAGTGTGATTGTAAACTCAAGACGTACAAATTAAAACACGTGAAAACCATTTACATTTACTCCATAGGTGCAAAAATATACGTTTTAACGGTGTATTTTATGCGGCACATCTCGTGCTGTGTTCCAAAGTAATTTTTGCAACCGTTAAAAATTCATACAGGCGGAAGACAGAAACTTCTTATTACGGAATAAAAAGGTACGTATTTTTTAGTGTGCATTGTAAACAGCCATACAGCCATCGAAGGACATAATGGTTCGATCAACAATTTATTAACACTTTTCCTCTCACCGTCGGCATATGCCCGAAAAATTGGTCTTAGAGAAAAAAAAGTAACATCCAAAGTTGTAAGGAATTTCTTGTGTGTCGTTTATACATTAAAGTTGAAAATAAACGAGATAAGGCACTAATAAAATTTCACCGCCCACTTTCAGGTCTGTTAAAAAATATCGATTGTTATAGAGAATTAAAATTCTTACCACATTGATTGTTACCATTCTCATTCTAAAAGTGAAAATAACTGAATTATTTAATAGGAAACAAACCATTCAAATCTAGCTGACGGTTAACGTAACAGGGTTGGAATCCCGTATATCTGAATTTAGCCTACCGACAACCCCTCAATGATTAAAAAAAATTAAAAACGTCTGGGATCAATGCAATTTCCAATGTAGATAGCGACTGGAGCACTTACTGGCTTTTCAGTCAGATAATTAGATAGTTAGATAATAGTGCTGCGGATAATATATAAAAAAATCACGCGAAAATTTTTTTTTAAATACTTATACTTCCTCTCACTAACTTAAAATCATTGTCAAATTTTACATGTAGTGCGGGACAAATAAATTTTAAAACAGAAAAATATGCAGTCAATGAAAATTCTTATAGACACCTTATTGTATGTAAATCGCAATCATTGTCAAACTTTACACATACTATAGGGAAAAATTTATTTTAAAACAGAGAAAATTAGACAGCCAATAAAAATTCTTATCGACTCCCTGTATGGAGAGAATTTTCATTTATTGCTTCATTTCTTCTGTTTAAAAATTTATATTTTCCGCGCTATATGGAAAGTTCGACAATGATTGAAAGATAGTGAAGAGATCCGTAAGTATTTTTTAGGTATGTCTATGACCTACTTCTGCGTTAAAGACGACTTGTTGTCGTAGCTACATAATATGGATGGCAATGCCTTAACTGCTCTTGAATGATTGCAAACATCCTATGGCTCAGTTGACAAATTTAATTCGCGTACTGCAAAGATCTAATTACCAGCCCAATAAGTTCTGTATTTATGTCTTAGTAATTCCAACGTTAGTCCCATCATTTTTTCAATATGCAATTCAGAATTTTAATTGTTTTTGTTATAAGAATTTGTTCTGTATGATTGGGATATGATCTATGCTTTACCGTCCTAAACAGCTGGCATAATGTGGTACTTTACCGCCATAGAGTGTTAAAACAACTATTAATAATTTTACTTACCGGACTAGAATCAGTGTGAATAACATCTACAAACTTTGCATCAGTTCTGTCCAGTTTCTTGTATTTTTCGCGTAAATAATTGTTTCTGAATAAAGGACTTGCTGCATCCAATCCTAAATAGAAAAAAAAGTCATAAGAAATTGGTAATATAGCCTAAGTGACATTACTATAGTTATTACACATTGTGTTTTAGTTATTGAACATACAGATTATTTATACAACTATTTTTTCCATAAGTGCTCTGATTTGTTTATTTTTGAATATAACTATTTATTTTAATCAAATAGGAATATTATAATAAATTTTTAATACTTGTTGTAGAAAAACGTGCGTACTTTAAAGGCTTACTTATACACTTGTATAATAATATACTAGTTTTTACAGAAATGATTTTTATGACCGGCTGAACACAAGCATCAAAAATGTAGATGTAAAAGTTAGTAGGACATTGTTTCTTTTAAACACGATAACTTTGTTCAGTTAATATTTTTATTTCCTTGATAAATATGCAAAACAATCTCGAATATTTTATTGAAATCGGGCCATATTTGGTGAATATACACGTAAAGATTTATCGTTAAATCTACTAAATTGTAAAGGTAAAACTGCTAGTTAGTGGGTTTATTCCAATTTTAAAATTCAGCGATATATTTATCACAAATTCGATCATTAAATTGGTAAAGACAAATTGCTCAGTTTACACACCGGTCGTTTTTACAACTATTCATATTTTCTGTTTTTTGTTTTTGGTAGTTAATACGGCATCTAAGAGTTTCAGTGGTCTACTGGATCATTATCGAAATAATACCTGTTTCTGGAAGACGACCCATGCAAATAAAAACATTAAAAATAATTCTTATAATGAGCTAATTCAGTATTGTAAACAATATTACAAAGACGCTGACAAATCTTTCGTTCAGCAAAAAATACAAAAACTTCCAGACTGCCTTTCGTAAAGAACTTAAAAAAGTCGAAGACTCTAATAGAAGCGGAAGTGGTACTGAAGATACTTATGTTCCTAAGTTATGGTATTATGTCTTACTTTTATTTACTTTGGATGATGTAATGCCACTCGAAAGTCTTGAAACTACGAAAAGACGCGTTACTGATGATTTTAATAATGACATGGATGAGCCCAATGAGGAGACCGATATTGAGAAAGAGGATAGTGAGCATGATGGGCAAGATGCGACTAATTTATGACTCCTCAAATATAGAAAACACTTTTGAAGAAAGCCAATATAGTGAGCTTTTTGAAAGTCAAAGTTCTAGTTCTGGAACACGAAATGTATCAAAGGTGTTTTCTGAAAAATCTCAATGTACAAGTGTCGGTCATAATATTTAGGACAGATAAAATCACAGTAAGCAACACACTAGACTAGAACTTCTCTAAATAAATTGGTCATATTTTCAAGAATTCTTGAAGATCACCGATCGCAGGTAAATTGGTTAGATTTGAGTAAAAACCATTCATACGACACCCACGTCACGAATTTCAAAAGTTAATCTATCTGCTAGAGACTAAAGAACGATTTAACTGTGAGATTTTTCTAAACAATTTATCTGACGATTATTTGCTACATTTTATCGCTGCCAATAAATCTTTACGTGTATATCCACCTGCCCGTCATACAAAGTAATCAAATGCAAATTGTAATGTTTTCTATAAATTATGTTTTGTTATAGATTTAGATAATTTATTAATGGAATACTGGTGTACAAAATTGTATTTAAAGTGTTTTTAGCGAGGTGTTAAGTGCATTTCAAATAACATATCGTAAAGGCCTCGATTAAATCACAAAATATACCCACTCTCAAATCCTTTAGCGATAATTTCCACCAGTGACTAATAGCTTGTTTAATACATTGTTCTCTCTGAATCTAAATTGCTCCTTACCAAACCTTACATAGTAATATTATTTACCGGTTATTCTTCCTACAAGATATCCTTTGACTTTCAAAGATTCTGAGGCTGTTCCACATACGTGAGCTCCGAGTGAAAATCCAATTAAGTGGATATTCCTCGCATCTAGTCCCTTTTCCACCATATGCATTAATAAAATACCCAACTGCCGTCCAACTAATTCTGTGTTAGCTGCGGCATTCGTATACTGCGGTCCTCTAGCGCCAACGTGCCAATCCATTAAGATGACATTGCAGTCGTACTATAAAAAATAAAATTTTACTTCAATTAGTTATGAATAAAGCTGAACAGTTAAATATCTACTTGAATAAATATATTTGACCATTCGTTAAAGTTCATTTTTAATGCTATTTCACAATTGGTTAATACCTATTAATGAAAGAGATAAAAAGATTTTCCTCACAAAATTCTTTTAATCTGCTAATACCTATCTTAATTTTTTTCATTATGAACCATTACTCGCATGGAATTAATAATATATTATTCAACAAGCGTATAATAATATCTATTATTTACGGTGGTGAAGTTTATGAGCCGCCAGCGTTTCTCCAATCCATAGAATATTTGTATATTGGCTTTTTCGACTTTTATGGCAATAAATGCAATGAGGTAATTTCTGGCGGAATCCAAGATATTTCATTTTCTCTATTCGCTATTCATTACAGTACATAATGAATATGATTTGATGTTTCAAATCAATGACAAAATTCCACTTTGACAAGTTGTCAAAGTTTACAAACAACAATCAAACCAAATAACAGGCGCGTAGATAGACTTTAAAAACAATGGGATAATTAAATCATTAATGATCTGGCTGATAGCCGCGCTGGTTAAGGCGCGACGTGGCAATCGCGATTAATCACACGGGTATCGCGCCATCGGGTTCGAATCCCGGCTCCGGCGCTGTCGGAGGAAACGGTTGTATGTCCGCGTTTTTTCAATGTCTAACCCCCTTCCGCACAAGCCTCTGGCAAAATTTGACAATTTTTTTTGTTTAGTGAGGTTACGTCCCACAGAGGACGCGTTAGGTTATGTCGAAACGGGTTCCACTGGTGAGGTTAGAACAGTTTGAATTTCCCGCGTTGCCAAAATTGCGCCGGCCGGCCTGGGGCCTTAGTACGGGGGCACGCAGAACAAGAGGACACACGGGGCCTTTTGGCAGCATGGAAACCGCGGAGCGCTAAGAGGGCCCTGGGAGCCCCAATTTTGACAGCCCGAGGGTCCCATTTTTGAAAGCACAAGGGACCCATTTTTTTGACAGCACGGGGGTCCGGCCATTTCTACTTTTTGCTCACCAAATTTTTAAACAGTTCCCTGGGCTCTCCTAATTAATGGATTTTAACATCTCAAAATGGATTTGAAAATTTGAGTGCTCTTTTATATGTCAAAAAAATTTCAACTTTCTAAATGCTTTAGTTTAGCCTCAACAACATTTTAGCCCAGTTACCAGTGGTTTTAGTCGGAATTAAATGTGACCTGGCTAATTTTTTCTTGAAAGTCTAGTTTCTTGCTAGTAGAAAGTGGCTCAAAAAAGTTTACCAAAATCTACCCCCGCTAACCCTTATAAACAACCCTCTGAAACGGAGAAATTTAGTTTTTTTACTAATATCTCGAAAAATAATATTAATAATAAAAAGAAACGGATAGCATCACGTGAAAGAGCGGGAAATTTTACATAAAAATAGTATAAAAGTTTTTTTAAATAAATGTTTCCCTTACCATGAGAAATTATTTTACAGTTCGCTAGTTCGGCTCAATATTTCAAGCGCGTCGCACAGAGAAATGAAGCATTTCTCGACCGCCGCTACATAATAAAGACAATTTGTACCCATTAAAAACGAAAAAAAAAACAAAGGTAGCATTTTAAAGAGGAAGAATTCAGCTTTCCAATGGTATACTTACATCTAATTTTTCTAATTTTTGTTTCTTATAACGTGCACGTGAAAGTTAAGCTTTATCATTTTTTTTCCACTCTATATTAAAACATAAATATTAAATAAAATACTAATGTAAAAAAAAATCCTTATAGATACAGCGTGTTTATACCTTAAACTTCAACCTAAGATTAATTTTTATGCTCTAAAGTATCCAGGGTAAAAAAAGAAGTTTTAAATCATTGGTATTTCTTCTGTTTTTTAGGGTTAGGAAATTCTCACTTGAAAACTTGTCTAAAACGGTCAAAAAGTCTTCTAGGTAAAAAGGTAGGTTTTCTTTACCTACAAGCCTTTTTTGAACGTTGTTCCGTTTTTTTTATTATTATTTTTCGAAATATTAGCAAAAAACTGAATTTCTCCGTTTCAGAGGGCTGTTTATAAGGGTTCACGGGGGTAGATTTTGATAAACTTTTTTGAGCCACCTTCTACTAGCAAAAAATTAGCCTTTCATGAAAAAATTAGCGAGGTAACAATTAATTCTAACTTTTCATCAAAATTAGTCTCTGACAACTGGGCTATTTTGAAAATTTGCAAATCCTTTTTTGTGGTTTCGATTGCAAAATTATTATGCAAAAACTAAAAGTTCGATCGTGATGAAATTTGATGGGAAGATTTATTACGTTAAAAAGTTTTCTTTGTATGAAGGTCCTAATATAAGTCTTTGAAGAAAATTCCACAAGTAACTTACTATTTCAATTTTTTTTGCGATTTTTATTATTTTTGCAATAGTAAAAATGAATTTTTGGATTCACAACCAACTGTATCTTATTTAAAATTCTATTCTAAAACTTTTTCATTTCTATAACTTTTCTCTAAAAGCAATAGTTTCTGAGATATATGAAAAAATAGGAAGAAGAAAACGGAATTTTTAGTAATTTTTTCACATTTTGTTTAATAAAAAATTGCGCAAACGTTTTCAAACTAGCATATAGTGAAATTATCATTGCTTATGATTTTTAGGAGCGATTAAGTAAAAAATCTGCCATACTACCCGAATCACCCAATCCAAAACAAATACCGCCTGGGCTAGTATGTAGTATGTATAATATAAAATATAAGAAGATTAACTGGGCTGTTATGGAGAAGTATTTCCTAATCAAAATTAACCTTTCAACATTACTTTAAAATAAAATCATGTTTTACTGAAGTTATTTTAGAATGAAATTATGAAACCATGCTTTGCGTATTTAACATTTAACGTATGTAAATATCAATTACAAGCTGATGTGGGCCCCTTAAATTTTCAAATATTTAGGCCATACGAAATCAATAAATAACAAACAATAGCAAATTGTTATTGGGAAAGAGACGAGTTAGCGTATGGTAACCTTATACTAGCATAGAGTTAAGAATTGCTTAAGAATGTTCTTGAAACGTGTGTAGGTCAGCGTTGTAGAGTGTAATGAGCAAGAGTTGTTTTAGCTACAAATTTTCTGTGAATGGTATTTTCAAATAAACCACACTAGGTTTCGTTCAGGCAATTCAGGACAGACGCAGTGTATATTTTTACACTGATAAGTGCAGCACAAGATAAATTTTACGTACAAAGGTTGTTTTTGATCGATTAAAATCAGACCCGATGTCGAATAGATAGATAGATAATTTATTTGATCAAGTTACAATAGAGTTTTTGGCAAGTCTAACGAAACACTATCAAACATAAAAATATCGACACGAATCATTGTAAAATATTTGGACAAACTATTGGAAACACATAAGTGGGCAGCATTTCCAATATAAAACCATACATTATAAAATACACAAAAAAATGGAAAAAACGGAGAAATTTCATAAAATATATCGACTAGCACAGCAAACAAGTTTTAACAGTAAGTAAAAAAACACAATAAAAAAAGTTACATTAAATGTTAATTTGCGTGTTTAAAATTTCTTCAGTAGAATAAAAACAATTCTTTAAAATGTGATTTTTTATTGTGTACTTGAAACTGTTAAAATTAAGTGATTTTATGTCATTAGGAATGTGATTGTATAATTGAAAGTTTTAGAGAGTTCTTTTGCGATTTAGTTAATCGAAAACGAGCCTGTCTGAGTTGATTTGCAGACTTGGTGCTATAAGAATGAAAATTAGAGTTTGAATATAATGAGTTTATAAGTTTTTGGAATCTGGAATTGGCTGGGAGGGTGGTCAATCAAAATTATTGAACATCCTCCCTGTAGGCAGACCCTCGCCTAGGCCTCCAACCAACCTAATCTTGCAAAATAGGTGGTGATGCTGCCTAGGGGCATCTCCCTTACACCGGCCAAAGTAGACCAATGTTCCCCCAAAATGGATTCCCTGATTGATGAGATAGCAGAACAGACACAGAGTTTATGAGTTATTTATATATATATATATATATATATATATATATATATATATATATATATGTGTGTGTGTGTGTGTGTGTGTGTGTGTGTGTGTGTGTGTATATAGATATACACCCGCGAAAACCTATTTCGCTAAATGAAGTGTTGTCGATGATCGACTCCTCCAGGAGTCACGGTTGTCTAAACACCGTTTCGGCAGAATCTCATCTGCCATCTTCAGGTTCTCACTGAAAGCTGCTGCCTACTGCTGCTTCTCATTGCTCGAACTGAACTCAGTTCAGTTCGAGCAACGGGAAGCAGGCATTGTAGGAGGCATTTCATTGAGAAAGATGGTACGCCTACTACAAAATATATTTTTTTCCCTCCCCTTCAAAGGATGAAAACAACCCCCGTGGTTGGTTATACAACCCTCGTCATCTGCCACCTTCCTTAAAGAAACACCTCCTACGAAATAATAATTTCTTTTAAAAAAAATCAAATATCCACTCCTTTGAAAGGTGAAAATAACCCCCGGCGGTGGTTACACAATCCTAGTCACCTACTACCTTCCACAAAGAAACGCCTCCTACAAAATGTTATTTTTTTCTCAAAGAAAAACTTTCGACCCCTTTAAAAGGTGACAACACTCTCGCGGATGGTTACACAACCATGGTCACCTGCCACCTTCCTCACAGAAACACCACCTGTAAAATATCAATTTTTTTCCACAACAAAAATTTCAATTTTCCAACCCCCTAGAGGGTTGGAAGCCTGGTGTAGGGGTGGCTGAGGTCAAATCTCTCGATGGACTTTCCGTTCTACTCGAGGGAGTAACAGTTACTCGAAAAACTGGGGAAAGTAAACGGGTTCACGGAAAAGGGCACTTTGGGTGGTTTTTGGTCAAATTGAGGGGATAGCCGAGAATAGGACCCCCACCATCCTATTCAGCAACCTCGAAAACGGAGGAGGGTCTCTAGATTGGTGCTTTGACAAAAAAAGCAAAAACTCCAAAAAATCCCGACTCCTGACATCGACTATTAATGAATAAAACAAACTAGAGTGGATCCAGAAAGAAACTCTGAGATATCCCAGAAATAACCTGACTTTTAACAGACCACTATATTCTACATATTATGTTCTATCACTGAAGCAGCTTTGAAAGTTTTTTTACGACAATGGAGGGAGACCTACGATACGAAGTTTACTAACTAAAATATCACGGTCAAGCCTGTTGAAGGCTTTGAAAAAATTTGTGTCAATTACGCCAATTTGTATATTAAGTTCTGAGTTTTCAGAAATAAATTGTGTTGTGTAGAACACATTGGTTAATGTACATTTACCGCGTAAAGAACCATGATGACATCGTAATCTGCCCCTCGATACGAGTACCTATATAATATCGTTTACATTCTTTATAATAGCATAGTTATACTACGCTGCACACTTCCTCTTACTGGGAGTATCTACACATTCATCAAATATTTCGTTTAATATCTCGTAATGGTAAACAGGTGAATACAGGCACAGGTCCGGCGTAAGCAAACTTGGCCTTCTAGGTGAATGCCATGTGCATCACCCCCCCTCTCGCTCTCTTGCAAAACGAGAGAGATTGAAGATTTGCGTTTGCTGTTGCTAATAGCGATGTTTGTTGTGTATGTATAGCGGTACGAAATTAGTGTATTTTAAAATAATAAGCAATAATCCATTCAGATTCATTTACTTATTATGGAATTTAATTCGGTCATCATCCATTAGTATCTTAAGCATCATTAAAAGTCTATAGTTGTGCCACCACTTAGATTCTGCTGCCCTAGGAGGTCACCAAAATTCTCCTATATGTCGCGCCGGCTCTGCACCGGCAGTATCTATGTCTGACACCTCGTCGAAGAATGATCAGTCAGTCAATATTAAGTATGAAATATTATAGTAATAAAGATTATACTAAGGGCAAAATGATGACTTCCTTTGCTAGGGGATCATTATTTCACATAATATACAGGATGTAACGCAACTTATCCGAAACATTTTAACCATACATGCACCTTTAAATAAGAAGTCGGTTTCTTGAAAAAAAAAAGTAATAAAAGTCGAAAACAGAAAAAGATACAAATTGTTAAAGTTACAAATTAATGAAAATTTGTTGATGTCTTGGTCACTGATGGAGATATTTTTACGCGTAATGGTATAACCAATCTACATAATATGCACGTTTAGACCATTGAGAATCCTCATCAAGTAGTTCGGAATCACTTTGAACGTCGCTGAACGCCTAATTGGTCCGTTCATATTGCCAAATCAGATGGATGGTCAGCAATATCTGCAGTGTCTCCGTAATGATCTTCCTGGTCTTCTTGAAGATGTGCCCTTGGAGGTCCGAAGTCGGATGTGGTTTTTACATGATGGTGCGCCCACAAATTATCGTTTAGTAATCCGAGGTTACTTGACCCAATTAAACAGAATACGTTGGATCGGACGGGGTGCACCTGTAGCTTGGCCTCCGCGGTCCCCGGATCTAAATCCTCTTGACTTCCTTTTGTGGGGATATTTAAAAAATGAAGTCTACCAAACCGAAGTTGACAATATCGATGTATTACGTGAACGTATCACAACAGCTATCCATAATCTGCGTCTTCGGGAATAGCAGGAAGGGAGAACAATTCAGCTAGTGTGACAAAATTGGATTAGATGAGTTCAGGTGTGCTTGAATGTCAATGGACAGAAGTCTCATCAGTTTTTATAGAAATAATACATTATTTTAACATTTCCATTAATTTGTAATTTTAACAATTTGTATCTTTTTTTGTGTTGGACTTTTATTAAAAATTTTTTTAAGAAATCAACTTCTTATTTAAAGGTGCATCTATGGTTAAAAATTTTCGGGTAAGTTGAGTTACACCCTGTAATGTTGGATATTACCAGATCTAGCAAATGTCTGAATTTATGCTGATAACTTAAAAAATAATATAAAACTGCGGTAAGTTCTGTATTTTCATACTGTTGTTTATAAGCAGGAATGTTAAAGTCATCTAGAAAATACGTTCAACCACTGCAACCATCATTATTTAACTACTCCAATGATTAACAGCTTCAAACAACTAATTATACTATTCGGAGCTCATTGCATCGTTATGTACATCCAGCTTCGATAGTTTTGATACTTCGATACGTAGTGAAGTTCGTGAATTTTCGAGAATGTTTTAAAATCTGTAGTCTCATTTTCTCCCGCAGAATGCTATCATGTAAATTAATACTTCTTGGTACTATCTAGAAGAGTAGTTGCTAAATTGATACTTCAATAAGGTCTTATAAAATATTATTAATTGTAAGTATGCGTTTATCTTGTAGTATGTTAGCACGTTCCATATTGAAGTAACAATAAATAACATAAGCAAAGAGACCAAAGTTATAAAATGTATAAAACAACAAATAATCAATATGATTGGAAGATCTATAAATTTAAACGAAACCAAGTAGTAGACGTTATAAGAACTGAGAAATTTAGATACTTTGAGGATAAGATTGATGTTTCTAGAGGCAACTCAAAAATGATGTTGAAATCTCTAAAAAATATAATATCTTGTAAAGATGAGGAGGCTGTGAGTGAGATAATGTTTGATAATGAGTTATTAGGTGATATGAATGCTATATTAGAAGTGTTTAATGAGTTTTATATAAATAGTGTGAGTGAAATAGTGAATGGTATACCTAGAAATTCCAATACCAATTAAGGCATAATCATAGCAAATGTTCTTGTTTCAAGTTAAACGAGCTTAAAAATATAATCCTTTCATTAGTAAGCAAAAATAGTCCAGATGACATTGCCATGTTTATTTACAAAGATTTTTCCAAATATTGGCTGATCCTCTTCTAAATATCATTAATACCTCACTACAAATTGGTATTTCTCCTGATGCATTGAAAGTCTCAACTATTGTTATATTGAGAAAAGTTGCTAAAACCGTTAAAGTTGAAGAATTTCGCCCAATAAAATGTTTTCAGCATTTGAAAAAATTTTCGAAAAAGTTGTATATGTACAAATCTTTGAGTTTGTGAAGGAATACAAATTACTATGCGAGTTCCAATCGGGTTTCAGAGAAGGATATACTTGCGAAAGCGTATATTGTTAACGAATGGAAAAAGGCAAGTGATATAGGGAAAGTAACTGGTATAATTTTCTTGGATCTTAAGAGAGCTTTTGAAACCGTAGATAGAGATACATTGTTAGATAAACTGAAAGGATATGGGCTTGAGAGAGTGGTACATATATGGATAAATAACTATTTGAGTGGTAGAAAAGTAACGCATGATGAGTATGTATCTAGTAGAAAGTGCATAAATATTGGAATGCCGCAATGAAGTACTTTAGGTCCGCTTTTATTTATGTTATGTATTAACGATATTGCAACTCTGTTTAATAACTGCGGTTGTCATTTATTTGCAGATGATGCAGTTATTTATATAACATAGGAAAATAGTGAACTATTGGTGAGTCGAATGGAGTCTTGAAAGAAGTGAGTGACTGGCTAGAAGTAAATAAATTGAAGCTAAATGTATCTAAAACAAAAGGTATGACTGTAGGAAGAAAGAAATTTAAAGATGAAATAGGATAGGAGGCATTAGAATTTAGAGTATGTACTGAAGCAATTCAGGTTATTAATTAAATTAAATACTTAGGTGAAATCATAGATGATAGTCTTAAATTTAGTAGTCATATTAATTATGTGTGTAAGAAAATAACTAAAAAAAATGATGTATTAAAAAAGAGTCGGCTGGTATATATACTATATACTATCTATACTACAAGTAGAGTAGAAAATTGGTATATAATACTATCATACTACCTCATTTTAATTATTGTAGCACTGTTCTGTATCTTGCAATCGATGGTGACTTGAATCGTTTGCAAAAGTTGCAAAATAAGGCCATGAGGGTTATATTGAGACGCAGTATTTATACTAGAGTGAATGATATGCTGAAAGTTTTAGAATGGTTGAATATACGAAATTATGTTGAATTCAATGTACCTACTGGTTTTCATACATAAAATAAGAATGAATGTAGTACCTCCTTATTTACAAGACAATGTGCAAATATTTGATGATTTGCATGATTATAACACATGAGGTAGAAATAATTTTGCGCTACAACGTGTAAATACAACCTCTGCCCAAAGATCAATCTTCGTGAAAGAACTAAACACATACATATATTATAACCTCAGTAAAGAAGCTAAGGAGGCTCGTAACATAAATTCTTTCAAAAGAATAATTAAACTCACTGCCCAAGGAATCACTACTTCCACATCCAGATTTTGTATCCAAGTCTTATGCACACTAAATCCCAATTTAATATTTTATTTTCTTTAATAATAGAGTGGGGGTGGTAGAGGGGGTGGCTAATGTAAAAAAAAACATAGGGGCCGTTGGTTCTCGTACACTCACTAAATCCCAAATTAATTTTTTTACTCCCTTTAATAATAGGGTGGGGGTGGCAATGGGGGTAGCTAACGCCAAAATTTTTTTTTAGATGTTTCGTTTCTGTATACACATTAAATCACATTTTATTTTTTTTTACCCCTTTTAATAATAGGTTGAGGGTGGCAATGGGGGTAGCTAACGTCAAAAAAAATTTTTTTAGACGTTTCGTTTTTGTACATACTAAATCACACTTTAATTTTTTTTACCCCCTTAGGTGAGGGTGGCAATGGGGTTGGTAGAGAGGGTAAATAACGCTAAAAAAACTTTTTTAGGCGTTTCGTTTTGGATATACACTAAATCACATTTTAATTTTTTTTACTCCCTTTCATTAGCGTAGGGGTGGATTGGGGGTGATAGTGGGGGGGAGGGTGGCTGATGTCAAAAACATTTTTGAGACCTTTATTTTTCGTACATGCCCTAAATTGCAATTTTAGGGACTCTTACTTGCTTGTTTTGCCTATTTACCCTTATTTACCTCCAAACCCTTCAACGGAATTAGATTAAAATATAGGTTAGTTCCAGATCTTGTTACAATACATAAGTGTATCAAATTTCAAGTCAATATCATAAGCGGTAAACGTGCGCACAAAAAAAAACAGTTACAGACAAACAAACCGACAGACAGACAGACATAATTTTTTTTTTTCGCTCAAATTTAAAATCTTGACGTTTCATGACATTTTAAGCATATTTCAAAAAAAAAAAATGTATACGTTACTATACTTCCACTGGACGTGGAAGTAAAATATGTGTATACAATAAATAGATTAATGAGAAACTGTGTTAGTTATTTTAAGTGTAGATTAGAATATCTGAATTTATATTATTTTTTCTTTTTCCTTTTGGCATTATTTTGTAAAACATAGTGTGTATAGCAAAGTGCTAAATAAAGGATTATTATTATTAATATAAACAAACTGGGTAAATTCATAATTAATTAATAAGCATGGAAGGTATTAATTTACCGAATAAGGAAATAATGATTTTTTTTTAATTAAAGAAGTAATTAATTTTTTGGTGCTCTTCAGAATTTGTTTAATTGAATAAATTTTCCAATTTAATTAAGGGGCTAAATGTTTAAATGCAACAAATTAATTACGTTGATGAAATAAAACATAATGCAATAAATAATTAAAAGAGAGTAATTACATTTGATTTTAACATATTTAAATTTATTCAAACTGATTAAATATTTTGATACGGCAATTTGCATATTTTCCAAATAATGTTACGATATGCTAACGTTCTCTTATTGGTGATGTAGATTTCATATTTGAAAATCTGGATTTTCCTAATTACTCCTTACATAATGCAAAGTTTTTCGCAATATTTCAAACTATTCTTTACAGCCTATAAAGATAATTGAGAAATTTACTGAAATTCACGTTTTTCTTCATTAGAGAAAGTGATTCGGAACGTGTTAATGACTTCTGCAATACCTCTGTACAGTATAGTATAAGATTTTATGTATTTGCGAGATCTTATTTATTATAGTGGCGTAGTGTAATATATTTCGGGGCTTTCTTCCAGGCCATTAACCATTAAAGTCGATACATGTATGTAGTATAATAGCTGATATAATTCACACTGAACACTATTTAAAGATATATAAAACTATATTCTCTGTGACGCTCTGCTTATTCATCACACTTATATGCTCCGACTAAGCTGGTTGCAAAAAGTGCGCGCAGTGTTATTGGAAGATGTGAGAAGCAATTTGCAAAAAATAAGGGGTATAGCAGGTGCACACATGAAATCAAAGCTGTACAAATCCTTGTCGATTTCTAGAAAACGAGATAATAAGGAGGATAGAACACAGTGTTTTCTTTTTTGTCTCAAGTGAATCAGTTAGTGAGGACACGTACTCACTGATAGATGAAACAGAGGAAAGAGCTGCACAGTGCACAAGTTCATCAAACTTCGAGGCACCAAGAGTGACAGCGGTGAAATTAGCCCAGATATTCTGGAGGAACCCCTAGATTCTGAATTATTCTTTTGTGAGGAAACAACAGTTAGGTGGAATATATACAAATTCGGTAAAAATAATCTTATACCGTCTGTCTATTTTACGAGGACCACACCAAATATCTCGATTAATATCTATTGTAGAAGATAAAGTTTTTGAAATAGCCTACTTTGTGAAATATATTACAAAAACCTGAAAAATAGGAAAACCACAAACGGTTATGGCTTCCTTGTTTGAGGAGATACGAAAAAAGTTAAAGGGATGAAAGTTAACGGCAAAGACAATAAGAATAATAAATTTTATAAAAAAATTCGAAAAACGCAGTTGGCTTTGACATACGCTATTGTGTAAAAATGAAAAGAACAAATCTCAAAGTAGGCCATGACACCATTAATTCCGTTGATTTTTTTCTCTTTCCAACGATATAAAACATGTCACAAAAATTTTAACTGAT
Organism: Leptura quadrifasciata; assembly: GCA_963675555.1. NCBI lineage: Eukaryota > Metazoa > Arthropoda > Insecta > Coleoptera > Cerambycidae > Leptura > Leptura quadrifasciata. The sequence goes on from OY776677.1 coordinate 46,809,734, forward strand.
AGTGTCAATATTTAATATTTTACGAAAACCACAATTTATATCATTGAGTCGTAAAAATCATCTATGCCATAATAGTAAAAACTCACTTTATAGTAATTATAATGTTGCGGACGTCTAGCGTATGCGACCTATCATACGCCTTAGCGTTTTGTGGGCCGCATAATAACAACCGCTATGTCCGTAAGACAGTTTCGCTATTGTCCACGGGAGGGCGATATACTTCCTGCTCGTGAAAAGCAGAGAGACGTAGAGATATTTTTGTTGGCGTATATAGTTGATAATCCTCGGTTTATCCAAGGCATCCTGGTGGATTTTGGGATTATCAACACAGGAAAATTTTCTCCATCTGTTGTTGTTCCGTTTAGCGGAGTATTTTGTTGTTGTGAGTAAATTTTAATTGCGGAAGCAGGATATTTAAATATACAAGGTAAGCTAACCTCTTCACGCCATCTTACTCGTTCTCTACCCACGTGTTTCACAAATTTACAGGCTTTTCTTTGGAACTATCGTGTCAACTTGAAAGGCGGACTCGACCCCATTCATCCAACTGTGGCTTTCTAGGAACATTGGTGGATTGTTCCCTCATCAATGAGGTAAATTATATTTCTTTTGTAGGTTATGTCAGATTTGAATTGCTCACATTAGGTACGCTCCATGTGCATTTCCGACTTTGCAAATTAAATCGTGATATCTTTAGGGTTCCACGGACGGGGCATCCACACACAGTAGAAAGTTCCAGGGCTGGAGAGACTATAATCAACCCCCATCCTCAATTTCTTTCGTCCCGAAGACACCTCCGTAGGGCTACAGTTCTTCCACGTCGAAGTCGGTATCGTACTACCCTAGATAAGTGTGTTGTTGTTTTTATTTACCGGGGACCACCTTCAGTGGTTCGGCGCGGTTATATCCATTCATACTTGCTCTTGTGTTTTAACTTGTACATATTTAAAGATTTTATGCATTTATATTTATTTACGGAGGTTCTCTAAATCAGACCCGTTGTGGCAGAATTTATTACCATTTATCTTCACGTTGTAAACTGATGTGTAGCTACACGAGGTATTTTATTAATATTGTAACTTATTAATCGAGAAATTTGCCACACCTTTTGAACTTCGCCAAGTTACATGCTAGAGAACCAATATCTGTAAATTGTGTAATATAATGCATTTCATTTTTAAAAAAAGTGTCATTATTTCGTCTGCGACCACTACGTATGGAACCTTCAGTGATTTGTGTAAGTAAGTAAACTAATAATTTGTCATAGTTTATGTAAACTTGGGCTTAACGCCCTGAGATAGTCTGAGCTAGAGAAATTTTATCGTGGGCACGTTCATCACTTATCCGGGTTAAGTTGTGCCTGCGATATCTGCTACGCTACAGTAGCCCAAGTGATTTCTTTATGTAATATCTTATAACCACTAATATCCAACGTATTCATTTGTTTATGTACGTGTAAATCGTAGAATAATTCAGTAATTATTTATTACAGTTTAATACAAACAAACAAACAAACATCTCATAAATAAAAATACAAATACAAAATGAACATCCAAAAAAAAACGAAAAACTGTGTATAACAGTACTACCTACTACCATACTGAAAAGAAAATGTGTGTATTTATTTTTTTAACTACAAATGCTCAAATTATGCACCATGCATTCTAATACACAAACGTGCTCTACGAAACACCTCACGCATTACATTTTGGAGCATTTCAGGAGTAATTGCCTCACATGCGTTTCTAATTCTGGTTTTGATGTCCCCAATATTTACAGGAGCAGTTTGAAATAACATCTTTAATGTAATCCCAGACGAAAAAACTCAAGGGATCTAATATCTGGTGATCGAGCTGCCAGCTATCTGGCATAACTTGATATAAATAATTTGTACATATTATAGCAGTATGAGGTGGAGCCCCATTTTGTTGAAAATATGAATAAATTAATATTTCTGCCACAGTTAATTCATAGAGAAAATCTTGAAATTCATTTTGCAGGAAATTAAGATATCTACGAGCGGATAATTTGCCATCATAATAATATAGCACAATTATTTTAGTCCCTAAAAGACCCACCCAAACATTCGTAGAAAATCTTTCTTAGAAAGCAGTCTCTCTGCACCAATGTATATTTTCTCATTTCTCTTCATATTTTTATTGAAAAAATCATTATTAGAAAAACTTGATTCGTCCGACCAAAGAATTTTGCTACATATCAACGACTCATTCCTTTTTTTATTTAACAACCATCTATAAAATCTTATTCTCCTCGGCTTATCTCCCTCAATGTTGAACTTGCGTGCACAATGTTTATGTTTAAATCTTGCGTTCTTTATTTAACACACATCCTGACATAATCAATTGATGAAATTTTACACCGTTATTAAGATCGGTTAACAATACAGTATTCTATCGTTACTTTTGCAAATATCCGTACATAGGGGGCGCAGGGGTGAAAAATTGAAAAATCTGCAAAACGAAGGAGCGATAAATCGAAACAAATGGTTAAGAGACGAATTTTTATTGAGCGATCTCTATGACTAAAAAGTAGAAAATAAAAAAATAAAAAAACTAGCTTTTTTGTAAAAAGTCGTATTAAAAAGTAAAAAATAAAAAAACACTAATGTACGCGCGCAAGAAAAACAAGGCGTGCGCACTTTATATGTAAGTATATGTATCATCTTAATGTACACATGACTGAATGCAACAACGATTCCACCTGATTCATACAATCGCGCGTACAACCATACAAAGTGCGCACGCCTTGCTTTACTTGCATTCGTACATTAGTATTTTTTTAATTTTTAGTACTTTTTACAGAATAGCAAGTTTTTAAATTTTTTCATATTTTTTTATTAAACATTTTTCTTGCACTGTCTTTTCTTACGCGACAGTTTCTCTGAATTTGTCTCAAGGAGTTTTCTTCATTTTGGTTAACATAATTCAATAGGTACTCTATTTACTTTCCTTACATTATCCGCAACATGCCCTCGCCTTACTACTTCTTTTGAAAATGAACTAACTATGATATGGATTGTGGTTTTCGTAAAATATCAGTTAAAATTTTTGTGACATGTTTTATATCATTGGAAAGAGAAGAAATAAACGGAATGAATGAATGACGTTATGGTCTACTTTGAGATGTGTTCCTTTCATTTTTGCACAAGAGCGTATGTCAAAGCCAACTGCGTTTTTCGAATTTTTTGATACATATTATTATTCTTATTGTCTTTGCCGTCAACTTTCATCTCTTTAACTTTTTTCGTATCTCCTCAAATAAGGAAGCCATAACCGGTGGTTTTCCTATTTTTCAGGTTTTTGTAATATATCTCTACAAAGTAGGCTATGGATTTCAAATTTCTTTTTACTGAAATATAGCTCACAAAAAAATGGAACAACTGTTTCTAAAACTTATTCTTCTACAATAGATATTAAACGAGATATTTGGTGTGACCCTCGTAAAATAGACAAAGAGTATTCTGAAATAAACGAGTAACGGAGTTTTTAAAATAAGACCTTCTTTTCCCAAGTCAAGTATAAATTGACTTGGGACCCAGCCGCGGAGTTAGAGTATAATCAAAGTTTTCTTTTATTATAACTGCTGAATTGTTGCAATAAGACATATCACATCAACATAAAATTAATTTACCACCAACAATTTCTGATAGTAATTTTGCAGTAATATTGAATTAATTATTATGCATGTTAAATACATATATTTAAATGGAGTCGTTTTAATAGAGCCAGGATGTAGTATATCTGGTTCTTTAATAATCCTTAAAAAAATAATACAAATAAGAGTTTCGTACTGGATAAATAAGATAAAACAGAAAAATAACATGTGACCAACTGGATATAAAAGCCTCAGGTACGTACATGACGAAACAGCAATTTTCTAAAAATTGTAATTTTACACAGCAAAAAAGTATTGACGACGAAAATTTTAATACCAACGATATTTAATATGCAAAAAATTATTGTTTATAAAATAGGTTTCATAAGATAAGATAAAGTATTGTTATGTGCCGCCCTCTAACGGAGAGAGATTTAATCAATCCCTGGCAGCAGAGTGAAAAGATACCTGCCTACTAGTTGGTTGCTGGTAAAGTGGCGCCATCTCTGGACCAACTGGGAAATTTCGAAATTGTTCGAGAATGATTAACCCAAAAAATCGAGAGAAGTCCGAATATTCTGGAGTGATGACAAGGGAATCGAGAATATATGTCACGGATATATAAGACACGGATTCAACACACGGAGGACAGTTATGTATGAGATGAGCAAGTGATAAGATAAATAAGGAACAGTAACAAGTTGTGAATTATAGTAGCGAGTTTATAAGTAGATCAAAGTTATAATTAGTGTGCTATTTATTATAAGGATGAATTATTATATTGTAATTTAGTTATTAATAAATCAGTGGTTAGTGCAAACGCGTGTTGAAATTATTGGATCTACGTTTGGAAGTATTTACTGGGGATTGTAAACTCATAACACTATTATTGGTATAGATAATGTAGAAAAAAGTATACAAGAATGGTTACTTACCAAGAAGATTTTACTAATAAATGTATGACATTGCAAGTATTTGTCCCCTCTGGGGATACATGCGGCTTTGCATCGTTAGGTGCTTGCCACGGGGTGTAGTATTGTGTATGATGTAGTGCTCATGACTGGCTGTTATGTGGGTTTATTTGTATGTAGATTGTGGTGTGAGGTGTGTGATGTTGGATGATTTGTTTTAGGTTCATAGTTAATATTAGTACGTTAATGGACTAGTTGTCGTGGCATCTTTTAGTTAGTGAAATGTATTCAGTATGGCTCTTTTCATGTTTCAGTCTGAAGGACGATGTTGTGTAATAGTAATATAGATAGTTTTTTTTTTTTTTTCTTTTTTGTTTATTTTTATATTTTTTGTCCGTTTAATGGTACAACCTTTTTGGATTTCTTTTGGATTTTGTTTTAATATTTTTTTTTGCATTTTATATATTTTTTTGTTTGTATATATATTTTTTATTTTTGTATTTTTTCAGACAATAATTACAATAATTAAGGGATGAAAAAAGGAGGAGTGCCCATAGTGCTGGCACCGATAGCACTGCGGGATATCCATACGAATATATTCCGAATCAGAGACTCTGTAGTTCTGCCAAAGCGTAAAAATCGTTGGCGACCTATTTAGGAATAGTCAACAACAAAATGTTGGTAGGAACTCGTCTACCACCACGAGTGGTCATGGCACGGGGCTATATTTGAAAAAGGAAGATTTTTAATTAGCAAGTCGTTGCGTATATCTTCTGTGGGTGTATCCAGTGGTATATATTTAACCACTACTTTCACAGGACGTTAGTTTGTGGCGTTGTAAGTGTAGAACACAATTTTTTGTTGGGCTAAAATTTTTGTTATGCTAGTGTAATCTTGTGGGCCCTTTGGATAACAAATTAGAGATGTATTATTTGTACTTGAAACTGGGCTGTGAGTTGGAATGTCCGTTGATAAGAATTACGGTGTCTTTATGATTCTCCGTATATATATATATTTATGAATGGTTGAGTCATCCGGAAAATTTATAAGTACTGTGGAGAAGTGTCCAACGATTCTCTAAGAAATGGCGTCGTAGACGCGGGGACTTAACACATGAATAAGAAGTCCAGACCAATAGCGGATCCCGTACTTCGTCAAGGAGGGGTTGGATTTTTTTTCTATATACTGACATGGAGTCATCATAGTCTAACTTCTTAAATTGTAATTCGCACAAAATTAAAATCAATGCATTATTCCTGTTATATAAAAATGAAAACCGATTCATAATTTATGTCTCAGTTTTTCGTTATTGTCGAGCCCGTAAGGCGTGGGAGTTGACCCCCCCGTAGGTCCGCCACTGGCCGACATAGGGAGACAATGACGATTTTTCCGTAAAAACTGTGAAATAAGAACTATAATTATTTATGTACCGAGGGCGATATTGAGATGTTTATGCCCGCGGGTGATGAATTTCTATCCGAATGCCTTGGCCCGAGGGTAGAAAATCACGCAAGGTCATAAACATCCCATATCGCCAATGGTGCCTACTACGTTTTATATTTTATTCTACTTTAGGTACCTACCTAATTTAAATTTAATAAATGAATATAATAATTTATGAAATAGATATGGCTTGTATCCATAACGATGCGACGTTCTTTAAAACGCGATGAAAGTATAAAAATATTGTTAGCAGACAAAGGTAATGCCACAGTCATTATAGATAAAGATATATATAACACAAAAATCATGACTCAAAACTAAACAAAGATCCAACAAAATCAGTAGAGAGCAAAATTTACAGAACTTTGTTTAAATGCAAACATGAATTTAATGATTTTGAACGAAGGAAACTTACACCACATCATCGTAAGCCTCCTTATTTTTATGGCTTACCAAAGACACATAAACAAAATATTCCTTTAAGACCAATTGTTAGTTCTATTAATTCACCATATCATAATTTGGCAAAATTTTTACTTAAAATTATTGATCCATTATCTGGAAATACCGATTCATATATTAAAAATATTAAACATTTCATAAAAAAATTTTTATGAAAACGATATTCATGAATCACACCTGATGGTTAGTTTTGATGTAGTTAGTCTTTTTACCAATGTTCCGGTAGATGAAACCTTAAAAATAGTTAAAGACAGGTTGCTAAATGATAATAATTTGGAAACTAGAACTAAATTAAATGTAAATAGCATAATGGAACTCTTAACACTGTGTATAAAAACAACTTATTTTCAATTGGACAATGAGTTTTATCAGCAGGATTTTGGTATGGCTATGGGGTCTGCATTATCACCAATTTTAAGCAACATATTTATGGAGAACTTTGAGAACACACATGTTCAAAATTGTATGGACAAACCGGTTGTCTGGTGGAGATATGTTGACGACATCTTTGCAATTTGGCCTCATGGTGTCGATTTACTAGATAGTTTTTTAGAAAATATAAATAGTAAGGAACCGTCTATTAAATTCACATTAGAAGTAGAAAGTAGGAATGAACTACCGTTTTTAGATGTTTTAATTAGAAGGGTAAAAAATACAATTGAAACAAGCGTTTATAGAAAACCAACACATACTAATAGATATCTAAATTTTAACTCAAATCAGTCAATAAATGTTAAAAAGGGTGTTGTAAAATGTTTATACGATAGGGCCAAAATAATTTCATCTAATAATGAAATATTAAATAACGAGAAAAAAATTATCAAAGAGGTTCTAGTACAAAATCAATATCCTGAAGCCTTTGTTGATAGAGTTTTCATAAATGTTGAAAATAGGGACAATCAGGTACGACAAAAAACCCTGAACGTCATTATACAGCAGTAATTCCTTATGTATACGGACTATCGGAAAAGCTACGCCGTATAGGCGACAAATTTGATGTTAGGACGATATTTCAAACAGGGAACACTTTAAGATCTATTTTAACAAAAACAAAACCGATAAACAGGGAGCAGAACTCAAAAAACTGTATTTACAATATCCCGTGCGAATGTCATAAATGTTATGTTGGTGAGTCATCCAGACCTTTCAGTGTGAGGTTGGATGAGCACAAGAATTACATTAGAAAGAATGAAATTCAGAAATCAAAGATTTGTGAACATGCTTGGGAAAACGTACATAGAATAAACTGGGGCTCGGCAAAAATTTTAACAAAAGAAACAGATACCAAAAAAAGAAAAATTAAAGAATCAGCAATAATCTTATTAAATGAAGTGCGTATATTTGTACAACCTGGCTATGTTAAAAGAAGAACTTAACAAACTCAACATTATCTAAAAGAAAATATCATCAGTTCTATGTTCTGTGTAAGTAGTAAGTATCTATGGAAATAACATAAACAGAATCTTAAAGCTGTGCATTTGACATACACAGCAAAATAAGAGTTCTTCCAAAAAATAGCTTTGAAAACGGAAAGAGATTATTTTCCGAAACGTCAGCAAAATACATTATTTCTGTGTTTATTCCTATTTATATTATTTGCAAAACATAACCTCTGACTTTTCCTTTGGCGTAAACGTCACGGGCGCAGAGGCTTTTTTCCAATAATTCTATTATTTTGTAGATTCGGTGATTTGTTTTGAAGAGGATAATAGTACATGTGATGAAAACCTAAATAATAAGAAAGAATATTATTTTATTTATTTCTGCCAGTGAAGTAATAAACTGTGTTGAAACCTTTCTAAAAGTGATCATGCAGGACGAAGAAATTCCAAAAATTCTCGTCCAGAGGACCACACAAGCAAATGAGGTACTGCTACCAAAAAAATCCCGATCATTGTATGGGAAAGAATATGAGAAATTTCAACAATGGGCTAACATAAATTCTGTAACTGTCAGCGAGACAGCGCTAATGGCTTATTTTCACGCACTGGTACGTATCTATTATTGTAGTTTTCAACTTTTTGTTCCTGTGTTAGCTAATAACATTAAAGAACCTTAAACGAAACGTCTTTATTAATATGAATTTAAAAGTTTTTCAAAAGTGATTATTGGAGGGCATAATAAGCGGGCGTAATCATTACGTCTGCTCTTTTTAGTCCTAGGGTATATTGGCCTTATTTATATTCTCGTATCCAAGTCATAAAGAACAAATTATAAGCAAGTGAAATATAAATAATATGTTGTCACTTTGTACATGCATATATCTACATTTTAGATGTAAAATATTATATTTGTAATGGGACTGAATACTTTTGTGAAAATCTTTATTCGTCGCCTTTATTTACGCATTTTTTGCTTGTTTTACGGTCACAATATGTTCAGAGCCTGTCGATTTTCTCCTTTATTGATACAGCTAGGTCCATAAGTAATGGATACATTATCTACGTAATTAACAATTTATGAGTAAAAATCCTAAAACACGTCAATTATTAATTCTAAAATGACATTTCTTGAGGGTGCGTGTGATAGCTCATTTGAAAGGGTCTTTAATTCTATATCCAGAAATATAAGGTATAGATTCCTCACAGAAGCATCACTTTTACTCCTAATAAAACAATATACTATATTTTTTCTCCAAATACTTTTAGTACCGCTCGCAAGCCGCAGTAAAAGACTTTTCTACCGCTCAGATGAAGTGTCAGACAGATGTCAGTTTAGTTCATCTGATGGCATCGCTGTTGTAGTTATATTATAATATAAGCTCAATCAAATAAATATAAATATCATGCACATAGCACCATCTGATAGCGAAAGAAGTAAAGCATTTAAATTAAATTATTATTCGAGACAAACAATACTCACCAGTTTTAGGTAAGCATTTGCTACAGTTAACGATCCCTTTTCGTTCCACTTGCCCATGTAACCATGCACAACCAATTTCAACGGCTTTTTGAAATCAAATTTTGATTCTAGAAGAGACTTTCCATTGTCACAATATATGATTTCCGGGTGGGAAAAGTTTAGGTTTCTTGTAAATAAGAAAAACTTAGTGTTAAGTCCCTTCGGATCTTCAGGTATCTTTTGAAGAGGAGAGTTTCTGTGGGGCAAATGAAAACATCCAACTATGTCTGAAAAATAAAAAATAAATTGTCAGTGACAATAATGCCTACGGTTCCTATCGTTGGTATTTATATTAATTCATTAACTAGTCCAATCAATCAATTTTGTATTACTCTTTTCTTTTTCATTAGATTAATGATTTTTCAAATAGACGTAAAAATTCACATCAGATATCGCTACCAAACTATGCCTAAAAAAAATTGGTCATAGGTAGATGCATCTCGATAGTACTCCATTTCTGGAATACATTTTTAACTTTCCAAACCTTTGTGGTAGAATGTAAAATGAGCTCAAACAAAATTTTCATAGAACGTGTAATCTGATGAGAAATTTGCCAATTTGCCGAGCGCTGAATTACATGTTACAATCCTGGCGCGTTAAGTGTAATAATTGCATATTACCATCAAAACGCTAATGCTTCGATTGCAACAAACACCAGCCGAAAGACTGATCCTACTAAAAGGAGCTCTCGTGCGAGTCGTCCCACACCACTTACAGACTGTAGTTTCGAACTGTTGGCTCTCGTCAGTGTAAGGTAGGTAAATAAATAGCCTGACTGGGCTCAGCATAGTTCAAATGTGCTTCTAGAGGGCAGAATGTGCCCCGCCGAGCGTTGAATTACAAGTTACAAACCTGGCTGATTTAATAATCGCATATTGCCAACATAATGCTAATGCTTCGATTGCAACAAGCATTGCCCAGTCAGGCTATTTATTTTTCGATTGCAACAGACACTGGACTGCTAGATGGCGCCTGCTGACTATTTTGCATGTCGCTATCGTAAAAATACCGAGATGTACCAAATAGTCAAAGGATCCTCGTGCCGGTCGTCGCATGCCTATCTTGCACTGACGAGAGCCAACTCGAAACTGCAGTCTGCAAGTGGTGTGTGACGGCTGGCACGAGAGCTCCTTTAAGTAGGATCAGTCTTTCGGCTAGTAAAAATGTATCTCTGACCATTCCTATACTGTATAAACAGTCTTATTGGAAAATTAATATTTATTATTATTTATTTTATTATTGTTATTATTATATTATTATAATAATAACAATTACATTATTGTAATAAATTTTGTACTTGTGTTAGCTAATGGCATTAGAGAACCTTAAGCGAAGCGTCTTTATTAAAGTTGCTTTTTAAATATTTTCCAATGTTTTGTGAGTATTGGAGGGCATAATAAGCGGACGTAATCATTACGCCCGCTTTTTTTGCCCTAGGGTATATTAGCCTTGTTTATATATCTCGTATCCAAGCAATAAACAACAAATTATAAGCAAGTGAAATATAAATAAGTGTTAAGAATTTTATTTATATTTGTTTTGTTGGTCAACCCTGTATATACTAATTCATACATGCCGATTACACATTAATCGAATCCGGTAATTTTTGTCGCTATTAGTTTTTGTTTGTGAGTTGTTTTATTGGGAATGTTTTTGTAACTAATAAAAAAACCATAATGTGGGTATAGACTGCCGAATCCGGCAGAAAGCGAGAGACCTTTGGAAAAGTAAAATTAAAAGAATAGACGCCCGGTGATTAACATTTTTGAATTGTACGTTTTAAACGGCTAGTTCACGGGAAGTCTGAAAGGACGATATAACTTATTTATATTTGCAGTTTTGAGTATATCGTCTCAAAACAAATTTTGTTGGATATTTTTTAAGGAAATTTAGTGTGCATAAGAAAACGTTTTCTTAGTGCATGAGGCACATCACACGGGAGGCGTTTTTTTATATCCTGGTGTTTAATTGTCGAAGTCATCGTTTGTAAATAGTTTAAATTGGGGGAGGAATGGTCGCAAACTAGGAATATTAAGTTATATTGGAGAAATAAATGTATACAGGAGAGCCCAGAATTTAGTAGCCACCGCCGCTTGATTGTGAAATCTCCGAAACCCTCGCCGTCCGTCCAAGGTTAAGTATCACATAGTGAAAAATTTCTATTTGATAATTGTTTCATAAAGCGTTATGAAATTTGATTTATAAAGTGTTATAAAGTTAAACTACAAAGGAAAGTTCTTCTTTTTATCTTTATTTATTAATCATCCCTGTGACAATCCCTAGATCAAGGTATTTTGTGAATAAATGAAAAAGGTTAATTAGATTACCCTTATCTTGGGTTATACTCTAGCCAGGTCCGAGGCATTATTAGTATAAAAGAAAGACATTTGTTATACGAGTAATATAGACATGGTTCACAAAATTAGTTAACTGGCCCAAATATTATGTTCTTTTATGTATATGTAAATAAAGTTTTCTTGCATTTTAATTTGGGTTGTGTCTTATTCAATGAAGGTCATTGATATATTTTTGCTTATTATTTTTTTGCTGACAAAAGTTTTAGTAATTTGAATATGAGGTAAGGTGTGTATAATGGATTATACACCTCTTATAGCCTCTCCTACTCAATTGTTAACCTCACCTTCGCGATGAGTTCAATTTGAACTTGGTGCACCCTGTTTTCACTAACGAGGCTCTAACGACCGAGTAAGGGCGGAATAACCCTTACCTTTTGCCGTGAGCCCATCCACCTTCTCACGAAGAGTGCGGTAAAAATAACCCACCGCACACAAAGGTTGCTTTTGGAATCGTTTGGTTACCCCATCGTCGCAGTCTCCTTCTGTGCCATGGGACCACACCACTCGCCTTCCGCAACCGAGCTGGTCAGTTGCATACCTGCTCCAGCTAAAACTTCAAATGCAGCTTCGTTTTCAGTCGATTAAGGCTTTAAAAAAATGATGGAGCGTTCAAGTGGGACAAAATCATCCGGAGGTAAAATACCCTCCCGATCGGATCTCCGGGGGAGGGTGCCCACAGGGACACCTCATCGAATGTCGAAAAAACACCGACAAGTTAAATCCAACAAAACTAATTCTTTCATCTACGGCGCTTGGAATGTTCGTACTTTGAACGACAGCACTCGCACCGATCGGCCTGAAAGAAGAACTGCTCTAATAGATAGAGAACTTCACCGACTCAATGTTGACGTTGCAGCTCTCAGTGAAACTCGATTTTTGGAGGAAGGCTCTCTCACAGAAAAGTACTACACCTTCTATTGGAAAGGTCTTCCCACCAATTCAAGAAGACAACATGGAGTAGGATTTGCCGTTCGGAATCAACTTGTATCCAACTTAACACAAGTACCACAAGGCCTATCCGAGCGTCTAATGCTGCTGCGCTATGAGCTATCAGATGGCAACGCGGTAAATCTAATAAGCGCCTACGCTCCCACTCTGGATGCAAGTCACGAAACCAAGGAAAGCTTCTATCAACAGCTGGAAGAAACCCTCTGTAGAATACCTAAAACGGAACGACTCGTTATTCTTGGCGATTTTAACGCTAGAGTAGGGAGAGATGCAGACACCTGGCCAGGCATCATAGGCAAGAACGGTTTGGGCAACATGAACGCTAACGGTCAACTACTCCTAACTAAATGCGCCGAACATGATCTAGTTATAACAAACACCATTTTCCGACAAAAGGATAAATTTAAAGGCACCTGGCGTCACCCCAGATCAGGTCACTGGCATCTACTGGACTATGTTATCGTACGTAGGAAGCATCTCAAGGACGTCCAAATTACAAAGGCGCGCATTGATAGCGAATGTTGGACCGATCATCGTCCTGTTGTCTCTAAAATGAAAATTGTCATGAGACCCAAACACCGAAGAACTCAAGTAAAACGCAGACTCCGTCTCTGTATTAGTAAATTGCGTGACCAACAAACCGTCGAACAGCTAAAGCAAAAAGTTCAAGAGAATTTGAGTGCACTAGAAGAAACCAATTCTGTAGATGTCGCTGCTACCTGGACACAAATTAAAGACAGTTTAAAAAGTGCGAGTGAGGAAATTCTTGGCACTGCAGCAAGTAAAAAACAGGAGGACTGGTTCAATGATAATGAAGCTTTTATACAAGAACTTCTTGACCGCAAACATACTGCCTTCCAAAACGCTATCAACCACCCCAACGACTCATCAAAAGCAGAAGCTTTTACCCAATCTAAGTATGAAACGCAACGCGAAATCAGAAGAATAAAGAACGAGTGGTGGGCAAGCAAGGCCAGAGAAATTCAAAAGTACGCCGATTCACACGACTACAGGAATTTCTTTCAAGGAGTAAAAGCAGTGTACGGCCCCAGTCGGAAAAATATGTGCCCTATTAAAGATTTAAATGGAAATCTCCTCAAAGAAGACCAGGAAATAAGAGCCCGATGGAAAGAACACTACTCTAGCATTCTTAACCAGCAAAGTCAAGCCGATCACGATATTATAAATCTTATCCCTCAATATGACACCTTCGAAGACTTAGATAAACCACTAACAACGGAAGAGATCTTAACCGCCATTGGGCAGCTAAAAAATAACAAATCTCCCGGCGCCGACTCACTCCCAGCTGAGATCTTTAAAGCTGTGTCGTCAGAGCTCATACCCTACCTCAAAAAACTGTTTGATGTCGTGTGGGAAAGTGGTCAAGCTCCGCAGGAGTTTCGTGATACACTTTTAATCAACCTCTTCAAAAACAAAGGGAGCGCTGCGGACTGTGGAAATTACAGGGGTATAGCTCTCCTGGCTGTTGGAGGGAAGATACTCACTAAAGCGATGGCAAATAGGCTAACACCTGTTATGGAAAAGTTACTTCCTGAAACACAGAGTGGCTTTAGACCAAACCGAGGCACATCGGATTTAATCTTCACACTTAAACAGCTTCAAGAAAAGCACTCGAACATCAAGGAGAAATTCACATGGCCTTCATTGATTTAACCAAGGCGTTTGACTCGGTGGACAGGGAAGTGCTCTGGAAAATTATGTTCCGCTTAGGTATCCCTAGAAAATTTGTGGAAGTATGTCGCAGTCTACATACAAACAACAACGCCCAGGTTATGTATAATAATGAGGCAACCGAACCTTTCCAAACTCTCACTGGAGTTAGGCAGGGATGTGTCCTGGCACCCCTACTCTTTAATTTGTTTACCACTGCTCTAACAATTATTGTTGACAACAAACTGACAGTCAGAGGAATAGGTCTCAGATACCGTTTTGATGGCGGTCTCTTTAACATAGGGCGCTTTAGAGCTTTCACGAAGACACGCACACGATTCATTTGTGATCTCCAGTATGCGGATGACTGTGCACTTTTAGCCTCTACGCCGGAAGAGCTTCAAGAGCTTTTAGATGTGTATGCCCAAAGCTATGATTCTTTGGGACTTAAAATCAACATTGGAAAGACTAAGATTATGTCAACTCCTCATCAAGTGAACCAAATAGACATTACACTTAACGGAAATTCTCTTGAAGTGGTGGATCAGTTCAATTACTTAGGCAACGTTGTTAATGACAAAGCAAACATGGACAGCGAGATTCGCAATAGAATTAACGCTGCATCTAGAGCATTCTGGGGACTTAGAGAGAGAGTATTTGACAACCACGACCTTGCTTTGTCAACGAAAATGGCTGTCTACAGAGCAGTTGTCATTCCAACACTGCTATATGGATGTGAAAGCTGGGTCACTTACCGTCGTCATGTGGAAGAATTAGAACGTTTTCAGCAAAGACACCTCAGAAGTATGATGAAAATCCGTTGGTTCCATCACATATCAAACGTGGAAGTACTCAGGAGAGCAAACAGCCTTCCAATTGAGGTGCTTATTTCAAGAGCACGCCTAAGATGGGCAGGTCACGTTCATCGTATGCATGATAACCGCCTTCCTAAATGTACACTTTATGGTGAATTGCTAAGCGGTAGAAGAAAGCGTGGCGGTCAACGAAAGAGGTTCAAAGACGCTCTCCATGAAAATCTAAAATCCTGCGGTATTGCAGACGAGCAATGGGAACAACTTGCAGCGGACAGAACCGAATGGCGAGGGGTTGTGGCCAGCTATCAAGGAAATGTTGCTGCAAGAAGGCCGAATCCAAGACCTAACCAGGTCTATGTTTGTCCTGATTGCGGTCGACTTGTGCTCTCCCGAATTGGCCTCTATAGCCATAGTCGTGTGCACCGTAGATGAATGGAAATTACAATAGACTACACCTTTTACTTGTTTTTTATTGTACGCAATTTATCGACTGTAAAATTTCTATACTCGGACTCGAGTAACGGCTAATAATAATAAAAAAAAAAAGTATAATGGAAAATTACTTGGCGCCCTCTGGTCTTAAACTATTCACTTAAGTTAACAATAGTGAGATAATTTTTTTTAATAAAAATCCACTCCCGACTCCACTGAGTCTCTAGTCGGACATACCTTAGTTGTTACCAACGCAAAGGAAAAAAGCACATAATCTTATAAAACGGTATCTCTATATTATGTACTACGTGCAATAAAGTGGTAGAGCTAGCGAATAGAATTGGTGGCTGTAATGTATTCCCCAATATCATAAATTGCGTTTGCCTCTAGAAAGTGTTTTAGTTTTTTTTTTAATGTGTTGATATTAGGTGCATGAGATAGTCTATTATATAAATTGCAACCTGCATAAATTGGTAACTTTTCATAAAAGCTACGATAATGTTTATTTAGACGTATGGTTTCTTTTTCTTTGGTTGTTAATGTATGTATATCTTCGTTCGTATTAAATTTATGTTTGTTTATATGTATATATTTCAGAAACTTCAGCAGGTAAATAGATGTTAAAGTAAATAGTTCTTTATTCTTGAAAGTTTCCCGACAACTGTGATTATATGGTAAGTCAAATATGAGTACCTATTAGGTATAATAATTTTTTGCAAAATAAAAACTCTATTAATTCCTGTAGCTTGACTTTAAACCACTATATTATAACTTAAGATGGAGTCTACCATGGCATAATAAGTGTCTAAAGGATTTTTGGTGTTAAGTGAATTTTTAAGGGTAATGGAAAAAAATGCTTTACTAACTATTGCATACATGATCGATGTAGTTCGTGAAATTTTAATGTTTATCTATGAATAGTGAACACTCCCAACAATTTGATGAAAATGCCACTATGCATTGAATGGACATTTAAAGAGAAATTAATTTCCGTTCCTGGTCGGTGAATATCATGTGATTCAATATAAACAGTTTTACCATAATTTACATTAGTCGTTTTTTCCTTACACCAGCTTTCATATGATTGAAGAATTGTGTTTACCTTTAATATTACTTCAGTGTATTTCTTCCATGTACCAAAATGGAGCTGTCATCAGCATATAAATAAATACACTTGACTATCCAAAATATAATCCGGAAGATCGTTTATATACATAATAAAATAAGAGGGCCTAGACACTACCCTGAGGGATTCCTATATCTATGTCATATGTTGTAGATTTGGTGTCCTGAAATTTGATTTGTAGTTGTCTATTACCAAAGTATGAGACCACTAAATCATTTTGTTATTACTCTTATACACAGTGCATCTAAATTTTGGCCTGCGAAACTAAAAGTCCAGTGGAATTAGCTCTTAAAGTACCTAAATCTGAGTGGGTAATTGTGAAGTGATTCATGAACAGGGAGCATCAAATGTGATGTGTACATACTTTCTGGATGAAATGAAAATTCGGTGGCATTTGTTTATAACAGCAACTCGAGTGTTGTTATAAACAGTTTTTTCTTAATAACTCTGATCGTAGCGCTCGGCGAGAAAAAGTTTAATATAAAGGATGTAGGTATTGATAACATGTTCGATGAGCATGATAAGTGTGATGAGTCTAAGGTTGATGAGAATGAATATGTAAATACAATAAGAAGACGTAGATTGTAATATATTTATGTATTGTTTAATAAAATATGAAATAAAATTTAATTTTCCAAATACTATTCTATTTTCTCCATTATACAGTGAATTTTGTAATTTCTTTTTGATAAATTTATAATGGGCTCGTCGAGCTAGTACAAATTAAAAAAATCATCGAAATCGGATGATTAGAAGCCGAGATATCGACGATTCATGCAGCGAGAAGCAGTTGGAGCAAATTTTGAGTGAGCGCGAGCCCAGGAGCGCGTCTATCCCCTATCCTGCCCCCTCTCCAGTGACGCGCATCAACGCTATACTTTCCCTTGCATTATTATTTATATACGTATTCAAGGGAATTTGAAAATACTGTCCAAGTATAATTCAAGTATACCTCTATATACGGGTCAAATTTCATAGCTTCATATAAATAAAGATGGGAACTATGATTTTTTGGAAAAAAAAACTATCTTTGCTCTAAATCAATTTGGAAAATTCTAGTTCGGCGCAACATGAAGTTCATCACGTTGGTTTCAATTTGATTCGTTTGACAATACGTTGGGTTAAAATTCAGCGAGCAATTCAATTTGTTTATGCAGAGAATATAACGCCATTTTAAATACTCAAGAAAGTTATTATTTGACTGGGTAGCAATTGCATTAAAAAGTAGCAACTTTTATCTTTCAAATGAGTCCATTTTTATAATCGTATGAATGAAAAATTCAACATTATTGTACGTTAAAGTCATCGTAATTCTATAAACAAATTAAATTATCTCGGAAGCTATTAAATATGTTTTGATCAAATATGAACCGTAGTTTAAGCATACCACAGATTGAACTTTCAATTAGTTTACACGTGATTATTATTTATTTCTCTATTAAATAATAACAATGGCAATATCATTGATTTTCGTTTTTTACGATTTGCGATAAACTATTGAACCGATTTTGAGAAACTATGGCTTAAAATGTTCGTATTGTCAATACCTACATCATTTATATTAAACTTTTTTCTCGCCGAGCGCTACGATCAAAGTTATTAAGAAAAAACTGTTTAAACAAATGCCACTATACCATCCAGAAAGTATGTACATGAATCACTTCACAATTATCCACTCAGATTTAGGTGCTAGTAAAATGCTAATTGCACTGGACTATAATATCAATCGTGTCAAATGCACTCGACAAATGAAAAATATAGTTACTACTATACATTCGTCATTATCTATTTTGTCGTTAATGAACTGTATTTGATCTTGGCGTTTTTGCCGAAATTTTTTTCCTGAAAACATATTGAGTAGTTGTGGTTATTATTGAAAAAATTAATTTTGAAAATGTAAAATTTTGTTAATGTCCTATAAACTTAGTTGAGGTAGTTTCTGCTAAATTACTGGTTTTGAAGAAAAGTTGAAACTGATTTACAGAATCTCGCACAATACTAAAAATCCACTATATTTAAATGTATTGCCAATTTATTTTATAATTAAATGTTCAAAATGGCCGACAGTAGTCTCATGACAATAAACAAGGCGATCTTTGAACTTTCGGATAATATTTTATATGACTTCAGGGCTTATTTTGTGAGATTGTTCTGTTATCCTCCTATTTTTTAAATCTGTAATATTGTCTGGTCGATTAACATACACTTCTGATTTTAAATGGCCGCATAAAAAGAAAACAAGAGGAGTAAAATCGGGATACCGAGGTGGCCATTCAATTGTTCCAATCCAACTGTTAGGGAAAACTTCGTTTAAATAGTTCCTCATTCTACATGAATAATGCAGTGGAGCTCCATCTTGTTGGTACGAAATAGACCTGTCTATTTCATGTGGGTAATTAATATAAGGAAAATGCAGCTTCAATGTAGGTACTAAAAAGTTCGTTAGATAAACGTTACTTGTATAATCATACTGTTACTGAATCCGCTTTCTGTGATTTAGAGGCAAGCAAAAATTATTCATAGAGTAACTTTTTCTTTAGCACAAACTCCAAGAAATTTTATAACGAAACACACGTTCCATCTATAAAATTCTTCATATATAGGTAATTCAGGCCAGTGTTAACAGTTGAGTTACATACGCTCTGTACAAAATTTTGTTTTTATATGTTGAAAAAAAGATATTGGTTTCAACTGGACCTGACATCCTGTAATATCTATACAATAAAACTGTAAAGCAATTATTTCTACATGTATTCTGTATATTTCGAAACAATAAAGTTTGCATGCAAAATATCCACAATTGTACGCATAAAACAAATGGACAGTTTCATTTCCGTCAACGCTGTATTTGGCAACTTCCATGTCATTAGAGTATCATAAAAAAGGATTGTAATCTATGAAATATTTTGTAAAAATAATGCGGAAGTTACAAATTACAATTGAGTAGAATAAATCAAGAAATCAGCGAAATATGAAAACAATACAAATATTTCCTAAGAACATTCACTGCACAAGGCATAATTTATTATTTACTGCAGTTTAATTCTCAAGACTTAAAAATGTTTACATAGCTGTTGTTGTCTGTAACTAATTAGATCCACTCCCTACTATTTATTAGTGAAAGATTTTAGCATTCTTAGGTTGACGTCTGATTTTCGATGCACATGAGTGCTCTAAACATTGTCCCTCATAGCTCGTTTACGTTTCTTTTCCGTGAACATATCAAGAGAATCCTTTGACCATTCAATGTGCTGCTTACGCTCTTAGCGGCATGTTGAATGGTCTAGGGTAGAATCTGAAGATATAGACAAGGATACAATACATTAAATTCTGCTTGGTTTTAATCACTATGCAACTTTTAAACATTTTTAAAAGTTTGGGTACATACTATCCAAAATTTTCTGCTGAATCCTTTTCGCAAAGCAATTCGAGTTTGCGTTCATCTACCATATTAATTTATCATATCTTTTAGGGGATGCGCTACATATGTCCTTTTTAAATATGACTCGTGGTATCTCGAAAAATTAAAATGTTAAAAGAATGAAATTTTAGACAAAGATTGAATATTTTTTATTTTATAAATACACAACAGTAACAAACTACATACAAAAAGATACAAGACAACTTAAATATAATATAATAAAATTAAATGAAAAATATTTTTTTAAAAAGCTTTTATTTAAATGCTCTAAAAAGTAGAAAATAAACTTTGAAGTACATCAAACCCATCATTTTGTTACATTATATATACTTTTTATGATATAAAAGCTTGTCGCGAGATTTTCCTGTGTAAAGGAGATTGCTCGCGACAAACTTTTATATCATAAAAAAAATTATATAATGTAACAAGAGCATTTAAATAAAAGCTTTTTTAAAAATATTTTTTTATATAATTTCATTTTTTACTTTAGTCTTTTAATATGCTGTAATCCCCAGATATAGGTTTTGAGATTAATCGGATCATAAACGGTAAAGTCGTCTGTCATCTTGAACTGAATTTTTGACTAGAAATTCGTAATCCGCGACCCCGAAAACCTTCAGATATCGATTTTGATCGATATAGACCTAAAAAAAGTCATATTGGTGCCGCCATTTTGAATTTTAACTAAAAAATCATAATCTGCGACCTAGAAAACTCCAGATATCGATTTTGAGTTAAATCGGATGTTAAATGGTAAAGTAGTCCGCCATCTTGAAGTCGCCATCCTGAACTAATTTTTTAACTAGCAACTCGTAATCGCCGAACCCGAAAACCCCCAGATATCCATTTTGATCGATTTGGACCATAAATGACAAAAGTTGTCCGCCATATAGGCGCCGCCATTTTGAATTTATGAATTTTGACCAAGAATTCATAATTGGCGATCTCGAAAACTCCCAGATGTCGATTTTGAGTAGAATCGGATCATAATCGATAAAGTCGTCCGCCATCTTGAAGCTGCCATCTTGTTTTTACCTATGTAAAAATGTTAAAGTGTATTGTCACCGGACTTATACACATGTGCAATATTTAAGGTCTAACTTAATTAGAATTAATTGAAATTTTGATTGCAAGATTTGACCTAAACAAACTAATAAAATTGCAATTTAAATAAAAGATTTAATTAAAAATAGAGAATTGAGGCTAATAAAGAATATTAAAATGAAATAATGATAGGAAGTATTGTGTTTAAATTACAAGATAAGATATTTTTATATAGGAGTTTACAACTTCAAATTTTTTATTGCATTTTGTACAAATTTGTATGAAAATATCAAATCTATCCTGGTTGTAGGTATTGGACATAAAATAAAGAGGAGAACATTTTAGAAGATTTGTCTGAGGCGCAACAAGATAGAATGTATTGGCGTTTACAAGCTTCAAGACTTTCTATACTAAATCTGGTTAGTAGGCTCTGCTGTGGAAACCCTACTGCAGCATCTCCATCAATTATATACGATACAAATTTTAGAAACCGCCTTAATAGTATATTATGATACGAGTATATAAGTAAGCCTTTAAAGCACGCGTAACGATTTTAGGGGCATGACGCAAAGCGGAGACATACGAAGTTTATTAAGTAAAATCCCGTGATCCAATTCGTAGAAGGCTTTGAAAATTTTTATATAAATAACATCAACTTGTAAGCTAACATCTAAGTTCAGAGAAATAAATTGTGTTACGTGGAACAGACGGGAATGTAGATTTACCGTCTACAAGACGTTATTACACATCATAATCTGACTCTCAGTATAGTAGTACATTATTTTCCAAGTCTAAGGCTCAATATCTCATCTTCCAAATAATCAAGCTGAGGACACCAAAAAAGATATTGCTAGAATACTTCAGACTGCCAATCCTCCTACTTTTAACCTACTTTCCAGAGAAAGACAAGCCCTAAGACCTATACATATGATAATCATAACTTTATCATACTCTCAACCAACTGAAGCAATTCCACAGTCATACTGAATACTTCCGATTATTTAAGAAAAATGGACGATTTCCTCAATGCCCCTGGCTACAAGCGTATTTAACACTATTCCTTCACATGCTTAGCAAAGAAAACAAAAATCGTCATCAATAACTCTAACCTTCATTCAGATATTCGAAAAACTCTCATACGCCGACAGAAATCCCCTAAAACTCCTAGAATAAACAATCTTCCTAAAATTCACAAAATGGATATTCCTCTACGACCAATTGTTAGTGCTTTTCGTTTCCCAACTCATAAACTAGCCACATGTCAAAAACTTCGCCTGTTTCATCAATCCTCAAAATTATTCTATTTCTCTAAACAATATTATAGTCAGTTTCGACATTGTGTCACAGTTCACAACATCCTATTCACTGAAGCCGTAAACGTCCTCAAAACTAGACAATATCCCTCAGCACTTTAGCACCTGTAGATTGTATGTCCAATCCCTATTTTTTCTTCCAAAGCACTGAGAGGAATTCGATCATCCCTATCTCCCGTCATAGACAACATGTCCATGGTCAACTTCGAAACCCAAATTCTTAATTAATCCCATGTGGAGGAATCTTTCTGCTAGCTGTTATAGTTGAAGTAATAAGTTCCCGACACATAAAAACGCAACAAAAACTTTACGAACTCATTAAAATACCGGCACTCTACGTACTGCTGTTCGCAAATTGACTCACTTTCCTTTATAGGTTTTTAATGTGCCTCGGTTCGTTTGATGACATGTATGCCGCCATGGCCCGTGGCGATAATAATTATGTCGTAAAGTTTTTGTTGCGTTTTTTGAGTGTAGGGAAGTCCTAAATATCTCTAAATACCCCCTCCAAATTCCACTTTAATCATGTACTCCTCCAGGTCCAGTTCACTATGGGAATCAAAAACAATTATTCCCTCCCTTTCCCAGACGTTCTTATTACGAAATAAAACGAAAATCGATGTTTCTACTCCGATACAGAAAAGCAACCCATTCGAATCGTTACTCCAATTCAAAATCACATCACCATCCATCACAAATAAATTTCTTTATCAACACCATTGTAACAAGATCCCTCAGACTAACAGACATTCACAACAGATAATCCGAACTATAAACATTAGAACATGCACTTTTATAAAACGGTTACGACAAAATACACATAATACAATCCATACATAATACAAAATGCAATATTCTTCCCAAATACAACATATAGAAATTCCTGATGAGCAAAGATCCTTCCCACCATACATCAAAGATGCCACAGATAAAATCTCGAAAGTCCCAAAATCTAATAGCATAAAAACCATATTCACAACAACATTTTTTTTTCCAATAATTCTATTATTTTGTAGATTCGGTGATTTGTTTTGAAGGGGATAATAATACATGTGGTAGAAAACCCAAATAATAGGAAAGAATACGACAAACAATTTTCAATTTCATTAGAGCTCCAAAAGACCTAATCTCATTAGGGATTCGGTCAATTGGAGTGGTCCCACAGTGTATATAAATACATTGTTCGAACTATACTCGTACCTACGTTGAAAAATCCAATAGACGGATTAACAACAGAATATATGAAGATCGTCTTATCCAACATCGCCTAATAACAGGCCATAATATAGACATCGACAACACAAACCATAGCACCCTCATATTTTCAGAAGACACGAACTTTCCGCGAAACTGTCGAGATCGAAAAACGTCCTAATTGCCTAAACAAGAGGGATAACCTTCTTCGACTGCGACTAGCCCCATAACTTTAAGGGTGCGTTACCAAGGTCAAATAGTGCGTAAAATTCCCCATTCTTATTTTACACTCATCTTAAAAACGAGCAAATAGAATTCAGAAATGATTTCATTATGTAAACTAGCAAACTTAAGACAAGGATCATTGCTAGACGTGTGTCAAAGCACGCAAAGCCTGAGAGCTTCGTGTGGCGATATCATATGTAAATAAATATGTTACGTGTTCCTGATAGCTAAATTCGGTGATTTACTAATATTTCGTCTTTTATGCCAACTAAATACGCGCAACGCGCAATACTTCAAGATGTTTTGTATATCACAGAGGTTTTTTTTTGTAACTGGTACGAAACGTCGAGATATTAATCATAGATCTTCCTCTATGTTTTTACACTTCTCTAGAGATGTTTTTATCCCACCAAATTGATTTTAGATTTAAATTTTGGAATTCCTACTTCTTCGTCCTTATCCATCAGTACTCCTAGGTATTTGAATTGGTCTACCTATTTAATAGCTTCATTGTAGAATATAAAGACAGGGAAACGTACATTGGAATTTACTATCATGTATTCTGTTTTGGATGTATTGATTTGCAGCCTCCGTTTCTTGTACCGTTGGTAGATCATTTGTAATATAAATTTCATATCGTATGTATACTGGGCGAATATTACTGGTTCGTCTGCAAAGCTCGAAGTAAATAGACAGAAGTCATAAATTAGTATGCTCATCCCCGCAACTTCTACGTCATAGTTCTCTCTCTATATTTACAGTAGTGAAATTTTAAAATATTGAGTCGATGCCAATATAAGGTAGAAGATAAGAGAAATGGACAAATAACTTTTCTCTTTAGCGAGCTAAATTCCAACATGCTTGCGAGCTGCTGGCATCAATGTTAATATATCGCTCTCTTTCACGTGCATTACTTTGCTATTTGAATTTCACTCTGTCTTATTATAGGGATCGCCCCAGATTTGTAGGTGCCATTATACTGTATGTTAAACAGTCCGTACCTTTATCTCAATCCCGTAGTTCGGCAAGTAGATCTGCATAGTTTGGATGCTTGTTTTATATATGCTATGTTATCTGCATATAAGAGTTCTTTTATTTTCATAATTCGATAATCAATTTTCTAGCACCAGTCACATTTGATTTCTGGAATTATTTTGCTAAATGTGATACATTTAGAATTATTTGATCAAAACCTTTTTTAGATACCGCCTCTCAAGCTAAAATCGCAATATTAATTATAACTGAAGAAATCAATTTATATGAAATATTGTATAGATCCTTTTTTTCTCTCTCTCAAAATCTGATTCTCTTTCAGACTCAATGGTTTAGGTGTCACACCATGTAAAGGAGTGATATCCATCACCTATAAAATAGCGTGCCCCCCGTATATACACAAACGTTTCTTTGGCGTATTTATTATTAAATTATCAAAAAAGCATAGTATATGACATTTTTCCTGAATGAAAATCTCTGGTTTACCGTACATCAGAGAGTTATTGACGTGACTTCGAATTAAACATTTTAATTTAGAACGATTATGTTTCTAGTTCTAATTGACATTTTTTTTGTTGCTTAGAAACAGGAGGTCCCAATATAATAAATCGATGGTCGATAAACGATCTTCTGGAAATCGAAAACCCATTTAGAATTATTTGAACAAAGTGTGTACAGTTTTGCAAGTTTACATTTTAAAATATTACGCAATTTATTTTCATTGTATACTTGACGTTTAAGTTGTAAATTTATTGTGAAACTGTAAATGTACTTATTGAAAGGCAACAAACTAATAATTGCTACCCAATATGGGACATTTTCGCATACACAGTAAATAGTAGTGTGTAATAGATACCTTGAATGTCAATCAAGATCATGTAATAGTAGTACAAGGTGTTCAGCAATTATGAAAAATATCATCCTGCATATTTTAGAAAGGCGTTGGAGTTCTAATTAAATTGGTTTTAGCGAATATGCCTCTGAGGCTGTGAAGTTTGTATTATATTTAAGATACGGTGATAATTCTCAATATCAATTTAAAAATTGTTCCTTAAATAAATTATCTCTGAAATAAATCAAGTGGAAGATTGATTATACAGATATCCACCATCAAAATTAACGCATCATATAAAATTTAGGATTATTTTGGGGTTGGATTTTTCTAAACTGCTTGTAGGATTATGATGATTTTTGTTTTGAACATGTTATAAACCATAAAATATGGGCACTATCTACCTGCTTTGTAGAATATCCAGTGTGATGTCACGGAATAGGAACCGGCCAGTGTGCGTAAAAATTTATCCGCTAAACGTGTTATATAACAATTAATATTACATGACATTTGTGTAAAATAAAATCGGTAACATTTTTAATTATATTATATACTTTTTTTTAATATTCCGTAGCGCCCATAGATTTGGTAAACATTTATTCAATGTTAAAAGTAACATGTAATGTAATGTCGCCTCGACTACATCATTTCCAGCCACCTTGATGAGAAAAAAAACTTATATGGTGAAATTTTTTTTACTACACCTCTAACATGCCCGCAGATCAGGATTTCGGTTGTTGAACGACCTGCCAATGGCGAGGCATATAGCCAAAGGGAGTGTAAGGCTCCAATTACAATTTATTACTATAGAAGTAATTTATAAAATTGTGTAAATACTTCAGTCCTATGAGGCCTGTCCAAGACTTTAACACATGATGGGGTATAAATACATTGGTGCTTATTTGGAACAAAGTTTTTGGAGTCATTGTGGTTGTTTATTAAATTTTACTGTATTTTATTAATATGAAACATAAATAATTGCTCTGTGTATTGAGAACTTAAAAAATTAGTATTTGTTATTTCACAAAATTGGAAAAGTCGTCCCATATTGGAATTAAATTCGTCTTTATATGAAATATTTAAGTTATTTTCAGTGTTAAAAAACGGACATCGTCAAACCACTAAACGTTTTACAATTTTCTAGTATTTACTTATATATTACACGATTTATAACAGAATTGTTGTCCTCGTGTAGCTCAGTGTGTAAAGATACTCGAATTGAATTAGCAATGGAATACGTCCGAGTTGAAATCCTCTTGTATTCTTCCATTTTTTCTTTATTTTCTTATATCGATAGTTAAAAATGTTCCTTTAGTATAGTATAGATAGTTTAAAAATATTTTATTAATCTGTGTCGCGAGTTTTGTTAAAACTTTCTATTCCTAAAAATTTTCCTAAAACTAAAATCGACTTTCAGACTTATAGCGACCCAGTTATTTATCCGATTGTCAGATGAAACCTATAAGATATGAAGATTGGCACTATT
This sequence comes from Leptura quadrifasciata, assembly GCA_963675555.1. Taxonomy (NCBI): domain Eukaryota; kingdom Metazoa; phylum Arthropoda; class Insecta; order Coleoptera; family Cerambycidae; genus Leptura; species Leptura quadrifasciata. The sequence goes on from OY776677.1 coordinate 46,836,923, forward strand.
TTTTAATTTAAATTAACTAATTTTGCAAACAACTGAAACTATTGAGTGAAAATTCATATCACTACAGCTGTTATAGTCCTACTTAGGTAATTTTATACTTTTTTTCACCAATATATGTATTAAAAACAAAGATAATAAATATTTCCTTATTGGATCTCTCTCTTCGATATACCTACCTTAAGTATACTTTATACGAGCACAATTGAAACTGGTCAGTGCTAAAGCACAGGACCGTGCTCACTGAACTTGATATTTTGTCCTATATATTTAGCAATGGTATCGAGATTCGAAGGGTAGTTGAAACTGTGCAGGTGAGTCCGAGACTGGCAATGTAATTAGCCTGAATGAACCATCTACGACTGCACTGGTTTAAAGATAATAAAACGGACACACAAGAAAACGATGGTATAATTTAATCAAATATTCTATTATTTACACTGAGAGAATGATTTAATTGAAATAAATATATTTTATTGCCCCCAACTAAATGATTTATTTGTGTTTGGCAGATTAAACATTTAGGTGGGGATACGAAAGCTTTTATTTAAAAATGAAAACTAAATAATATGTAATATTGTCAAATAAATTCAAATACGAGTAAAAAATATCTTGTTCTGAAAAATAAAGATTTATTTCTCATATGCAAAATTTCTTACAAACGTTTCATTGATTTCATTGTTTATAATTAATTTGCCTTTCATTGTATCGTAATAAAAAAATTTTTCTTTATTAACAAAAATCATTTTTACTGGGTACTTTCTTTGTTGCTAGTAAATATGTTTACTAGTGGTTAATAAATGTATACTATTTTATTTAGTTGCAATATAGAAATATTTGTTTTGTTAATATACAGTGTTCTCCGGGTTGTCTGTTGGAGAGGAAAAATTGCGTTAATTTCAACGATGGAAAAAATAACTGGGGAAAAAATTGTTTTAATATTTATCGAAACAGAAAGATTCACAATATCCAAAAATATAAGATACCAAACCAGCTTGATTTTTATTTAAAAGCAAAATGTAAGATACGGTCACATTTATATACAATTTTGTAAAGATAATCAAAATTAAAAAATGTTTATTTTTTTCAATATTGTATACCTATGAACTTTTGTATTTAACTATCTCTTACCACTCCAATATATACATACATTTGGCATTTGGTTTTAAACGAAAAACGAAGGTGGTTTAATCTAGCTAAACATTTTTTTTTTTTTATATCATGTACAAAACAGACAAACCAATAAACTAACATTAAATTCTGCTTTTCGTGAATCTTTATGTTTCAATAAATAAAATCTTTTCTTCCACGGTCATTTTTTGAAACATTAAAATAGAACGATTTTTCTCTTCGACACGCAAACCAGGAACACACTGTATATGTATAGTTTACCTGCAACAAACCAAAATTGTTACCTTAAAATATTTCTACTTATATGTGTATATTAAAGTTCATCTTAGAATATTTAAACCATTTTATCTACAAATATATAGATCAATTGGAAGAAAATATGAATCTGTTGATTTGAGTACCACGTTTTTTATCTTAAATTTTTTGTATGTTTCTTTATATATTCTCTATTTTTCACCATCTTCAATATGATTCTAATATTATGAATGCAATACCTGTATTCCAATACACTATACACTGTCAGGATGACTTTCACCATTTATTTAAATCAAGATAAATTAGTATGACGTTAGAAAATCCAGTTAATGTACAATAAGTACCGAGTAAATTTTTGGATTTAATAATATTTATACTTATAGAATAAAGCATTAAACAAACAAATAGAACAATATACTATATTATATTGTAAAAAATGGAGCGAGCGTGGGTGCGTCTGTACTATGTATATACTTCGATATGCGATGTAAAGCAACGTAAGGCGCTGTTAGTAGTTGGATGGGTAACCGTTTCAACTGTTGTAGGGAATGTCCCCTACAAGTCAGAAACCAAAACAGAATATTTCAAAAATAACCAAAAAATCATATCCATCCATCCACCGTGGCAAACCATGTAAAAAAAGTCAACCAGACACTGTTTGCATCGAGAAACCACAGTCAAGGTCACATAAATCTGAAAAAAACTCACAAGCACTCGATAATTCTAAAATAACATAAATTCACCAATATCAAACTTGAAACATTCATTCTAATCCATTCATAATAGATTCACTACAAAAAACGCCTCTTAACAATACAGCCCTCGTATATTCATCAACAAGACCCAAATCACTATCCGTACCTAAAATTTCAACGTCTTACTTCATTTCGTAAACTTTCTATAAACCATTTCACATTCAAAATTTTAATACTTCTTGACCACCCCTCGTATACTTTAACTACGTTAAAACAACATTCTAACTCATTTCATAAGTTTCTTGCAATTACTTCGCATTTCATTTCTTCTTACTTTTTGACCACCCCTTGTATACTTCAAACCACGTTCCATGCCTCGAGTCTTAACGTTCTATTTAAATTTACCGATTTCTTGCAACCCGATTGCTATTTTAATTTTCACCACTTTTGATCACTCACTGTAATACGGCATACAATATCTCGATTCCTCTTGTAACCAATACCCGTTAGGAACATTCTCATAACTTATTTCCAGACACCACGCACCTATCGGGAAAATTCTCATATCATTTCAACTCGTAAACATCGGACCTCCGTTAATACTTTACGGGGTCGTGACAGATTTTGTCAATTAAACGTTAATAAATCCCGAACAAAAATAGATTCCAATTTCGATCTTATTTCAAAAAATTTCCCTTTTTCTTGCCGATTTTTCTATATAACTTTCATTTTCTAAATCTTAAATTTTCAGAATTGCGCAATGTGTCGCAATCAATGACTCATTCTCGCCCGCACGGAGCGATTTCCAGCTTTTCCAGACGTTTTAAAACGGGATGCGAGACTCAATGGGGCACGATAAACGCAACTTTTCCAAAGATATAAATACCCGAGCACAGCCTACCCGAGGCGGTTTTAGCGGTGACTCCTATGTTAAGTATTCACGAAGAGGTTTAGGGGAAAAAAGTTATTTAAAAGTGATTTTAAGTGTAATAAACCAATTTGCTAGTGCTTCCGGTCCGGTTACTATTTAACTCAAGTTGTAGATACCCACCCACCATCTAGTTAGGCTTTCTTACTCCCTCCGGCCCCAGCATACTTTTCGTGATTAGTCGTTCAGATCTGGCTTCGCAGGCCGAAACCTGGTTAAAAAAAGTTAGTTTTAGGAAATCGCCTTAAGTGTAAATCCTCGCCTTAAGTAGCCTCCGTTTAATTTTAGTAAATTTTCGCCTTAACTGGCCCCTATTTAAATTTTTAATAAATCCTTTCGCCTTAAGTGGCCCCATTTCATTTCGCCTTCGCGGCCCACGCACTTTTAAACAAAACAGTGGATTTTTTCAGAAGACTCAAGACAAATAATTTAATAAACATTTTTGCTAAATCCCACAGACTGAATTTATGCCGTCGAATAGTTACCCACTAGAAGAAAATTTTGTCAAATTAAATCACCCTTCATTTTTAAACTCTGTTCAGTAAAACCTTAAATAAATAATTGTTCGTTCCATTTTAAATCAAGTGTTGTTTTTTCAAGAATACCATATACAGGGTGTAGCCGTTGACCCTGACAGAACTCAAAAAGACTATACAGTGTTAAATAAAAATAAAATTTTAAACCAAGGGGCTACAACGCTATACAGGGTGTAGCATTTGACCCTAACTACCACTACAGAAATAGAACCCAAATGCTTCTCACATCAAAAATAAGTACACGAATGCCCTCTACGGTCTCAGCTCTAACGCACCCCTGCTCCAGATTTTTTATTTCACCAACCGAGGGCTTTAATCGTGTTCACAACGAAAACCCCGTCCTCGCCTCACACATCTTCCAGCGGCTTGTATATCAGTGTATGCGCGGAAGCTATACAACCTTAGGCGAGGGTTGTATAGGGGATAATACCATCCTTCGGAGGGGATGTAAAGCCGTCGGTCCCTTGTCTATTAAATATTAGGCAAGTAAAAGATCTTCTTAAGGGAAGTGGTTCCGCAAAATTTCTGGTTGGGGGTAGCTCGTCTACAGGCGTCGGTGTTAGGCCTCAGTAGCGGAAATAGGCCGACGTTAAATAAATATATATATAAAAAAATATTGTAAAATATCTGCATTTAACAAGAAAAATTATACTTACATAGGTAGGCTGATGCGATTAACTTTTAACTCTTTAGGATACTCCATTTTGTCCCAAAACTGCGATAGAATTTACCAAAATATGCTGATTTTCGTAAACGTAACTATTATAATCAAAATTAACCATATTCGCATTCTAGGATAGTCAGATATGATATAATACACATAATATAGAAAATCTAATAATGCACGTGCATGATGATAATTTTGCCAATGAATGGAAAACAATCACCAACAATGAATAAAAGTAATACTGATAGAGGCAAAACGTATTATATCTAATTGGCGTTTAAAATTTGCACAGAACTTCAGTTTTAGTTATACTTTTTATTATTAATGTTAAAACTATTGAAAATGGTCCAACCAAATATTTCTGCATCTATTTATCTATGAACCCTTATTGTAATGTAGCGAAATTTTTCTTTTGTTCAATTTAATACTTTTATATTTTTTTTACCAAATGTTAAAATCTAAAGCCTTAAGAATGCTTTTATAACCTAACCTAATACACTCTTAGGGAATTGTAATACAAAATAATTGTCAACACCGCCTATCTGTGAGACAAAATTATTTCTGAATTCACACCTGTCTATTAAGAATTTAATAATCATCAAATACAACAAATCAAGCCGGGAACTTTTGACGCAACTTTGTTTATATTAGAAGTCATTTGGCCAATTTTTTATGAGCACTGTTCAAGAGGAGCTTCACATCGACGACAAGTCTCAGTTTGACTTCAGAAAGGGCAGAAGCACGGTGCAACAGGTCGTTAGGATAGTTAACGACGTCAAAGTACAATACAACCTCGGGAAGAACACCACCATGGTGCTCCTCGATATTGAGAAGGCGTTCGACACCATCTGGATCCCGGGGTTACTCTACAAACTACACCACTACAACTTTCTGATTTACTTCACTAAACTCATTCATTCGTTCCTGACGGGCAGATCCTGCAGGTTCGAGTAAATAATACACTGTCAACACGGCGGGAGTCCGCAAGGATCGTGCCTCTCTCCAAAGTTGTACAACTTGTACGTCTCCGACTTCCAGAGTTCCTGAATACGAAGCTGGCCAAGTACGCCGAGGACGCAGCCATGTACGCGCATTCTCACAATGCGCATGCAGCGAACATCCTGCTGAAGGCGCACATGGCTCGTGCCATGGCATATTACGACCAGTGGAAGATTTGGGTGAACGTTGAGAAGTCGGAGGCGATAGTTTTCATGCGTCGTTTTATTGAGAACAAAATTTTAACGTTTATGCGTGAAGTACTTGGGGGTAAGACTCGACCAAAGACTGACGTTCAATAACCATATAAATTAGACAATACGGACGGTCTACTCCCTGTCCAGGAGTCTGTATCCACTCATGGTCAGGGGTGGCAGACTTAACCGACAAAAGAAAAAATTGTTGTACACAATGAAAAAACTTCAAGTATTTGAACACAAATTTATGCGCCTCATTTCAAATTCTGGAAGGCACACCTCCCTCAGAGATCTCTATGCGCATTGCAATGACATAACCCCGATAGCGGACTACGTCCAACGTAACTCTCAAAATTTCTATTCATTCAAGCTGGGCGATAGTCCGCTAACAAGACACATAACACAAATTAGACAGCATAATGCCCCATTTCGGAATAAACACCCCTTCAGACGCTACCGATTTTCCGGCAACCTCTGTAGCCAAGCTTCACCAACTATAACTTCCACTTACCCTATCCACCCTTGACTATCTTTAAATCTTTCTTGTCCCCCTCTTCCTTTATGTTTGTGTCCTTTTTGTTTGTTGTTTTTCCTTGTTTTCTGTTTGTACATTTTTGTTTTTCTAAATTCACTTCTCATCACGAATATCAAATAAATTAAACACTCTGAGAATCAAAATTATTAAAGCCAAAAGTTTAGGCCAGCCATGCGCAGCCCGGCGTTCATGAATTTCGCAGAAGGTGCCTCGTTTAGATTGAGGTATCTGCGTCAACTAAAAATTTTTTTAAAAACCGTTACAATGAGTCAATTATCAAAAGTATGTGTAGTTTTAAGTTGTTTTTAAAAATCTTTATTGTTTTATGTTCAAATAGTATTACCTGATTTTATTTGTTTGTTGCAAAAGGTGCTTACGTTAGTTGTTATTCATTTTTGTTTTCGCCGACCCAGATCTGTTCCGGCCGATCCTGCAATTCGGCCGCGTCAGCGCGGTGGTTGCATGGTCGGTCCCGGGGCAGGCTCTGGTTAGGCAACTGTTTGTATGCTTTTAATTTTAATAAATCTTTGTTGAATTGAATTGAATGGTCTATTTTTTATGACCACAGTTATCTTTCGTACAACCATACGTTTTCTGTGCGTTATGGTATGGTTTTATTAAAGGTAATAACGTAAAATATTTTTATCGATTTTTCGTTTAACAATTATTATTTTAAATGTTATTTTTTATTTTCCTGTTTATTTCGTGTTACATTATAAAATAGTTGTGAAGCAGAAGTGTTATTATTTAATCCCCATGAGTATTATTATGTATTATCAAAATAATATGATGATAACGATGACATCTTATCAAAATACCACAGAGGCGTAGGTAATTTTTATTATTACATCACACTGCATTCGAATTCACTTCATCAACTTTTATTAACTCTTTTAATCTTCTTCTGATGATACTAACGTGGGTATCGAAACGCGTATAGAGTATCTAGATAGATAATTTTATTGACCAGAATTATACAAAAATACGGGTCTCGTCTTACTGCTACTTTAAATTAACATGATAAGTGCAATAAATAACCAACCACAAATATATAAACTTAAATTAAAAATATTTATAAATTATTTGCCGTATTAACACCAATACTACGGGAACAGGCAGACAAACATTCATACTGTTTAAATATTACAGGAAAAAAATCAGTACTACAGAGACAAGCAGACAAATAATCCGTAAAGTTTAAGCATTACAAAGAAAAATCGGACAGGAGATCCACTTTGAATAAATATATATTGGAAATAGGTATAGATTAATTTTTATATCAATTAATAAGTTGTAGATTTATTAAAATATTCTACAAACTTATTTACCACTTACATATGTTATAAAAACATTTTTTTATCCGGTATTCCCTTAATCGGTTTTTAAATACAACTAAACTTTTTGCATGTTTAATTGCTTCTGGCAACATATTGTAGACAATTACCGGGACGTTGCGGTGATTTCTTATATTTGCTCAACTTATTTTTTTTATATAAATATCATCCTTGTTTGATGGTCATGAATATTTTTATTTAATACAGAATCCTGTAAATGCTCAAACATATACATAAATAATTTGTAGATATAAATACTAAATAATGTCATTAATTTTTTAGTTATAAAAGTTTTTCTGCATGATTGCTTAAATGGCAAATCGAAAATTATCCTTCTTATTTCTGCATGTCAAATACTCTATTAATGTCAGTGGTTTGACCCTATTTACTCTATTGTAGCTTAATTCAGAATAAACCAGCGAATGATAAGCCGATTATAAGTATTCTCTGTTTATAATTTTTTTATATTGATTAATGCAAACGTTGATTTAGAGAGTTTTATACAGATATAATTAATGTTAGGAGCCCATGTTAATGTTTTATCTAAGAATGTCTCCAAGAATTTAATAACTTGTAGTTTGTGATGGTTCAGTAATATTTGCTGACTTTATTAAAATGTAAATGGTTAGATTCCCTATCCTCGGTGTTATTTATTTTATTTATGAACTATATGCACAATATTAGTTCTCTTGGAACTAATTATTAATGAGTTACTATAGCACCAGTATACGACTTGTTTGATCACATCATCTGCCTTTAATTTAAGAATTTCAAGCGATTTGTCGTGAATAATTACAGAAATATCATCCGCATAAATAAACACTTTGCCAGTACTAATATTTTGTGACAAGTCGTTACTAAATTGTAGAAAAAGGAGGGACCCACAATGCAACCCTGTCCAACCCCTATTCACATCAAAGAGTTCAGATTTAGTTTCACCAATAGACACCATAATTTTCCTATTTTCCATATAAGACTTCATTCACCCATTTTAAAACAATGCCACGAAATCCTATCCTTTAAAGTTCATACAGTAGAAAACTTATATTAACGGTATCAAAAACCACTGGTAAATAGAAAAATACTCCTAGCACTTTAAAATTGTCGTCCAATTTATTTAACATATATTGAACAAAATCTAAGGTAGGTTGATCTTTTAGATCGGTATGCATATTGAAATGAGCTAAATATATATTTTTTTTTTCTAGAAAGAAATATATTTGTAAAGCAACTGATCTCTAAAATCCTGGCAATATAACTTAACAATACTATTAATTGGTCTATAATTAACCAAATCTGTTGGATCGCCTTTTTTATAGACTACTTGACCGATTTTTAATATATCTGAAAACTCTCCTAATTCTATAAATTTATTTATTAGAAAAACAATTGAATCTACAAGTACATCTTATAATATTTTAATATTTTGATAGGCACTTTATCTAAACCAGTCCTATTTTTTTTATTAGGCATTTCACTTTATAATATCTATTACATCTGCATCAGTAACTGGCCTTAGAAATATGCTTGGGCTTATATAAGTTCGAGATGTGCAGTTTTGTGAAATGTCATCACCTAAATTATATTTTTATTAATATAAATATTGTTACCCTGATGAAATATGGTTATATACATATTTATATAATATTTTTTCTACTCCTAGACAACACTATTGCAAAGTTATATTGTAATATTTCTATAACAGTTAATTATAGTGTATATAGTATAATAATAAGTAATTTACTTATACCTAAGTAAATAATTATCATTTTCAATCAGCATTACGAAATATTTTAAAACTGTTAATTAATTTTTGTTTTGTTTGAGGATATCTTAAAACTGAATATTATTTAGGGGCTTATATAAATTAATAATACTTTTCACTGTACTGTATAAATAAAATTTTTATTATTTTAAGCGGTAAATTATATGTTGTATATTTATCTACATGCCAAATGAAACATTCTTGTAAAAAAGTACCTACTTACCGTAACATACTAACTGTGTATTTCTTTCACGATATTGGTCTATTTTCTCCCTGAATCTGTTTTTTAATTTCATAGCTGCCTTCATCGGAAATCTCCTAAACCTTACATTTTGTAAAATTTGGGCACAAGTCAGAGAAATCACTATCGTCAATAACACTACACAATTTAAGAATATCATTTTGTGCACTAAGTTTTACACGAAAATATTCTTGTTTGTGAAGGAAATATAAACATAATTGTATTCAGTTTTTTATGTTAATAAAGTGAATTCTGCTCGTATGAACATCTGACTGAGCGATTTCAATTTCAAACGCCGGTTGAAAAACAAACTCCTACCACTTTCTCTTTCTCAGGAAAGTATTTTTAAGGTAACAACGCGCATATAAACACTAACTGGAAACGTATACACTATTATTTAATTTGTTCTTCTGCTGATTGTACATTAATTTTACGATCACAGTAAAAATTAGGATTAACATATCATAATAGGCAATTAATTAGTGTTTTTACTATTTGCTACTATAACTAATATGACAAAGAAGCAATGGCAATAAGGCCCAAAATCGAACCCTCACGATTTTTTCTTTTTGTTTATAAGCTAATGGAATTACTTTCAACATTTATAAGAATGTACGATAGACGATTTGAAAAACACGTGCCCAGACGGAAATGAAAAATCTGTAAAACTATTTACACTAAACTTTCCTCTCTATTAGGCAATTTTCATTGGTATTAATATTTTTTGCATGAACCTCCTATGTATTTCTTTTCAGTAAAACTATATCGTGCTTTTTCTTAGCAGGAGCACAACTACAAACAAAATATTATTTTCCTCCTCGTTTGTTATTGTAGGGTGACTGCATTATATTTACTTTTTTTTCGTTACACACCAATTGTGTTAATTTTATGCCAGATATTACTATGCTCAGGTTTGTCTTTGACAGACCCTACATAATACTGACGAATAGTAAGAACGAGGCTGCTGGCGAAGATGTGATCAACATCTTCACAGACGAATCAAAAAAGAAGGATGGAGCAGGATGTCAAATATACTCCAGAAGTCTGCAAATCCAATATAAATGAGCTATGGATGTGCGGGTCAGCGTAGTACAAACGGAACTGGAGGGCATAACCATAGCTGCAAAAGAGATTGTCCGTAGACAAATTACGAGCAAAATAATCAGGATCTACACAGATTGTAGACAATCATTACTAGCCCTGAGAGGATACAAAATTACCACAGGAGCAGTATGGGAATGTCACCAAGCACTTGTGGGTACCTCTAGCATGAATAACATACTGGTATGCTGGGTGAAAGGGCACGCACAGCGTAGTGGCAACAAAGTAGCCGACATACTGGCTAAGAAGACAGCAGGCCTAAGTACCTTTGGACCAGGCCCGGCCAGTCTGTTACCGATAACGGCGATAATACATATAATTAAAAAGAACACCTACAATGAATTCAAGAAACTGTGGGATGAAACAAACAGCTGTCAGCTTGCTAGGAAACTACTAAAATATCACAACAAGAGTACAGCAATGGACTACCTGGCAATTTCCAGAAGAAACCTACGTTTTAGAACTGGAATCCAGACTGGACACTGTCCGTTAAGGAAACATCTCCATAATATGAGATTAAGCGAAACACCTCTCTGTAGAGGTTGTGAACAAGAAGATGAGATGGTTCAATAAGTACTCTGAGACTGTTCTGCTGTGTCATCAATCAGAGAATCCATTTTGGGAGAACGTTGGCCTACTTTGGTCGATATAAGGGAGATGCCCCTATTCAGCATCACCACCTATTTCGCAAGATTAAGTTGGTTGAAGGCGGCCTAAGTGATGGTCTGCCTATAGGGAGGATGTACAATGGACCCAATGGGGCCTAAGTACTGTAGTTCAATAATTTTTATTGACCACCCTCCTAACCAATTCCAGAAATGCTCAGTAATGTTTCTTCATTAATAATATTTAAGAGTCTCTATATCCTGTATATTTTCGAATACCAAGTGATCATTAAAAAGTGTTGTGCCTCTTCTTTACTATCATACAGAGTGATTTATGAATTTTGTCCAAAAATTGTTTTGGTCATAACATTTTAACGGTTAATCTTAATTACCTCATTTTTTACAACAATGTACACAGTTGCCTAACAACCTTCATATATAACCAAAATTTAAGAAATCCAGGGCCGGTTCCAAAGAAATTTGTTGGATTGCTTCGTATACGATAGTTCACCCTGTATATGACTTATCTCAAACTTGACATGAAATTTGTATAGGACACAAATAGGTAGTAAAACCTGAGTAATTGGAATTTTTATCACACTCTCAACAATTTTTTTTATTAACGATCAATTTTCAAGTCAAATTAAAAGTTTGGCAAAACGGAGTATGTCAATGTATACTAATATTTATTAATACAAAAATTTAGTTAAATAAAAAATAATATCTACATTCCTCGTCCCTAGGTTTAATAAGTACCATTTTAATCAATTTCCAGGCCAAGTCTTAAAAATATAGCTGATATGGTTCTTCTAAAAAATTGCCTCGTATGTAATTCTCCAATTAGTCAAATTGCTTCCAAAAAGGACAGAAATAAGTAGTCAAATTTGTGTTACCTAACTTTCCCCCATTTAAAGTGTCCAACCTAAATGTTCAGTTGAAGATTAATTTTAACGAAAACTAAATTCGAAATATTTTTTAAAGTCATCATATTCAAATGCAAGCATTGAATTTAAAATAAATACAACATACGGATCTACATCTTTTAGTGATTGTTATTACGTAGGTATTTTCATTTTATTTAATTTTCAGACATGCATCTATTATTGTTGAATTTATAGAGACCATAAACGTGTCTGTGACAATTTTACATTTACATTGCTTGAAATCGTTTCAGAAATTTGATATTAGGTGTCAGTCTTTACTTACTAGTATTAACAATTAGTATGTTAGTGATAGTGTATTGTAATTTTATTCATTCAGAAATGACAAATCTATTTTCAAATGTCGGATACGCTGACATTATTTTTGTTTATGGATATTATAATGGAAATGGTAGGAGTGCTGCAAGTGATTCATCAAACATTCGGATCGATTTTTAATTATCTCAAAGGATATGTTAAATTCTCTAAAGCAAAATCAGAACGAGATATAAATCCTGTTCAGCAAGATGACATACTTAACACTATTGGGGAAAATCCTAAAATAAGTACGAGGAAATTAAGTGTACCATTTGGCGTTTCCAAATCTAAAGTAAGTAGGGTGTTGCGAAAAAATAACTTACGTCCCTATCACTTCCAGTTAGTTCAACGGTTACATCCAGGAGATGAAATCCACCGGATTGCGAATAATAGGCTCAGATTGTATAGAACACTGTTCACAGACCAAGCGCTTTTCACAAGAAATGGAATATACAATTCACGCGTATGTGCAGAAGAAAATCCACATGTGATTCGCGAATGTCGCTCGCAGCAAAAATTTTCTGTGAATATTTGGGTTGGAGTAATAAATAACCATCTGTTAGGTCCTCATTTTTTTATAGTTTATTAGCAGGACCAGTTTATTTAATTTTTTTGCAAAATATTTTGCACAATCTGCTTGATAATGTGGGCATCCAATGAATCAACTTTCAGCACGATGATGCATCACCCCATTTTGCGGTTACTGTGCGTCAACACTTAGATAACACTTATGGAAACCGGTGGATAGGACGCGGGGGTCCAATTACGTGGCCACCAAGATCCCCTGATTTCGATCCCGTTGACTAATTTATTTGGGGACGATTAAGAGATGGTCTACGCGGAAAATATAAATACAGGGAAAGAACTGATTGGCAGGATTATGTTTTCTCTGCAACGTTCATTACTAATGCATAGGTCAGTAACAAAATTTTCTTAATATGTTACAGAGATGTCTACATATATGTACATGTACGTGGGGGAAAAGACAGGCATAATACCAACAAAATCATTAATAATTCATGTTTTAAGACAGTTATCTCAATAAGAGCTAGCTGTTATTGGCCGAAAAATAAGCATGTATGAAAAGAAGTGGGTTGTTATTTCAAAAAAAAATCGTCGCGAACAAAATAGAAAAGAGGAGAAACTTTACAACTATGAATATGGCCATTTCAAAATATTTAGCAACGTTTGACAACGTAATTTAATTATATTAATTATTATCTAAACCTTTCTCCCAAACTTGTACACAGGGTGATTCACATATAATTCCCTAGGCAGTTTCCATAGTACTAAAAAGATATATTCAAATTTTGCAAAAGCCAGTCGTTAGATATTCTTGGTGACTTTATTTTACCTTTCAAATGTTGCCAATGACAGTGGCGTCTACAGTATCGCGACAGAGAGTTTGCGACGTTCCTATATGAGGACTTTTAACTATTGGAGCTGTAGTGGTACATCTAGTATGCATTACTTACCATTAGAACACGCCACGTTTTCCTACCTGCCTGTAGTATTAGCTTCTTTTATGATCACCGAGTTGCTGATATAAAAAATCATTTATTTTAATCGCGCATAGAACGTTCAAAAGTAAACGGATTTTAATTGTGTAAGATGGATTCTTCCTCTGAAAGTGACTACAATAATTGTAATCTATTAATCGTAATTAATTTTACAAGACATTAATCGCGATTGCCACCTCGCGCCTTAACCCACTGGGCTATCGACCATAAGTTATAAGTCTTGTCAGATCCTACCGTGAAACCAATTTTAGGCTTTATTGGGCATTTCTTAAAAGCATATCAGAGAATTGGCTGGCCAGCAAGAGCTGCCTATTTGGTTTCTAGGTTAGTTTTTGTGTAATTATATGTGGATGCGCTATCATCTACGCATATTGTACTTACAGTTTCTCGTAGATTTAATGTAAAATATATTTTGTATATAAAGCAAAAATATGTATTAACTTTTAAAAAAAGTTCATACAGACACGTTATATTACAAGTAATTTATTGCGGATTCGAAATCAATGTGCAGAAATTTCAAAAATATACTGAAGATACTGCACGAAAATTTGTTGAACTGTACCCGTGGTATTTTATACCAACCACTATGCATAAAATTCTCATTCATTGACATAGAATTGTAGACTTCTTCTTGCCTCTTATTGGACAAATGTCAGCAGAAGCTCAGAAATCATGTATCAAATACATCAAAAAGTTCCGGGAAGATGTCCCGCGAAAATGCGATGGCATCAAAAATCTATAAGGTGTTTTCTAAAGGCTTTTAGTAACGTTGGATCCGTTTATCTCCAGTTTGCGAAAACTTCTTCCCAAACAATTGAAATCATTATCACCACACGCGATTGAATTGTTAGTTCCGCCTTCAGTGCCAGAATCAAGTAATATTGTTTGAAACATTTTAAAGTTCCAAAAAATATGTGGTGATAATAAACTAATTAATGTTAACAACTCACCGTGTACCGTGTGGACTGTAGTTTTTATGCCTTACAAAAAACATTTCTGCTAGGCTGCACTGCTGTAAAGGGAAATAAGGAAAGAGAGAGAAAAATAGGAAACGGGAAAACAGCACCACACCACACTTTCTATTGAAATATTAAGTAATTCTAATGGTTGAATATTTTCTAAACACTAATATGAACTTATGTTGGTTATATTGATTGCTTTGCCACAGAGAACCAACTACCATTTTACATACACGTGCTAACCATGCTTCAATTTTTAATTGTGCGCATTGCGCCTGGTAAGATATCCGTTCACGTAAAAAGCGCCTACCGGCCGCCAAGTTCAAACAAATAACGAACGTAAAATTTGCGCGTAAACAAATATTCTTTCAGATTATTCAAGCGACAACGAGAATAGTGATGTTTCTGATTATGCAACAGATGGCGAGTAAAAATTGTAAAACAATATGAATTATAATAGTTATTAAATATTTTATACCAATTTCTGTCCTGGCCGATTACGGCACTGGTACTGTCGGAGGAAATGGTTGTATGTCCACATTTTTTCAATGTGTAACCCCCTCCCGTACAAACCTCTGGCTACTGGAATTGGAGGTTGTCTAATTTCTGTGGTATTAATTTATGGAAAAAAAAATTTCTTCATCGCCAATCCAAATGATTAATTAAAAATTATTCACAAATGTTATTTTCAAACGCTTTGAAATGAAAATATGCTTTTATGTTTATTACTTGTTTTTTCACTAAGTTGTCCACAATTTTGGATCCGCTATTTTGTTTTTTCAAAAATTGACTTCATATTCGTGCTCAGCGACTTCAAAAACCCCTATATACCGACTATCGTGAATACAGATACGGTTTTGCACTAATTGATCTGCCATATTGGATCCGCGATTTTGTTTTCCAAAAATTGACTTGATATTCGTGCTCAGCGATCTGAAAAACCCCTATATACCGACTATCATGAATATAGATACGGTTTTGTGCTAATTGATCCGCCATATTGGATCCGCTATTTTGTTTTTTAAAAAACCAACTTCATATTCGTACTCAGTGACCTCAAAAACCGAACAGTGTTTCCATATTTTGGCCAGCTTTTTGGGATTTGGGACTGCTGTGCGCTGTAAAGAAATTTTTTGATTACAGGAACTTTGGATATTGTTAAGGTATGTTTAATTCTATGTTTTGTCGCACACATTTATTATTATTATTGTCTTATTATTGTCGCATATACTATGTTTCAAGTTTCCATCCATTTTCTTACTGCCATTTGAAAAATTGCCAATTACTTAAAATTATAACCTGTTGTATCTTGTGGTCACCTTTTATCGAATTTTAATTTCCTTGCTAGTTATCCGACTGCGGATTTTTTTGCTTTATCTTGAAAATCACTGGTTTTAATGGAAAAGTGTTACTACAAAAAGTACTTGGAATTAAGCATACTTTAATATTATTATACTTATCAAGTTCCTATCATCCAAAAAATTCTTTCTGGCGTCGCGACTCCGCAGACGCCGCTATCATTAGCAACGTTTGAAAGACAAACTGCCTGGGGAGTTTTATGTGACTTACCCTACATAAAAATTAAAGAAATTCGTATAACTCCAAGTAAAAATCAAAATAAGGGGAATTTCTAATAAGTTGTAAGCATTTCCCAAGTTTGTATTGCTTTATTCCTTAGCAGTATTATTTTTAACACGCTTTTATTAGCTTCACCTGTATGTTGTTTGTTAGCTTGTTAGCGTGTTAGTTTGTTAGTTTGTTAGTTTGTTAGTTTGTTAGTTTGTTAGTTTGTTAGTTTGTTAGTTTGTTAGTTTGTTAGTTTGTTAGTTTGTTAGTTTGTTAGTTTGTTAGTTTGTTAGTTTGTTAGTTTGTTAGTTTGTTAGTTTGTTAGTTTGTTAGTTTGTTAGTTTGTTAGTTTGTTAGTTTGTTAGTTTGTTAGTTTGTTAGTTTGTTAGTTTGTTAGTTTGTTAGTTTGTTAGTTTGTTAGTTTGTTAGTTTGTTAGAATCTTTGAATGTGATTCTCACCCACTTCAAAACGTCAGATTAAACTGAAACTTTGCACATTTATCAAGATCCGATGACAATACAATAATTTGACAACTTTGTCCTAATGTTCTCACCAGGATCATCAGGATAAAATAAAATTTAAAAGATGACCAATCTCTTTCTAGATTTTGCCGGAGGAGCAGCTGTTATTATTAATATATATTCTAATTAATTCAAAATACCATAATAATAAAAAGCGTTTGATTTTTAGTAAGTTTTAAAAAATTATAGTTTAAAAAAATTTAAAAAACACGCTTTAATTGCAAATCGAACTAAAAAGTAAAAATAATTAAATATTAAGATTTTGTTCGATAGATTGTAATAATGCTTGATATCGATTGATACCAATTGTTATAAATATTTTATTGGTAGCTATTGATAACAGTAGAATTATAATAAAAATATAGTAAAAAGAAGCATCCCAAGTTTTTTATTACAATCTATTGCTGTTGAACAAAATTTTAATGTTTGATTATTTTTACTTTTTAGTTCAGTTTGCTATTAAAGCGTGTTTTTTTAGCTCTTTTAAACTATAATTTTTTTAATACATAGAAATTATTGTCAACGTCCCATTTAGAAAAGGTAATATTTCTTCACCAAACAGAAAATTAGTAGTCCCACATAAAAAAACATACTTGACTAACAATGTTGATTGCTGGTAATCAATTGAGTAATCGTTGTACACTATAAATAAGTTGATGAAATTAGTAAATTATGTTTCATTTACCAACAAAAAAGAATCAATGGGAAAGTGCATGGAGTAATAAAATATGCAAGCCTGTCAACGATGATGTATTCATTGTGGTCTCTCAATACATTTTTATATAATATTATAATTTCTATGTTTGTATTTCGTATGATATGAGAATTACATGGACGTTTTAATTGATTTTTTAGTAATGAGCGTAATTGAAGAGCAAGAGTTTTCGAAGGCAAAGATAACACAATATCTAATTGATAATATTCTTGTCACTACTTTGGCATGCGTTCTAGACCAGTCACTGAAGCAGAACTTCCTGAACCATGGATTGGAACCAAATTGTGTTGTTTTTTGTTTTACCGAAAGACATAATAACAATAGTCTGATTATTTGTATTTATAAGTGTGGAGTGTATTTATTATTAATGTGTAAACAACTGAAAACGTGATTATTTGATAATAAAAACTTCGCTCTTAACTATTCCATAATCGAGCCTAATGCGTACTGTAAAAAATATAGATTTTCACAAATTTTAACTCTTTGAAACAGAGATTATTCTGGACAATGGTTGACGTTTAGAGTCCATTGTTACTTCCTTACCCTGATTGTTTATTTTTGGGAAATAATTGAGGCAAAATATGTGGACGACTAGCTGGTTTTAGCCGGAGCAAAGAGTCGTAGATTCGAAGCATTTGTAAGAGCTGTGAAACTTACCCTCTTTGAATGTATGACATCAAAGACAAATTTTTGTTTTGTTCGAAAAAAAGAGACAGAAAAATTGATATTGTTTGGGCACCATCTATGGTTGATAATTAGTTCAATTGTCTCTTTTTTTTTCGTAAAACCAGTCTCCTATAGACGAGACCGAAATTAATAGTAAGGGAAATTAAAAAATATGTAAAATGAATGATAAAATATATTACGTAAATTAAAAAAATTTATAATATGAAGTTATTTGAAATATAATTTCAGGTGAAATAAAATTGTACAAACGAAAAAACATAAATTAATGCAAAAAAACGGAACATGATACCAATCTCCTAGATTTCCAGACTAAATATGGTTGAAGATAGAAAGCTCTGGTACTGCAGTTTCGGCCCCAATTGTCTCGTAGAGCATCCAATCTAGAAATCCTTGGCAATTTACTCTTGCAAGACGACTTTTGATTCAAAGGAAGTTTATTTGTTAACATTGTAGAATAGTTTCTAAACTATTTGATTCGTATAATTGATACAAAATCGAAGGCTTTAACGCCTTAACAAAATCGGAGAAATATTATCCAACCATGCGGCTTAGAAAACGTAATAATCTTAAACGTAAATGCAAAATTACGTAAAATTAAGCGTAAATGCTAATACTGCTAAATAAATCTGCTTAATACTTAAAATTAATTAATTTACTACTTATGACTGCT
This sequence comes from Leptura quadrifasciata, assembly GCA_963675555.1. NCBI lineage: Eukaryota > Metazoa > Arthropoda > Insecta > Coleoptera > Cerambycidae > Leptura > Leptura quadrifasciata. The sequence continues at coordinate 46,855,783 of OY776677.1, forward strand.
TAATACGTAAAAGTAAATGAATAAGTAAATGTTGATTTATAAGTAAATTTAGAACAAATGTAGAAGTAAATTTAGACTAAATGTAGAATAAATGTAAATTTAGACTAAATGTAGAATTAAATTTAAATTTAGAAGCCGATTAGAAAACTATAAATTGCAAAAATGAGACAGAAAAGAATATTATATTACCATGTGGCAACATGTAGTATTTTAATTACTTGTTGAATTAAAAAGAATTGAATTTAATTTATTTAAAAAAAATTGAAATTACATTAAGGACATAATTGAAAATTATTGAAATTTAAATGACTAATTAACTAAAATAAATATAATAAAATATAAATAAATTTACCTGGTAGTGTTCAATACAACGAAACGTGGATATGATTGTAATGTAAATTACTGAGACCCGCACCGTTGAAAGTTTGTCGTCTCAATCAAATCAAATTCCGTAGGCAAATGATCACTTCGTAATTTTAACTAATAAGGCAAAGTATTTATGTTCCAATCTGATATACGGTACCAATATACAAACTTGAAAAATTTACTTTTACTATTAAAATTGAAAGCTGTAAAATGGTACAAGTGTTGTCATCTGTTGATGGACGACTTAAGCGCACAACCTGGTTTCTTAGTTAGGTTTCCTTACTCAAGGAAATTACAGAATTACAGATTAAAAGAATTGATAAAGGGAATTTATATTATCTACATCAAGCTTGACAGTGTAAATATAACCTAAGAACAAACTGCCCTAATAAATAGTAAATCGTTTACAACTGCTTTGCGATGATTCACTAAATAGATTACATCATATAGGAGACAGAGAAGAGGAGAATGAGTAAGTATCAAAGGTAAAGAAAATAACCACATTACATAGTAAACAAAGCATAAAAATGAAATATAGAATGTAAATGTTTTTTAGGCTTCACATAGACAATTGGTTCTGAAGTGCTGTAACAGATATATATAATTTAGTGTTAAAAAACATGAGTTCCTAAGATACAAGAATGGTTACATAAAACAATGTGAAATAATTTAGCAGTTATACAAAGAAAATTTCTGGTAGTTGAAACAGTCTCACTTACAAAAACCGAATCAAAATGCTCTACCAGATCGTGCTAAATATAAGTAAAATATTAGTTATTATATAAAAGTGTTAAATGGACATAAGCCATGTAACACCATCCGGTGATGTCAGTTTTTAATTTGCTTTTCAACTTGCACCAGGTATTTTATTTGTAGTAAGGATAAACGTAACATCTTCACATTCATTTTTTTTTTGTTGTAATTAATAATTTCAATCGGTTCTTTACATTTTTTATTCTTTTGTAAAAAGTGGTACTATTTTCATAAAATCTTCAAGACTTTTTAAATATAAATTTCAAGTATTGATATTCCAACTCTCAACTTTAGGTACTATTTTTCAAAAATGCCTCTATACTTTTTTATTAGTAAACTTGATCAAAATTTCAATTTTTGTATTTAGTTTTTAAATCTTTTGGCAATTATTCAAAACTTTAAAGTAATTCAAATTTTAATATTTGGTCAACTTAAATCAACATAAAACTTTGATTTTCCATTATTAATAATAATAATAATGTTTATTGGCGTATAGCACAAGAATTGTTTTACACACGTCAAACGAACAAGGATCAAACATGTAATTACATAAAAGTATGAATATAAAAGACAAAAAAGAAATATTAAAAAAGTAAAACTATGATATACAGGGTGGACCATTAATAATAGGCCATAGTTCAGGAGTTCAGAGGTAGATTCTTTGGTCCAAAATATGAGGATATAATCAAATATGCTTTAGTAAAATGTTGCTGTGGAAAAAGATACAGGGTGGCAAAGTTCAAATTATTTTTTCGTTTTTATGCAATAACTCAACAGCCTCTTGACTGATCTTCGCCAAATTTCCTAGAGGAACTTTTTTATTCTAAGAAACAATTATTTATGTATTACATCACGTTAGATCATAGAGGGCACCGCAGGACCTCTATCTGATGATGAATTTTTTTCATTTTTTTTTATGAAACGTTGTGGTACTTCTGATCAGAAAATCTGATGAGAGCGTCATTTCCACGTATAAAAAGTACACTTGGTAGAACTTGATAACTCCAACCGTTTTCGAGGAAAGTGCCATTAAACATTTCAATAATTTTTAGAAAGAAATTCAAATTTAATGAAACAAAGGGTATTTATTGAAAAGTGTGGATATGATATGTGTTTACGCACAAAATAATTTTAGCGGACTTGCTGCAGCAAGGAGATACTCATTGCAATATTCAAATAAAATACAGCCAGATCATAAGATTTTCAAAGATCTGTTTCGTCGTTTGGGAGAAACGGGTTCATTTCGTCATAAAAAGAACTAGAAATTTTAGTTCGTGTGGATGAAGATCCTCGAGTCAGCCCAAGTCGTTTAGCAGCGGCAACAGGGGTGAGTAAACAATCTGTCCTAAAGTCTTACGTAAACAACGCTTACAAAACAAACAAACTTTGAAGGGATCTTCCACAAAGGCTACAAATTTTGTCAATTTGTTCACTTTATTTACCGACGAAGTAACTTTTACTCGCAGAGGCGTCTTTAACTCGAGAAATACCCATTACTGGGAAGTAGAGAATCCTCATGCCGTTAAAGGAAGGCATTTTCAGCATGAAATTGAAATTAACGTTTGGTGTGGTATCATCGACGATCAATTATTGAGACCATTTGTTCTCCCTCCAAATTTAAATGGACTGGTCTTATCTGATTTTTTTTCAAAATACTCTTGATGATATATTACATGTTTTCATGCTAGACAGATTGTAGTTCATGCAAGATGGAGCTCCTCCTCATTTCTCCATTAAAATCGGGAATTATCTTGATGAGACTTTCCCACGCAGCTGGATTGGTCGAGAAAGTGAACTTACTTGGCCACCAAGGAGTCCTGATTATAATCCGTTGGATTATTATGTGTGGGGACATATGAAGTCCTTAGTCTATGCAAACACTATCAACTCAAGAGAAGAACTGTGGGACAAAATATAAAACGTAGCAAATTTAATTAGAGGACCGGAAAATGTATTTTTCAATGTAAGAAAATCTTTTATGAATAGAATTAGAAAAGGCATAGAAGTAGGTGGAGACCACATCGAACATTTACAGTTTTTTGGAGCAATGGGGTCTTTGCATGAGGGGGAAGTTTATAATGTCATTAAGTCAACTTTTACGTTATTTTTTGGTCTTCTAATAAGATTAGATCCTTATTTTAGACAATCTTTTGGTTTATGTATTTATCTCAATACCATGAAAATAATCCATTAGTTCATAAGAAAGTGAGAAAGAGTTTGCGCTGTTATTACGATTTTATTTCCCCTTATGTTTTGTACTTTTTTCAATAAATACACTTTGTTTCATTAAATTTGAATTTATCTTTCAAAAAATTATTGAAATATTTAACGGCATTTTCCTCGCAAACGGTTGGAGTTATCAAGTTCTACTAAGTGTACCTTTTATACGTGAAAATGACGGCTTCATCAGATTTTCTGGTCAGAAGTACCACAACATTTCATAAAAGAAAAATACGGAAAAAATTCATCATTAGATATAAATCCTGCGGTGCCCTATATGATCTAACGTGTTGTAATGCATACATTATTGTTTCTTGTAATTAAGAAAGTTCCTCTAGCAAATTTGGCGTAGATCAGTCAAGAGGCTGTTGAATTATTGCAAAGAAACGAAAAAATAATTTGAATTGACAATATCATCCGTTAATCTATTATACAATTTGCAACCCATGTAATGTATTAACATGTGTGTATTCTTTTTTTTACTTACAGTACTTGGGCAGATATATTGAAAAGCTAATTATTTAATCTAGTGTACGCACGTATTGTTTTCCATAGGTTTCGCAATACTTCTAAATCTATTATCAAGTTATGGTGGCGCCCTGATAAAGATAAAAAGATGTTAACGCGGGAGGCGAATTATCAGTAAAGAAAACCCATGGTTAAACCCGCAAAGAAAAAGTGCAAACCGTGGACATGTGTTTCTGACTCTTTGGTCCGCATCAGCACGGCAAAGCTAAGTTGAAAGGATGGGCTCAACTTAGGAAAAACTACAAAAACGGATCACCTATGGCATACTTATGAGAACAAAAAAAGTTCGAAACCGGTCTATGTCTGATTAGGAATTGACAAAGGCTAGTTGGCTACCGATCCATCAGGATTCGCAGGTGTAATTCAATGCAGATCGGGGTATTTGCTCGCGCTGAGTAGTTGTTTCCTGTAAATCCTGCTTATCAATATTGTGTTTAGTGCACTAGGTCTAGCGTTCGCCGCTCATGGTGCTTGCGTTAGTGTTAATTTTAAATGTACAACTGATATATCTTGTTCTAATGACCCTGATTCCTTTTTAAAAGACGTGTCAATAGATGCTGCGTAATGGTCTTTGTAGCAGTTACATACGATAAATATTTAGATGTTTTGTTTATAACAAAAAAAGAAAATGAAAATAAATTAATATCTAATGAAATAAAGGATATATTTGACGAGTCCCATAATAAAAATAGCGAAAATCGGAATTTAGTGATATTGTTAAAGAACACGATAAAACCCTCGATATTCTTTTCGAAACTGTAACAAAATCCGACATTCCGACCGGAAACATTTCGCATGAAAAGCGTACTTCCCTTAAAAATATCGTTGGAAGAGGTTTTTATATTTTTAAAATCATATTTTCGCTCTACGGAGCGTTTTTTATGCAAAAACTGTAGAGTGTAATTTTAGAAAGTGTAGTAAATGTCGTTGCACAGGGACGTAATGTCGCCCCGACCACCAAAATTTAGAATGTGTAACAAAAATCGACTTTAATTTCGGAAATTTCAAAATTAAAAACCCTTTTACGAATCCACGTTGTTAAGCACTGCAACTCATGCGTTGTGTTAAATATGAGGACAAGTTAATCCAGTCTGTATTCAAAGTATATCGAGAGTTTTAGCGAAAATAGCCTTTAGCGACAAGAGACCCCATCATTTCCTAGCAGTCGATTTTGACGGGAAAATGATGGGTTTTAACGGAATTTGCCCTAAAAAATCGACTTTAATTTCGGAAATTTCAAAATTAAAAACCCTTTTACGAATCCACGTTGTTAAGCACTGCAACTCATGCGTTGTGTTAAATATGAGGACAAGTTAATCCAGTCTCTATTCAAAGTATATCGAGAGTTTTAGCGAAAATAGCCTTTAGCGACAAGGGACCCCATCATTTCCTAGCAGTCGATTTTGACGGGAAAATGATGGGTTTTAACGGAATTTGCCCTAAACCGGTTCCTCAGTGATTCGGTGTCAGAAAAGTATAATTACCATGTACTCATATGTGCATGGGACGGGACCGACTTGCCTGAACGTATGAAATTGTAATTGCAAAATATAATTCAAAGTCGTTGCGATTCAAGCATTTTTAAGCTCCGAGGAGCGATCAAAATTGATATTGGACTGTAAATACGTAAATAGACAGGCAAGCAAAAGCCCACCAAAAATTTATAAACATTGAACTTTTCTTGAATCTTTTTGTGTAATCGTTAGCTCAAAAGCCGCATATTGGATAGTACATTGGTACATTATCAGTTGTTCCATTCCTCACCATGTGTTGTACACGGGCCAGACTATAGTTTGTCAAAAACATTTTTCTTGAAGTTGTTGTAAAACATGAATTTTTAAAGAGATTTAATATATATTTTTGAACTTTATATTGTCTTTTTCTTGTGTTTTCAAAATTCCCATTCAGGTTTAATTTTAAGAAAGTGTTAGTACTTACTGTGTTAGATTTATAGTGTTACGACGTCCAATTGATACCATCAGTGAAGCAGTTAAGCATAAACGAACAGTAAGTATAAATTTTGTATTATTGTCCGTCTGAAACAGTCGTTTTTGAACCCTTATTTGTGAACGTTAATATTCATTTTTGAAAGAAAAATATATTAGAAGTCCTTCAGCCGCAAAAGATGAATCGTTCACAATATCACAATAACTTTGCGGAGTTCAAAGTTTAACCATTTATTATCAACATATCCAAAAAGTTCAAATAATATCGGCACTAAATTTTAATAATAAAAGAAAGTGAATTAGTGCCTTATTCCTCAAAAAGAAACAACTATGCATCTACGGACACAAAAAGTTTTGCTCACCTAAGATATATTCGCTAAGCTACGCTACGTTGATGAGGAGCAATAACTCCGAAACATGTGTCTGTAGCTGCATTGTTGTTTCTTTTTGAGGAATAAGGCACTAATTCACTTTCTTTAATTATTTATTTGATCTCACAAGCCCTCCATCTTTTAATAATAAATTTCTGGCTAATCTTGACCACAAAAAAACATTATATTTAAAGTTCATTTTTTTTAATAATTGGAAAACTAGTTAAATATTCGACTTTCATTATCTATAGTGAGCGGACGAAAACATTCAAAAAATTGAAATCCATGTAATTTTATATTCCTCACAGGATGTGATAATAAGCCTGATTCCGATACTTGCAAACAGGGATCTCTCGATAAGATAAAACAAAGAAATTAGAGTCAAACCCACAGTTTTTGACTTCTCAACTGATTTACCTATTTCCAGAATTACGAGTACGAAACCTATGGGAAAATATGTCGGCCAAATAGTAATGAATCTACATAAAACTGATTATTGACCTAAGCGCTATGTTATATTATCGAGCTGGTTAATACAGTCCGCGTGCTACTCATAAAAATATTATAAATTGTTTTTTTGAATACTGAGAAAAGGGAATTTCGGTATTTTTTTACTACACAAGTTAAGAAAGATGAAAGATAATTCGCCGTTCTGGCATGACATTTTGCGAATATCTATTTGACTATCATTTTGCGTCATTATGGCACAATTCACTTATAAGTGGTGCCACTGGGATTAAGTACCTACACATCCAATATACTTTATATTCTTCTTGTTTAAATGAGTAATCGCAATCGGCAAGGCCTGACTATAATGTTCATTCGTATGTTAGATACTCACAAGGACATCTTAATAAAATATTACACTATATTTTGTGCGCACCCGACAGCTTTCGGCTCTGGAAAGTTAAACTTAATAATCCGAGAGTAATATGTTCTTAGGAAATATGGAATTGTTTCTTTAAAATTTGATTAATTTTTCGCCCGTCTGGTACATTCTGGTTTTGGAAATTTACCTTAAAAATAGTTCATGTTTTAATAGTTATTGTAACGTACCATACTACAATACGGGATGGGAAAATTATTAAATAAGGCCGAAGGTCGAGTTTGATAACCCATCGATGATTGTATAGTCGAGTACACATTTGCTGGGCACTCAAAAAACGCTACAAAGAATTTACGACCGCATTATTATTGCCGTTGATACATGCGACATGGTATCATCAAACAAGCCGATGCACATTAAAAACCTATAAAGGTAAACGAGTCAATTTGCAAGTCTATGCAATTTGCGGTCGAGGCGAGTTTTTTGAGTACATAGCAAATATGTACTCGACTATAATATGAAATAATAAAATGGAGGCAAGAAATTCATTTGGACACCAACTATCAAAATATGTCAAATTAAAAATGACAAAACATCTTTATTTCCTACGAACAATTAAGGGACCAGCTAAGTCTAAATAGCTTTGAGTTACTCCTTTCACTCTGTTTCGGCCACTTGCGGTCTACAAATTTCTAATTGTAGAGAATTTACAATCGATGTTTATGACAATAATAATTTAATTTAATGAATTTGTTTATTAATTTTTTTACTTTACCACACTAGTGCGGTAAAGCATCACTTTACCTCACTACTGCTGTAAAGTACGGCATTATGACAGTAAAGTCAATTTCGTAAATAATATTCCAAAGATACCGTATTTTAATAATTAGTTAAATTGATTTATAAATAATCAATTTAATTTAAAAGCGATAATTATAAATCTGTCTTTCCTTTCTGATCTGCTAATTAATTTGTTTAGAATCTAATACGATTACCAAAATCGGGTAAAAATATTTATGTTAATTTACGTATTATATTATAAATATAAACTGATTTGTAAATCATTAGTTTAATTAATTGCTTTCTTTTATGAATCCGTAGGCGATTTAATTCGCATTTTTCCAAATTCAGGTAATTGGTTTATTATATCTGATTCCATGTACTGAAATCGGGTAAAATGATTACTTACGTTTACTTAATGTTTATATTCACATTAAGTAAATGACTAATCTGTATACATCCACGCAACTAGTGTTAGTGTTAATGACCGGCTTTAAAACCCATACAATTTAAATTTATAAAGTAATGCGACCTTAAACAGAAGTGCTGAGGGACTCGTCCCTCGATAGGAATGAAAATTACGGCTCTTATTTGATAGAAAGATACAGGTAAAAACGTGGACAAAATTGTAAAATAATTAAAACAATTATTTTTTCGCTTAACTCGCTATTAACTCAAAAACGAAAAATGAATTGGCCTCAAATATTTATTGTCTTATCACTACATGTCTCTCATCAAGCATTGTAACCTGATGAACAAATTTTACTTCCACGTCCAGTGGAAGTATAGTAACGCAAAAAAAATATTATTTTGTTGAAATAGGCTTAAAATGTCATAAACGTCGATATTTTAAATTTGAGCGAAAAAAATTTCCTGTCTGTCGGTCTGTCTGTAACTTTTTTGTACGCACGTTTACACTGAAACCGTTTGTGATATTGACTTGAAATTTGGTACACTTATGTATTGTAACGAGATCTGGAACTAGATTATATTTTGATCTAATTCCGTTGAAGGATTCGGGGGTAAATATGGGTAAATAGGCAAAACAAGCAAGTAATAGTCCATAAAATTACAATTTAGGGCATGTACGAAAAGCTAGTTAGTTACCCCCTCTACCATCCCATTGCCACCCCCATCCTATTATTAAAGGGGGTAAAAAAAATTAAAATGTGATTTAGTGTGTATATAGTCTAGTATACTTTAACTTGGCGTGTGTATGTATGAGTTAATATTTCCGTACGATTTCATTTTTTCCCATATTGTACACAAAGTTAAAGCAATAGTCCAGAAACATTGTCTACGTGGACAATATTTCTGGATCTTTGTGTACAAGAAAAAATGAAATCGTACGGAAATACAAGAACGAAACGTCTAAAAAAAATTTTTTGGCGTTAGCTACCCCCTCTACCACTCCCATTGCCACTCTCACCCTATTATTAAAGGGGGTAAAAAAAATAAAACGTGTTTTAGTGTGTATACAAAATCGAAACGTCTAAAAATACTTTTTAGACTACATCTGAGAAATTTTATACTTTCAAACTGGGCGATAGCCCATTAACCCGCAACATTACACAAAGTAGACACCATAATGCTTGTTTCAGGATAAAGCAAACCTAACCTTACTTATTGCCCATTTTCCGGCAACCGCTTTAGCCAACTTTTACCTACTGTACGATTACACTTTCCTTTTGAACTATCCTTCTTCTCTGAAAACTTCGTACTTCATTTTTGACATTTTTCATATTAATGTAAGATTAGTCGTATTATGTCCACTATGTTAATTAATTTTAATTAGGCGCACAGTAAGGTACTTTTTCAAATTTGGGTCATGTGTTCTCTAAACATTTTTTTAATAACTGCCTATATAGTATGTCGAAAAAATATAATACTGCACAAAATTTTACAAAAAAATGTTTTATTTGGCTGGTGAAAAGGCAATTGAGTGAATAGTGTAGATGAGTTCACTAATCAGCTATTACTGATAAGAAAATCACCTCGTTGTAGCAGTTATTTTGTTTATAGTGATGATATTTTTAGTGGTACAAGGTCGAGGACACCCGAAAATACGGAAAAAATTCATAACCTCTAACTTCTGTTCAAATTAGGACCACATAATATAATGGTTAATATTATAACCTTGGGGGGTTTCTATTACCTTGTCCGACTTGTACGTCTATTAACAAAATCCAAATCTAAAATCGATAACGATATTCGCTCGAGCAACAACAATATTTCATTCAATAATAATTTACATATTATGTCACTGCCTTTGCAGTATTTATTATTTTATTTTGCATTTTATGATTAAAGATGTATTTTACTTATTTATGCGGCGCGACGAGGCGATTCTATATTCTATTATATGCAATTTGGTTGTAAAATTTATTCAGTTTCCAATTTAAAACAGGCTATTAAATATTTTGCAGGAATAAATATCTAATGTGTCCTCATTATGTTACGTAAGAATAAGAAGTATTTAAAAATTTACATAGATCTGCAAGCGTATGGAAACAGCAGCTGTTTAGTATATATACAGCACGTGTAATATAACTTAAAGAAATACATAGTGTATCTCTGTATCTATCAGTGCACACACCCACTTAATACCTTAATAGTTATACATTAATATACATACTATACAAATTTGGATTTAGACTTATAATAGATAAGATATAGATAAGGTTAGGAATAGATACCCGAAACGTCCCCACCCCATTCAGGAACAGAAAGTCCCTTTTTGCAAAAAAACACCCCTGACGGGGATTTAACACAGGTTTTTCAATTTTATCTCGTTAACCGTTCGTTGGAAGAGGAAAAAGTATAGGAAATAAAAATGTGTCGTTAAATTCTGTATAAAAAAATGTCCTATTAATCTTGTAGCTTATCCTCACCTATTTCGCAGTAACAGCGTCCATACTGAGGAGTAGTTTGGAGCGCATAGATAAAAATCGATCTTACACGAAGTTTCACAGCGTATACTTCAAAACCGGTTGATTTAACGAGAAAAATGTCCAACAATGAATTTATAGAGTGGAATTTTCTCTATAAGATGCATGTCTAGCGGATGTTGACACAAGTGATTTTTATTTATTTTCTCCTTTTTCTCTCTCACAAAAATGTGTTTTTTTTAGAGCTCTCGGTGCGTTTTCTTTGAGTAGTTTACCCTGTAGGCCTATTCCACTAAAATTCTGTCCAATTTTGCTCATTAGAGGGTTCTTCATCGACGAACAGTTCTTCAAATTTGGAATGTAAACATCCTTACCCATGGCAATTGGAGCATATTGTTGAGCAGCGTAACCCAACCTTAACACAGGTGCAGCATATTCTGCAACCTTTTTTTGCAGCTGCAGGATACTAGCTGAAGGGTGGAAATTGGTGTTGGTAACTTGGTGGTGTAAATGGAAGCTAAAATATTGCCCACTTTCTCTCAACCCCATTCCGTTGGTTCCAACCTTTCTCCTCGTCAAGATTGAATTTGATATATACCGGGTGTAACAGGATCATGGTATACCTCCTTTTCTCCTTTAGTTTTGAAGATAATTGATTGAAATTTAGGATATATTACATACAAAATAAGCGGCACTTTTTGACATACAATTAATTTTTTTTTCACTCACACTAACTTTCGATTTTTAAATGGAACACCCTGTATATTATTGCATTTTTGAATTCTGCATAATTTTCTGAATCCAACGATGCCAAATAAGTGACATTTCAAACTTCATTTTTGTTTATAATATAATTTTTAGTTTTCCATTTAAGTGTGCCATGACGGTTCCGATTTATTCTAAATGACCCGTGTAATGCCACAATAATCGAAATCCCGTTAAAAACACAAAATTACGTGACTTATGAGCAAATATAATTCACCAAAATTGTTTTTGGGGCAAATCTCAATTTTTTCAAATGGAACCATATCGGTACCGTGGGTACCATTTATTAAATTTATTCATATGTCGTATTAAAATGTGCGATAAATACAAATAAAATTACAGCTAAAAGAAAATAAGAAAATACAATTTTATTCTAATAACCTTGTTACAGATAAGATGGTTTTGGAATACAAAAAATTAACACAAAACATTATAATAGTTGTTCAATTTGCTGTCCATTAACGTCAATGCACGTCTGAACTCGCATAGCTGTTTCTCGAAAAACGTTCGTCAATTTCTGGGCCGTTATGCTATTAATTGCCCGTCTAACTCGTAGCTCCAGGTCTTCACGGGTTGTAATGGCGGTTGCATAGACAATATTTTTTAAATGACCCCAAACAAAGAAATCAAGGGGCGTTAAATCAGGTGACCTTGGAGGCCACCTCACAGGACCATTCGTCGCAATTACGTTTTTTTTCCGAATCTCCGTCGAAGATAATCAATTATTATCTTGTTGGAAATACATTTCCTATCCTAAATCTAAAAGTGACTCATCTAAAATGTCCTCAATCTCATTTTCCAGAAATCTCAAGTATCTGGCACCAGTCAGAGGTCCTTCAAATATTATTGGACCAATGATTCTACTACCGATTATTCCAAGTTAAACATTGAAACCGAACCGTACTGAAAGTTACCCTCCCGTAATAAATTTTGATTTTCCTGTGACCAATATTTTGTATTTTGTCGATTAATTAATCCCAAAATTTATAAACCTAGACTCATCCGAAAATAAAATTAGTCCCAAAAAATCATTGTTTGGCTGCACGTTATTATACAAAATCCAATTGCAATATTCCATCCTACGTTCGTAATCACTTTCGTACAAATACTTGTGCAATTGGTATTTAAAAGATTTATAGTGGTATTTGTGCAAAATTCGGCTTACTGTTTGGTGACTGATGTCCAATTAAAACCCAACTTGCCTTAAAGAAACAGTCTTATCAATTTCTATTCGAGCCAAAACATGAATTTCCATTCCTTCATCAATAATGAAGTTTTCTTCAGGATCATTGTTGAGCTCTCTTCGGATTTGGTTTTCAACACGTTTAAAATAATTTTTCGCTGGACATTGTCTATCAGGATATCGTTGGGCATAAAGGTCGGTAGCCGCAACTGCATTTCTTTTACATTCCCCATAAATAATTTTGAACACAATTAACAAGAATTTTAAAAAAAATTTAAGGACACAATAAAAACACCGTTAAACCAACAAATGTTTGACAAGCTAAATATTTCATTATTTTCAAAGCCACCTTAGTTACTTCTTAACATTAAAATTATATTTTCTTATTTTCTTTTAGCTGTAATTTTGTTTGTATTTATCGCACATTTTAATACGATATACGAATAAATTCCTTATTAATAGTACTAACAAATGGTACCACGGTACCGATATGGTTCTATTTGAAAAAAATGAATTTTGGTGAATTTTATTTGCTCATAAATCACGTAATTTTGTATTTTTAACGGGATTTCGATTATCGTGGCATTACACGATTCATTTAGAATAAATCAGAACCGTCATGGCACACTTAAATGGAAAACTAAAAATTATATTATAAAAAAAATTGATGTTTGAAATGTCACTTATTTGGCATCGTTGGATTCAGAAAATTATGCAGAATTCAAAAATGCAATAATATACAGGGTGTTCCATTTAAAAATCGAAAGTTAGTGTCACTCCCAGCGAAATCGGAAATGAAAAAAAAATCAATTGTGTGTCTAAAAGTGCCGCTTATTATGTATGTAGTATATCCTCAAATTTTCAATTATCTTCTAAAGGAGAAAAGGGGGTATAACATGATCCTGTTACATCCGGTATAGCCGTAATATTTTGAAGCTGCTTATATGTATCGCCCTGTCGAGCTTTGCTAACGGCTATTAAATTCGCCAAGCCAAGTTTCACCTTCTTGACGCGTCTTTTCGCAAATGAAATAATCACCTATTGCCCCATATCTACAGAAACTCTTTCACGCACATTTAAGTCTATGTAGTAATAACGTACTATGTAGTAATAACGTACCTGCATATATTTTTATATTTTTTTAGTCTATCTTTACCGTATTTCATAAACGTTTTCTATCGTACTGAAGGTTCGAGGTACAAGGCACTCTCAGGCTTAACAAAGAGTCTATTCTGACCTTCGCCTCTTCCTTCTCCTACATATCACAATACTTCAAACATCTGCTCCGAAGGTCGTCTAGAATGAATGGCTTAACAAATTAGTGAGGTACATATTTTACGTAGAATTAGAAAACGTATAGTTGTGGAAAAAAGGGAAACTTGGAACCAACGGAATGAGATTGAAAGAACTTATCAGCACCAATTTCCACCCTTCAGCTAGTATCCTGCGGCTGCAAAAAGGGTTGCGAAAAACGATGTACTTGTGTTAAGGTTCGATTGCGCTGCTCAACAATATGCTTTAATTGCCATGGGAAAGGATGTTTAAATTCCGAATTTGAAGAACTGTTCATTGATGAAGAACCCTCTAATGAGTAAAATTGGACATAATTTTAGTGGAATAGGTCTATAGAGTAAACCACTTAAAAGAAAAAATGCACCGAGAGCTCAAATAAAAAAACGCATCTTTATGGAAATAAGCTAGGGTAAAATAAATAAAAATCACTTGCCTCAACATCCGCTAGACATGCATCTTATAGATAAAATTCCACTCTATAAATTTATTTGAGATATTTGCTGTGAAACTTCGTGTAAGATTGATTTTTACCTCTGCGCTCCAAACTACCCCTCGGTTTGAACGGTGTTACTGCGAAATAGGTCGGGATAAACTACAGATCAATGGGGCATTTTTTATTCAGAATATAACGACATATTTTTATTTCCTACACTGTTTTCTCTCCCACCGAACGGTTTACAAGATGAAAGTGAAAAACCGGCGTGTAGTCCCCGGGAACTTTTCGGCTATCTATTCCTAACCCCATCGAGAGTACGCATGTCAAATGTTATTTATTTATAAATCATTTCTTCTAAAATATCAAATTCACGTGGATTGTTTGGGAATTTTTAGTAGCTGAAAGATCGCTCAGTACCGCGATGAAAAAGGGAAGGTTGGCATTTTATGCGCATCGTAGTTTACACCCGCTAAATCGAAAGTTAAAGGCGGCACGATTCTATCAAAAGAGACATTTTTTGACACATTTAGATAAAATAAAATATAAAACTAAGGTTAGAAACCACTAGAAATAGGACACTTGCCAAATACTGTTTTACGTATTTCAGGAGAACCACACCCATTTATCTTATTCTCCGATTTCGTGAATTAGAACCCAGATGCCCCTCAAACAAGTATGATAGTGACAGGTCAAAAGGAAAGCGAATTTCATGTCGGAAAAATTAAAATGTCACATTTGTAGTGATTTTCCACAAACTCAATATGGACGGATACCCATGGAGTAGCCCTTATCTACTTGCTACTACTTCCTGATGTGGATTGTAAATGATTGTGCCTTAAGTGGTTAAGATTGCTCGAAGTGAAAAATCATTATAAGTTAGTAACTATTACGATACTTAAAGCTAATGTTTTTTTAGCATTATTTAATCATATATAAGTTCCTATAACGTGATGCATCATCGTTTTATATTTATAGAGAAACACTATATTTGTCATAATTTCAGTAATATAATATCAGTTGTTATTATGTTACATATTTCACGTCACAGCGTATACATTTGACTTCTCCTGTATATTTTATAGCCTTATTTATACTTAATAATATTAATTAATAATTCCGGAAAGGAAGTAAAAGATGCAACCGGCATTGTTGTGTAATAAAATAATCACAATAATAAGATATATTATTTTACAAGTTTTAATAACCAGATACTTTTCAAATTAAAATTAAATAATATATTTCAAAACATTTAATTGCTTATTTACAAAAACAACATTTAATATGATTTGATGATGAATAAATTTGACAACTATAAAATAATATAATCACTTAATCAGCATTAAATGTCAATCATTAGTTGGATTACTATTGGAGCTACAAAAATTCGATTAACAAATGGTACCCTTAACTACATCATGAATATAAACGATCGCGCATCACCCAATTCATAGCAAGAATTGTTCAGAAAAGGATTACATTTTCAAATGAAAATAACGTAGTATTCTATGCGACAATGCAATTTACTGGAGTTAGCATTCGAGCCCAGGAGAGACAGAAGTGACTAAATTAAATACCTACCTCCTTACCGGATCTAGACAATTGCAACAACGTACTCCAGTGAAACTAGTCTATGTATCGCAAATGTATCCTCAGAAAACAAGGAGATTAATTTTTATCACAATAGACAAAATTCGTTATAAAATAATCATGATTTGGATGCAGAAAATGTGGGACCTATTTATGACTATTTTAGAGATAACAAGATGCTCTAACTCTGCCGACTTACAATCACAAGTCGAACAAATGTACAAATAAATTGACGTGTTATAAATGCGGTGAAAACCTTAAAACTACTGAATGCAAATCAAATGTTTATAATGTATTAACTGCATATTAATAACTAAGAAACTAAAAATCATTTTGAATCCTAATTATGCAACAAATGATTTTAATTGCCCTTGTGCAAAAGACAAGTTGAAAGACAAAACAACGAAACAAAATATATTGGCATAGCAAGTTTTATTAATAAAATTGTTTATTTCAATTGTCAGGGTTTTTTAAATAATAAAAAAGAAACTTATATTTAGGCAAAGAATTGAAAACGAATGGTATTCTGCTTGTCAGAAATTCATATTTTTCTTTAATCATTTATTTAACGTCGGCCTATTTCCGCTACCAAGGCCAATCACCGACGCCAGGTGATAAGCTCATCAGTGTCTGTATAGACACTGGGACCCCTAACCTGGAAATTTTGCCGAACCCCCACAGTTTGTCGTTGGGTAGGGATCTTTAACATCGTAGATACACGGAACCTACAGTTTTACATCTCTTTCAAAAGATGGTGATGCGAGCAGATCCGCTCATCCACTATATCTCATCGACTTGCTGTGACCCGGTTTAGAACCCGAGCCGTCTGCTTGAGAGTACGCGCCACTGTCCATCATACCACCAAGCCGACAGAAATTCATGTTCATGACAGCGTAAATATGAAAGAATTGTATATAGAAAATTACAAGCTGGAAAACTGTGTAACAGAAAAGAGAAGAATGGGACGAGTACTGATAAATGTTATTAAGGATGTAAGGAATACACATATGACAATAATAAATGAGATAGATAGATAGATAATACGTTTATTTTAGCCTTGGCTATACAATAAAATAATGCAAAGTATAATCTCTGTTTTCACATTAGATATACCTACTTGAAAATTTTATCTGCATAATAGCTATAGAAATGAAAATAGGACAAACAAATTTTTAAATACCAATTAATCATCCACTGCAAGCGAAAGACAACTCATTTATAAGAATACTTTGAAAGGCTTATTGAAAATATTGAATAAAATGAAAATCTTATGATATCTGGGGACTTCAACTATGATCAAGGAAATGTTCTATAATAAGACTACAAAAAATTTATTATACCAAAATGGGTTGGTTATATCAGATTGTTAGGTCACCAGTAAGAATAACCTAGAATACTTCAACGATAAATTGACTATGTGATAATGAATAGGAAGGACATGTTACATGAAGTGCACGAATCCAAAAATTAGTGATTATAATATAATAACGGTAGACACCAGTGAAGTGCAAACAAAATACAAAAACAAATAGGTGACAGTTAAAAAGGATTATTAAGAAATTAGGATGTACATTCATTAACATCACCAACTATGGAACAATAATACCTAAATATGTTTCCTACTCTAAAAATGAGTTTGTTTTTGTTCAGTGAAAAACCATTCTGTTTTAAAAAAAGATATATTCAAAAATATTCATTATATTAGGCAACTTTGTTCCTCTTACATATCTAAGTAGTGGTTCGTTATTTAGTTCGTTGCGTCAAGTAGAAATGGTAGAGGAGGAGGAAAAATTAACTTCACAAAAGCCAGGACCATCAGAGCCAAAGAATAAGAACAAAAGTAGTATCTACTTTATAATACACCAAATGGTATTTTTTTTTACTATATGTAAGAAATGTGACATAAACAAAATGATTTCGTCAGCTAGTCGGCGCCATTTACTGTTGTTCGATTGATCTCAAATTTGGAAGTAATGATTATTTTACAGAATAAATCGACTGTAGGTGGTGCCTGCAAACGAAATCGAAAGTCCAAAAAGATGGGCCACCCTAATACACCCTACTTAAACAAACCTCAGGGGTATCATCACTTAATTCTAATTCATGTAATCTATTGGTAATATCAACATTATGCCACTCCTCTAAAATCATAGTTAAACTAATAATAGCAATGACTTCAGAATAGGATAGACAAAGCATCCTCTTGGTTTGTTGTGTATCATTTATTTGTTTACATTGCTTTAAAAATAAATACTGTTACTCAGCAGTCTATTGGCTAAAGGCACGTGGGTATATGCGCACGCAGTCCCTCTCAACACGTTTTGTTTACAATTAAGTTCCAGAGTTGGCCGCCATTAAAGTGTTTGTGATAAACCGAAGTTAAACGTTGTAATTACAGTGGTTTTGTAGTGTTTTTGAAGACAGAATTTGTTATTGTGAATAAACAATGGGAAAATATTGTGTTGTATGTAGATGTAAAATTGGAGTTAATCGAGCTTTTCACAGGTAGGTGAAATTATCTCATAAACGTAACCTCGGGTTGGAATGACAAATAAGCAAAATTGTAAATGTTCAGTGCAATAATATTGGAAGTATAGAAAATGTTTTCATGTTTTAAAATTGAGTAATATAGTTAAATGAAAATAAAGTTGAAGAGCAAATTGAAAAGATATTATTTAAAAGTGCAATATTATATTATGGAAGATTAGACGCAGAAAAATATGGGTCCGTCGCATTTTGAAACATTTGAAAATATCCCTAAGATAGTGTTGTATGCTCAGATCACGTCTCATCAGATGATTTCACAACAAGTCCCAGTGGCCGAGTTGTTCTTAAAGAATTTGCAGTACCTACCTGACTTACCAAGTTCATCTAAGGAAAATGTACAAGTTGGGTAAGTTATCATTTAAAAAAGTAATACATGATGGGAATAATTAATTATAACATGTTTTTACTTTTTGCGTTAGTAAATACAGTAAAAGGAAATCATTGCGTTTATGTGACATATATCTCTATACCAATTTATAAGTATTTAAATAAATCATTTAATAAAAAAGCAATGTTATTCATATTACTTTGAAGTCAAACTAGAAGAAAAATTAATTATACGAAATAATCACCATTTCTAACATATACGCCACTGGCAACGAGTTCCAAAACATAAGCAAAACTATATCCATCCTTTTTTAATAATAGAATGTATGAGATAGTAGGGAAACACAACAACTCATGTGTTAATGTATAGGGCATGCTTTGTCTATCCTATTCTGAAGTCATTGAATAATAACAAGTGGCTAAAATGGTATTTTTTACAAGTGGGGCGTTTGCTGTAAACCACACGAGAAAAGAAATCACATTTTAGTTTAGTTATATAGAAAATTTTTTGTAACGACATATACTAAGATATAATATTGTAAAAATACGACAAATTGGCAAAGTTACCTTGTCGTAATGACTAAATTCTATTGCTATTTCCAAACAAACCAGAAGTTTTATTTTACACTGTGAAGTAAAATTTCTTTTTAGGCAAGTGTCACAAAAAATTACGTTTATCGGATCTGACAGCATTCCTAAAATGTCATCTCTTTGTACTCATTTGTCAATCTTACCTTTTTTGCCGCTTTTTATTTTTTTGGCCGCTTTTACTTCACATATATTACTTGATCAGGGGTGTAATGGGGTAGTGAGGCGCAAGTTATAGCCTCTCCTACTCAATTGTTAACCTCACCTTCGCGATGAGTTCAATTTGAACTTGGTGCACCCTGTTTTCACTAACGAGGCTCTACTTCAAATGCAGCTTCGTTTTGCTTTTGGAATCGTTTGGTTACCCCATCGTCGCAGTCTCCTTCTGTGCCATGGGACCACACCACTCGCCTTCCGCAACCGAGCTGGTCAGTTGCATACCTGCTCCAGCTAAAACTTCAAATGCAGCTTCGTTTTCAGTCGATTAAGGCTTTAAAAAATGATGGAGAGTTCAAGTGGGACAAAATCATCCGGAGGTAAAATACCCTCCCGATCGGATCTCCGGGGGAGGGTGCCCACAGGGACACCTCATCGAATGTCGAAAAAACACCGACAAGTTAAATCCAACAAAACTAATTCTTTCATCTACGGCGCTTGGAATGTTCGTTCTTTGAACGACAGCACTCGCACCGATCGGCCTGAAAGAAGAACTGCTCTAATAGATAGAGAACTTCACCGACTCAATGTTGACGTTGCAGCTCTCAGCGAAACTCGATTTTTGGAGGAAGGCTCTCTCACAGAAAAGTACTACACCTTCTATTGGATAGGTCTTCCCACCAATTCAAGAAGACAACATGGAGTAGGATTTGCCGTTCGGAATCAACTTGTATCCAACTTAACACAAGTACCACAAGGTCTATCCGAGCATCTAATGCTGCTACGATATGAGCTATCAGATGGCAACGCGGTAAATCTAATAAGCGCCTACGCTCCCACTCTGGATGCAAGTCACGAAACCAAGGAAAGCTTCTATCAACAGCTGGAAGAAACCCTCTGTAGAATACCTAAAACGGAACGACTCGTTATTCTTGGCGATTTTAACGCTAGAGTAGGGAGAGATGCAGACACCTTGTCAGGCATCATAGGCAAGAACGGTTTGGGCAACATGAACGATAACGGTCAACTACTCCTAACTAAATGCGCCGAACATGATCTAGTTATAACAAACACCATTTTCCGACAAAAGGATAAATTTAAAGGCACCTGGCGTCATCCCAGATCAGGTCACTGGCATCTACTGGACTATGTTATCGTACGTAGGAAGCATCTCAAGGACGTCCAAATTACAAAGGCGCGCATTGATAGCGAATGTTGAACCGATCATCGTCCTGTTGTCTCTAAAATGAAAATTGTTATTAGACCCAAACACCGAAGAACTCAAGTAAAACGTAGACTCCGTCTCTATATTAGTAAATTGCGTGACCAACAAACCGTCGAACAGCTAAAGCAAAAAGTTCAAGAGAATTTGAGTGCACTAGAAGAAACCAATTCTGTAGATGCCGCTGCTACCTGGACATAAATTAAAGACAGTTTAAAAAGTACGAGTGAGGAAATTCTTGGCACTGCAGCAAGTAAAAAACAGGAGGACTGGTTCAATGATAATGAAGCTTTTAGACAAGAACTTCTTGACCGCAAACATATTGCCTTCCAAAACGCTATCAACCACCCCAACGACTCATCAAAAGCAGAAGCTTTTACCCAATCTAAGTATGAAACGCAACGCGAAATCAGAAGAATAAAGAACGAGTGGTGGGCAAGCAAGGCCAGAGAAATTCAAAGGTACGCCGATTCACACGACTACAGGAATTTCTTTCAAGGCGTAAAAGCAGTGTACGGCCCCAGTCGGAAAAATATGTGCCCTATTAAAGATTTAAATGGAAATCTCCTCAAAGAAGATCAGGAAATAAGAGCCCGATGGAAAGAACACTACTCTAACATTCTTAACCAACAAAGTCAAGCCGATCACGATATTATAAATCTTATCCCTCAATATGACACCTTCGAAGACTTAGATAAACCACTAACAACGGAAGAGATCTTAACCGCCATTGGGCAGCTAAAAAATAACAAATCTCCCGGCGCCGACTCACTCCCAGCTGAGATCTTTAAAGCTGTGTCATCAGAGCTCATACCCTACCTCAAAAAACTGTTTGATGTCGTGTGGGAAAGTGGTCAAGCTCCGCAGGAGTTTCGTGATACACTTTTAATCAACCTCTTCAAAAACAAAGGGAGCGCTGCGGACTGTGGAAATTACAGGGGTATAGCTCTCCTGGCTGTTGGAGGGAAGATACTCTCTAAAGCGATGGCAAATAGGCTAACACCTGTTATGGAAAAGTTACTTCCTGAAACACAGAGTGGCTTTAGACCAAACCGAGGCACATCGGATTTAATCTTCACATTTAAACAGCTTCAAGAAAAAGCACTCGAACATCAAGGAGAAATTCACATGGCCTTCATTGATTTAACCAAGGCGTTTGACTCGGTGGACAGGGAAGTGCTCTGGAAAATTATGTTCCGCTTAGGTATCCCTAGAAAATTTGTGGAAGTATGTCGCAGTCTACATACAAACAACAACGCCCAGGTTATGTATAATAATGAGGCAACCGAACCTTTCCAAACCCTCACTGGAGTTAGGCAGGGATGTGTCCTGGCACCCCTACTCTTTAATTTGTTTACCACTGCTCTAACAATTATTGTTGACAACAAACTGACAGTCAGAGGAATAGGTCTCAGATACCGTTTTGATGGCGGTCTTTTTAACATAGGGCGCTTTAGAGCTTTCACGAAGACACGCACACGATTCATTTGTGATCTCCAGTATGCGGATGACTGTGCACTTTTAGCCTCTACGCCGGAAGAGCTTCAAGAACTTTTAGATGTGTATGCCCAGAGCTATGATTCCTTGGGACTTAAAATCAACATTGGAAAGACTAAGATTATGTCAACTCCTCATCAAGTGAACCAAATAGACATTACACTTAACGGAAATTCTCTTGAAGTGGTGGATCAGTTCAATTACTTAGGCAACGTTGTTAATGACAAAGCAAACATGGACAGCGAGATTCGCAATAGCATTAACGCTGCATCTAGAGCACTCTGGGGACTTAGAGAGAGAGTATTTGACAACCACGACCTTGCTTTGCCAACGAAAATGGCTGTCTACAGAGCAGTTGTCATTATAACACTGCTATATGGATGTGAAAGCTGGGTCACTTACCGTCGTCATGTGAAAGAATTAGATCGTTTTCAGCAAAGACACCTCAGAAGTATGATGAAAATCCGTTGGTTCCATCATATATCAAACGTGGAAGTGCTCAGGAGAGCAAAGAGCCTTCCAATTGAGGTGCTTATTTCAAGAGCACGCCTAAGATGGGCAGGTCACGTTCATTGTATGCATGATAACCGCCTTCCTAAATGTACACTTTATGGTGAATTGCTAAGCGGTAGAAGAAGGCGTGGCGGTCAACGAAAGAGGTTCAAAGACGCTCTTCATGAAAATCTAAAATCCTGCGGTATTGCAGACGAGCAATGGGAACAACTTGCAGCGGACAGAACCGAATGGCGAGGGGTTGTGGCCAGCTATCAAGGAAATGTTGCTGCAAGAAGGCCGAATCCGAGACCTAACCAGGTCTATGTTTGTTCTGACTGCAGTCGACATGTGCTCTCCCGAATTGGCCTCTATAGCCATAGTCGTGTGCACCGTAGATGAATGGGAATTACAATAGACTACACCTTTTACTTGTTTTTTATTGTACACAATTTATCGACTGTAACATTTTTATACTCGGACTCGAGTAACGGCTAATAATAATTACTTGATCATCACTAATATTTGAAATATGCCTCGGCTTGTCAATAAACTATCTAGTGACGTTTTCATTTGTTTTTGTTGAAAACGAATTAAAAACTGTCAGTCTTGCAAAATTTTGTCCATGTTTCCAGTAATTTATACGAAAAAAATTTAAAAATACTTTTATTTTACTTTTTGAGACAGTTGCCTGTTGTGTGCACCTCGGCCAAATAATGTTTCTCGGTCCTATCCGAAGTTTGCTTGACCTCTGCTGTACCTCGGCCGCAAACTTCGAATTCGGCCGAGAAAGATCAATTTTACGGGTTTGATACATAAATAACTATTATTTCACACTTTTTTCCTTATTTTTCACTTGTCAATGATGACATTGTTTTAATTCATTGAAACTGTCAAAGAAGTGTCACTTTAGGATATGACGTTACAAAAAATATTTTTATTTTAACATTCAAAAGCATTGCCGAGGTCAACAGTAAGACAGCAAGTAAATTGCACATGTTACCCTCTCTCCAATGAGGCTGGTATATGTTTATTGATAGACAATTATTAATAAAAAAATTGATGATCTACATTTTCTTTCACGGACAATCTAACATTATATAGCGTTAGGTTTAACCAAAATCTTGTTTGCTCCTGATGCACAAATATGAAACATCGTCTACAAAGTAGCCTTTTAGGCCTATCAGAGAGCTCAAAATACTATTATAAAAGTAACCTTTAAATATTTTAGTTTAGCAACGGAATTAACAGGATGTGTTAAAATTGAAGCATAAATTTGTGTTAAAATTTAACATGTAGCTATAGAATACCCACTATTCCCAGTTAATGATTACGGCTGCTGATATTACTTTTAGAGATTAACATTAACAAGGCTTTTCCGACATTAATTAAGATTAAAAAACCGTCAAGTCATACGGTAATATATAGGTATTTCAGCGCTTTTCAACTTTTATTTCAAACTTTTTTCTGTACTTTCATGGATCTAGAAAATACTCGATCAGGAAAAATGACGAGCGTCCAAAAAAAAAAAAAATCATTTCAATTCGTCTAATTGTTTTCAAGATACGAGTCAATAACTGTTAAAAGCAAGAAGCACATCCTCCTCCTATCCGCTAAATAGTCAATAGACAAATACTCTAAGATGAACAAACGCGGGAAAAAATTATTCTATAATTTTTTAATTCATCGAGTGTGACATCACACTAGGTCAGGACCACCCTCTCCCTTTTGTCACATTTCATCTCCTCATAACAGATCCCTTCCACGCCTTTGAATGTGACGTCATTTATGGATGGCTTCCTTTTAGATGTATTGGACTCGTATGTCAGTGTTTAATTAATTACAAAAAAAATCCGGTTTTATTCAAGTCTTTTAAATTAAAGAAAATGGCGGATATGTTGGTCACTTAAACAAAATTGTACTGCAACTTTAAAAGGACATTTGTAATGTCGTTCTTTACTTATCATTTTTTGAAATATTTCATACAATTAATTGTAAGAAGATACTTAATCTGTGAAACGGGAAAGGGAATAAAAACAAAACAGAATTATTGCTCAACTGAATGATTTATTCGTTATTTTGTAAGTACATATTAGGAGGGTCTAGCCATTTGAAAAGCTATCTTAAATACTGATAATTTATAGTTTATTTTTAACATCTATATTTTTTATATTTTTAAAAATATTGTCACAAAATTTTACCAGTAAACAAAATATTTTAAATATTAATAACATGATTATTATGTATTATTGTCTAGTAAAAATGTCAGAAAATAAATTTGAAAAATATTCCAAAATGGTAAACAATTACTATCCAGACAAAAAATGCTTTCAAAATAGTAAATATCCTGTTTGTTTCTTCGACTTTTCAGTTTTGTTTCCCACTTTGGTGAAAGGATGACATGTATATGTTGTACGTGGTGATTGATATTGGGCATAAAGCATACAAAAGCCATAAGCACAAAGCTTTTTTGGAGACACAACAATGTGATGATTTTTGATAAAATTTTGTGATCATATTTAAAAAAATACTTGTATACATAACAATTTAATAGTCTATAGGGAGAGGAATGTCTACAGTTCGTAAAATATTGGGCTCTATTATGAATAAATACATTTGTAAAATTCTGTTTGAATATTCTGGTACTATCGTTTGATAAAAGAAGTAAAACAGCTGTATCAAAAATTAATCCTGTCCTAACTTACCCGCTACTTTACGAACAAATTTCCAGCTAAATAAGGGTGTAAATGGTCGAGGTTTTACGTAATTATTGTACACACTTCAGCCGTCATGTATAGGAAAGTATAAATTCTATAATGATATGTGCATACAACATACTTACATACGCCTTTTTTGTTGATTTATTATCGTACAATGCCACCACTCAAAAATGACCAAATGTATTTTAAGCTATTTTACTTAATTTTCCTTGACTTCCAAAATTTTTTCTAGCTATTTAAGATAGTTATGGTTATATAAACCATAATTGGGACTATGTATTTATAATGGATGTTATATTTTTGAACATATTCAAATTTGCTGAAGCGCCCCATTGACTAAATGCGACGAAAATTATACCGGGTATTTCAAATGTATTAGTAATGGCTAAAATTTGGTAATCTCTTTATAACGTTGCATATTATCAAGATTAATTTTTCTTAAATTCAAAATTTATCATAAAATACAAATCTGAGAGTTTGTATTGGCATTGAATTTTTGGTTATGTACGTAGTTAAATAAAAATTTTAGCTCTCGCCATTTTGAAAAAGGTCAGTGTAGTGAAATAGGGCAAGCGCGAAGGTTTTTTTTGTTTCCACTCTTATAAAACGAGGGGTTAATCGCGATTGGGGTATTTAAAATTTGAAATTTATCCCCTGCAATTTCATCACCAAGTAACCAGAAATCTTGACTTGTTGAGAATAAAATTCTTAGAAATCTAGACCAGACCGATTTTCATAGGTGTATCCACCTCCTGAAAAAGTTTAAATACGTCAGAAATGATCGAAAAACTCAAAATTTAATATTAACGCGATAAGGGGAGCAATTTTAGCAAACTTGGTGAAAATAAAGCAGAACCCGAATGCATTGAACCCGGATGCTGTAAGTGAAATATAGTATACAAAGCATAATACTAAATCCTTGGCTTAGTATCAAAGAGACAGTGAGTATCAATTATTTTTCTTCTTTAAATCGTAGATTTCTTAACGTACTTTAAAAGTTGATGAAATCAACGTAACTCTCCTCTACCCGCTCCCTTATTAACTCGTGTTTCGGACCGCTGTGCGCTGGCGCTGCTCTCCAAAGGATAGCTCGTATTGACAAAAAATATTGTTAATAAAATTATTCTTATATTTCATTCGTTTTAAAATTAAGTTTAAAAGGGATATTTGAGAAACTTTTGTAAATTTTCTATAAAATTTTTGTCAATTAAGGTTCGGTAAAAGCTAATCTGTGTTTGCGGAGAGTGTGACAGTACCAATTACTATATCGATTTCAATTTTGAGTTTCCAGTTCGTTTGCTAGTCTATTTTCTCTTTTTCCTCGTCATTATTTACAACAACAAAAGTAATGTTGAAAGATAGGGAAAAGGGTCTTTTATCAATTTCAGCACTATCTGTGGTTTTTCGTAAATTAGCAACGAGCAAACAAAGAACTTGATGAGCGTACAACGAACAAGCGATTTGCATTAAAAATTCATGCTGAAATATTTAAAGAATTTCATGTTAGTTTATTTAAAGGAATAATATATTTACATCATTGACCCTGAATTATATTTTCATGCAAATTGTACTTATCATAAGCTGAGCAGAAATAAGATGTTTCATTGAGTTTGATTTAAAATAATACTGTATCTTATATCATTATTGTCCTCAAAATATTATTGCAGGTTGTATTATTTACGATAAAAATAATAATAATAGCCCTGTCGTTAAATGTTGTACTTGCCCGTGACTTATGAAAGTGGAAAGTTTCGCTCCTCATTATTTCACTGATTTGCTTAAATACTCGTCCTGTGATCGTAACTTATAACCCAGTCAAGAAACGGATTCTAGACAGACTTTGACTTTTGTGCGACCTTTTTCTGACTTTTGGGCTGTGTTTGGAGATGAGTATACCAAAATAGCTAGGGAGCCAGAGGCAATTTCAGTTAATGATTAGCTCGTCGTTAGGAATGATAGGTAATAGAGTTTTGAGGGTTATGAATAGGGTAAGCAAGATGGGGCACGTCAGGTGTCGCTGCTTTTTCGAAAAAATAATTTTCAAAATTGCAAAAAGACCTCTCCTAAATTATTAGCTCGTGTCTGGGCATTTAGTTATTACGTTAATTTGACTATATAGATACTGAAAAAACATTTGCCGGACGTCTAGGACGCTGCGGTTTTTTAAAAAATAATTGTTAATTTGTGACAGAAAAAGCTCTATTTGCTGGTCTTCGACTTTTTTTTTAATCGTTCATTTTTGTTTCCAGAAAATGACAAAAATAATCCCAAATATGTATGTCGCTGCTTTTAGATGTTGAGTAAAATTTAAAAAAAAATTTAAATTTCCAAATGTATATAAAAATTAAATATTATTCAGTATTTTCTCTCTCCACTATACGGTTCTCTCATTCTTTCTCCCTATACTATTCTGATCCAATGCAGATGTTTACTAGATAACATGCGACACTATACTATAATGTCAACATATTATACGTAGCCTTGACGACCTGTAGACTGATGTGGGTGGCACAGTGGGACTTCGTCCTACTAACTATGCGACGCGGGTACGTTGATAGCTTCTACAACTATAGAAATATCCAAAACATAATCAATTGTTATGATGGTTGCCGAAGATGTCGACCTCATTATGCTTTTGATGGCATTAACGCCAAAAACTAAAGAAACCATCTTCAAGCTTGGATACGGGAAAACAAAGACAAGCGAATACTCATCAAAGAGCTGCAATAACTTGGTCTGCGGAACATCCACTTCCTGCATGCTTTCACTGGATGTAACACGATGTCAGCAGCGTTCTGAAAGGAAAACTCAGTTTTATGCAGTTCCACAAAAAGACGCTCACATTCACAATTCTTCTGAGGTGTTTTCTCAAATGGCATGGTGCAGCATCAAACGAGACTTAACTCTTTTGGTACCACTATTTTGTTAAATCTATCATCACCATGAAACCGGACATCTCGGCCCTTCCACCAATGAAAGATCTTACAGCCCCAAAAGCTGTTTTGAACTTGATTTTCTTCAAATGCATCAGGCTGTGGTGATGTAAAGTAAGTTGCAAGAAGGCTGGTATGAACTGCTCCCCTATATACCACAACTGCTATGGCAATTACCTGAACAGTGTTTGTTTCAATAAGGGTGAGGATTGCGATTGACGAAACACAGGACGACCCAAAGCCTGGTGTTGAACCATTCCTGGATCTATCCAGACCCAATAGATTAAGAAAAAATTCAGATGCTCTATTTGATTACTTTTAGTTTTTCTTTTGTGTTATCATGAACATTTATATTACTACTTTTACTAGTTTTTAATAGGAGCATTTTGCGAATTGTGCTATTTTTATTCAACATTTACCTCCTCCGTGAAGTTTTTAACCCTATTATAACTAGGTGCCTACATTATAAGCAAGCAAAAAAGTTTAAGAATTTAAATGCATATATATGTATGTATGTATAAAATAACCTTCGGCAATTTTTTCATTTAATCGGAATTTATGTGAATTTTGCAAATAGTATAACTTTTGATATAATGGCCGGATTTTGCTTTTATATACCAGTAATTGTGTCTTCTAAAACTTCGTTTTGATCATTTTTGCTCTCAATATAACGGTTTAGAAGGTACGAGTCATTATATGCCCAAAATGGTTAGGGATAAGAAAAAATAAATAAATACTATTTGGTGCCAAGTTTTTTCAACTTTAATATTGTATATGATGACGTTTCCGCTAAGATCAACCATTATCGAGATGTAAGCGAAAAATCCCAAAAACAGGGACACAATTGGGAACCTTCGGAGTTAGTTCCATTCGCAAACCATATGACTTTTGGTATATTCTATTCATCTACACTTCTAAACATAGCCCGAAAGAAACAAAAATGCGTACAAAAGTCTATCTACGGTCCTTTTTGAGCGTTCGTTGACTAGATTATTGTCCCAGAGAAAAAATAATTTCAAGTTGTAATATACTACACTGCCCATATGTGATTACTGCCGTATAATATTGATTGGATTTTCTCTTAGAACACTCAGAACTTTACATATTTCTTGGTGCTTGTAGACTAATCAAAACGAAAAAACTGACTATGGTTAATAAGTTTTCGGTTAGATTTATCTTAGAAACATACCTGAGACTATTTGGCAACCAGATTTTGGACTAAACTATTTATTTTATGATACTGAAAAGATATTGACTAATATTGAGTTTGAAAAAAATGCAGTTAATGTTATAAGGCAGCTGAGTAGATTAAAAAATTACTATACAACTTATTCTGTTATATAAAATCATATCATATATGATATTAGCATTAATAAAAGTTAATTATGATGTTCTAAAACTTGAATAGTTTACGGTATATACAGCCACAGTATTCAATACAAAGGAAACCGTTGGGAATCAATGTAAATTTCTATAAATGTTTATTTTTGTTTGCTTTTTCAAGAAGCGCCGAGTCTCAGGATTAAGGGCGACAATAAATAAGTTTTTGCGAATATCTCAAAAATGAATATTTTGTCGAGGTCATGGGATCTTTTTAATTATAAAAAATGCCCGTTAATGCCTTATCACGCTTATTTTCGATAAAAATAGTCCGAGATATAATATCTTGAAAGTATAGCTTTTTGTCCTTTAGAAAAAATCAAATTTTACCTTATATTTTCGCAATTTACTCAATGAAAACATATTCTTTAGTACTAGTGTTCTATTTAAAGTGAAAATTTGTTCAATTGGTCTTCATTTGAAACCTGTTACATTCGTTTTTATATAAATTAGCAAAAAATATGGTTGACTCTAAAGAGGAAATAAATTTTGCCTTTTTTATCCAATTATCGACGAAAGACCTGCTGAACATTCATTTGAAATCTGATTTGTGGGCGAAGTTAGGCATGGTTGACTTTGACAGCAGAGTCATTCTGATAAAACTAGACCCAGCTCCGCAAATTTTCCTGAGGCTTCTGTCGCGAGTTTCACACATCGTTCAACTGACTGTGTGTGAACTGGGAATGCGAATCCAATTAGGGACTGAGTCACTTTGAATATGCGATTTAATCTCATCATCACTGATATCTTTTAATAATTGGGAGAAGATAAATCACAGTCCATCCCGTTAATTATTTCCGAGTAGTAGTAACACTACTCAGAAGTTTGCGGAGCTGAGTAAAGGTATAGTTTAATCAGAACGACTCTGCTGTCAAAGTCAACCATGCCTAACTTCGCCCATGAATTAGATTCAAGGTACCTTCCTTCAGCTAAGAATGAGTGAAAATGGAGATGTTCAATTGTCCAACTTACAACTTGAAAAAAAAATTTGAATTTTTTCGGCCCGCTCTATTACTACATATATCACGAAACAGCAATCAGGAAAGGCCCATTCACTTGATTACATGCATTTCATTGCAAAAAATTTGTTTTTTCAATCCCATCTTAGTAAATTAACATAAACTGTGCAGTATCACGGATTTTCCATTATTGATTTGTTACCAACGTCGAGAGTGCTACAGGGTTCTGTTCTATGGCCCCTACTATTTACCAATGATATTTGCAAGAATATTTACGGCAACGTTCTTCTATATGCCAATGATGTTAATTTATTTGCATCTATTAACTCCGCGGAAGACATTCATCTCCTGCAATGTGATCTCTCAAAAAATAATTTATGGTGTAAAAAAGTAGATTACCGTCAGATATATCAATATGCATTTTCGAGATGTTTTGGCCATATCTTGTTTAATTTTTACCTTGAAAAGATCCGACAGGTTTCAAACGGAGATTAATCGAAACCTTAACATTATATAAACTGTTTTTAACATAGAATACATTATTTTTGAGTCAATTGTGAAAATAGAGTGTAAGCTTTTGATTTTTTTATTGAAAAAACGTTCTATCTCTATCAATTTTTATCCAAAATTTACCAAAGAAACTCAAAGTAACTGAAATTTTGTGAATTTTAAAAATATCTCTTGGCATCTTTCGCTTGTAAAACACGTCCTTAACCCCGCTTCTCTAAACGCACTTTTCCTTCAATCCTGAAAAAGATTCATCGGTTCCTGAAAGGGAAAGTAAAGATGAATAGTTGATCGTAAGAGGTTTCATGTTATCGAGCAACGGCTTGTGTGTGTATTGGGAATCGATAAAGTTGCTTAGCCCAAGTTGAGTACTATGTCGAGAAATTACGCGCTAGCGGTATGACGATGCCAAAATTTAGTGGTTAACGGCTTCTGTACGGAAGAATAGGGTTGAGTCGTCGCAGCTAGGCACAATCATCTTGTAACCCTAGAATAATTGTTGTTTTTAGCGTTTACTTACGTCATTATATACACTCATTCAATCTTTTACAAATTTTGAGACCTTCAACCAAACGAAATTCAAGGGTTCTCACGTCTTATCCAGAAGCCTCGGCAACATCCAAAGTTACTTAATTTAATAATAGGCCAGCCAGTGAGGATTTTTACCTTGCAAAAGGTGGTGTAGTTCCAATGTTTTACATGTTGTATAAATCTAGGCCCTAATGAAGAATCCTAGTTTTCGACATTGAGAGGTTGCCGCTCGAGCCACGATCTTGAATTAAAGGTGCAAAAACTTTTTTCGTAAGTCTCATATGTAACGAGTTACAGCTGTGCAAGGGTGAACATTTTTCCAAAAACCGTAAAAACCCATTTTTGTTGATTTCTATAAATTTATTTCACGTTACGATGATTTTTGTTTCATACCTTATACACTTTCGTATTATTAACATTAGTGTATATTGATGTTTCAGTTTTCATTTAATGAGCTTTGTAACAGTTGTTTCCTATACAACAGATATAGACCGTCCCTCGCCTTCTTTTCTTTTTTTGTAATGGTTTAAGAGGGTGTCGTACCTAGCCCCTTCCTCTTTTCCCATTGGCAGCAGTCAACACTAGCATAAAAATCGGCAGTACTAATGTAGTTCTAGATAATGTGCATTATAAGGGAATCCGATGACGAGTTGAAGGATTAGCTTAAGTCTGAGCTTGCCCCATTTCCGTTGTCGTTTTTCGCAGAAGAAGAAAGGCGTAAAAGGCACGAAATCATCATTACATGCTGTTTTTGCACAACTTCCAGAAAGCATGGAACCCGGGAATAACATAATCAATGTTGTGGATGGAGGATATATTTTGCACAAAGCTGTATAGCATCGTAATGATTCTTTTCAAAGTCAATTTGCGAGAAGTACATTCAATAAGCACCAAATCAGCACGGTTCATGTACAGTCATTGTTTTTTTATGGATACCCATTTAAAGATGGCAAAAAAATACCAAGATCACCTAAATACTTCGTCGATCAAGGAAGCAGATGTCTGCGAATGTTATTTTCGATGAAATAATGTTGGCTTAAGTTTACCAAGCACGATTTTTAGGCAATGAAAACAATAAGTATTTCATTTGACTTCGATGTTGACGAAAATTTAAACAGGTTACTATTCTCCTAATGCTGATGTGTTGATTGTCATAGCGAATTTTAACGTTGTTTTATTATTGGTGAAGACGTCAACCTCCTAGTTCTACTGACAGCAACATTTTTTCGCTTGTACACAACAACGCCAGACTCAGTGCCATCATTGACATATTCAAGTATCATGGTGCAAAATATAAAGACGTCGCAGACGCTGAGGTACGCTATCTCGTTGTCATATATGGTGGAGATATGGAATAAGAAAATTTGGCTATCAACACTTCATAATGTTGACAAATTTAGTCTTGCAAATTTAGTATAGCTAGCTTTAGAACGCTGCACAGCATTATTCATTTAGGATGTACCATCAAGTGTAGAAATGGTATGTATTGCACCAATGGGCTTACCCCAGTAAGTATGGTAAAGCAGCCAGCACCCAAGACTTTGTTGAACTTCATATCAAGCAGCTGCAAAAAAATAATGCAGCGGATCATGTGGCTGCAGGTAAGCTGGATTGAAATACACCATTGCTTGTGGATTTTGCAATGACCAATCGTGCGAGAATGCGCCAGACGTACCTTTATAAACAACCCTCTGAAACGGAAAAATTCAATTTTTTGCTAATATCTCGAGAAATTAATAATAATGAAAAACGGATAGTACCACGTGAAGGAGCGGGAAATTTTACATAAAAATAGTATATAAAAGCTTTTTTAATAAATGTTTCCCTTAGCATGAGAATTTATTACAGTTCGCTAGTTCGGCTCAATATTTCAAGCGCGCCGCACAGAGAAATAAAGCATTTCTCGACCGCCGCTATATAATATTGTATGCTATGTAATAATTTGTACCCATTAAAAACGAAAAAAAAAAACCAAAGGTAGCATTTTAAAGAGAAATAATTCAGCTTTCCAATGGTATACTTACTTTTAATTTTTATAATTTTCATTTCTTATAAATTGCACGTGAAAGTTAAGCTTTATCATTTTTTTCCACTCTATAATAAAACATAAATATTAAACAAAATACTAATTTAAAAAAATCCTTGTAGATATAGTTTGTTTATTGTTTGTTAAACTTCAATCTAAGATTAATTTTTATGCTCCAAAATATCCAGGGTAAAAAAGATAACTTTTAAATCATTGGTATTTCTTACATTTTTTAGGGTTAGGAAATTTTCACTTGAAAACTTGTCTAAAATGGTCAAAAAAGGCTTGTGGGAAACATTTATTTAAAAAAAATTCCTATTTTTATGTAAAATTTCCCGCTCTTTCAAGTGGTGTTATCCGTTTTTTAAATTATTTTTCGAGATATTAGCAAAACACTGAATTTTTCCGTTTCAGAGGGTTGTTCATAAGGGTTCGCGGGGGTAGATTTTGGTAAACTTGTTTAAGCCACTTTCTACTAGCAAAAAACTAGCCCTTCATGAAAAAATTAGCGAGGCAACAATTAATTCTAACTTTTCATCAAAATTAGTCTCTGGCAACTGGACTATTATAATAAAATATAAATAATAAAAAAACAAGAAAAATGAGAAGTTTTGACGATTTTTTGGCAAAATATTCATCTTTGCTTCGCTATAACTAACGTGTTTTTCATATTAGACTTACGAAAATAATTATACCAAAACTGTTGCAAATTTTATATTCATTAAGTTTGTTATCAGGTATTTGGAGAGTTATTTTGAGAAAATCAATTTTTTGCACTTGTAATTCAAGATGGCGGCACAAGCGGCAACCCATCAAGGTCAAAAACTTGGATTTTTCGTTAGGACCTAGACTTATTATACATCAAATAAAAATATTGCAAGCCAAGGGTCATTTTCTTCTCTTCACTGACTGGCCTATAGTCAGTTCTTATAGAATTTGAGCCAAGGAATACGAATATTCTAAATCTTTTTTCAAAATATTCCTCTTTTTCAACTGTTTTTTGGCAGTATAAAAGTGATTTTCGATTATCGAAATATATATATTTTTGTAGATAATCAAATTCTCTACAGGGTCTCTTACAGGTGTAACGAACTCGGCTCATTCCGCAGATTGGCGGATATTATTTGGCAGATGTTTTTATTACTGAACAAATGCTAAAAATATCTCTGATGTGGCAATACATTACTGTTAATTCCTCGACTAAGAACGTTTACAATAGCCTTTACAGCACTGGCAACGCAGCCGCCGATACATCAAGCATTTGGAACTGTCGAATATCCAACAAAATTCTTAAACCAACTTATCCCCAACTTCTTTATGTTTCGGTATTATTACTGATTTTATGATTTTTCTGCTGCTCTCTGCCGTTTTATTATCTTTAATAACTGTACGCCTCCCGCGTGTACAACATGACTTTGTAATCACCATTTTTCATATTTTGTCATACCCTTTCCAAGGTAACTTTGCTATAGTCGAAGGGGTTTTTAGATAATTAATATTTTCAAGGATGTAAACAGAAAACAATATAAAATGAACAGTGATAGTATATATAGTCCGTAAACACGTAATAAACTTTAGATGATAGTTTTTCCAAAAATATGAGAAAGTTTCTATAAACATTTGTTCGGAAATGTTTCGTCAGGAAGCAAGGAAGTGATAAAAGAGGATGCCCTCATTTTTAATTTAATATTGTTTAGTTTAATTTTTAATGAATACCTACTTGAATATCAGAATTACACAAAAATGGCATCTTTGTGAAATATTGCAGGATCAACTAGTTTAAAATAGTTGTTGCAGAGTCATATTGTGGGTTAGTTTCAATTAATAATCTGATCAGGTTAATCAAAATATCGTAATTTAATTAGTTCTCGAGAAGTTCAGAAATTGGTAACTTACACTTTTGGAGCCAGCTTACTTAGATTATTAATTGAAAGAGGAGAATAAAATTACACTGCAATGACTATTTTAAACCGGTTTTTATAAAAAAAATAGTGATTACGGTACCAAAATTAAAGAAAACGAGGAACACACAAGTTTAGATTAAATTTTAGCTAATACCATGAAATGGTGGCTAGTCTACTATTTTAATGTATGGCATCTAATTAAATTGTAAGACAAAGGATCCCTGAAATATTAAATAAAAATATACTCTAGGACTTCAAATGGCCCCAGGTCCTTGGTGAAGTATATACACATATCTATGGAACAGTTTATTTTTTAATATTTTCTGTTTATGATTGATACTTGATTTTTTAGAAATTTGTGAAAGACCTTTTTTGCATTTTTATGGGAGTTTAATTATCTACAAAGAATATTTTGCTTGAGAATCATGTATATATTGACATATTTCCAAGCAATCAAAATAATTTTAGAGAAAGAGGAATATATTGAAAAGTAATCGGGCTATCTACTTTTTACTATTAAATTCGTGTCCCTCAGTATAAATTTCATACCAACTGATTATTGAATTTCACTTCAATGTTGACATGGCGGTACCTTTTCCTTTATATACCTTCTATACTCTAAAAATAAGGTTTATATGTTGCGCTCGGGTAAAATATGACAAACAACATTTCAACGCTGCAAACGTTGAAATTCGTTCAGGGAAATGTGTGAGATTCAAATTATAAAAAAACAAGTTCATTCATTATATACGACGAAGTAAGTAAACATTTGAAGTGTCACAGAAGTGATAGTTTAAATTCACGAAACTTGTTTGAATAAAACAACGTTTTTATATGGTTGCAAGAGGGTTGCTCCAAGATGGAACTAGGCAACCCTATTCTTCCATGTACTACTCGTTAACCACTAGATTTGAGTATTTTTCGTTTTATTGTGTTCTTTGATGTAAGATAATTACAAAACAACATTATGTAATTTCTTGACATAGCGCCCAACTTAGGCTAGGCAACCTATGGGCGCTGTGATTATCTGTATTACACTTTATTTCTGCATGACGTGAGATTTATTACGGTTGCCGCTTTGTCTACAACGTCAAAGCAAAATTTGGTGAACCCCCTAATTTCTTCTTACTTTTATCGAGTTAGAAACAAGCATATCTTAATGACTTGACAATCTCGGTCTGACAAAGTCAGATTACATTTCATCAACTTCAACCCAAATATAATTTTTTATATGAGTAAATAAGTTATATGAATTTGACACGAGATTTGACATCTAAAATTATACTAACAAAATATTTTGAAAATATTTACGATATTTATAAATGCAATAATTGCACTTCCCCAGAATTCAATTTGGTCATGTTTGAGTGCCCTAATATTTTTAAATTCTTGTTAGCCCAGTGCTCACATAATAACATTCTAATAATTTTACTACACATTCTAAAATTGACAAAACTTAAAATTGACTAGAGTATCTCTCTCCACAGCACACAGTCTCTAACATAATAATATACATTTTTTAGCCACATTTACTACTTAGGCAAAGGTGACGACAGGATTTATGATATGACCTGCGCACCCCTTTATTTGTGTGCATTAAACATCAAAACCTAATACCTGCTTGCGTCTAGCACCGCAAATTAAATAGAAAAATGCAAAAGATTTCATTGAGTTGGTTAAGTAAAGACAGGTTAGCTAATTTTAGTAACTTAATAAATATGATATATTTGCGTTAAATGTACCTTGATATTAAAAGAATCCTAATAATCCAAATTTTCTTCGCTGGTTTAATCACTATTTTAGCACACAGTGTATTGTCATTTTTTTACATTTTAAGTACTTTGTAAATTTGAGTTGAACGAAGTTATAATAGAATAAAATATGATTGAACTGGATTTAAAAGAGTTAAGCATGAAATTTGAAGATAAACCTATTTAAATTCGATCTTAATCTAATCCATACATTCTGTTTCAGCAATTATTTTCCTTTCATAACTACATAATGGCAGTTAATATTAATTCCTATTTCTTAATTATTTACATTATTGATATTTTTCTTTCTTTTCCTGATTTACATACTTACAAATTATGTTAATTATCTAAACGTTGTGATTATGAATAGAGCCAATAAGACATGCGTATAAAATTGTTCACTAACAATCTATCCACCAGTTTGGTAATGCGATATTTCTCTCTACTCAATGACAAATTAAATTGTCGTGTCCTGTAAGCCACTCGTTTGGTACATTAACTAATATCAATTTATCATTAGACTGCTTAAAATGATTATTAATTTTGATATGTCACTTCAACATTATCACAAACTTTTCCGATTTATGAAGTGTCTAAATGGAATTCAAAAAGTTTTTATGCATTATCACTGGTGGAGAGTCCAAAAATTACCACCAATATTATAACATGATTTTGTATCATAAAGTAAAATCGCTTTATTTGACCTGTAATGCAACTAAAATTTCTTTCACTGTTATTGTATATCAAATTTTAGAGTTTCTTGCCTTGTTTTCTTTCCACTTATTCTTCGGATCAACAATGCAGACATTGTTTATATGCTTAAATTGATCATTACTTATAAACAAATTTACGAAAAAACATTCTACGATGCCATTTATACAAAAAAAAATCGATAAAATATGTATGAGAAATACAATAAGAATATATACATTTCATTAGTACTCCATATATGGAGATATCAAGTAGTGATACTGCGCAAGAGATATCTCGCCGAGAAAAAGGGATGTCTCGTCGGTTTCCAAAAGAAAATTCGTATATCGTCTTGACGAAAAAAATCGAGACGATACGAGAGATTAACCTATTTTGTCTCATCTTATTGCCTCTCCTGACTCCGGTTTTCTTGATAGCTAGCAATAGAGAAGAAAGTGAGCTCGGACTGTGCTTATTTACTCTCTTCCAGAAAAAAAAACTTAAAATGACTTGGAGAACTGAATACAATCTACACAGGTACCTAAAGGATTATGCAGCGAATAGTTGACAGGCGCATCGGCACTGCTCTTGTAATAAAAGGTAGATATCAATGCTATTTATATAATGGCGCGGTGACAATAGTTTACAATATTTGGCAGTTGATATGGTAATTGCCAAGGGAAATCTGCATGTTTTTCAAAAACGTTACTTGGAGGAAACACAAATAACATAACCTTACTTTAGTTAGTTGATTGCTGCAGGCAGAACAATTCAAATACCCCAACCTCAAAACATTTTATTGTAGCTGAGGAGCTATTGGTGGAAAATTCATTCAGTTATCGACATTGTCTTGTTGGGCTAGATATATTAGTTATACTGACCACGGGTGCACCAACGGAACACCTTCTCAAAAAGTCGGTATGATAACCAGAACACATTGATAGATTGAATTCCGAGTCGGCCGAGTTTTGTTGTGTCTAACTTTATAGGTGGCAAATGGTTTCTTCTAATTTATTACAATTTATTAAATTTAAATAATCATTAATCTTGTTTCAGTGAAACAAAACATCCATCTCGTAATTCTTGTGTATCTCATAGTGTATTATTAGTTCTTTTTGATACACGAGAGACTTGAGATAAACATCTTGATGTGATACGAGATAGGAGGTCTCGGTGGCATCAGGTAGGACTTTTGTAGCAAAATAGCATTGGATGTTTTAATCTAAATCCCAATAATTCGATATTCAAACAAATACTGAGTTTATCCGATGAAATATGAGGGAAGGGGAGGGAGATATTCTTGGTTCCTGGCTAAAATTATCGAAATATATACAAATATACATATTTCCAACTTCTCTCAACCGTTACTGAAATACGTTTGTCCCTTGAAATTTACAACTATTCAGTTTTTGATTTTTGTACAGCTAGATTACTAATTTCGACCACTGTACGACGCCAGTCTTTTCTCCATTTATATAGATGGGAAAATAATATTGGGTTTTAATACTAATGCTTCTTGAAAAAGATATTTCGGAGATTATCAGGACTAAAATATATATTTTTTTAGATCTTGCAGAAATTCATCGGCTTTTTGACCTCTTCTAATACAGAATACAATGGAACCGAACAAAATCCATAACTTTGTGATTTTTCGCACTTTTTCCGAAATGAATTAAAAGTCACAAACTCATAGTTCTTTTTGGGAAACCCAAATAAAGGATTTAAATAAATAAAAGCCGGTTCTATCTTCCTACACCATTTACATCAGTGATGTGTTGACTGAACTTTTACCAATTTATAACTATAAAGTAATAAAATCTTGGCAAACGCCCATAAAACAGATTTCATAAATATGATGTTTAAATTTTCAGAAAAACTCGACTAATTAAATCATAATTTGATCTGTGCTTACATAGAACCAGTACTTTACGAGATTGTGCTTCTTTTATTTAGGCAACACTTAATACATGCAATCCAGTGACCATAATAGAGTCAAACATTTTATGTCACATACAACAGAATAAAAGCTATTATGAGTAATAATGAAATCATATGAAAACTTGGATGTGTAATGAATGTCACGATTTAAAATACCATCTTAAGTTAATACAAATCAATTAAATCAATCTAGATATTGGCTGATGGATCATCCAAAGCCAACAGAGAGAGAGAAAAAAAATTAAATCAATGTTTGCTTTTACCTGCGTATTGAATTGTCTTTTAGAAGTAGAAGGAAAATAATTATATTGCGAAACCTGCCTCAATAACATTTTTGTAAGTAACTGCATACAGGGTGGACGCTTTTTATATTAGAATGCAGGTTTTCACGGCCGTTGTCTAATGAAGTAGATTCTTCCGGGTCTTGCCGTGG
Organism: Leptura quadrifasciata; assembly: GCA_963675555.1. Classification (NCBI taxonomy): domain Eukaryota; kingdom Metazoa; phylum Arthropoda; class Insecta; order Coleoptera; family Cerambycidae; genus Leptura; species Leptura quadrifasciata. The sequence continues at coordinate 46,896,326 of OY776677.1, forward strand.
TCGTCGAACTTGACTTGACGTTGCGCTGATCATCCTGTCAGCTTCTTCAGAAGGATTCTAAAGACTGAATCTGTTGTGTTACACTCCTCGTTATATACCTAGGCGCCGCTTCGCCTCGCTGGACATTGGTCGCGCTTGGTTCGCTTCGCTGCTCATTCGTCGTGTCCTCATGTCCATAATAATGGGAACCATAAAATCGACTACGAGGACGTCAATATATTAGACAGAAATACACGCTATTATCCGCGAATCATTAGGGAATCACTGGAAATTATGAAAAACGTGAACAACTTTAACAGAGAGGATGGGTATCGACTTAGTAACACGTGGAGATTGGTATTGCCAAGTACCAGCACCGTAGTAAGTCACAGTCAACCAAACACGACGAATGAGCAGCGAAGCGAACCAAGCGCGACCAATGACTAGCGAAGCGAAGCGGCGCCTAGGTATATAACGAGGAGTGTAACACAACAGATTCAGTCTTTGGAATTTTTCTGAAGAAGCTGACAGGATGATCAGCGAAACGTCAAGTCAAGTTCGACGACCACGGCAAGATCCGGAAGAATCTACTTCACTTTTTATATTGACCAGTATTGCTATCTCGCAAAACAACAGTTACAAAGTCGGTTAATTAGGATAAAAGTTTCGTATTTTGAAAGCCTATGAAATGGGTTATAGAAATTGAAAATATTCCTAGTGGTTCCGGAAATATACGGTAAAATCCGAAACAGCTCGTTTCCTTTTTTTACCTAACGCTGTTATTGTAAAAGATATTTGTCTACCAAGGCCGTAAAGTTGATCTTTATCGTCCGAATTCGAGGATTGCGGCCGAGGCACAGCCAAGGCCAAGCAAACTTCGGATAAGACCGAGAAAGATCATTTGGCTGAGGTACACATAACATTTTTTAGGCAACTATCTCTAAAATAAAAGTATTTTTAAAATTGTTTCGTATAAATTACTGGAGATATGGACAAAATTTTGCAAGAAGGCTACTACGCTGACAATTTTAATTTGTTTTCAACGAAAACAAATGAAAACGTCACTAGATAGTTTATTGACAAGCCGTGACATATTTAAAATATTAGTGATGATCAAGTAATACATGCGGTCGTGAAGTGTGACCGTGAAGTAAAAGCGGCCAAAAAAATAAAAAAGCCATCAACAAAATAAGATTGACAAATGAGTACAAAGAAATGACGCTTTAGGAATGCTACCAGATCCGATAAACGTCATTTTTTGTGACAATTGCCTAAAAAATATACTAAAAGACATTATAGGAATATTTTGTTATTCATTAACTTTACTATACATACAGCATTCAATTTTTTATTATGACGTTTCCTCTCCTCAAGGCCACCATCAATTTTATTTTCTTAAATACCAACCTCTGCCTTTTCTATTGCGAATTATAAAACCATTTGACATTGTGAATTCAAAAGTATGTCACACTTGATAATTTAACTACGTTTCGTCAGAGAAATAATCATCATTCATTTTATTGCCTTCGCCCCTCACAAAATATATTCTGTTAATCAGTACGAGATGTGACTCATCATTTAAAGTCTTCTTTTATGAATAATCAAATAAATGCATTAAATAAAATGGCTAGTTCGTGCCTGCTGTGAACTCAATATCATTTTGCAGAGCGAGCACCAAATAAAGTCAATCCGTCAATTGTATTTCTTTAAACAATGAATAAGTTTATAAAAACAATAATAATAATAAATAAAAAACAATATAATAAAACAAATAAGTTTACAAACATTACTCAAAATGTTCACCATTCTTCTGAATCCAAAGTCGTGTTCTTGTCAAAGAACCCACCAAAACATGTCTAAATTCATCACACTTGAAATCAGCAAAAAATCTCAACGAAGAAATTTTGCATAAGTATAACGAAATCCGACGGAAATATATTGCATGAACAGCGTGCGACACATAAAAACATCGTGAGAAGATATTTTCGGAAGGACTCAACAACAAAATTTTATTTTGCGTAACTGCACTGAAAACTCAATATTTTGCAAATTATTATAAAAATCAATTCCGAGAGAGGAATTATACTAACTGCAATAAGCGACGTCCCGTGGATATAGTGACTGGGGGTAAACGCGATTCTGGGGTAAATGCAACATCCGCTGTTTTTTTTCCGTTGGTAATGTAAAAATGACAGTGTATCAGTGTAGTTATTTTAGCCACATCCAATTCTATATTTATATTCTGTCATATGTCACTAGTGGAAATTTATGCATGGTGGACTTTGTGTCATATTTTTTAATGTAAATGCAAATTAGCAAATATTCAAATAAAATTAAAGGTTCAACACTGATAACAATTATTACTTATCAAACTGACCACAAAGTTATACATGTAAAGAAGTACATTCGTAAATTTTTACTTTGAAGTTGTTTTACAACTTCACCATGATAGCTGGGGTGCGCATTTACCCCACAAAAACTGGTTTATGGGGTAAATGCACTCAGAACAGGTGGGGTAAATGCATTATCTGTTTTAATTTCGGGTAGTGATTCTTTCATGTGTTACAATAAAGATTCCGTTCACAAAATATCGTAGATGGTACATAATGTATAAAGGTTGATTGCATTTCCCCCGTACTTTATTTTGCCTGCTCATAGAGAAAATCTAGACCAAGACGCGTTTACCCCACTCGGCTGGGGTAAATGCACCCACCGTATATTTATTTTTTAATTTAAGGGGTCTACACTATTGTAGATATTTAGCAATATACATAGGGATAAGCAACATAATATGTAAAGGTATGCATGACATACAAGATCCGACAGATCAGTTTAGTCTGATTTCTATAAAAACTACCTTGAAGTTGAATTTACCGATATTGTGGGTGTATTTACTCCCAGTTCCCTATATGTTTTTTATTTACAACAAAATTTTAATTTTTTCACAACTGCAATAAAAATTTCACTTTTGAGAACTATCATAAAAATCGCTCTACGGAGCGTTATTTACGTAACTGTAATGAATGTCGCTTCAACCACCAAAATTCCGAACAGAAATCTTTGAATACTGAAATGAGGACGAATAAAAAGTTTCTGAAGAGAGATTTGGCACGAACGGCAAAATTTTTGAAGGTAAATTTTGACTTTTTTTTAGTCTACTTTGGTGGTAAATTTATACGTTTTCCGACGTGTTTACCCTTTGGCCGTACCTCAGTGATTCGATGTCACAAAAGTATCCTTACTACGTACACAGTGCATGGGACCGCCTTGCCTGAACGTATGAATATAAAATAATTTTTAGTATTTTGAATTGTGATTCAAACATTATCAAGCTCTAGTGCGAGCGCCCGAAATTATTTGTGATATTTCTAAATACGTATAAAGACAGGCAAGCTAAAAGCCCACATAGTCGTAAGTATTGAACTTTTTTTTGATTGAATCTTTTTGTGTCAATCGTTTTGCTAAAAACTTAAAATATTGGATGGTAGTTGGAGATGCATTGTCCGGGTCGTCCTAATCCTCACCATGTGTGGTATGGACCGACACTGTTGTTGAACTTATACACTTGTTAACCTTATAGTTATATATTTGAAATTTGTAGCTGTACAAAATTATCTGAAAAGGCTCAGTATATACCTTTATTTCATCAATAAATCAATCAACAAGGCTTTATTTTACTATCATGTAATTGTTTACGTCATTAATTTGAGTCCGGAAAATGGGTTATTATGGGATCAGAGCCGGTAAAAGGTTGCTAGGCAACTTTCCGGATGTTAATAAGAAAACAGTCCGGAAATTTGCCTAGTAACCTTTTTCAGTCTCTGATCCCGTAATAACCCATTTCTCGCCAAATTAAGGACGCAATTAAACAATTATATGAAATATTATAGAAATTCCACACATCTTACTCGTACCGTAACACATTACTTTCCGGACTTGTAAGGTAAATAACTATTACCAAAATATCCTCTCTGATCATTGTGTTTTACTGAGTCAAATTAATCAAATTTCCCATTCAGATTAATTAAGAAAGTGTTAATTATAGGGAGTGGTAACATTAAGACAGTGTAACGACGTCCAATCAATACCATTTCGTGGCAGCAGTAGTAAGTATAAATTTTGTATTTTACATCTGAATCAGTCGCATCGAACTCTTCAGGTGAACAGCCATTTTAGCAACAGTAACAAAAACGTCCCTCAGACGTGCATAGCAGGGATCATTTATATTCTCTTGGGTGTCTGTTTAGTAACTTTGGTGTAATTCGGTTGAGAGCTCCGACAATTCTATTGCATCCGTTGTAGTATATTTTGTTTTTGTAAAGCCCTCACATAAAATAGTCTAAAGGATTTAAACATGGTGAGCGAAGCGGTCACCTCACTGGTCGTTTGTTTTTTAAGGCACCCTAGAGAAAAAGTCAAGTAATATTGAGTTAACAGCAGGGCTGGATTAACCATACTAGTTAATGCATTGTATTATTCATAAAACTCTCTTTAAGTGATGTAGTACACCTTCTATTGCTTAAAATTGTTTTTGTGAAGAGCGAAAAGCAATCAAATCAATGATGATTATCTTTCCGGCAAAACGTAATAAAATTGTCAAGTGTGACATATCCATGAATTTATAATTTCGAATGCTTTACAATTTTTAAACGAAAAAGAGAGGTCCGTATTCAAAAATATATAAGTTGATGGTGGCCCCCAAGAGACGAAACATCATAATAATAATTTAAATACAGTAAGTTATATCAAAGTTAATGAATAACAAAATATTGCTATAAATTTTTTAAATATTTTTTATAATAACAGCGCTGGGTAAAAAAAAGAAAACGAGCTGTTTCGGATTTTACTATAACCCATTTCATTGGCCTTAAAAATGTGAAACTTTTGTCCCATTTAATGGACTTTGTAACTGTTGTAGTTTGCGAGATAGCAGTCCCGTTCAATATAAAACGCAGCCATCCTGTATATGAACAAGTAACTTTTCACTGACATCGTATACTATATTTTTCATGGCTTTTAAACTTTATATAGAGGCAAATTGTTTTTAAATAACTTTAATTTATTCTCAAATTAAATAAAGCTATCAAAAACTGTAATTAAATAAAATTAGCTAAACTGTCTTTAGAGCGCTAAGCAGACGTTCCACATTTTATTTACAGAAATAAACATATAGCTTTCCTGAAAATGTGACTAGAGGTAAATATGGAAGAAGCATTCATTATGCATCTGGAACGTCTTATATTATACTTATTAGACTTATTCGAAGATATCATTATTGCCATACAAATATTTAGAAAACACGAAACATACGCTCAATAATATTAATAATTATATACATGGAGAACATTTAATTATCTTTATAATAAACATTTTATCAGTAACAAAATTATATATATACGCCGTTAAACATTTAAATAAATTTTTGTATGGCAACCAACAGAAGTAAATAAATACTGTACATATATAAAATACAAATACCAACAATTAAGTGAAAATAATAGTTACGTCTAAAAAGTTGTACACTAACGTTTAGTTTCCATGTTATAATAAGTATTTATATACATATTAGAATGTACAGAGATCAGATCCTCTTCAAGCGATACCAATTGAGATATCATGGAAAATTACAAATCTAAAAAAAAATAAGAAATATAACATCACATTCTACGAATGTAATAAAGTAACCGCTTACAAATACACTACAAATACCAGATGGAAATCTGCCTAAATATACGTTACATGGCAGTGACGTTTTTTATACATTAGTATTTATTTGTGCAATTATTATAATTAAAAAAATCAGTAGACACGAACAGGTATTCAACACATAAGAATTTTACCGAGGCTTTCAGTACACAAAGAACGCTTAAATGTCTAAGTATTTAGCAATATTTTTATTTTTATCTACTAATATATAGATAAACATATATTTCGCTCGTTTATTACAAGAGAACACAATATTTAATACTTTATTTCCAAAGAATTTAATAAACCATTAACGATTTTACATACGATCGTTTATCACAATGTATCAATAATTTCGATAATCTTTTTCCACGCTTGATTGTACCTATGTAATTTAGTTTACCAGTATATTAATGTCATGTTTTAAATACAAAATTCTTTTCAAAAATGGTAAATATCTTATGTATTAGAAATGACCTTAATCGTAGCATTTATAACATTCAGTGGAATACCACACTTTAAAAAATTATAAATCAATTAAATTGTGCAACACGCAACAATCATTTTCTAAGGTTCCATTTAGATACTTCTCTATTTTTTTTAATAAATATTCATTTATCTACCAACTAAAATTATATAATTTAAATATTAGATAACAATGATCCTAATTAATTGGTTTGATTTCTAATAAGCAAATACATATAATTTATATATATATATATATATTTATATATACCTAGACGTTTTTATCGTATTTATAGTCTCATTGATGATGATACAGGTAGAAATGGTACATACATCGATGATGGGTGATCCTAGTATAATATACCCTAATTTTTGTCTTTTAATTGTGCTGCCACAATAAAAAGTGATAATTATTGGGCCCGAACCGTGTAAATTCAGTCGCTTTGTTCTCCATCGCCTTCCACGTCCTTTTCTCCTACCTCTCTAGTGTTACTGTCTTCTGTTTCAATGCTGCTGGTAGGCGTTGGAGTGTCTTCAACATTTAATAAGCCAGAAGTAGAACTACTGGATTGTGTGACGTTTGGACTTACATCGTAACTACTGGTTTTTACAGGGCTGTATTTTAAATCGGAAGAATAAGTTGTACTTAAATAACTAGTTTTTTCTGGATATTTGCTTCCAATAGTATTATATTTGTTATCGGATGCAGTGAAAATAGAATCGGAATCATAATTATTGTTTGTCTTTGTGTTTAGTGTAGAATACTTAGAACTTTCGCTGGAGTACGTATCGAAAAATGATTTGACATCTTTAGTCGACCCAATTGTATTAAATTTATCACTATAACTCATATCTCCAGGAGTATAACTAAGGTAAGCTCCCGTCAGAAATGGATTGGTACTAGCATAAGTTGTTGGTTGGGAATAGATGGAAGTTTGTGGGTAGTTCCAACCGTAGTGTGGACTGGAAGTTGTACTGCTATTCGAAATAGTACTGGGCATTCCCGATAAAGTAGAAAATGAGGGTGTGGTGCTGCCAAGTGTAACATTCAACCCGGCCGAGCTACCCTGCATCGCAGGTGAACTAGATCTGGAAACTTGGCTCAAGACTGATGGGGAAGCCCTACTTAGGCTCGTTATAGATGGTGAATTCCTTGGCCCAGGAGAGTTACCTGCAGTTGAGATGGTCATTGATGGAGAATGTCTTAATCCAGGGGAACTTATGGTGACTGACGGTGAAGATCTCATTCCAGTTTGAGAGGAAGGAGATGCGCGGATTGCAGGGGAACTGACACGGTTGGGCAGGCAGTGTTTAACAGATTCAGAGCCAGATTGGGAATCGCTACTGCTGCTTGGAGAGCCTGGAGAAGAGACTATCACCTGGCGCGGCCTGAGTCCCCCGGCCGACGAGGATCCCGCTGGAGGTCCTACCCGAGGAGATAGCGGACGGTAAGGACCTTTGCTTGCTGATGATTGGCCCTGTAAATGTTTTATGTTAGTATCAGTTAATCAGGACATAGTTGAGAATTTATTTGATAAAAGACGATTTTGCGACACTCTATTTCCATTTTATTATAATGCATACTCGTAGAACATATTTAAGCAACTATAGAACAGAACACTTTATTTCGAAAACATATTTACAAGTATGAAAATTAAGAGGTTTTATTGTACACAATAATATGATAGCCATATCGCACGAGAAAGAAGGATGAGCATACGCCGTAGGCGGAGTGCCTCAATCCTTCTTTCTCGTGCGATATGGATAATCCACTCGAGTTGTACAGTATATTTTTCCTACAACCGGATTAAGAAGAAACTACAAGTAGTTTTATACAAACTTAGCGTCTGGTTAATCGTATGCTCTAGGTGAAAATGTTTTATAAAGGTGGAAGTAGTCTAGTGGTTGAATTTAGGCTTTGAATCCAAGAGGTTGTGGGTTCAATCAACACAGTAATTTTTCGATTTTCGGCTTAATCGCTCCTAAAAATCATAAGAGAACGTCGGCGTAATTTTCTATTAAACAAAATAGAAATCATTTAAGATGATTTTTAGAAGCGAATAAGCCGAAAATCTGCCATACTACCCGATTCATCCAACCCAAAACAAATACCGCCTGGGCTAATAAGGGAGTAGAAAAAATAATATTCAACATATGGTCTTGCACATAATTAACAAAATAGTTTCTAACTTTACATTTTAATGCATAATTAAGATTTTAATTATAATACCTTATCTTATCTGTCCTGAATTAATCTTTATTTTATGATTTTTATTATCATTGATTTTCACAATGCATTTTGATTTATTGTCTAACTTTATATTCAATCATTTTCTGTGCATAATATTTATATGTGAATTTTGTTAGGATGAAACGAATGTTAAATTGTCTCTAGACTATTTTATATCAAAACAAATTATTCATTTCTTAAATACATTACTTTATTACTATTATAGTTTTTATAGGTCTTCTAAGCACAAGCATTCATATAGTATAGTGACTTGTAGTCCAAAAATATACTTCGGTTTTTGAGTAAAAGCAAATCCTTTCTAGGGTGGACAGAGGGTATCAACATTAGTAGATTTTTGAACAGATCCACCTCAAAAAGTCATGCTGACCCACCCCCCTCCACCCCCTCAAATTTGATATGTAGAATGTTTTAGTTTTTATTGTTTTTTTCAAAAACGGTAAGAGATAGAAACGTCGTTTTGGTGCCATTGGATAGAGCGAAAAATTGTGCATAATGACTGTGACCTAATTTTTGTTTATGTTTCCAAGGTAAAGCTCCATAAGAACAAAAAACTCTTTTAAGGAATATGGAAATCCGTTTGAAGAAACATCATGAGAATTATTTGCCATTGACAACAAAATAGTCGTTAACAATGAATGTTTAAATTGCCTATTCACAGAAGGTATAAATCAGTGCCAACAGTTTTTTAATGAAAGGCTAAACCAATATCCACAGAAGTCCATTATGGATCCAATCCAAAAACATAATAACGCTCCATTTAAAAATAAAGAGACTAAACAAAAAAATTCCTTCTAAAGAAGGCGAACTTAAATCAGACATTAATTTATTTAGTAGGCTATATATAGCATCTCAAAGTCATGACGGTGGTATGGAAGATTTTTTCAAATTTGAAAATCACTCATATCCTCATTCTCTTGCCTAATGGGGAAATATGTACCACGGAACCAAATCTGATTTAATTCGTTGCCTTGATAAGTATAAAGTGTAGATAACCCTACCACTGTTGATGCTGTTCTCGTAGATGGGACTGCTCTTGTGCACATACTTCAGCCTAAAGCTTGTTCAAATTTTAGCCAATATTTATCAAACGTTGTAAGACCTTATTTGCTAAATATTTTAAAGTGGGTAAAAAGAGTAGATATAATATGGGATACTTATCTACAAAACAGTTTAAAGGAACAAACAAGAGAATCTAGGGGAGTTAGTTAGAGACACTACAGCCATTCCAAAGAACTGGTATGGTTAAGGATAGCAGAAGACAAAAGGGAATTATTTGATCTAGTTTCCACACACCTTAGCACAATACCATTGCCTGAAAATAAAGTCGTATTGTGTACTATTAACCAAGAATCATTGTATAACTCACCTTCGAACTATTTAACCAAAATCCCAATTTGCAATCATGAGGAGGAAGACACACGAATTTTCGTACACGCGTACAATGAGGAAGATGCATGGATTTTAAAAATGCTTAATTTTATTATTTTTCCATAATATGTACTATATAAGTTGATAATATAATGAAAGAAATTCATAGAAAAATTTTGCTTCGTAAATATGCCACATTAAAATTTGAACTTTTGTGTAAACAAAACCACGTGACTGAAAACGCTATAATATTGCTCTGACGTCATTTTGATGTCACTAATTGGATCTGAATTTGTTAATTTACGTTGTTATTCTTAATCTTGTTATTAATTATTGGTGAATATGACGGACAATCATTTCATAACATCCCTAACGCGTTAATCTGTAACCACAACATTATTTTTAGATGTTTCAACGTTTTAACAATAACGACGTGACGCTACAGGTTACGAATGACACTATTCGTTAGGGATAGAGCGTTTTAATGGTTTTAAATTCTCAGCCGAAATAAAAAAAATTTTTTCACCCTCAATTTTAACAAAAAAGAAAAAGAACAAATACGAGGAAGCATATTTTTCTGTCGTCTATCTATCTATGATATAAAAAAAAATCATGCAACTTCTTCATTGCAACAGCTATAAAAAAATTGTCATAAAATCTGTCGGTACTGATGTTTTAGCACTTGCAATTGTTTACCAGTATTATTGAGTTTGGCACTGGTAAGACCCTGAGGTATATTTCGTGTATGAAAGTTGCTAACAAAGTTAATGAGAAAAGTCCGGCTCTCCCTTTTTTTCACTTTTTGAGCGGTTGCGATACCACCTCTTCTTTTTTTGGTAAAGAAAGAAAGAAGTTCTGGGAAGTTTGGAAATCTTTTGCGGAGGTTACACCTGCTTTCATTGATTTAGCATTCATAAGAACCTACATCGGAACAACTCAATATTATTTCAAAATTTATTATAATAACGTACGATAAACATTCTGAAACCAACGATATTGACGTTTGCCGAATGCAACTTTTTGTTCGAAAAAACTGAACCGTTGAAAATTTACCGCCAGCAATGAATGCTTTGGCACTTCATATTAAGCGATGTATTTGTCAAGCAGGATTTGCCTAGGGTAACCTGTACCAACCAGTGGTAGAACTTCCATGCCCTTCTAAATGGGGATGGACTCTTCAAAACAATAAATGGGCGCCACTATGGACCACTACAAAAAATAAAAAAATATCATCCGATATTTTATTAAAATATAAACGTAAAAGTTGTGGCATGCAAATGCTTTTAAAAAAATTTAAAATGCACTAGGCCATGCTTGTGTGTAGAACATTGCAATTATTTTAAGGTGTAAAATATGTAAGAGGTAATATGTAAAAATATTAGATATTTTATACTCTTTGGTTTTAACGGCTTCTGTAAATGCATTTGAAATTAAAAATTGTTAAAATATTTACTGTGAGTGCACCAGTAAATGACCAGTCCCCACTGATTGACCGAAAACTTGAATTTCGCGCTCTAGTAAGAACATTTCGGACATTCAAATTAAACTTAGTTTAAGTTTGGCAACTGTATACTTTTTAGTATCTAAATTTACACCTAGATGGCAGTAGAACCTATGGTACTGTTTTCAATATGGCTGTAACCTGTGTGAGTATCTGAATGTACTTGCGATGTTATAAAAATACTAAGGTAAGCAGTCAGATACCTTTATTTGAAATGGATTTTTTGTAAAGTAGGATTAATCTTTTATTGTTTCTTTCTTGATTTTGTATAGTATGCTGGTCAAGTGATATGTTTTTTAAACAAATTCGGGTAAAATAGTAGTTTGAGGTTGGCATATTTAAATGGTCAATTACTGGATCCTAAAATTATATATTCTCTAGTGAAAGACCACAATCGGATCAGGCAATTTATTTTATTTTACAATATTCACTACAATTAAATCACAGGCATGTACCCTATCTTTGGGCCAAAAAATGACCGGTATTGAAAAACATGGTCATTTACTGGACTGAAAATATTTTAATGGATCTAGTAAATGACCGGATATTTCCTAATAATGGTTAAATGAAAATTCACTTTCCAGATGGCAGGCAGACGAAAATATAACCGTTTCAAATACACTTTAACGGATTTAAAATTAGCCATTGAAGCTGTTCAAAGGCCCAGACAACTTTCAATAAATAAATCATGCCAAGTATAACATACCAAAAGGTACACTTGTCAACCGACTTCATGGGCGAGTCTATTAATGAAAGAAAAATGGGCCCAATGCCAGTGCTTTCTGCCGAAGAGGAAAATAAACTGGAGAAGTGGATTGTAGATAAAGCACGTTTTGGATTTCCAATGCATGAAGACGAAGTTAAAGATGTGGTAAAAAAGGTGATTGTTGCAGATAAAAGGCAAATCCATTTACAAATGACCGACCAGGCAAGAAATGGCTGAAATTGTTCATGAAACGTAAACCTACAATTAGCAAGAGGAATGCTGAGATGTAGCTGTTGGTAAGGAAAAAGAGTGTATAACAGTTTTGGCAAATTTTTCTACCAGTGGAAAAGCTGTTCCTCCGATGATTGTCCTGCCTTACAATCCCTCAAGACATATCAAACTCAATACCTGATGATTATTTTGTAGGAAGAAGCGAGTCAGGATGGATGGTGGGCTCTACATTTTACGAATATATTGCCGATTGTTTTTACCCTTGGTTGAAACAAAATAGTATAAAACTTCCGATCTTATTTTTCTTAGACGGCCACAAAAGTCATTTCAGTCCTGAACTAGTCGAATTATGTACTAATAAAAAGATGACATGTATTGGTATTTTTCGCCCATTAAAAGTGTATTGGTGAAAATCAGTTCAGCGTTTTAAACAAACAACAAGTAAAACCCTAACGAAAAGAACATTTGCTCCTATTTTTAAAGAAGCTTTTGATGCTACTATCAAAGAAAAGACAATCAAAAATGCCTTAAAAGCTTGCGGTTTATTCCCATTTGATGCAAACGGTATTGATTATGGAATGTGTATGAGCAATAGACATAAAACTGAAAACAAAATAGAAGACGAGAAAGATGATGAAGATGAACCAGATTTAAAACAAGCAAAGATTTTTCTACAAATTTTGGAGCAAGAAATGTATCCAGAAACTCGGACAAAATATAAAGCTCTTTACATGAGTGGAAATATAGCGGATAGTACTGAAGATGAATTGTTTAATATATGGTACAATTATCAGCAAATTATAATTCAAGCAGCATCCCAAGACATGGCTAAAAAATAAATACGTGTTCTGCAGGATATTATTATTGCTCTCTCTGAACCTGTGAACATTCTAGCGACTATTGAAATTATTGGTGACCTTACTCAGGAAGAGATTGTTGAAGGACTTAAAGATAATGAAGATTATAATTTCACAGAACTGTTAAAAATAAATGGAAACATAGATATACCTCATATTACCACAAATTGAAGGAAAAAGAAAGGGAAGTGAAAGAACAAGCAAAGCAAAAAAAGAAAACTGACAGAGATTTGAAAAAAACACAAGCAAAAGAAAATCATAACAAAAGTAAGAAAAGATGCATCAAGGAAAAATGTGATGATGAAGAAACCATCAATGAAAACAAAAATATAGAGGCAAATAAGTCTAAAAAAAGAAAGCCAGTATAGAAAAAAGGTCAACATAATGGGGATACTTCAGATTCGAGTTCAGATGAATATACACTGAGTGAACTAAGAGAGAGACAGAAGAATTTGCAAGATGAATCCAATAACCACACAATCAATAATTGTAAGCTTAGCTCGTCACATTCATCAGAATATTTAGGAATTTCTGAAGGAGATGAAAGTGGAAAAGAGTTTTCACATGCGGAAGAAAATGGTGATGGAATATCGATTGCAGATTTCGTCATAATAAAATATGAAAAACGATATTATCCAGGAGTTGTAATAAAAACTTCTTTGAATGAGTCTGAAATAAGAGTTATGGTTCAGACTGCTACTGGTAACTGGAAATGGCCGAAAAAAGTTGACCAGATTTGGTACAAACACAATAATGTGGTAGAGAAAATCAAAGCTCCCATCCCATCCCAAGAAGGCAATTATATAGTTCCAGAAATTGAAAAATATTATATGTAAATGCTAAAACATTACTAAAATAAATTATTATTAAAATTTATTCTGAATTTGGTCATTCACTAGTTCTGAGATGGTCAACAATTGGAACATGGTGGTCATTTACTAGAGAAAAGTGTTTAACTTTATTTTAAAAAAGATTATTTAAAATATATTGCCTTAAATAAGCTTTAATAAGTTTCAATATACAATTTAATAAATTGTTCATTCAGAAAAAAATAAAGTAACTATAAAAAAATTATTTTAATAAATTCTTTGCATTTAACCACAACAATTTCTTAACTAGTCATTCACTGGAGCATTCACTTTACTTTTATTACTTACTAACACGCTCCTGATAATTTTTAAAAAATGATGTTTACCCGCACACATACAATAAAATAAATAAAAAAAATATTTTAAGAGAATACAATAAAAAAATATTAATTCTTACGCATTCTCCTTACTCAGATACTTTTTTGTACACCACTGATGGTTTTATTTTAAAAGATAAAAAAAAGTTTATATACCGATCGATAGAGAACTCTAATCTAAAACATTTGCATCTTCTATCTTCTATTTTTTTTGTTTTTAATGGGTCTTAAAGATATTGATCAGCATGTGTCTTTATGATTACCACCACCATTTTTTTGTTCTTGTGAGGCCTTACCATGAAAACAAACAAAATTAGGTCATAGTCATTATGCAGGATATTGCGTTCTATCGAATGGCATCAAAACTACGTTTCTATCGCTTACCGTTTTTGAGCAGAACACTAAAAACTAAAACAATTCACTTATCAAATTTGAGGTGGATGGAGGAGGGGGTCAACATGACTTTTTGAGACGGATCTGTTCAAAAATCTACTAATGTTAACATTCCTCTATCTACCCCAGAAAGGATTTACTTTTACTCAAAAACCGAAGTATGAAACCCTCAAGTCACTATACTAATGTACCTTATGGTTCACCCACGTTATATGATAGCCCCATATTATATTATCAATTTTATCACTGATATAATCGTCTACAGAATAACAGGCTTTTTATTTCTTTTTAAAAATTTTTTGTGGAGTAGAATTTTAATTTCTTTGGGTAATTTATTGTACAGTGGAGCAGTTTTATAGTAACAGTGTTTTCCATATAGAAAGGTTTTATGAGATGGTAATATTTTTAAGCTACTGTTTTTCCGCGTATCTGAACTACTGAACGTGTAAGCTGGTTCATTTTTATGTACAAATAATCATGTTTTTAATATATACAAGGAGGATACTGTTAAAATGTTTAGATTGGTAAAATGCAACTTATAGGAATCGCGGTGACCTTTCAATCCGGAAATAATTTTGATGAATCATCTTTATGTAGTAAAATTGCCCAGTCGAGTCCGTAGAGATGCAACAAAAGGTCATTCCATATGAGAAAAAGATATCGGTCGCTGAGTTATTGTTTCGTAATTACGAAGCACCATATTTAATAAAGTGTGATACATTTTCCTTTATCTATAGTAAAAAATTTTGAAGCAAACAAAAACCGAATTAGGGTGAAAATGTGAAGAGAGGCAATTTGAAGCAAAAGCGTTTAGATGTGTTTTGTTCTGGCTATTGACAATCTTATAAATAAATAACAATGCCTATCGATGTGTTAATATGTTATTTGCATATATTACCTCTGTAAAATGCCGAGATATAGCTAATAATTCATCAAAGCTGGCTGATTTTTCTGCAATAATGATCAATAATGTAAATTTCGAATTGTGAACAATTCTTCAAATGCCGTTTTCTTTATATTAATATACAAAACACTGACTGGAAAAGTATAGATCGATGCAATTTCTTACAAATAATGAATTTGCGATTATTTATTGACTAAAAAAATTTAAACTACTACGGGGTACCTGTTGACTGAATCGTTTGTATAGTGTGGATGTAATGGTCGAGTGATATCTCCATCCAAATAAATGATGCAGGTGATTAAATTGGTTATGATGCTAGTATACTAAAAGTAATTTTGCAACCATTTTAATATTACTTTAGTAGTAGAGATAGAGAGTGGTTTATTAATTGAGGAATTTAACCTTTCTTTTTAATATTGATAAGACTGTACGCAAAGTAACCGCCAAATGAACATAAATTTACAGAAAAAAAATTATTTAACAAAAAATGAATAAAATAAAGTACTCGTATTATAAACTTAAAACTAAACTTAAAATAGCAACTATTAAACTTTTTATGAAAGCGGATAAATATGACATTTCAAATTATAGACCTATTTCATTTTTACCAACAATATCGAAAGTATTAGAGTGCGGTAAAAATAACCCACCGCACACAAAGGTTGCTTTTGGAATCGTTTGGTTACCCCATCGTCGCAGTCTCCTTCTGTGCCATGGGACCACACCACTCGCCTTCCGCAACCGAGCTGGTCAGTTGCATACCTGCTCCAGCTAAAACTTCAAATGCAGCTTCGTTTTCAGTCGATTAAGGCTTTAAAAAAATGATGGAGCGTTCAAGTGGGACAAAATCATCCGGAGGTAAAATACCCTCCCGATCGGATCTCCGGGGGAGGGTGCCCACAGGGACACCTCATCGAATGTCGAAAAAACACCGACAAGTTACATCCAACAAAACTAATTCTTTCATCTACGGCGCTTGGAATGTTCGTACTTTGAACGACAGCACTCGCACCGATCGGCCTGAAAGAAGAACTGCTCTAATAGATAGAGAACCGACTCAATGTTGACGTCGCAGCTCTCAGCGAAACTCGATTTTTGGGGGAAGGCTCCCTCACAGAAAAGTACTACACCTTCTATTGGAAAGGTCTTCCCACCAATTCAAAAAGACAACATGGAGTAGGATTTGCCGTTCGGAATCAATTTGTATCCAACTTAACACAAGTACCACAAGGCCTATCCGAGCGTCTAATGCTGCTACGCTATGAGCTATCAGATGGCAACGCGGTAAATCAAATAAGCGCCTACGCTCCCACTCTGGATGCAAGTCACGAAACCAAGGAAAGCTTCTATCAACAGCTGGAAGAAACCCTCTGTAGAATACCTAAAACGGAACGACTCGTTATTCTTGGCGATTTTAACGCTAGAGTAGGGAGAGATGCAGACACCTGGCCAGGCATCATAGGCAAGAACGGTTTGGGCAACATGAACGCTAACGGTCAACTACTCCTAACTAAATGCGCCGAACATGATCTAGTTATAACAAACACCATTTTCCGACAAAAGGATAAATTTAATGGCACCTGGCGTCACCCCAGATCAGGTCACTGGCATCTACTGGACTATGTTATCGTACGTAGGAAGCATCTCAAAGACGTCCAAATTACAAACGCGCGCATTGATAGCGAATGTTAGACCGATCATCGTCCTGTTGTCTCTAAAATGAAAATTGTTATGAGACCCAAACACCGAAGAACTCAAGTAAAACGTAGACTCCGTCTCTGTGTTAGTAAATTGCGTGACCAACAAACCGTCGAACAGCTAAAGCAAAAAGTTCAAGAGAATTTGAGTGCACTAGAAGAAACCAATTCTGTAGATGTCGCTGCTACCTGGACACAAATTAAGGACAGTTTAAAAAGTGCGAGTGAGGAAATTCTTGGCACTGCAGCAAGTAAAAAACAGGAGGACTGGTTCAATGATAATGAAGCTTTTATACAAGAACTTCTTGACCGCAAACATATTGCCTTCCAAAACGCTATCAACCACCCCAATGACTCATCAAAAGCAGAAGCTTTTACCCAATCTAAGTATGAAACGCAACGCGAAATCAGAAGAATAAAGAACGAGTGGTGAGCAAGCAAGGCCAGAGAAATTCAAAGGTACGCCGATTCACACGACTACAGGAATTTCTTTCAAGGAGTAAAAGCAGTGTACGGCCCCAGTCGGAAAAATATGTGCCCTATTAAAGATTTAAATGGAAATCTCCTCAAAGAATACCAGGAAATAAGAGCCCGATGGAAAGAACACTACTCTAACATTCTTAACCAGCAAAGTCAAGCCGATCACGATATTATAAATCTTATCCCTCAATATGACACCTTCGAAGACTTAGATAAACCACTAACAACGGAAGAGATCTTAACCGCCATTGGGCAGCTAAAAAATAACAAATCTCCCGGCGCCGACTCACTCCCAGCTGAGATCTTTAAAGCTGTGTCGTCAGAGCTCATACCCTACCTCAAAAAACTGTTTGATGTCGTGTGGGAAAGTGGTCAAGCTCCGCAGGAGTTTCGTGATACACTTTTAATCAACCTCTTCAAAAACAAAGGGAGCGCTGCGGACTGTGGAAATTACAGGGGTACACTTCAATTTGGATTCAAAAAAGATAATAGCACACCTGACGCAGCATTTAAACTAGAAATTATATTAATAATATCCTAGAAAATAAACGTATTCCTATGGGTATACTCTGCGATTTGTCAAAGGTTTTTGATTGCGTGTAGATCTTAATATTCTATTGATGAAATTTAATTATTACGGAATACGGGCACACCACTTTTGTGGTTTACTTCATACATAAAACAAAGGTCTGCGCATGTCAGACTTTATAGATCCCAGAAAATTGGAAAAAATATTATTACGGACGCAATAAATATCAAATTTGGAGTACTCGAGGGATCCGTATTAGGTCCAGTGTTATTTTTAATATATATAAATGATCTTATGATAATTTTCATTAGTTAATATTTCCACTAGTTGCCAATGATATCAGTATCATAGTGAATGATAATAATTTGAACGATCTTAAAGTTAAGAGTGAAGAAGCCATAAACGATATTACAAATTGGTTTCACGCTAATAACCTGCTTTTAAAAGTTAATAAAACAATGAAAATAACATTCAAAAAATCTCGTACGCCAGTCTTAGATATAAATACTCAAACTGATTTAGAACAAATAAAATCAGTTACTGATATAAAAATTCTTAGAAATATACCGGGTGTCAATGGGATTGTATTGGTAACTTCTAAACCGCAAGAGATAGAAAGTAGGTTAAATTAGAGAAAGGTTGAGCATTTTAAAGCTCGTTAAGATGTAGTTTTCACATTTTATAATTATCATTTATAATTTTCAGTAGTTTCAACGATATCCTGAAAATAATGAAATTCGCCAAATTTTCATTTTGCTAATAGATCGCGAATGATAGGATTTAGAAGAAAGAAAACTTTCAATAAAAGATAAATATTGTTTGGTTTCCTATTAAAATTATCAAAATTGTATTTTTATCAGATCGACGCTAAGCGTCACGACGCCCAATTTTATTTTTCTTATGGACGCCTGTAATTTTTTAAAATACATTGAATTGGCATAAATTTAGCTATACTAAACCGTAAAAATTTATTTTATAAGATGGCTCTGTGCAACTGTTATCACCCTTAGGCATTCGATTCGGTAGGTGCATCAAGGGATCTCTGCCAAAAATGCCGGATTAATACACATAAAAAAATATAAACAATTTACAAGTCTTTTTAAGGATTTATAATCTTACTTTGTAATGTATAAGTATGTGATATTGCCGTATACACTTTCTACAAAGTTTCATGATTCCCCATGGGTTTCTAAGGCTTATTGAAAATATACGAGTTTTAATGAGGCAATACAGTTCTAATTTTTTTTGTTTTTTATGAATTTTTACAGGACGACTAATGTTTGAAACTTTAACAGTTATAATAAGATAATACAGTTTGAATTTTTATCGTATTTTATTAGCGTTCATTAGACAGGGAATTATGATGGATATATGAGTTTTATTAAGACAACGCAGATCAAATTCTGATAGTTATATATGAGTAATTATTCAGCAAAAAATACTTAAGAATTTATGAGTTTTTAGGAGAAACTGCAATTATAACTTATATCATTTCCTATCAGCTGTTCACCAGTCTAGAGGTTTGTGGGGGATTTATGAGTTTTAAAGAGTATAAGAGTATTAATATTTTACTGATTTCTACAGGTTCTTATCAGACATGAAATTCTTGTTATATTTCGTGGGTTTGTAAGATATATAAGATTTCTAAATTTTATCGTTTTCTATGAGTTGTTCAACAGATAAAAATTGCTTGGAGATTTGTTAGTTTTTATTAGAAAGCAGAGCGTCAGTTTCTATCATATCCCAAGAGTTTTTATCCGATAAGAATTGAAGTCAATGCAGTTAAAGTTTTCATCATATCCGTTGAGCTTTTATTTCGGAAAAAATCTCTAGGATTTGGAAGTACTTATAGGACAATACAGATTGAGTATTTATCGTATCTTAAAACTTTTTAACCAATAAGAATTACCTACGTCAGTAATTATGAGTTTTTATAAGACAATAAAGTTCTAATATTTATTGTCTTTTCATCGGAAAAGATATACTCAATGCTTTATGAGACTAATTAAGTTAAGATTTTATTGAATACTCAATTGTCGACTTTTTTGTAAGACAATACAGTTTTAATTTTTATCGTACTCGATGAGTTGCTCATTATATAACAAAATTTGTTTTGATCGCATCCGAAGTATTTTCAATGGGAAAGAAATAATGTGAGTTCTTTATAAATCAATATACAGTTACAATGTTTATATCCTTTGAGTTTTTGTTTGGAAAAAGTACTCGAGGGTTTAGTCGTAGGGGTTATTTAGGTTTGGATTCCCAGATAAATCCTCATACATACTATTTTGGCACTACATCAAGCCTTATATATTCCATTGTGGTTTCACGTATATTTTTATAGTGTCTAATATATACTAATAATGGGAGCTTATACATTCAATTCCCTGATAGAACCTCATATACGTATCATTTTGGAACCATATCAAGCCTCATTGATGTTTCTCGTACATTCTTACAGCATCTTATATATACTCATAAAGATAACTTGTCCAACTGCATGGATACAGATCATTCAGGTTTCAATTCCCAGATAGCTTCTCATACACACACCATTTTGAAACCACAGCAAACCTCATGTAATCCATTATGCACATTCTTACAATATCTTATACACTCATGAGGGGAATTCATTCAATTACATATATACAGATCATTCAGGTTCCAATTCCCAGATAATCCTCATGCACACCATTTTGAAACCACAGCAAGTCTCATATATTCCATTGAGGTTTCACGTACATTCTTACAGTATCTTATACATACTCATAAAGTGAACTTGTCCAATTACATGGATGCAGATCATTCAGGTTTCAATTCCCAGATAGAACCTCATACACATCATTTTGAAACCACAGCAAGCCTCATGTATTTCATTGAGATTTCATGTACATTCTTACAATATCTTATATATACTCGTGGGAGGAATTTATCAAATTCCATAGATACAGATCATTCAGGTTGTAATTCCCAGATAGATCCTCATACACACCATTTTGAAACTACAGCAATTCTCATATATTCCATTGTGGTGTCACATATATACTTACAGTATCTTATATATACTCTTAAAGGGAACTTGTACAATTGCATAATTATAGATCATTTAGGTTTCAATTCCCAGATAGATCCTCATATGTATAATTTTGAAACCACATCAAGTCTCATATATTCTTATAGTATCTTATATATACTCATGAAGGGAACTTATACAATTGCATAGCTACAGATCATCATAATGCTGAGCCTAGTCTGATTGCAATAAATTGCAGTAGGTGGCTCTCCTTGCAATATGCTTGTACAAATGTACTCTAATAGACTCTAGTTAGTTGCTTGAATAATGTGATTCAATAATGACATAGGAGAAATTCATACAAAAAGGCCACAATATACCTTTAATATAGTTACGCAGTGTACCTGACATACAGGTTAAAATATTTCTGATGGGGTTTTCAGATAGATCCTCATACGTACATCTTGAGAACACATTAAGTCTCATAAATTCCAGCTAATTCCATTATTTTTTCCTCATACATTCTCAAAAGATTTCATAATGACCATTTCCTATTTTTAGTGAAACCACAAGAAATCTCATATATTCAAATGACTTGTGAATAGGGAAATTTCAATAAACTACATAATCATTTATCTGGATTTCCTGTTATTTTTACATAAGATATTTGTAGATTCCCGTACATCAGTTAACTCATACCATTACCATTTCAAATTTATTAAAGATATATATGCTTTATAGAGAATTACGGTTTCACTATCCAACTCGAATCTTATAGATCCATGTATATATATTTTTTATAACTTTATATGAGCCATTTTTGGCAGGGATGATAAGCAATGAACTGTTCTACAACGGTCATTATTCGTAGTATTGTCAATTTTCATTGTTTACACTTTAACTTGTTCTAGTTTTTGTTTAAATTATAGAAAAAAATTGTTATTTAAATTATTATTGAAAGTATACAAAATTCTTCAAATTAATTATGGTGAGTTATACACTGGACGAAAGAAAAGACATGTTCGAGCTCTGCATCAAATGCTACAGACATTCTGTACGAGTAAAACAATGATATTTAGAAACGAATTTAGAATTTATTCCAAACTTTGGCCGAATGCGGTTCATTCAAAGAAGTAGAAATAACTACATAACAAGAAGAGAACCTGTAAATGAGATTAATGTTTTAACGCAAATTCACGTAAACCCAGAAAATTCTTGTAAAAAAAATAGCAGCTGAATGTAATTTATCTAAAAGTCGTGTTCAGCAAATTATTAGAAAACATGGGTACCATGACTACAAATATCAACCGGTTCAAAATCTAAACCCTAATGATCCACAAAGAAGGCTGGAGTTTTGTAATTGGTTTAGGCCCAACTTAAGGACCGATAATACTTTTCCCTTTAAAATTATATGGGGAGATGAAACATCGTTTACAAATGAAGGCATGTTTAATAGGAAAAACAAGCATTTCTATGCAACAAACAACCCTCACCTCGTACAAGACGTACGACCCCAGGTCCGGTTTTCGATGAATCTATGGTGTCGACCGCTAGACAATAAACTATTGGGTCCTTATTTCATTGAAAGCAACCTCAATGCTCAAAAATATGTTAAAGTCTTTGAAGAAATGATTGAAAATTTATCGTTAGAACGTCGACACCAACATCTTCGTTAGAACGGGGTCCGGATTCAACAGAATGGAGCTAGTCTTCGCAATGCGGCATACAACAAATTATTTGAATGAACAATTTCCCACTTCTTGGATGGGAACAAAAGGACCAGTGGCTTGGCCTGCTAGTTAGCCAGATTTTAGTCCTCTGGATCATTATCTGTGGGGATATATTAAAAATAAAGTTTAAAATAGGCCTGGTAGAACCACAGAAGAACTACCTACAAGAAAAAATAGTAGAGGCATTTGAAACAATCTATCTTGAGACAATTCAAGCATCAATTCAACAAATGAACCTACGAAAAGAGTAACATGTCTTTAACAATACGGAGCACATTTTGAACAGTTAATGTAATGATGTCTTTCGTGGTTTTGTTACCTATTTAGTTATTGTTTTGTCATCCAATAAAGATCCGATTTTCTTTCAAAGCACATATAAATACAACCATGATAAATGTCGGCAAAAATATCCGGCCCGTCCTAGCTCATGACAGTCGTAAAATTAACTACGTCACTATAGCAAGAGTATCGCAGCGCATATCGCGTAGCAGGCCTGCGACGTTACCCGCCTAAACTCGCGCCAAGGGAGCGCGTTTTCTACCTTCAATGCGTTGAGGTAATTTCTATTATAAATAACGCTGAAAGTAAATGACTACTTTTTAAAAAACTTTGTAGGGGTTTCTAACGCCCATAAATCTATCATTTCCAATTAAAACCTAAATTTTATGCACATACCTATTTCACTATTTTCAGGATATCTCTGAAACTACTGAAAATTTTTCAAATGTGAAAACTACATCTTAACGAGCTTTAAGATGCTCAATTTACCTTATATCGGTTACAGTTTAGAAGTTACCAATACAATCCCATTGAAAAAGTAGACACCCTGCATCGAGGGGTAAACCGCTGAAGAATTCAGATGTACACTTTTGAGGAAATCTGACGAAATCTTTAATAATCTCGAGGAAATCTAGGTAATCTGGAGAAAATCAGAGTAATCCGGGGCAATCTGAGGAAATCCGGAGGTAATCTGAGGAAATCCGAGGAAATCTGGAGGTAATCTCAAGGAAATCATATTTAATGGGATATATGCGTGTGCGCGTAAGGCGCTATTTTTACGTAGCAGTTGACACATGTTGCATCATTAGTGTATAAATGTGAGATCGTGTGGGATTATACAATTCTCTTATTTATATTAATTAGTTAATATTATACTTATTGATTTTATAGCGATTGTTGCAGAATTATAACAGGTGAGTGATTATGTATTCCATAATTTGCACGACATTCTTTACTTCTCTGAAATCGAATCAAATAATTCTGTCATTATAATACTACTACATTGGGGATAACGTGAAACAATGAGACTAAAAATCTAATATTGTGTTTATAACTACTTCATAAAACTCCTATGGATTTAATACACCCCTAAATTTTTAAGTTGCAAAAAATAAGTAAAAAAAGTGAAGTATACCGTTTAAAATTTTTGTACTTTTCGACGTACCTCCTATTTTACACCTTTTAAAAAAATAGGACAAGTCTTACAACGGTATTTTGCTAGAATCTAGTTGTGTACATCTAACTTTAATTTTGTGACATTGTCAGTTAGTTGTCATAATTTATTGCAAGTGTGCAAAACACTAATATGCCTCATGTAAGCGATTTAGTTAAATCTGGAGTTATTGCTAAAGGAGAAGATGGATGGTCAATGAGACAAATTGCACTGCGTTATAATATTAACAAAAATTCGGTGTGTAACATTTTAAGAAAGTGAAGAATAAACGGTACGATTAGTAGAAATCCTGGATCAGGGCGACGAAGGATATCAACTCAACAAGATTTGCAATTGGTAAATGCTTTAGTAGAAAATCCATTTTACTCAGTTATTCAGGCTGCTGAAGAAACGAATTTTCCTGGATCGAGTAGTAATGGTCGCCGGCAAGTAAGAGAATCGGAGCTATGCTGTCATGCAACAGCACAGAAATACTTACTTAAAGCTGAACATAAAGAAAGAAGCTCGCGTAAGATTTGCACTTGAATTTTTAGCGCATGATGTAAATTTTTGGAAAAATGTAAGCTTTACAGACGAAAAATCTTTTCAGTCAACACACAGCGGTTATATTCGTGTTTACCGCCCTCCGAATACTCGATTTGATGCGAAATATATATCTAACAATGATAAAAGTGATAAATTTTCCGTCAATATGTGGGGTTGGATATCGGCACGTGGTCCTGGTATTTTGTGGCATATTGAGGAACGATTTAATAGTGAAACGTATATTAGGATTTTAGACAATATTATGCTCCCTTCTGTGTCACAATTATTTCCTAATAATGAGTTCATATTTCAACAAGACAATTGTTCCGTTCATACTGCTCATACCGTAACTAACTGGTTTCAAGATAACAACATCAATGTTCTTAACTGGCCCAGTCATAGTCCAGACCTTAACCCTGTGGAAGAAGTATGGGGACTACTCGTAAGAAGTATCCAAAAAGAGAATGTGAGACCACGGAATGCCGAAGAATTACTGGAAATAGTAAATAATGCATGGGAAAATATTATTACTAATGATTATTATATAAGATTATTTAATTCTATACCAAACAGACCAAATTTTTGTTAATGTTATAACGCAGTGCAATTTGTCTCATTGACCATTCATCATTTACTATAGCAATAACTACAGCATTCAAATAAAAAATAAATTAAATGTGATATCTGTTTTATTTCGGCTATTCATTACATACTCAAATAGAGACAGATTTATATTAGAAAAAAAATGTTGTACTATTTTTTTCTGCTCACCACAGAACGAGCTTACGTAGTAGTTTCCACACACGCTCCAAAACGCGCGTTTCGCCTACCAAGTTGGCATCATCTGGCCCATTAAAAGAGTTTTAACGATCTCCTGATGATGCCAACTTGCTTGTTCGGAGTTTTGGTGTGTGTGTGTGTGTGTGTGTGTGTGTGTGTAGACTACTACGTTAGTGTTACCTTTTTAAGCTAAGTCGTAAAAGAAAATTAACAGGCGTACTGACTTATTGATAGGTGATTACAAAGTTAAACTATTAGGGGTAGCATTTAAAATGTTGTCAATTTTTCACCATATTTAATTCGAAATTTAATTCTAATGCTAGAAAAAGAATAAATCTCGGAATAATAGGCGAGATACCGATAAGGAAAAATGCGCTGAAAAAAAGGGTCTCAATAAACTTTTCCAAAAAGTGTACGCTCATTGTACTCAATAATATGGCATAAAAAATCCGAACTACTACTATTAGTTTTTGAGATACCAACTGGGAAAAAAATGTAAATTTTTGGCATTTCAGGTATTATTGAATATATTAAAATCCAGAAATACACTTAGATTATTTTACGACGCTCTACAGGTCTATAGTATCCGTTTTTCTTTTTGGAGACGTACCGTCGCCTCGCAATCACCATCTACTTCAAAATTTTAAGTAGGGATCCGGAGTGTTTACATTATTTTAGAAAAGCATTTTGTAATACGAAGTCAATGATACCTATGTCGCACTTAATTACTTTCCAACGTTCCATTGCACTAAAACAATTATTTAATTATAATAGGTCGCCTGAATGTGGTCCTGTAAGATATGCCATCTACGCATGTGTGTACGGTGTACACTGTACAATGCGAACATGGGATGCGTGGATGGTACATCTTTCAGGACCGTATTCAGGCTACTGTGTATATATCAGATTCAATGGCACTGGTGTTTGGCAAGCACCAAAATCAGATGGAAAGCCACAACAAAATGCAAACTTTCACAGTGTAATACCAACTAGCCAGTCATTTTTGTGGTTTTAGTGCAATGAAAATACTTAAGTGCGACATATCATTGATTTCTTATTACAAAATGCTTCCTCAAAGTGATGTAAAGATCCCAGGTCAATATTTTTAAAACTTTGAAGTTACTGAAAACGTCGCCAATAGAAAAATGGACATTATAGACGTTTAAAGAATCGTAAAGTGTTCCAGGAAAGTATTATGTTTAATAAACTGAATAATGACTGAAATACCGAGGGAAATACTTAACGGAAAAATCAAAAATCCAAAATTAATGTTCTTTTCCAATAACTGAAAAAGCAACAGGAGTATTTCGGATTTCTTTATGCCATATTATTTTGCACTACACTGCGCACTTTGCCCTCACTTAACCGACTTTCTATCTTTTATGGATTCCGAGATCCCAATGGTGAGCGTCTAATTTGAATTATGTATTGTATTGTTGAGAACACACCTTTTCAGTTTCGTGGAATATTATATATTTTAGCTGTGTCTATAATTATTAGAAAACTAAAATTTTTATTTTTATGTATATTACAAAATAAAATTTATTCTTTATTTTTTTTACGTTTTAATTGTATTAAGTCCTGGCAGAGGTAAGCTATAGCCATTCTACCATACAACCAGGACAAATGTACAACACACATAAAACCATTCCCTGCGACATTGCTATCTTCCACTGCCGCAGCTGAGATTCGAACTCAAAAGATATATATAGGGACAATCTCACTGCGCTACAATCTCGGTAGTCATATTTTTTTGCACAACCAAATTAATATATTATCGTAATGTATAATTTCTGGAAAATATTCAAGTAATCTTAAGAAAACCCAGGAAATTTTAGAGATCTGGAGGAAATCCGAGGTAATCTAGAGGAAATCTTAGAAATCTCGAGAAAATCCGAAGTGTGTATTCAGGTGTACAAACTTTTGCCAGCGATTTACCCCTCGCCCTGTATATATCGATAAATCATTAAATTGGTCGACGCATATTTTTGATTTAAATAAAAGCAAGAGTATTAAAGAAAATATTGGCTTTTCAGAGGCAGAGTCTTTTTACTACTAATAATGAGGTTGATTGGTACAATGACCTTAAAAGATGCGATATCATTGATTTCACGTTAGAGTGAAATAATCACTATAATGTAACATGGTAACATGGTGGCTCTTTTACTGAGAAATGAAATAAACAATACAAATAACAATAATAATAATATCTTAACTTATACATGGTTATAAACTTTATTCAACAAGAATAATTTTAAGCAAAGTTCGCCATTTTTAAGCTTAATTACTGCTAAAATAGGCGTAAACTACTGAACATAACTTAATTTACTATCTGAGAAAAATAAAAGCAGGATCATATTTTGTGTCGTCATAGTACCATATTTTTAATAATTTTAAAAATATACCCACTTAATATTATTTAGAACCTTCCTAATGAACTTTCTATTGTCGAAAGTAATGATACAGCTTAATTAGTTTAATCACTATTCAGTGCTACTTCTATGTAGTACATTTATCTTATATAATGGGAATTACTAATTCCTGCATCATTTATTCGTTGGACTATATGATCTATATACTTACGAGTATCTGGTGTGATGGGCCCTGTGGCTGTGGGCCTCGCGGGCCCGAGACTGCTGAGCGAGGAGGAGGAGGAAACGGAGCCGCTGAGAGCCGAGACGGCTCGCGAACCACCTGCAGAACCGGAGGACACGCACTGCGACTGTCTCCACGCGGCCCGGGTGGCCTGCCGCGCCGACCTGTCTGGAAAGGCCCCCTCTAAATACCAACAACACCCCCACACATCGATACTAACTACTACAGGACCCACTAGATCTATTTTTACTTCAAAGGATAGGGTGATTTATTGCAAATGACTGTGTAGTACATGAATTTTGAAATGAATTGTTAGTAGTTGATGTGCCGTGGGTGTTATAGTCAATAGGATCATTCAAAGTTAGAAGATATTAAATAAATAAGTATATTAAGTGAAATGTAATAAACCATTTAATATTTATATAATTTTCAACTTTGAACCATCTTATTTGTTATTTCTATTTCTAGCTCCTAAATGCGATTTTGTTACTTTAACTGTACCAAAATTGATGATGAGGCACTGAGATGATTTTAAGGTGCTAATTTTTCAGAAAGGTGTTAAAATTGTTTTTGAATTTGCTTAATATCTAGCATGTATCAAGGCGTTAGCAAATATTCTTCTAATTTGAGTCTAAGTATGAGTCGCCGTGAGACGAGCTACCCCCAACTAGGAATTTTGAGAAACTATTTCTTTTTCGAAGAGTAGGAATCTTTTACTTAACTAACATTTAATAGACAAGGGACTGACGGCTTTACCTCCCTTACACAATCCTCGCCTAAGGTTGCACAGCTTCCGCACATACACTGATATAGAAACCGCTGGAAGATATGAGGCGAGGACGCGGTCTTCCTTGTGAATACGAACAAGACTCTTTTCGTGAAAAAATAAAAATTTAAACGTAGCCTGAGACTCCCTAGGGCCTATTTGCATACTTTTCGGGATTAGTTAATTATTTGAGGCGGTACGGATTTTTTGACGCCCTGTATATTGGTTTATCTAGATGAGTAGAAATAATAGCGCAGATGTAAAAGAGTAACTAAAAATGTTTATTTACACTGTATTTTTTAAGGGAATTTAAGTATTTGATTAATTAAATGTTTTATAAAGTTTTTTAAATAAATAACTTCACGGCTTTAGAAATTTGCGTAGAAACTAAAATATTTAGTACTTTGCAGGATAGGAAAAAATAAATTCACTTTCTTTCTTGGTAGACGGACACTATCAGATTTACTCGTTTATTGAATTAATTAAAACCGATTTTTACTTCAATAATTTAAGAACTTTCAAGGAAGCAACTTTTCATTAGAGTTGCTTCTTGGCAGAGACTTTGAAGAACTGAACTTGTCGATTCACGTCGGCCTTAGCTCATATACCCTCAAGGTTAAGCTCGTTCACAAACCTTGCAACTATCGGACGGGGACGCTGATCCAGCACGAACGTTTATCATATTTTTCGTTTGTCGTGCACCTTCCATTCCTCTCTGCATGCTATTCAAGTTCGTTGCTTTAATTTGTAAATTTACCATAGAAATCATTAAATTTGTAGTTTGATATACACAGGGTGGGGCAATAGTGCGTCGGATCTCGATATCTAGAGTTCTACGATAGCTAGAAATTTTTTAAAAAATTGCAAGTAAACTAGATAAAAAATTCTATAACTGGAAATTATTTTTGAACCTACGGGGCGAGCCAAGACGAAATTACAGGACCAAGTGCCTTTTTTTAAATAGAATGCTATGTATATCAGTACATTTTTTGAAGCCTCTTTCTAAGCTCTATTCGTTCCTGTATTAGAATTGAATATCTCCCAACCACTTGGAAGTCATGCATTTTTTTGTTGAAATAATGCAATTTACAGATGGATATTAAAAAAATCACCACAATCATAATTATGGGTTTTAAGAAAAACTTATCTGAATACCAGTTACGAAACATCTAATTAATGTTTTTGAATAATAATTTTCATTTCCTAAAAATGTACAGGGTGGTCAAAAATTATTTTTCAATTTCAACATTTTAAATTGAATTTTCTCAATTTTTTCAAATGGAACATCCTATACATCGACGATGTGATGTAGAAATGAAAAACGAACATTTTTTGTAAGTACTTCCCTAGGACTAATTCCAACCAATTTCGTTTTATTGAGTTATTTTATTTCTTCAAATAACTCAGTAGAAAAAATTATAATAAATGTTCCACATGTTGCCCATTTTGATTGACACACATTTCTATGCGCTTTTGAAATGAGGTTCCCACTGTTCCTAAAAATTGCCGGTGTGATAGATGTAAAGGCAGTTATTATTCTTTCGTTCATGTTTTGTACTCTTGTTGGTGTGTCTCTATAAACAATTTCTTTCACGTATACTCATAAAAAGATATCCATTTTTGTAAGATCTGGAGATCTAGCAGGCCATTTAGTGAGTCCATTTCTTCCAATCCATTGATTAGGGTAGGTATTATTTAAGTGGTCTCTAACTGCATTTAAATAATGTGGTGGAGCACCATTTTGCTGAAACCACATCCTATTTCGAATTCTTTCAGGGAGATTTACCAATAATTGTGGCAGATAGTTTTCCAAAAAATGAAGACAAATAGCTCCAGTCAGTGTACCATCAAAGAAATATGGCCCTATTACATGCTCTCCAATAATTCCTCCCCAAACGTTTATAGACCATCTGTGTTGGTTATCAACTTGCATAATAACGGAAATTGTGCTTATTAACAAATCCATTTTTATGAAAACAGTATTGAAGACATCATGTTGCATTTCACCTCTGGCCCAATTACAAAATTGTAGGCGCTTTTGAGAATCGTCATCAGATAATTCCTGGTGCATTGCAACTTATTTGTTTTTAAGATTCGACCCATAGACCGTCTACTTATGCCTACTAATGAGCTTCTCTTTGACTAACATGGGGATTCTCAACCTTTGCCAGCATCACAAAAAACTCATTTTCTTCATTCACAACACGTTTTATTCTTTCACTTTCTTTATATTCGACATTTCCAGTTTCCAGAAATCTATCGAGTAGGTTTTGGAAGCTGTTAACATCAGAAATCCTTCTTTCAGGATAACGTTGGTGATAAATTCTATAGCAAGTAAACAATTTCTGTCTGACTCGCCCAAAACAAAAGTCATGTCTACAAGTTCCACTTTATTAAAATTCATATTGTAAAATTCCAAATATTTTAAATTCAATACAAATTGTAACGACCGATAAGTGTGACAAATGCTCCTTTGTACAGACAATTTATACTAAACTGAGGTTTTATTGCTTGTCGAATAACGAAAACAGCAAAAAAATGTACCAAAAAACATTACAATGAATGACCGATATATACCGACCGATATCGATATTAACAAATTAACTTTGAGATCCAATCGACATCGGAAAGGCCAGTAGCCCACTGAGCTCTGACATTAAGGCACCGATAGCCTTCGATGCGAAGTGAATTTGATAAGATCTTTTTACTACGGTCTTTAGACGTAAAATAGTGTTAACTTTTTATGACAATGGAAAGGTTTAATGAATTATTAATATAATGAAATTTAAATTTACACCATGATTAGTTACTAATTTAGAAATTTAATATTTTGTAGCTGAGTTAGCCGATATTTATGAATAAAAGATTGTAGCTAATTTTATAGTATTCTGATTGACTGTAATTTCATTATTTTTTTATTGTACTTTTTAGATAACGAATATGAATTTACATTTTCAAATCAAAATTTGCGTTTGCCATTTATATGGACACTATTTTGTAAATAATTAAAAATTGGACCATTTTTGGAAACTGCAAAAATCACCAATCGAGTCGGTGTATAAAAATACGTAAGAAATAACACTAATATAATAATATTTACGGATACCTACAAAAAAATGCGAAAATATCCCAAATTTGGAACTGGGCTCTGGGACGTATCGCAATCGATCGGACGCGCGGCGCCGGCTAATCAAAATGACTAAAAATGGATACCAACAAATTAATATTTCTATATATTTCATAAAAATGCCGTTTTTACAGCTTTTGGCGAATAAATCGAAATCGGATCAGTTTTGAGATCTGGGGATCTACTTACCCTAATGGATCCATGATATCAAAATACGCAGAAGTGGATACCATCACATTATTATTTCTGTACACCTCAAAATAAAATGCGAAAAACACCATTTCTGGTACTTTTTCCTGATTAGCTCGAAATTAGATCTCTTTTGGAATCTGGGACCTACACCAATCAATTCTACGGAAAAAGTACATGGAGGACGATTTCTAAATCTTTCGTATTTCTTGAGGCCAGCGAAACCCTCCGAGCATCTAGACTAAATTTGTTTCAAGCCTAAACTTTGCTTATGTCTGTTGATCACAAGCCTTGTAATGATCAATAATAATAATATAAACTAATTCAATACGCCATAATATATCTTCAGAAAAAAATCTAGCCTTAGAATATTATTAATTTTAACACCTTTCCTCATTCTAAGCAATCAATCTAAAGCGGATTTTTGTACACCACTACACATTACCTGAGTGATGTTTCGGTGTAGGCCATATTTGTAATAAGTATTTGAGTACACTTATGGGTTGCTGATAGTCCAACTCGTGTTGGGGTTTAGCAGCAGCGGTTGGTGTCATGGGCTCACTAGACTGAAGCATAAGAGGAGGAGCAAGAGCTGTGGCTAAATTTTGAGCCGACATTTTATTTCTGTCTGATGCAGACACCACTAGGGCCAAATGATCCATGAGGAATATTAAGGTGGCCTGAAAAAATAATGACAGTTAATTAGAGTACGCCAAATAAGAAAGAAAGAAAGAAAGAAAGAAAGAAAGAAAGAAAGAAAGAAAGAAATTTATTTGACTACGTAATATACACTTAGTACTTAGTACTTGTAGCAGGCCATAAACATTTATATGTTGTCGATTATAAGTATAAGTCAATACATTATGGTACATACAGATTATTACATGACATAAAAGTTAATACACAAAGAAATAAATAAACAAATACAATACATATAGACTAAGATGACGTTAGTGAGGTGAGCTGCATGTCAGCGTCTAGGTTAGTATTGAGATACTCCTCCAATGAATAAAAATTTTTGGATAATAGAAAGTTTTTATTGTATTTTTGAATTTGGTTGAGCAAAAAGACTTAATTTCACGAGGAAGTTTATTGTAAAGTTTTAGATTTATAGAATTTTTAGTAGAAGTAGTCAATCTAAGTTTAGGTGACAATAGGAGAGCACCAATTCGTGTATTATAATTGTGATTGTGTGATACTGATAAGTACTCGCTATGTATTTTATGGATTGCAAGCAGAGAGGCGTAAATATACAAAGATGGGAGACATAAGATTCTGTATTTGATAAATATCGGTCTACAGTGTTCCTTAAAAGAAGCACCAGCCAAGATTCTAACAGCCTTTTTTTGTAGTCTGAACACAAGGATAGACTTGGATGAGCCCCCCCAGATTATGGTACCATAGCTCAGATGCGAATGAAAGAGTGAGAAGTACGCTGTTCTTAGAGATTTACTATTTACGAGTTTTTTGAGTTGCCGCATTAAAAAGAGTTGTGTACTTAGTTTTTTACAGAGTATGTAAATATGATTATGCCATTTTAATGATTCATCAAGTGTGAATCCAAGTAATTTCAAACAGTTGCCTTTATGTCATTTGTGATTTGTCGAAAAAATAATTTTTTGAGTTTTACGAGTGTTTAGTTTAAAATTATTTGACATAAACCATTTATTTATATTAATTTCCGCACTGGCCAGATCAGGATTTAATAGGTCGTCATTTGTATTTGACTCATATAGAGTACAGTCGTCGGCAAATAATAAACATTTGAAGGGATGCATGTAGAAAAATATATCGTTTACATAAATGATAAATAGCACGGGTCCTAAGACAGACCCTTGAGGGAGTCTATGCTTAATTAGAGACCAATCGGAAGATCCTCCATTGAGATTTACAGACTGGTATCGATGCGATAAGTAAGAATTAAAAAAATTGAGTGATAGGCCTCTGATGCCATAGTATTCGAGTTTTATTAGTAAAGAATATGACTAATATCAATATAAATTAGAGTAGAGCCGGTATTTTGCTTGAATATTCTCATCTGTTTTTTTAGTGGGCTATAATTAATGAGAAATCTCTTAAAAAGGGTTAATTATAACTCCACTGTACATTTCACAGGGGGCGTACTCCGTTGAATCGTTCCGTTCTGAGATACTCTTCGCATCAAAATCTACTAAAAACTGGATACAATTTCAAACCAGATTTTCTCGCGAAGTGCCAGTCTGATTTTGATGTTTCTTTTTAAAGTGTAGGTTTATTTCTCAGTAACGACGCTGTGATAGAAATTTTTATTCAAATTATAATTTTCAACATATATGAGATTCAAGAGTGAGGGTAGGTTTTTTCCGAAATTTGTTAATACGTTGAACGGTGCTACAAAAGCCGATGTCTACTTGAATCAAATTATATTCTCATCTTTTCAGAACCATTTGTTGTTTTAATCACGTCATTATTTGTTATTAAATGACATGCATCCTAAAACGCACCAGTTTATTGCAAAAAAAATAGAAGTTAGACATAATAGTAATAACGATAACAAAAATTAGCGACAAAAAAGAACAAAATTAATAACAAAAGTAACGAAAAAAATAAATATCGCATATTTCTACCTCTACTTCCTCTAAAAACGGCCTTATATATACGACTAATACTTGAAACCAGACGTCTAATCTGGTCTTGATCATTGTCATTTCATATTTCTCTGAACGTTTTCAATGTCGACAAAAGATATAGGTAGGTGTTCATGATTTTTAAATTGCCTACCCATATTATCTCACACATGCTTCATGAGGTTGACATCTAAACTGCATACAGGCCAGTCTAAGTCTCAATATCCACCTCATGTAAGTACAAAAGGACAACATTCGCGGATAAGATATCCACAACGTATCGTACACTGTTCAAGGAACCTCCACGCAAATAGACACGTTGTATTCAGGCTGTTAAGGAAATTCACCCCGAAACCATTACAGAACTTTCATTAAATAATGTTGTTTGACGAATGTATAAATAACGCTCATTTGGGCATCGGAGAACCCTTACACGACTGTCAGAATTGTTTAGACAAATCTTGACCTTGTTCGTGAAGATACGCTCCAATCTTTAAGACTCCAGTTTACAAATTGTCTGGCAAAATGCAGTCTCGTTCTATGATGGTTTGCGTTTAACCCTATTGCTGGAATTCTGAAGCCTAAATTCTGATCCACAAGACGGTCCTTCTCAGTGGACATGCTTGTCTGAACATTATGAGTAGAATTAAGTTGTAATTGGAGATTTCTTGCTGTTACAAAGTGTTTACTCAAAGCATGATCATGGATCGTTGTTGATCTTCGATGTTTCCTTGTCCATGGTTTTTGTTATAATCGTTTGTGTCTTCAAAAGATTGAGTACTGATGTATGAGATTCTCTCAGTCTCCGAGCTATCACTTTCACACATTTAAGCCCCGTTCAGATAGTTGCGGAATGCGAATTTCCGCTTGAGGATTTTTTATTTAATTCGACATATGCGTTCTAGGAGAAGTTAATTTGCTAATTTAACTTCTAGTTAAAAGTAAATGAATTGTCTTACGAACATTTCGCTACACCTGCAAGAAAATTAGACTGATTTAGAATAAATTTTATAAAAATCGCACAAAAAAATTCGCATTCCGCAACTATCTGAACGGGGCTTTATTCAAATTCTTTTTTAATTGGCGCTTAATTCAAGAAATACGTATCGAAAGGTTAGGTGGTTGGTTTTATAAAATTTCTCAAAATGGCGCTCTTATAGATTTTGAGGTGCTCTTTTCACATTTCAACCATCCTACCTCGTATTTTTCCGGAAAAGCCGCCATATTTGGGAAATTGCGCCAAAAACGAGTTTTTCGCGAATATCTCTTTTATAGCTCACTAGAAACTACCCTAAACAGAATCGAAACGGAAATGAAATTTCCTTATAAACCACAGAAATAAAAATGCCCCATATCTGAAGACAATTTGAATCATATTGCATAGACTCTCTTCCTACTTCACTATTTTTTAAAAATATAGATCTAATAAAATTTTATTCATATCTAAACTAGGCTATAATTTAACTCAAATGTACAAAATACTGTACAAAAAATAGTCCTTAGTAATATATAGGAAAAATATGATAATCTTACCCTGTTTATTCTAGGTAGACAATCCAATATGGAGAACATAAGTTTAGCATTACCCTCAGGGTCGTCGGGTAAACAGACACCCAGGGCATCCACCATCATTTGATACAGACATTTCGTGAATAGTGGCTCAGGTAACTCTCTTAAGTAATCCTTTAAAACGCCAGTTATCACGTTGATGTCTGGGACGTTATCAGGACTTAAATCGACAGATCTACTATTCCGTTCAAAGGCTTCCCTTAGTATTCGTTTCTTTGTAGCAGATCCACACAGACGATATAGTCCTGGAAAATAAGTTTGGCTAGGAAAGTACGTAAATTTAAAGGTAAAAATATATGGGCACGCTGTGTAGATACGCCGGTTATTGTGGTATTTAAATGTGTTGTATGATTTGGTAACAACGAGCATTTAAAAAACATTTCAATCTGTCCGATTTTAACGATCTACGACCATCAGCATACTTCCCTCTCTTTCAGTAATATTGGAGAAATTTGTGTTACAAACGCATTACTAGTAATATGGCAATAACAGAGGGTCGGCGCAGGAGCGGGAGCGCGGTTCGGTTCATGATCATGGTCCGTGATCAGATTAGGGGTGGGAGGTAATTAGTGGCGGGACGTAAGAGGGCGGGGCCTAGGAGTGGTGGTAGGGTGTAATTGAAACGGTAGGAGGCAATGGTAACTATAGTGGTGGTGTGCAAATAGATTAATGAGAAATAATTAAAGTGGAATTTTAAGGACAATTAAGGGCAATTTACATGACTTGGGAAACATACTGTATATTGCAGTTTATATGTCATATCTCAAAAAACATTTTTGATCCAAGGAAGCCTTTCTTTATATTTCCGGATATAAAATCAGCTCCCAATAACATTGCCAATATAATGAAACACCGCCTTGAATAGTAAATTAAATATACTTCTTTCCAGTTTTATTTACCACATACAACATGTACCGATATAAAGAAGGTCTTTGGTCGTGTCAATCATAACACCCTCTTACAATGTCCTGAAAAATTCTTTAATATCTTTACTAACCAGGCAATATTAATTAATATTGGTCCTAAATGTTAAGGTTAGCGCTATCGTTGCCTATACTGGCATATACAAGTACGTGATCCTCTGACAACGGCTGAAGTCGGTATTACTGCATATGTTACAACACAGAATAATCCTAAACACTGCAGCTATATATAAAAAATAGACAAAATATTAATTAACACCGAGCTAAGGAACCCGCAACACAATAGTAGGCTTTATAGCATTTTACATGCATCCCACTTATGATGCCAGGACGCCTTTATACAGTTTTCAGATCCACAATAGTAAGTACATAAATCCGTTGAAGATATGTTTATCATAACAAACAGGCTACTCATAATACAAATCAAAACCATCCGCAACCATAAGAAAAATTCTGCATTAAGAACGCTTGAATGACCCGATAGTGTAAAAGTGTGCGACATAACTGACGTTATTTGGACATTGTTGCGTGAAGTTATTGACTCCTCCTGAGGGGTGACGGTTACCGCATCTTATAACGTAAATTACACCATAAGATACCCTTGACGTAGATAATTGCAATCATAAGACAAATAAAATAGGATACTGGAATGTACTGCAATATCTTACTAAAATAATAACAATCCAATGCTCCTTTTCATAAACTAAAGACAATAAAAATCGCGGTAAATAAGACATGCAGGTAAAATAATTTGTATCGCAACTGTTCATCAGCATAAGACATCCATAAAGTTAAAGCAGGTAAAATAATTTGTATTGCTAACGTTCATCTCATAAATCAATTTAAAGATAAGGCAGGTAAAATAACTTTTGTCGCAATTGTTGATCGGCATAAAGATAAGGCAAGTAGGTTGCAATTGTTCATCATCGTAAAGAAAAGGGAGGATCGCAATTGTTCATCTCATAAATTAGTACAAGACATCCCTAAAGATAAGGCAGGTAATATTATTTTGTAACTTTAGGTATATAAATCAAGAATGAATGTTTGCTGTCATTGTAAAAAAATACACAGATACTATAATTGTGCAATAGGACAATGCAATGACTGTCGGACAGACGAACAGGCGGGCAAACGAACAGACAGATGAGTGGACATAATAACTTTAATCACCATTGTTTTTACTGCAATTACCCTTAATTACCCTTATTGTTACTGCAATTATCCTTATTGTTACGGTATTTACCCTTGTTGTTACTGCAAGTACCCTTATTGTCACTGTAATTATCCTGAATTATCGTTATTGTTACTGCAATTACCCTTAATTACTCTTGAATACCCTTATTTGTATCTAAATTACCCTTAATTACTCACTAATTGCCCCCATCACTTTAATTACTTCTCACTAATCTAATTGCACATCTCCACTCTAATTACGTTTACCTACCAGCGCTTGAATTACCCCCACCACCACTCCTAGGCCCCGCCTTCTTACACCATTCCCCTAAGCCCCGCCCACTATTTACCTTTCACCCCTAATCTGATCACTGATTATCAAGCGCGAACCCGAACCCCCACCACCGCAATTACCACCAGCCACTTCAATTACCTCCCACTACGACAATTGCCTCCCACCACCACTCCTAGGCCTCGCCCTTTTACGTCCCGCCCCCTAATTATCTCTCACCACTCTCATTACCCCCACCCCTAATCTGATCACTGCTCCCGCTCCTGCTCCTACTCCAGCTCCTGCTCCCACTCCTGCTCTGAGGTTCTACTACTACTACTACTACCAATAATATCTCCAACAGACAATCAGACTTCCGGAAAGGTTACAGCATGCACCCTCAAATATAATTTTTTTTTAAATTGGGGAAAATAGCAATTATTATATGTATTTGACGTCAGTCGTAATATAATTACAACAGTAAATTATACTTTAGTTGCATTAGAAATCGAGTTCAATAAAATCTGACGTAGTTTTTCTTCACGAGATATTTCATACAGGCTGTCCATTTTATCATGGCCCTCGAGAATATCTCACAAAATGGTTTAAAGACATTTGAAATCCATGACCTACTTTAAGAGTTATGGCGGAAAATATCGAAAATGCGGAAAACGTTTAGGCTAAATATCTCCGTTATTTGAAAAAATTCTAAGGCTAAATTTTTTTGCAAAACAGAGTGTTTCAACGAGGTTTTATCTAATTTTTTTCAAAACAGCTGTATTTTGAGATTTACTCTTCAGGCTGTTAAAAAAATTATTTTGAAACGGGCGGGAAATGGCGCCATTAAATAGAGTATTTTCCTCCCTTTTCAACGATATATCACATGCCATATTTATTCATTGGTACTACGTTAGTAATTATAAAAACATTTTTTTAAAACCAATAAATTTTTTTTAACAAGCATTATATTTGCCGTGGATAAGTATGATTAAATACAACGATAAGATAATTCAATAAGTTGTTCAAATCTTTGCTATAGTAAAACATTAACACAATTAAGAAGACTAAAGTAAATTCAGGTAACAAAAACAAATTAATAAGAAAAAAAATATAGCACACAGAACATTAATATATATCTAATCCTCAAAATAATTTTTAAGATATCATATTAAGTGTTCAAAGTGTCCACCGCCATTTCTTATGCACAATCGAACACGTCGAGGCAATGCATTTAAAACATTACTCAATATTTCGGGGGTAACTGTAATACATGCCTGTTGAATTCAAGCTTTTTGATCCTCTACTTTTGCGGTGTCGTCGAAAACACCTTATCTTTAATATACCCCCATAGAAAAAAATCCATTGGAGTTATATCTGGAAAACGAGGGAGCCATCGAATAAATCCATTGGTACCTATATAATGTTGAGGCAAAATATCGTCTAAATAATCTAGGCAAATCTGGGAATTGTGGGGAGGAAATGAAAATATTGAAAGTTGTGTCGATTCTCTAGGTAGGACATCTAAGAATTCATTTCTCAAAAAGTTCAGGTACCTTTGACCACTGAGGTGACATCATAAAAATAAGGACCTATTAAATTGGTGCCTAAAATACCTATCCACACATTTATTGAAAGACGATTTTGAAACCCAGTCGGTCTATGCCAGTGTGTATTTTCAGAAGTTCATTTGTAATGAATATTACGATTAAAAAATCCATTATTGTAAAAATTTGCTTCGTCGGACCAAAGTATTTTACTACATATTAATGGATTGGCACGCTTCTTTTCCAACAGTCACCTATAAAAAGTCGTCCTCCTTGGTTTGTCTCCCGTTTGTAAATTGTGAACTTTTTCGGCTTTATAACACCGGCAACCATTTTTCTTTAAAATTTTTCTAGCACTTGTTTTATTTATATGACAAGCGATTTGAATTTCTCTTAATGATGTTTCCAAATTTTCTGTATTTTTGTTTCTTAAATAATTAATAACTCGGTTTACCTTATTTACATTATCAGTAACACTGTTCAACCGTGTCTGTGTTCTTTAAAAATGAACCATTATTTTTCAGTTTCGTAGCTAATTTTCTGAACAGAGTTTTATCCGGCTGTAGTGTCTGTGGAAATCTATTTCTATATTTTACTTGAGCTATTCCAGAATTAAAATTGCATTAGCAATATGTAACGAACATATTATAACAATCAATGTGAGTGAAAATCATTTTTGAAAATTCTAAATTCTTAAACGAGTGAGATTGAGCGAGAGTTTAAGTATTAACTGAGATGATCTATCAAAAAATTAAATTGTCAAGTTTGTTCATAGCCAACTATTTTAAAATAATTGAAATAATAGTGAAATCATGAAATACAAACAAATGGATATTATACTTAAGTTAATTGGTAAAGACAGTTTAACTTTCTGAGCAAGGAGTGATGCTTTTATGGAGGACCTCTTGACCTCTACATATTGGCATATCTGCGAATACTCTTTCCATAATTGCTCCATATTGCTTTCTTGATTATTATTTTGTTTTTGTTACCTGAATTCACTTTATTCTTCTTAATTGTATTAATGTTTTATTATAGCAAAGATTTGAACAACTTATTGAATTATTTTATAGTTTTATTTAATCATACTTCTCCACGGCAAGTATAATGCTTGTTAAAAAAAAATTTATTGGTTTAAAGAAAATGTTTTTTATAATTACTAACGTAGTACCAATGAATAAATATGGCATGTGATATATCGTTGAAAAGGGAGGAAAATACTCTATTTAATTTCACTATTTCTTGCCCGTTTCAAAATAATTTTTTTAACAGCCTGAAGAGTAAATCTCAAAATACAGCGGTTTTGAAAAAAAATAGATAAAACCTCGTTAAAACACTCCGTTTTGCAAAAAATTTTCGCCTTAGAATTTTTCTCGTATCTCTTCAAATAACGGAGATATTTAGCCTAGACGTTTTCCGCATTTTCGATATTTTCCGCCATAACTCTTAAAGTAGACCATGGACTTCAAATGTCTTTAAACCATTTTGTAGGTTATATGAATCGGCACAATTTTCGTAAAAATAATTCTTTTTGTACGACCGATATTAAGTGAGATATTCTCGAGTGTCCTGATAAAATGGACAGCCTGTATATGTATGTGAACCCATTTTATCGTTAAATAAGCTAGTAATTAAGCTTACCCTGCTTACCTATGATATCTAGTCCTCTTCGTTCTACTTCTTCGACGCATCTCTTAATAATAATAGGAATATTGTGGGTACTAGTAACTAAGCTTGTCGCAACTCCACCTGGGACTCCACCAGTCTTACTTTCTCTATTTACCTAAAGAAATAAAACAAAATACTTGTAAGATATATAAACTAAATTACGTTCGTAAAATACTTACCACAGTCTCTAAATCTATACCAAAAATTGGTGTAGTTCTAGATAAAGTTAGAGTGGAGAGAGCTCTCCTTTTATAAAGAGTTTGGGAGTCGGTGTGCCTCAGTCTCAAATAAAGTGTGCCTGAAATAGAGATTACTCCTTAATTTTCGACATTTATTTAAAAGGATATAATTTTTAAAATACATTTTGAACAACTTTTTCGGCCAAATTGCTTTTCGAGAAATAGGAAATACCTATATATAATATTATAAAAATAGTCCTTAATAAACCGCCAAATAAAGAGAAAATTCATCGTGAGGGTCCTTATCTACAGGCAGTATGTAATGTCAAACTTCACTCACAAAATTGACTTTAGTTTCATAATAACATATTTTACAACACTAGTGAATGAACGTAATAAAAATAATGAATAAATAAATTCATTAAATTTAAGTTTTATTATTATAAACATTAATGGTAATTTTTTTTGGTTAGAAATTGTGGACAAAACAATAAAAAGAATAATTCAAGGTTACTTATAAAACATATCTTTACAACAGTAGGCACCTTCTTTATTCCTAGGAAAAGAAAATACGTTTTGTCATTTCTTCAAATTAATTTATCGCCTTCATTCCATTATTCCCTGAAAGTAATATGATTTTGTACGATCTACGTATCGTAACTTCATATTACAATACTCGATGGGTTATAATAATTTTCCCATCATGTATTGCAATATGATACGTTACGATATTCGTATTGTAAATAACTATTACAGACTCGGCGTATGACATTCCTTGGCGATTCGCGACTTATGCTATCAATCAAACCTAGACTTATGTCTTTTAATTTCCTTGATAGACAAATAGCTATTATTCCACTGAATATAAACCCTACGAAAAATATGTTTTGGATTGTTTTATGTTATAGTGCGCCTATTCAGGCATAATTATCGACATTTTATTTTCTCAGATATATTTATTAATAATTATTTAATAAAAAAATAGACATATTTAATCAATATATGAAAATCATCCGTAGAAGGTGGACAAACGTCGAGTTGTACAGTATACTTTTTCTACGACCGGATTAAGAAAAAACTACAAATAATAGTTTTAATCAAATTTCTTCTTCAGTAGCCTAGCGGTTATATGCACGCTTCGGAAATGCAAGAGATCACAGTTTAGGCCTGCCTTGCGCAACCCGTAGTTGAAGCAACTCGCGGACGGCACTTCGTACGAGTTATGGTGTCGGTGTCAGTGCAAAAATTTAAAAAGTTCAGTGCTCCAGCGGTAATATCATGTTTAAGTGCCCAGTTTTTATGTTAAGCTTTCTTTTTTAAGCACCTTTTATCATATTACTTGTTTTAATTTGCCCTTTTGCAAAAGGAGCTCAGGTTGTTTTATTTTTTGTATTGTTCAATTTTTACTTTCGCCAAACCAGTCCCGTCTCGGCCCGGCCTTGCGATGCACCACCGCGTTAACGCGGTGGTCGCAGGGTCGGTTCCGGGATGGGTACTGGGGAGGCAGTGTTTATACCATTTTTATCTTGAATAAAGACTTTTTGAATTGAATTGAATTGGTTCAATCCCCACATATAGCTACTTTTTTTTTGTCATAATATATCTCTAAAATTTTCCCTGTATATAATAATTTCAATAAAATTTTAGATGGTATACCGTTTATCGATTCTTCACTGAAATCACTCATTTTAAATTATTTTCTAGCTCAAACTGCGCGAATACACACTGACAATTACTTTGACAGCTTACGCACTAACTTGAATTTTTTTAAACGAATAGTTGCCTATGTACTTAATACACGAACTCTGATTGGTCGATTTCATATC
Source organism: Leptura quadrifasciata (assembly GCA_963675555.1). Classification (NCBI taxonomy): domain Eukaryota; kingdom Metazoa; phylum Arthropoda; class Insecta; order Coleoptera; family Cerambycidae; genus Leptura; species Leptura quadrifasciata. Next base: position 46,940,495 of record OY776677.1, read on the forward strand.
CATCCTAGAACGTATATGAAATATATCCGTTCAGTTAACTGGAATGGCCCACTTATCCATTCTACAGACTGTACGGAAAACAGAAAATTTACATAATGGAGTAGGAAAACATATTTTCCACATACTTACTAGCACTCTTAAGACGTTTTCGATTTGAAAGTTTACAATTCATTCTGTTTTTATTTACTGCAACAACTGTATGCCCGATTTTAAGTACTAGGATCCAACAATAAAAATATGCTATAGTTCAAATAAACTATTTACCTCTGGGTTCAATTTTAAGAGCCAACTGGTGTATCGGACCAGACTTGAGCAGAGTCGGCAAATAGACGGATCCCTTGTAGCACAATTTATGTCTATACTGAGGGTCCCATGAGTAAATTAACAAATCCAACTCCCTGTTGTTAACTAAATCCAGTTCAAAGCTTTCATCCCAATCGAATACCAAATCGCCGGTTCTCACCTGAATAAAGTTGTGTATATTTTTCCACGTGTTGTAAATAGTAAATAATAGTAAATAAGTAATCGTTTATACTTACCACTGTCCGAGCCTTGTGCACTCTATCGCACTCTAACACACAGTAGAGGTCTCTTAATCCAGTTGATCCTAAAATTTAATTAACAGGGTTAGATTTTCAGAATTAATTTACCTTTCTTGAATTGTGCTCGGATACAGTTTAACTCAATTAGCAATTTATGATTTGTGCAGGCAGATGAAAGATGAATCTATCATAAAATTGAACAAGATATTTTCTGTACACGATAAAAAAATGATTTTAATTGATATACTACAAATTTCCAGTCTTTTAAATCTCGATAAGAATTAATTACTTACAATAGCTTTATATTTTTCTAACTGAATTTCTTCAACGGTTATTCTAATTTAAACACTACTAAATTACAGTAAATTAAATAATTTTTTAAAACTTTAATGTATCTTCCCAACTGTCATGATATCTTGGTTATCTTGGTCAAAGTTTTCATGTATTCAAAAATAATTGTACATTGTGTTGGTAATTTTCGACTGGCAAAATTTGACGAGCAGTTTTGTTTAAGTTTAATAAAAACGTTAATATATTTCATTTTAATAATCAAACTTGGAGTTTATTATTTTATCTCTAAAATTAATAACACGTGCATATTATGAAATGATGTAAATGTGGGACGTAGCCCCTGAAGAATTTTGGTTAAATTAATAAACTTTTCCATTCCACGACCACATTATTTGACTAAGGTAATTTTTGAGGTACATTGCTTTGTTCATAGTGAATTAGAATAACAATTACATTTACAAGCTGGCATATTGATTATTAAAATATCAACTCTAGTAACTCTATTGACACCTAGAAAAAATTTAATTCGATATAATTCTATTGGTCATATGGTGCTTAAATAATTGTAGCACCATGAATGTCCCTGAAGGCTTATAATTTTTTAAAATACAGGAAGTAAATGGTTAGCTAATGAATTTAATTGTTTGATATATTTTATAATCGATTATTGATTACGCTAATCTAGATAGGAATTTTCGCATTTTTTTAGAAATAATCTTTTGTCTTTTCTATTCATGATGTACATTATTAAATATTAATAATTGCACATGCTATTAATATAATTAAATTATGGCCACGAGAGTGTATCAAATGTAGCATTAGCATTCCTTTCAATGTATACGTATTATGGTGTTGCCTTTTTAGATCTATATTTGAAAAAGGTGCATCATGTAAGATGTGTATTTATATATTTATGATATGAATAATTTGAGATGATGTGCCATGAAATGGATCAAAATGATTAAACTACATGTAATGCGTTATGAAATAGAAGCATAAATAAAATGAATCCTGAAATGTACAGAACGAGCCACATAATTTATCTTTAAATATTAAAGACATCATAATAATTTATGCAACTATAGGAAGTTTAATGCGCTATATATAAAAATAACAAAATTGCTTAGCTACTGAAAAAGAGCTGTTAATCATTGTTGTGTCACACAAGAAATTCATGTCTAACCTTTATGGCACAAAATTTATAATATACACATTGTCGATGGTGTCGTTGTTTAACTCTAAATAGTCCAAGTTAAATCACTAAGCCTGTTATTTTAAGATTGATGCCATTAGCATAAAAATATAAAATAAAGCCAAATATAGGCAATAAAAATTAAAATAAACTAATGAAATTGATTTAAAATTAAAATTTTAAGGATTCTTTTGTACTGGAATTATAAAGCTAATTTTGCAAATCCCATGTCTTTTAATTAGCAGAACATTAGTGATGATAGTATCAGCTACATAACATTCGCTGTATAGCAGACTTCTTAATTACATCGACGATAAATAAATAAATAATAAATAATAAATACACCACAGGTAATGACGACTCCCTTTATCCCGGAAGGCTCTAGAAGAGCCTTGTGTGGGAGGGGGCTACACATTTAGAGACATAATAACGAATCATTATCATATAGTATAAAAAAATGTTTTAACTAATTACAGTTAAAACAATTACACTTTGAATTAAGCAAAAAACACATTAAATTATAACAGAAAAAGCCAATCTTTTTCTATTAGATTTTTAGTGAGGAATAACAAATGTCCCATAAATGATGCGGCTGTTATCGTATTATTCATAACAACTTTTTTAAAGTTAAGATGCTATCTAAAGCTAGATACGGTGTTTTAAGACCTCCTCTTTATAGATATTTCAAATTTAAATAAAAAAAAACAAAGCTAAAACGGAGCCAGTAACATGTAAAAGTATTATATAGTCAAAGAGGGACTAATAATTCGCAAAAAAGTTAAACGTACAATATGAATTGTTTTGTATATTTATTATAAAAAAAATCTAGGTATTACGTATACGTGAATCAACAGATTAACTAAAGCTTGGAGAACATGTTCTAATGTAGGGCAGGTGTTAGGTGATTCTCTTGATATGAATCATTAATTAACTGGTTCAACCCCCTAAGTAATTTGAACTAATATTTTTAAGTAACATAATGTTCTCTTGTCATTGATTGTGTATGTTGTATATTTCAATAAATTATAATTACGATTTGTTAACCAGAACAAGAATTGTCTAATTATATTATATTTTGCTTTTTTATTTATATTTCTATCTGCATTAATAAATAGTCGATTCAAAGAGTCGGGATTTATGACGAAATTACCGAATATTTTCGCCTCAGACTAGACTAATGTTATTAAATATTAATAATTGCACGTGCTATAAATATAATCAGATTATGGCCACGAGAATATAACAAATGTAGCATTAGGATTCCTTTGAATGTATACATATTATGGTGTTACCTTTTTAGATCTATATTTGAAAAAGGTGCATCATGTAAGATATGAATTAATAAATTTATGATTTGAATACTTTGAGATGACGTGCCATGAAATTAATCAAAATGATTAAAGTACTACATGTACAGGCGTTATGAAATAGAAGCGTAAATAAAATGAATCCTGAAATATACAGAACAAGCCACATAATTCTCTCATATCTTTAAATATTAAACAAACGGGTTCACGGAAAAGGGGACTTTGGGAGTGATCTTTGACCAATTTGAGAGAGTTTCCAAGGTCGCAAAATTGGTTTCGCTCAATAGATTCAGTACCCTCAAAAATAGGGGGCACATCGTCTAGTCCGAGGAGCAAACAATCGGTAGTTTGTCCGACTCCTTCAATAGACTAAAGTAACATTCAAAATCTCAACCAAAACCTACGTACTTGTGGCTCACCCTGTACCTACCACTAATACTTGGCGAAGCTCCACTTGGTGTTACCGGAGTGGTGGCAGCAGATGTACCTGTAGATGCCCTAAGTCCTCTTCCTGCTAGGAGATGTACCCAAAGCATACCGCTCACTGGCTCATCACTCGATGAAGTAATTGCTCCAGTACCTGCTGCTAATGAAGACAATCCTAAAATTACCCATAAAAAGAAATTACAATTTCGACTGAAGTGAATGTTCCTCATTATAATTTACCAGTAATTGATGTGCCTCCCACCATTCCAGGTTTATCAATCTTATATTTAAGAAATTCCGCCGGGTTTATATCGAGTTGCCTCTGACCTCTTGGTAAAGTGCCGCTGGGAGTAGGTACAGGGCTTGGAGCAGCTCCAGCCCGCACAGAGTCTAGGTCGAGAAGCTGCCTCATCCGGCGCATCGATGGAGATCTTGAACTACTCAGTGCTGAAAAAAATAAATATATTTTGCGTTAGAATTCAACTTGGGTGTATATGATGAATTTATATTTTAAATCAGGCAACACAACGTAGTTTTCCGCATACAACATGTCGAATCTAGAAAAGAAATTATTTATATGAACTCAAGAATAAAGTATTATTTTCATATATATAAATAAAACTTTGAGGGAGAAATACAGTTTGTGCACTAATCATTACATAATGTCGTTATATGCGTATGTATGAATGCGGCTAGTCTCGAGAATCAATTTTGATGTGGATATCATCATACTGTAGATTATCCATTGAGGAATGTTTAGGCGTATACACATTTTTGGAGTATTATTATGAGACTAAGTAGCGAATACAAACAGGTATAATAAGTTGGATAAAAATTGCTGTTAATTGCAGAGAATATTCAATATCTCAAGTACAGGATCTTTTACCCTTTTAGTTTTTCAAAAAATATCAATCTACCTGAAATATTTACTTTAGATCTGCATCTCCTATAGATATTTCAGCTGAAGTTAAATGCAGGATTAAAAAATGTTTTAATAAATAAAGAAGTATCGTGCATTTTTTCAGTTTCTTTTTAGTAGTGCAATTCATAATTTATTCATAAAGCAGAGATTTAACGTAAGTTTTTTATATTATTTTGACGATCTACCAATTGCAAAAAGATCGATTTTCCTTTCTCTATCACACAATCTATTAAATTTACATCTTTCGCAATACGCTAAATTTATTTTAAAACTACCTAACTTTACTTTCCGTATGATATTCATAATAAATTACCTAATTTGATTCATCATTATTTAATTTCATGTATAATTTTACTTTTTATCATGCATATAATTATACTTTTAAATATTTATAAAAGTATCATGAATTAATTTAGACCGGTTTTATTATTTATTATAGAATGCTGCACATAATTCCCGTTTAAAGTTGTACGGTATTGTATTCCAATATCCACAACAATTTAAAGTTGCCACTTAGTTTGCGACAGCTGTGCTTCACCACGGTGATTGATTAAATTTCGAATTCTACATTGGCTAACAAAACAATGGTCAACCCAAAGTTGACAAGGGACTGTATTTATTAATTAACTTTATAAAATTAGACGGGAGCCCTTTGTTAATTCTAAACGCCAATCAATTAAATGAACATTTTTTAAATAAAATTAATCAGATTTTTAACAATATCAATTAGATAATGTTTTTAAAATTTATGCCAGGCTATTGAGGCACTTGGAAATAGTTTAAAAGCAATTTCGAGTATTCAGTTTTACATATTTGTCTTTTTTTAACTGTTAAATAACTCAAATAAATTCAACACTTATTAAGGAGATATAATGCATTTGTGCATATTTCTAACATATTCACCTTAAGCATAATATCATCAATTTCTTCAGTTCAAATTGCAATAAAATAATGTATATCGCGAGTTTTAAAACTTAAACTGTAAAAAAGTATTTAGACTTTCTTAAAGCACTGGTAGAAAAATGAACTCATGTTTCTGACAGGAGTAAAACATGGTGATTATTAACGTTATAAAAACTTGAATATAATTTATCAAAATGTAACCACACACACGCGCGCGCGCGCCCACTCACACACACACACACACACACAGGTTGTTATTATACAAGCAATAACTAAAAAATAGTTATAGTAATACTTAATATTCTAAATAAAGTCAATATTGGAAAAACTTAAAATAACGTATTATAAACAGCTTAGCATTAATGACGTTATGTATTTCTTCTTTATGTCTTTCTACAATGTGTTGCTTTATTGTCTTGCCTTACTAAATGAAGTTACACATTTAATATTGTTGAATAACGTATTATATTATTTTGAGCTAAGTCATTGAAGAGGAGGGAGGCAGCATTTAGTGCCTTAAGACTGCATCAGACATTTAAATTCAAATCAGGCGATCTCGTTGGTAACTTAAGGATTTTGGAGCTTACCAATTTTGAGTCCATGATCAAACCCACTGATCAATACCAATCAAGCGGGACTTTGACTGCCCCATTGATGCGCTGATTGAAAGCCGTCAAACGAGCAGCATCGAAGCACTATGGTTGGAGAAAGAGTCGCTCATCTGGTACACAGATGGATCTAAGATGGCTGAAGGGGTTGTTGTGGGGCCTAAATGCAGGCTATTTAGAGCCCTTGACAATACACCAATCATCTTCTGGGCAGAAATTTACGCTATAGATCCGTGTGCCCAGATGTACCTAAACAAAGACATTAGAAGGGCAAGGATCTATATACTTTTACAAAGCCAGGCAGTATCAAAGGCTCTATGTCCTCTACCTTCGTATCTAAAGTTGTCTGGGGATGTAAACAATCTCTGAAGCAATTGGTTAACAAAAATAAAGTTACCTTGATACGGATGCCAGGTCATGAGGGAATAGAAAGAAATGTATTAGCTGACGGCCTTGTAAAAAAAGAAGCTGAAGCGCCATTTTTTGGACCCGAACCGTTTTGTGGCCAAATAGCGGGAGTCGATAAAAAATGCGAAAAGGAGCAGAAGTAGCCCTATTGGCGGTATATTAAAGGCCAAATGTAAGTGAAAAAGTTTATGACTAATTCGGCAAAGAATGCCACAAGGCTTCTCGAACTCGACAACTCCGAATTAAATAATTGCAGGTGTTGTTAGAAGGCCTTGAGATACCATCTCAAAAACAACGGCAAGGCAGTAGATAATAAATGCACATACTGTGATGCTGCAATTGAGGCTGCAAGGTATTAATCCGCATTAGACTAAAGCACCTAGAACAGGCGGAATTAACGCCTGAACACATAGAGAGACTAGCCCCAAGAGAATCACAAACCTTGTGAAAAGACTTGGAATCCTGCAATAATTAGTTTAGCTTAATTCACAAAAGATCTTTTAGGTCGAAGTGAAGTAAGGCTGACTTAGAGCCAAGTGAGAACTTAAACAATCTACAAGTCACTCAAAAAACGAACAATCGTACGTTAGTATCTTTGCAGATGGAAATTGAAGAGTAAAAATAACTTTCTTACTCAATTTTGCTTTCAGTAGCCTTTTATGTAATATTTATAAATACTTTAAATGTGAGTCGAATATGCCTCTCCAATCTAAGATCTCATACTTTAGATGTGATGCAACAGGTGAATGATATAATATTTCGTCTTGGTTCCAAAATTCCTTTTAAACATTTTAATAAATAAAAAAATTCTTACTTTATTAGTTATATAATTAATGTAATGTAACAAACTTTATCCCATTTTACCTTTGAGTAAATAATTATTCCCAAATATTTTATTTACGTTTCAGATGCTATTTTGAAATTTCCATTATTAGCAAGTTCATTAAATGGACGATCGGATATTTCGACTAAGTAAAACGGTATGTATTAAGTTAATATTAGTAACTTACTGCCGAAATATTTTATGATGTTATTTAAGTCTGTTCTTGTTTGACTCTGCAGGTTTCGCCAGTTACGTGCTGTATAGCAGACGGCAGTATCATTAGCTTAACTTACCGTGAAACGACAAGTATGAAATCAAATATTGAATATTAAATTAATATATATGATAAATAATATAGGACTTGCGGTAGCCATGCTCAACTATTTCTTACGAAATTTATCTTGGTGTATTGAACTCTCTCTGTTAAATACGATTTTATAAGTTTAAAATTATTATTTCTGAAGCTTAGATGACTGAGAGTTGCCAAAGTTTGCTAAGCTCTTATTTCTACTAAATAAGGTATATATCTTTCTTATATGGGAAGATATGGTATATTGGTATACCTCTTCCGAGGTCTCATCTAAAATAAAATCGAGAGCTGAATAATATATTGTATTTATGTAGGTAGCTCCCGATTCCAAACTTAATTATTAAAAGAAAATCAGCAATGTTACTTGTTAATGATATTGGCCTAATTTATTACATACCATTTTTGAATTTAGGTTAATAATAGCTACTTTAAAAGCGGAAAGTGAAACTAAATCAGTCATGCTTTATTTGTTATGTAAGCTAATGGTATTATGAAGAATTCACACAATTCTTTTCAGGCAGTTATCGTAATACCGCCTATTCCAGGAGATTTATTTATTTCTTTTATTGCTCTTTACTTTCCCCTATATGTAGTATATAGGAAAGTATTGCGATCGTGCAAAAATCGGTTTCGAGTTTCTGATCAATTTATAGGTTTTCAGGTCCCCTGAAGTCAAAAAAGTGGTTTTTAAAAAAATGTCTAGCTGCCGTCTGTTGTTTGTAGTCTATTGTCTGCCGTCTGTGGCGGCACATACAGTCTAAACTACTAGATTGATTTTGCTCAAATTTTGTATGCATATTCAGGATGGCCACACCTCGAGACGATATTGCAAAATCGAACCAAGTTCAAATATGGAGAGAGTTAACTCCTAAAACCCAGTAAAACGATGCAAAACAATTTTTTGTTGAGAACGGATATAACGATTAATACTAATATAAGATGACGTGACTTGTTAGCCCTAAATATGCTGGGACGAAGGCTGTGGTGGTAAGGTTATGAGAATTAAATAATCTCTTTCTCTAAAACAGGTGTAACGATTGCGATCAAGTTTGGCAAATGGATAGTTCCTTAATATCAGTACAAAGTGGCATGGTGCTTCCAAAAAATTTAAGGAGAGTTGTTGTAAGGGGTTTGGTTTAAAGAATTATATAATTTTTCTATCAAAAACGGCTCTAACGATTTTGATCAAATTTAACACCTGAGTACTTTTTTGTGCTGGGTTGAGATGACATAACGCGTTAGTCCAAGAAAATGTATAGACGGAGGCTGTTGGAAATAACTTTAAAGAATTAAATAATTTTTTTTCTTTAAAACGGTTGTAATAATAATTGTGATTAAATTTGGCAGATGCATAATTCCTTAATATGAGTACAAGATGGCATGAAAATTTGTTTCTAGAAAATTCAGGGAGGAATGTTTCCAGGGGTGTGAATTAGAGGCAAGTTAAATAGTTTTTTCTCTAAAACGACTTTAACGATATTAATCAAATTTAATACATACAGGGTGTCCCAACAGTGCGTCAAAGTCCAGTATCGGTCTTATTAGAAGACTTTGAAAAATTACTTTTTTATGGAAGTGGTATAATGTCAAAAGGCGTACATTTTAAAAATATTTTGAAATATACAGGGTGACTCGCTACAGCGGAGCATCTTCAAAATTCAGAGTAAAGTTATCTTTCCAACGACCTCCAGATTTTTTGTTTTGACGTAGCGTTGCCGAGTTATTCGAAAAAATACGAAAATTTTGGTCGGAACAAGGTTTAATAAATGTGCACTACTATTAATTAAGAAGATTTATTTTGCAATTATGTAGACAAGGGATGTGCTACAAAGACACAACCATCAAATATTGAATATAATTATGCAGGGTGTATTTTATACTAGCGCTAATTCAGGACTTTTCAAAGTGAATTTTCTCGATTTTTTCAAATGGAACACTCTGTATGTTAATGTACTTTTTAATTGGCATGTTAATTCTCTACAATTTTTGCGAATAATATGCTATACCTAAAATCAATATTTCCAGAGATATTTTTACTGTTTCATAAAACCGTTAAATTATAATACTCTTCATTTCGAACTGATCTAGTAGCCATTATTTTGACATAAAATGAGAATAATTGAAATTAGTATTAATTTCTTTTCTGGGTGCGTCTTGGTTGCCTCAGTAGTGTTTTTGCACCGTTTAATTAAGTCACATTTGACTTTATCTTAAAAATTTATAAATATTCGTTTAATGCTACAAAAAAGTTAACATAAATAATAGGAACAGAAAATACGGTATTAGGTAATGCAAAAATTTACATTATTTTAAAAATTCAAAGTGATTTTGGAACCTAATTTAATGAAATAAATAAAACCTAGTTTTTATAGGAATTGTTAAAAGTGGCCTCCCAGTACGTATATGCATTTCTGTAGACTATTTTCGAATGATCTACCGACATTTCTTGAAATATCTAAAGCAATTTCCTGAAAAACTTCCCTTATTATTTCATTTATATTATTTTTTGTAGTTATAGGAGCTTGTATACTTGCTCCTTAACAGCCCCACAAAAAGAAGTCCATTTTGGTCAAATCAGCGCTTCTGGCAGGTCAAACTATGGGATCCTCCTCTTCCTATCCAACCCTTTGGAAAAGCGTCGTTTAAATGCTCATGCATAGCTGCAGTGTGGTGCACAGGTGCTCCGTCACGGAAGTATCACATTCTTCCCTAATATCCCTGAGGACATCTTCCAGTAATTCTTCCAAGCTGTCTTGCAAAAATTCCAAATAAATTTGACCATTCACACGTTCATCAAGAAAATGTGGTTCTATCCCCAACAATTCCTCCACGAACATTCAACGACCATCTTGCTTGGCTATTTGTTCGTGAGATGTAAGGATTGGTTGTGTCGTAATAATGAAAACTATGACGATTAACTTGTCAATTTTTGTGAAATGTTGCTTCATCGGCAAACAAAACAAAATCAAAAAAATTTCTTTGTTGTCATATTTTTTGTTTTGCTCATTGACAAAATTGTATTCGGTTTTCATAAGTCCTATCAATCAGTTCCTGCATTAGCTGAACGTGGTAGGGATGAAATTTGTTTTTTTGTAGGATTTGATGGACTGAAGATCGGCTTATATCGTTTTCTCTTGCCAATTCTCTTATACTGCGATGAGGCTCTTCAATCACGCTCAAAAGTTTTCTTCATTTACTACATTTTTTTTTTCGTTCCTTTTTCTCATATTTCACTTTCTCCGTATTATCAAATCGTTCCATCCACCTCTCAAATGATTTTTTAGAGGGCTGTCTTTTTTCCGGATATCGCTCCTTATAAATTCGAGTTGATAGCAAACAACTATTATCAGTCGCATCTAGAACATATAAATTATATCGACCATATCTTTTCTCAAGAAATTCATCACCATTATTGGAAAGTGCGAATTTTAAACTAATTCATTACTTAAAATAAGTGTAAATACTTTGTCATAACAGTTAATAATTAAACGTCAATAAGATTACTTTGAATTATTCTCACTTTATGTCAAAATCATCATTAAAAGTACTGTAAATTAACGACTTTTAATGAAAAAGTAAAAATATCTCTGGAAATATCGATTTTAGGTATAGGATATTATTCACAAAAATCGTAGAGAATTAACGTGCCGATTCAAAAACACAGTAATATATAGAGTGTTTCATTTGAAAAAATTGGGAAAATCCACTTTGATATGTCCTGAGTTAGCGCTAGTATAAATTACATCCTGTATAATGATAATGAATATTCGATGGTTGTGTCGTAGCGTATCCCTTGTCTACATAATTGCAAAATAAATCTTCTTAATTAATAGTAATACATACACAACGAATTAATTTGTTAAGCCTTGTTCCAACCAAAATTTTCATATTTTTTCGAATAACCCGGCAACGCCACATCAAAAATAAAAAATCTGGAGGTCGATGGAAAGGCAATTTTACAATGAATTCATAAATATAAAAATATATATAGTGTTCCATTAAAAATATATGACCTCGAAGATGCTCCGCTGTGGCGAGTCACCCTGTATATTTCAAAATATTTTTAAAATGTGCGCCTTTGGACACTATGCCACTTCCATAAAAAAAATAATTTTCCAAAGTCTTCTAACATGGCTGATATTGGACTTTGACGCACTATTGGGGGACACCCTGTAGAAAAGCCTTTGGTATAGTAGCTGAAAACAATAAATGAAAACAATCACAGACATAGTTGGGAATAGAGATGGTAGTGGCGATGCATAACGCATAGCTGTTTCTATCACATCGCATCTTACATCTTTTACGTCGCGTATATTAAAATGCGATACAAGCTTATGCTCGTATTGTTTACCAACTGGTGCGGACGACAGATGGGATGGGTACTTCAGTGACGGACTTAGTTTACTTTCATATAGGGCGAGGTAAGGTGTACGGGTAAATTACGTAATAGTTTACATTTGTCTTTTTGCTGGTATGTAACTTATTTATTGTAAAAATGATTCGATCGACGGTTTATGAATGTGAAAATGACAGTTATAGCGATTCCAGTGGTAAAGAAAATAAATAGACATACACAATATAGTTAAGTCCGGGTCTGCCTTCTTGGCGTCTTACCTCGCACCTCCCTTCTCGATTAAAACTTTCCGCTACTATACTAGGATGAGATAGCATGACCAATTACTTCAAAAAAAAAATCAGAGGCAGAGGTTGTAAGGGTATACTTTATACGAGGACAATAATTGAAACTGGTCAGTGTTAAAGCACAGGACCGTGCGCACTGAACTTGATAGTTTGTCCTATATATTTAGCAATGGTATCGAGATTCGAATGGTAGTTGAAACAGTGCAGGCGAGTCCGAGACTGGCAATGTAATCAGCCTGAATGAACCATCTACGACTGCACTGATTTAAAGATAATAAAACGGACAGGCCTACTAGCATAAAAAACTCGTAAATCGTTTCTCACTAGTCAACGGTGGACTTATTAGATGTGCTGTCAATGTGCCAGTGCAGTGCATAAATACCTGTTATAATATCAAGCGTATTAGTTTAGTTAGTTATTGTTCATATTTATAAATATTTACTACTATATAAAAGGTAAAATATTTTAATTATTTACTAATTTACCATGGCTTTCTGGAGACCATTTGAAACAGAGGATAACATAATAATAACGCCCGAAAATCTTATCATTTTCTTATGACAAGCATTTCTGTTTACCTCCGCCCATGTACAATAAAGAGATGCCGACTGTTTTTGCCGGCTTTTAGTTTTTATACGGTTTCAATTACACTTAACGCGTCAGACTTGTAACTTGTAATTCAGCGTTCAGCGGGGCACATAGCCCGGAGAGTAGCTGTTGGTTGCAGTCTGGTTACGTTCCTTATAGTAAAATAAGGATTTTACAGAGGAGTTTGCGACTAAAAATATTATGTTTTAATATTCCGCCCTCTAAAAAGCACATTTGAACTATGCTAAGCACAGTCAGGCTATTTATTTTTCGATTGGACCGTTAGATGGCGCCTGCTGACTATTTTACATGGCGCTATTGTAAAAATACCGGGATGTACCAAATAGTCAAAGGATCCTCGTGCCGGTCGTCACATGCCTACCTTGCACTGACGAGAGCCAACAGCTCGAAACTGCAGTCTGCAAGTGGTGTGTGACGGCTGACAAGAGAACTCCTTCAAGTAGGATCAGTCTTTCGGCTGGTGTTTGTTGCAATCGAAGCATTAGCGTTTTGATGGTAATATGCAATTATTACACTTAACGCGCCAGACTTGTCACTTGTAATTCAGCGCTCGGCGAGGCACATAGCCCGGAGAGTAGCTGTTGGTTGCAGTCTGGTTACGTTCCTTATAGTAAAATAAGGATTTTATAGAGGAGTTTGCGACTAAAAATATTATGTTTTAGGTTTCAATTAAGTTCGTATACACTTTAAGGATTAAAAGAGTTAAATCATTTTTTCTAAAAAGATTCTAACGATTTTGATGAAATTCGGCAGACAGATTTGAAATGCAATTTATAACAGGAAAATATAATTATTATTATTTTTGAATACCAGTGCCAGGTAGTCCGACCCATTCCTAAAAGGGGAAGTGTTTCGAGTTGTGTCGGATCAATTTTTTAATTTCCGATGCATAGTGGGACAGGAATTTAGTTAGGTAGTTTCAGGTGTATATTCGAATTAGGCGTGATTTTCTCTACAAATGATTTCCCAATTCCACTGAAAAGAGTGTTAGATATTGTTGATTTTCTCATTATCATTATTTGGGACTTTTCCCTCGCGCATTCTTAATAGCAGATATATTTGATTTGGTTTTGGTAATTCCACAAAATTCATTTGGAACTTCCCATAAGTTTTTTATTCACGACATTTTCTCTGAGACATTTCTTTTTAAAATCAAAGTATTCAGTTCATTACTATATTCATTGTACTCATTTCATAGTATGATGCTATTTGGATCTCTTTTTGTAACAGTGTATGTTTTATCTCTTTTATATTTAATCTCTGTCTCTATATCATCTAAAAATGCCAATCCAAATCAAATGGAATTCGAAATTTTAATAAGATCTACTCATAAATGTAGTTTTCCTCTTTTAAGCATAAAGAATTAGTCGTAATTTCACGAAAAACCCGAGTACGTTGTTATGCTAAAAGAAAGATTATTATCCTTGAAAATTCACTAATTTAATTAAATAATGTTTCAACCAATTTTTCTCTTACCTGATGTAGAAGTGATATGTTGCGTTGATAAAGATCTAGCTGGAATACTGGGTTGTTGCGACCTTGTAAAATTCCTATCTAATGTTGATGTTGCTCCCGGTCGTCCGTACCCACTATATAAACCACTTTCCATCTGCAAAATTCGTGATAAACTTAGTTTAAACGATGTGTATAGCAATTTAATTAGCGAACTTAGAATATTGTAATTTATCAGAAATTTTTACTTCACTGTCTTTAGGCCTACATAATAAGGCCTATGATTTATGACGGTTAGATAATAATATTTGGTTTTAAGACAATAAAATATTAATTCTATATTCGTTTTTAAGTCACCCTGTGACAATAGCAGTCTGAATTGTTTTATTTATATTTGACCATCATCCTCTCCCCGTCCATCTATTACGATGCTTTGTGCCGTGGATATTTTTCTAGCAAGAAGGTAATAGCGTATGTTGAGGATATATTATGCATTAGTTAATTTCAATAAATTTATTTTGATTCATTGGCTAATATTTGGCAAAAAACTGAGATTTATTATAAAAATCTACTGCTCAAAAATGAGGAGCTATAATTCAAGAAAGCCAAAATAATATACGAACAAAATTAACGTTTCACTCAAAATTCACCATGATTCTGAAGCTGATTTTGTCTAAACCGTTTGTCCTATTTTAATGATTTTTAGTTTGTTTTGTAACGTAATATATTGGGATGTAAAATAACTCGAAACATTGTGTGGCACAGCAAATTCAAAAACCAGTTTAAACGCAATTCTAGCCCCGTATTTTCCAACTTTCGGAAATTACGAAAATTGCACCTGGGAGCCAGATATGCCACCAAAATTGCTGTCAAGGGTATTGTTGGAATTGTCAGGACATCTAAAAACATGTATCATAAGGACAGCACAGATACCTTTTAAAAATTAAATGCCAAATTTCAGCTCGAAATTAATATAATCCAGTCACTTTATGAAAAAAAGGCCAAACCTCTAAAAAAGCTGGATTCTCCTTATTTTGGCGTCACAAATAATTTCTCAAAAGTCCATAAAGCCAACTGGAAGCCTACAAAAGTCACAGAGAGTCAAAGGTCACGAAAAACAGTTTTTCTCAAATTTCTCGTAAATTATCGGTTTTACATTAATTTTGGTTATTATAACATTTGTTAGTGAGATAAATGTGCATAAAAAGGCCCTACGCAAAATTTACGTACAACTAATAGTTTTCGAGATACTGGGCTGAGGTAACTTCGGAGCAAAGCGCATGCGCCATTATTCTATAAGTATAGTAATATTGAATGACGCGTCATACGATTCAGTTTAACGCTACATTTTGTAGTATTTGCTAATAAATAGTGGCACATTGTTTATTTTAGCTATATACGGAGCTCCAAAAAAGAAACTTCAAATGATAATTAGAGTATTTTAGTTTTGCAAAATACACTAGACTAAATAAGCCTGTGCAATTGTCGTCACTTCCACCCACAGTAACAATTAGTCAACAACATCTATTCAGGGTATATTACTAGGTTCAAACTTGGCTGGGAAAAGATTTAGAGACCCTCAGCAATGGGTTGGGACTTTAAACAATAATTTATTAGACCCAACAACTACTCTGATTCTTCCTGCGCCAGATGAACTTCTCAATTCTATTTTCTGCAGGTGCACAAAAGGTTGTGGCAACAACTGTGGATACAGAAAAATAGGATTGCCATGTTCCGTAGTATATGGCTTTTGTCGGGGCCAGTCGTGTGTCAATACGATGTCTGAGGATACAACCGTTGAATCTGAGTTCAACGAGGAAACGACCTCATTTCGTTATTTTCCGCCGAGATGATTGTTGATGAAGATGAAAATATCGAAGAAGTAGAAATAAAAGAGATAGATGAAGACGAAGAAAAGTCAGCAAAGACGAACAATAATCAACAAAATTACAACATAACTCGTAATGGATTAGGCCTACAGGGGACACCATGTAAATAACGCGTCTTGCATTCTACCTCAAAGTTGGCGCGGAAACGAATGCAGTGCAATGCCAGAATTTTCTCAGCCCTATATCTCGAAAACTATTGGTTCTACATAAATTTTGTATAGGACCTTTTTTATGCAGTTTCATGTCACGAACACACTTTATAATAACCAAAATTAATATTAGCCGATAATTTACAAGATATTTAAGAAAAACTGGTTTTCGTGACCTTTCACCTTCTGTAACTTTTGTAGCCAACCAGTTGACTTTATGGACTTTTGAGAAATTATTTGGATTTGGATTTTTTAAAGGTTTTAGAGGTTCATGTATAACAACCTATGACTCCTACTTCTCCCTCCCCGTGCACCTATTGGCAAATAGACAGCAAAAAGCTATTGGGAGACTGTTTGCATCGGTATCAGGGTCTATTACCGACAGTGAATGGTGAATTTATAAAAAAAATTAATTACTCTATTCACGTTTATGAACAAAATTTTGAACAATATTTTTTTGATTCTCTTTATTTCAAAACATGGTAGAGGTAACTTGCTAATGCCTGAGATATGGTTTGGAATTCACAACTATGGAATCTAGGCCATACAGTTTACCTAAGTAGTCAGGCTATGCCACTCCAGGGCAACCAGAGGAACAACCCCGGTTACAGTGACGTCATGAACTGGATGGCATGTGTCCATCAGGGTATAAAACAAATTCTAAACAACTCTGAACAGGTTTTAAACATGTCTCAAACAACTATAAACAGGTTTTAAGCAGATATAAATCGGTTTCAAATAGGTCTTCAATAGGTCTAAACAGGTTTTAAACAGATATAAACAGGTGTTAAATCACAAAGGCACCTGATGGGTAGTAGTAAGGTTGTGCCACTCCAGGGCCACCAAGTAGAGGAACAACACCAGTTACAATGACGTCATGAACTGGGAGAGTCTTTGTGATTTAAGACCTGTTTATATCCGTTTAAAACCTATTTAGACCTATTAAAAATCTGTTCAGAGCTGTTTAAAACCTGTACAGACCTGTTTAAAATCTATCTTATATCCTGATGGGCACATGCCATCCACTTCATGACGTCATTGTAACCCGCGTTGTTTTTCTACTTGATGGCTCCTGAGCAACATAGCCTTACTATTACCTAATTAAAAATTTTAAGAAAACTATAGCATTTATAGAAAAATGAACGTATTTTGTAAACTAAATGGGCATCATTTGGAAATGACAAAAAATTATGAGATCTAATTCAGTTCAACTAAACACGAGTACTTATATAAAAAAATCATTAACCACAAATGAAAATAGTATTTATTTTAGTCGCATATAACGACTCAACAACTTCACACCTCCTTTAGTCTCAAATTTTTTTATCGTAAAGCACAGTTAAATGTGTATGAAGGAATAAAATAAATGTTTTTTTTAATCTTCATCCTTAATAACTACGTTTCTTATAAAACTAGGACGGTAATTGAAGTAAGGTAAGCTTTGTCTAACATAGAATTAATTTACTAGAACGCTTTAAATAACATTAGGGCTATAATACTTTGGAGCCATAGTAAATGTATCCTCCCTCGTTTGCTTCATACCATTTATATTCATTGCTACTTACGATATAATACCCTTGTAATTCGTTTTTTACAGCAACGCTTGTAGCACTGAGCGATCTATATAAATACATATACCGAGGAAGGTATTCAAAAGCATATTTAGGACAATCCTTACCATTACGCGTTCGATGTAAGCACCCTCCTCAACATATAAACCATATCATAATTCCTATATGTTTTAAAACAAGTATACAGAGTCCACACAACTCTATCAGTTAATAAGGTCGGTTGAGGTATACTATTTATTATTTTAGGTGTATATAGTATTTACTTTAGAAATTAGAGTTGCTATTCATTCTGTTCCCTGTTTAATTCTCGGAAGCATGCGTTGCCCAAAATGATTAATTTATGTCATTACTTTCGTTTAAAATAAATATGAAATACAATTTTCATACATGGCGAAATATTTACTTCATTGCAGTTCTTTATGTATTTTTAAAGTGGTATTGTTCATTACAGTGTGCTCTGTAGAGACAAGATTTTAAATTTATAAACTGGTCAAGTGAATTTATAGTTTTATATCAATTTCGTGATATTTAAAAAATGAGAGTGAGTAGTATTTGACTGCAAAAACCGCAAGTCATCGAGTATCTTGTTAATTTTAGGAAAAATTGGAAATTTAAGTACAACTAATTCGATCTCCCATTGAAGAATTGAAGTGACACTCATATTTCCATTATCCTCTTGAGTCTTCGTTGTTCCCTGTAACGAAACTTTGTTCTTACTCCTTTTAGAAACTACTATAAACTTTATTTAAAAATATGCTGCACTGTTAGATGGATGGAAATAAGTCTCTAGAGGAATTTTCATGTTATTTTAGGTTAAATTTTTCAAAACTTGCAACAAGTTTTTACACCGAGAATTATGTTGTATGCCGACACAGCCCATAGTTGGTTAATCAATGATTCTTTGGTTATTAATCAATATATATCATCTACAAAGTATATAGGAATTGTCGTTTACCTGAACGTAAAATATAATATGTTGCTTTGCAAGTGTTTCAAGGCCTATTTATTTATTTTTCTCTTAGGTAACAAGCCTTATCACAATAAACAATGTACTTAAAAACTATCAAACAGGTGTCAAAGTTATAAACATATTATGTACACGCCCACGTTCTCTTACGGAGAGAGGTTTAGTCCCTAGCAATAGACAGAGTAAATGGAAACCTGCCTACTGGGCAACCAGTAAAACAGTAGCTCACCAGTCAGTCCAGGGTCATAGAATCCACTGGAAGGAGTAGAAATGTCTTGAATGACAAACTGGATTAATCGAGAATAAGCGCCACGGATATATAAGACGCGGGACCAGCGCATCGGGCCAGTTTAGTACAGTTCTGAGATAAGACGAGTGATCAGATAACATAAAGAACAGTAACAAGCTGTAAATTGTAGTAGTGAGATTATAGTAGATAAACGTTATAATTAGTTACGTGTTATTATATGGACTAATTATTATAATTAAGCGATAAATAAATCAGTGGTTGGCGACAATTCGTGTTGCAATTATTGGACCTACGCTTGGAAGTGTTTACTACAAGGTATAAACACGTAACAATATTTATATTTTTTTAAATTATTTATCGATTATGCAAATAACTAAGTCACCTATTTAGGATTAACAAAAAAAAAATTATTACACATATTTTTGTACTGCTCAAAATTGAAAGGGGCTGATTGATCGAGGTAGGATAATATCTGTGATTAAATCAGAGGTTGGAAATGGGACAGAATAATCATTATTTACAGTGCTCATAGCATCACTTGAATATTGCATAATATTATTTATTGGGTTCTCTCTACAAATAGTGGACCAATGTATGTAAAAGAAGGAATCGAGGCTGGCAGGTTCTATATTTAATAGCGATAAAATTATAGTATCAAATACATAGTTATTTCATAATTTAAATGCAAACATAATTAAATTGTAAATTCTGCGATGTCCTAAATTTTGTACGTTAAATTTATTTCCAAGAACTATTGTTCTTGCCATTTCGCAGGTTGGATATACGTGATGTTTTTTTAATATAGGTATAAGTATCTTAAAAATCAATTTTGAAATTTTCAACAACCCTTTTGTGCACAGTTTCATGTAGAAGTCAAATATTAGATGTACATTCAAGTTTTGCTCTCACGTAATAATATGTAAAGTATAGTATTTTTATAGCATTAATATTTGTAATTTTTTTTGTTTGACTTAATTTGAGTGAGGAAGAACAATTTCTTCCTCACTCAAACGTCAATACGTTTTGTAGTTTTCGTATGTGAATTGAAGTTCGAAGTTAAATTTATTATCGTATTCTAAACCCGAATCTATAATTTATCTATTCGACTTAACATTTCGTTTTCATTTTAAAATTAAACATTTGGTCTGCAACCAAAAACCTGCATATGTTTCTTCAACTAATTTTTATGGATCTTTGCATGCTGAATACGGGAAAGACATTAAAAAAATTCCATCACATAAAGGTTTTTTGCAAAAGTTGTTTTCTGGGTGTACAGCTATGGTGTCTTCCATTGAACAAAAAATCTTTCTACTCGACAAGATATCTTGACAATTTTTTTACATATCCACAATTTTCGTTTTCAATAACAGCACTACAGAACCCTTAGTTGATCCGTGTAGTACACTCACTTAGCCGGTTTTTTCAATAAATCATCAAAAACTTTACCTTCTGACAAAAATTTAGATATGATTCAATTCTCAAGGCCTATTTAAATGTCAAAAGTTAACAAATTTGATAAGCAATTTTTTGTTGAAATTCTTATTCAGTAAGCTCTCAAATGGGTAAATCCCAAATTTCATGAAAAATATTGAATATTGATAAATTAAAACAAAATGAATGTAGGCAGTTATTTTATAGAGTGTGCCCCAAAAGAAATGCATAAAATTCAAGATTTTTCTTCTGTTCTGTGTTAAAAATAATACAAAAACACGTGAATTAATAATATCAGATTTGGATTTACTTATTTGAGAGGTTACTGAATTTAGTGGCGTGGTTAATATTTCAATAAAAAAAAATCATTAATCAAATTTGTTAATGTTTGAGATTGAAAAGAAGTCATAACGAACTAAAAGAATGATTGTCATAGCATGTAACTTCAAAGTGCAGTAATAGTGTAAAAAGTCAAAGGAAATGAGAATAAAGTAGAGGAAATCAGGGGGAAATTAGGGAAAATCAGGAGGAAATTACGGGAAATCACGAGAAATCAAAAAATTTTCCCAAAAAGGAAAATTAGGTGTACAAATTGAGCCTAGCCTTTTACCCCCTCATATTATTATTATCTTTATACCTAATTTTAACAAAAATAGAAACTTTAGTAGAGTGCAAATGTGAAAGCAAGAATAACCCCCACTCCTACTCCCAAGCTCTCACCTGATTGGTCGAATGGTGGGGGAAGTTCCGCCCACATAATGTGATTGGTTGGGTACAATCAGTAAAAGCTGTACCTGTACCATACAGATCAGTAAGAAGCCGTACGGCTTTTTTACTGGTCTGTACGGTGCAGGTACGGCTTTTTACTGGTTCTCCGCCACATGTTACGTATTGGCCTTTTCTAGGCCATATACGCATTAGGGGGTAACTCGAATAGCAGAAAAGAAAAGCCAATTTAAAAAAATATATATAAATGAAATTCATTTGATGCAAGACAATATAAAGGATGGGTGAACTTATAACTAATGAAAATGAAAAATCTTACTTACATAATTATCACTACCCAGCCCTCCAGCAGGCCAAGGAGATATTATTCTTTACTAGCAACTACACTGTGCAAACCTCAAACGTGAGTGATATAAAAATTTAGTTATGACATGTTCCTCACAATTATTGCAGTCTATTCAATTGCTTAATTAAGCTGACACGCATGTTTAGCAATACTTTGTTTAAAGGACCACGCACTTTTCATATCGAAAAAGTGGTTTCCGTTTAATTGTCTGAATTTTTTATATGTTATACTCTATTCAAGATTCTGCTGGAAACTGTCTTCAAGACGTCTGTCAAAACTGCTATTTATTTTAGACACTGTCTCTCGATCGAAGTGTAATATATTGAGCAAATACTATAAACAGAATAACGGGTAATACTGACAAGAACGGCCGCTCTCTCGAAACCCTTGATGTTTCGGCCATCGTGCCCATGAAGACATTTGTTCAGGATTCAGAAATACATAGCATATAAGAAATTCAGACAATTTAACTGAAACCACTTTTTCCATATGAAAAGTGAGTGGTCCTTTAATGTTTATTAATTTTGCAATGTATAAGAAATAATGTAAACAAATTATAGAATTTAGGTTGACGAGTTTGTACTTTAAATTTATTGAATATAATTTTTTTTTAAATATATGAAAACTTTTCCCTTCCTTTTGACAGTATGATACAGGTACAACTTTTACTGATTTTACCCAACCAATCACATTATGTGGGCGGAACTTCCCCCACTATTCGCCCAATCAGATGAGAGCTTGGGAGTAGGAGTTGGGGGTATACTAGGAGTTGTGCGAGGGTATTTTTGACCTCTCATTTGCACTCTACTAACTTTTAACAAAATCGAAACAAAAAGCTACTGGAGTGACGAGTGTCACGGCGCAACGGCTCCGCGCATCGATCGTGCCACGCGAAAAGCGATCTTATGCTTCACTTTTTTTTTCAAAAGGAAAAGTGTGATATATCGTTGAAATCGGAATTTTAACTGCTAATTTGTCGGAAAATTATTTATCTAAATACAAATAGATAGGCAAATAATAAGCCCCAAAGTTGCAAATACTTCACTTTTAACTGAATCTTTATCTGCTAATCGATTGCTACAAATAACCAAACCGTTGGATGGTAGTTGTAAATAACTTTTAACGTATTTCATACTCGCGATGTGGTACGAGATCAAAAATATTTAAATACATTTTCGAAATCCTTAATTATACATCCTTCTTCCGTCTTTCGTTGGTATGATAATTTCATCTGAGTTGAAAAGGACGCACCCTGAGAGTGAAATTCTCATTTCTCTCTTTGTAAAAGGTGCGTAAAGTTTCTTATAACATATTTATTGATATAAGTCCTTTAAACGGTTAAATGACGGATGCGTCACACTGGAAAAGTGGGGTAAGGTAAAGCAAATTGTCGTTAAATTATTAATATTTCTCTATATTTTCAACCTGATGCCTTTTAACGTAAGAGAATTAATAATTTATGCATTCTATTTAATTTACTTAAATATACTTCTGACATAAAGAACGCGTAAATAATATTTTACATATTTTCACTTTTACCAACAATTTGAAGTGAGAGGTGTTCGATGACGTTTGATACTTTGCAGTCTCCTCTCAGTCTATAAATACATTAAAAAATTTAAAAACTTGTCCAATATTATAATTTTAATGTTAACAATTTGCACTGAATTTAAAAGAGAATAATTTATGAAACAGAAATATTTTGCAAACAATTCGTTTCTGAGTAAAATTAGAAAATGCCGAACGTCCTTTTTAGACACGGCTTACCCTAAATCTTAATTTAACTGATACTTACGTTTTTCAAGGCATCATGGATATTCTCAGCACTGTATGTGAATCTAGCAGCCCTTTGTTGGTTTAGAACGTCCCTGGAGGCCCGGATTTGCTCGTAAATGGCGGAGGTGGAAGGGGTCCTACTTAGCCACTGCCTGTATTCATCTGAAGAGAACACACTAGGTGACGAGGGTATCCTCCCTTTATTATGAAAATGAAATATATGATGCAATGTGTGTATGACCGGAGTGCTAGTGGAGGCAAAATAGAGCCGAAAAAAATCGGAAAAAGGAACTTCCTTTGACGGGTCTGGTTTATTTACCACTTGTTCCGGACATAAAGGAAGTTCATAGTTCAAGTTGTGTAGAATGAACTAGTCGGAAATTTTTTTTACGTTGTTTCTTGCAAATTAACGTTTTTTCCAAGTATTTTGTAAATATTTCTGCTAGTAATGGTGGGATCGCCTCAAAGAAGCAATTTCGTGATACGGGAGGTCAAACGGATTGTTAGCTGTTTTATAAATAAATAAATAAAATAGGCGAATCTTCGCTATTTCAAATAAATTAACTTGTCTTAATTAAACGAGGTTCATATATGTTGCTAGTGTGCTAGAACTGCCACACGTTATTCGAACTCAAAGAAGTTTTTTACAACGGCTAAACTATTTGTTGGCATTTATAATTTCAACGCCCCGTAGAATTATACCATGCTCCGGGAGGGACATTTTGCTAAATTGTAAGTTTTTCACAAAACCTACTTTTTTAAACAAATTAGAAAAATTGACTTTTTCCTTTCGGAAAAATATTTTCGTATTTTTTACACTAAAACAAATCAAAAATATTTTTAGACGTTTTTCTCTAAAGTTGATAGATCTCGAGAAAAAATTCTTGAAATCTAAAAAAACGCGAAATTTGCGATTTTCAAGGCTCAAAAACTAAATCGCTCTCGCACATCTTAATAATTAAAAACCAAGCACTTAAGCCAAAAGCATTATCAAAGAGTCTAAAAAATTTTTTTAAGACTCTTTGATAGTGGTCGCAAGACCGAAACATATATCAGAGAAATCTGAACAAAACTAATGAAACACTAAACCAAGTGCGTATTGTAACTATTCTCTTGAATATTTATAATTATTCTATTGAATATGTTTCATCAAGAACCTACCGCAGATTCCATCCAATTAATGATTATTATATTATTATTTTTCCGTGCTCAGTATCTTCGAAAGCAGGCAGTAATATAAAACAAATGATTTTCACCCTTTTCGGGGGTGCTTGTTAGCCGTTAGAAGGGTTGGAGGGGGCCTATCTATCTATATGTACTCAAGAATTTGGCTAAGGTAGCGTGACCATTCGCACAGTGCCAGTTGGGAGGGGTCGGAAGAAATGTTGACCATCACTACGTTGCTCAGCATTCTCGAAAACGGGTGTTACGTACATTTTGCAGGTGATAAAAAAATGGCTTTCACTCCTTTAGGGGGTGTTTATAAGCCGTTAAAGGGGTTGAAGAGGGTCGGAAGAAACATTTAGCATCACCACCGTGTTCAGCATCCTCGAAAACGGGGAGTACGCTAAATTTCACCGGTGGAAAAGATGTGATAAGCGGATAACCCTTTTGGAGGTGGTTTTTGGCCGTTTGAGGGTTGCGTAACTCCAAAGAGAAATTCTACCAGCACCATCGTGTTCATCATCCGAAAATGAGGGGAAGGTACTCCTAAGGCATAGGAAAATATTTACAAGTTCATCCAACTCACACACTCCACTACCAGTTAGTTTCTAGTCGAATAACCATCAAGAAGTGGGTACACAAGTTTCGCAGTACTGCTTCATGTACCAGAGAAAAATCAAAAGGGAAGAACTCGTTCTGTACGCACACTTGAAAATGATGAAAAGATAAGAATAGCTGTGCTACGAACTCCTAAACGATCTGCAAAACGACAAGCATTAGCGCTCAATATTTCAAACTATAGTTATAGCCGCATTCTGAAAGACTTACACTTTCATCCCTATACAAAATTAAAGTAGTACAAAAACTTCTGCCTCAAGATTTTGGAACATGCGTTGATTTTTGCGAACGTTTCGAAGGTCTACAAATTGGGTAACGTTTTGAAAATTTTGGTGAATTTGGACTAAAAATGGAATTGCGACCAAACTATCGGATATCTTTTGCTAAAACTTGGCAAGCTATTTCTTGGTTATATGGATTACTTTCATCTAAAATTTTATCAAGCTCGGTTGAATTTGAGCCAAATTAGCCGTAATTCGTTTTCTTTTAATGTTAAGTTTAAGTTTTTCCAGTATATACATACTGGGTGAACCATTAATAACATGCCATAGTTCAGGGGTAGATTCTTTGGGCCAAAATATGAGGATATAACCAAATATCCCTTGGTCAAATGTTGCTGTGGAAAAAGATACAGGGTGTCAAAGTTCAAATTATTTTTTTGCTTTTTTTTGCAATAACTCAACAACCTCTTGACTGATCTTCGCGAAATTTGCTAGATGAACTTTTTTTATTTTAAGAAACAATAATTTATGTATTACATCACATTAGATCATAGAGGGTGCCGCAAGACCTGTATCTGATGGTGAATTTTTTTCATATTTTTTTTTACGAAACGTTGTGGTACTTCTGACCATCATTTTCAAGTATAAAAGGTACACTTGGTAGAACTTGATAACTCCAACCATTTTCGAGAAAAGTGCCGCTAAACATTTCAATATTTTTTTGAAACACAAATTCAAATTTAATGAAACAATGTGTATTTACTGAAATGTGTACTTTTGTTGAGGCTAATTGCCCTCATTTTCTCTTATTGATTTAGACGAGAGTTTGGACTGTATTTCTTTATTATTGATGTTGATTTTTACAAAATATAATTCGATTGACAATTTTTGATATGTAATATTTTTATTTACTGTCATATTATTGTTTGACATTTCTCCAATTCATGAAACATGCAATCTTCGATAAAAAATATAAATTAACTTAACAAACCGCCTCCCTTGAAAGGCTGGACTTTTAAAGTAAATATACATAAAACATTAAGAAAAATGCATCTTACAACACATATAACAAAAGTATTTAGAACATTAAATTATTCACAATAAGACAATTCTAAATGTCATTTATGGATACATTGGTCTCTATTGGAAGAACACATATTTTTGTTACTGCACGCTGCACTATTTTTTTAGCAGTTTTTACACTCACCACGCGTACTCTGTCGTCATCTCTTGGGTGTAATTTTACTATTCTTCCTACAGACCAGCATAATGAAGGCAAATTATCTCCTTTCAGTAGAACCACTGTTCCAACACGTATGTCGTTGTGGTGAGTTTGTCTCCATTTGCTTCTTTGCTGAAGAGACGAGAGATATTCGTTTTTCCATCGATTCCAAAAATGTTGTACAATTTGCTGTAATCTTTTATACAACGTTAGTCTGTTAGGAGCTGTTTCTTGTACATCTTTCTGTGGAACTGCTGTTAATATATCTCCTATTAGGAAGTGACTGGGAGTAAGAAAAATGAGGTCGTTGGGATCTTCAGATACTGGGGTTAATGGTCTTGAATTCAAGACCGCCTCTATTTGTACAAATACAGTATTTAGTTCCTCGAAAGTAAAATGAGTACTCGTATTGCCAATAATTCGTTTAAAATGGTATTTTGCAGACTTAACTGCTGCCTCCCAGAGGCCACCAAAATGAGGTGATCTTGCTGGTATAAAATGCCATGGAATATAATTTTGATTTAAAAAATTTGAAATGCTATTTTCGTTTTTAATATTTGACATTTTGCTAATTTCTTTTAGTTCATTGTTTGCGCCATGAAAATTAGTTCCGTTGTCTGATCAAATGTTTTTACATATTCCTCGTCGAGACGTGAATCTCTTTAAAGCATTGACAAAGGAATCAGATGTCATATCCCCGACTAATTCAAGATATACCGCGTTAGTGGAAAAACAAACAAAAATGCATAGGTAACATTTTACTATGGCACGATTCTTAGTCTTACCATCTTTGATATAAAATGGTCCGGCATAATCGACACCACAATTAATAAACGGTCTTTCATTCTGAAGACGACATTCCGGTAAGTTTCCCATTAGCTGGGTTACACTCAGTGGTTTAACCTTGAAACAAGTAATACATTCACGTAACACTCGTTTTACTGTAGAACGACCTTTTAAAGGCCAAAATTTTGTTCGTATGGCAGCCAATGTGGCTTGTATACCTGCATGTAAATTTCTATGATGCTCATAGTTTATTAATAGTTTTGTAAACGGATGATTGTTAGGTAGCACCATAGGATGTTTGTGATTATTGGCAATGCTTGATTTTGACAATCTTCCGCCTACCCGAATTATACCTTCTTCATCTACGAAAGGATTTAATGATATAAGCTTGCTGATTCGTGTGACTCTATTTGATTTTTTCAAAGATGCTAAGTCATGTTCGAATTCTTCTGACTGACATAATTTAATGAGGATAGTCATAGATTCGTTTAACTCATCTATTGTTAAATTACCGGTAAGTTTGCAAAATTTATGTGTGGTAAGATTTTTCTTAAATCTTATGCAGAAAGTTGCTACATGATGTAGTTTAGTTAAAGATGAATATTTGGAAAAAAGGGTTTCATTGATAGAATGTATGCAAGTTAAAGTAGTTATTTTAACTTCTAATAGTTCTTTTTCCGGTAACTGATATGCTGTAGGCCAAAATTCTGAATTTTCCAGCAGCCAAGTTGGACCTAACCACCATTGTGATAAATTCAGAATTTTCTCTGGATTAACTCCGTGTGAAATTATATATATGCGCCGGGTTGTCGTTCGACTTAACATGGCGCCATTCAACATTAGAACCAAGTCGTTGAATTTCGGCTACTCTATTTGCTACGAATGTTTTCCAATTTGTAGGTTGAGAATTTAACCAAGAAAGAACTATTGTGGAGTCAGTCCAATGAAATATTTTACTTACATTCATGTTTAAAGCTTCTACTACTTTATTTGATAATTGTGCTAAAAGTAAGGCCCCATAGTGTTCTAGTCTGGGAAGAGTAACACTTTTGAGTGGCGCTATCCTAGACTTCGCACATAATAAACGAATGTAGGATTCACCAAGTGCATTTGTGCTTTTAACATATATAGCTGTACCATAAGCTATAGTTGAAGAATCGCAGAACCCATGTAATTCCATATCTGTCCAATTCGCTACAAGAACTTGTCTTGGTTTTTTATATTAGACAAACAAGATATTTGTTTGCAAAATTGTATCCACTCCGTGAATATATTACTGGGTACCGATTCATCCCAATCGAGTTTGAGCCACTATAACTGTTGTAACATTTTAACCTTTATTATCACAGGGCCCAATAGTCCAAAAGAATCGAAAATTAGCGATACTGTTGACAAAATTATTCTTTTGGTTACTCGTTGATTTGAATATTGAATGTTAATAGCAAATTGTAAGCTATCGCTTGAAGAATTCCATAAAAGTCCTAGCATTTTAATACACGAATCATCCGTAATGTAATATTCCGAAGAATTGTCTTTATTATCCACAAAGTTATTTAATACGCTTCTGTCATTGGAAAGCCATTTGCGTAGTGGAAAACTCCCACTTTGAAGTAAAGTACTAATTTCACGTTTGACTTGAATTATTTCTTCTATTGTGTCCGAACCCGTGAAGTCATCCACGTAGAAGTCCTTTAGAATTATTTGGCACGCCGTTGGAAATTTATCACGATTTTCTAAGGCTATTTGTCGTAAGCTTCGAATGGCCAAAAATGCAGCTGATGCTGTACCGTAACTAACCGTGTTTAACTTATAATGATCTAACGGTAAATCGGGATGTGTATGCCAAACGATTCTTTGTAAATTGCGTTGATGTTCTGT
Organism: Leptura quadrifasciata; assembly: GCA_963675555.1. Classification (NCBI taxonomy): domain Eukaryota; kingdom Metazoa; phylum Arthropoda; class Insecta; order Coleoptera; family Cerambycidae; genus Leptura; species Leptura quadrifasciata. Next base: position 46,969,923 of record OY776677.1, read on the forward strand.
GATTTCTACCTGTCTGTACATTTTCTCTATGTCCGCAGTAACTACATAAACATGTTTTCTGAATCGTAGTATTATGGAAAAGAGATCGTCTTGTATGGTGGGGCCTACCATTAAAATATCATTAAGAGATGTACCTGAACGGCTCTTGGCAGATGCATCAAATACAACCCTAAGTTTGGTAGTAATTCTGTTCTCTCTTATGACACCATGATGTGGTAAGTAATACCTAGAATTATCAGGAATGTCAATTTCACTACTATCGATTTTAGACATGTGTCCTAATTGAACATATTCGTTCATAAATTCGATATACCGATGCCTTAATTGCGGATTTGACGTAAGTTTTCTTTCAAGTTACAAAAATCGTTTGATAGCGCCTTCTTGAGAATTTCCGAGCTCTAGAGCGTTTTTGCGAATTGGTAATGAGACCTTGAATCGTCCCGATTCTAAACGTTCTGTGGTTTCAACGAAACATTCTTCGCATTCGAGTTCTTCTGTTGTAAATTTGCTAATAGTAGGACATTCCTCTATTTTCAAAAATCTTTCTAATTGATTTTGAATAGTTTCTTCAATTGATAAGTTTCACGAAATGTTTTTTGACCTTTTAATAAATTGAGAATTGATAGGTCGAAACTTGAGATTTTCAGAATATGCATTATAACATGATTTTATAGAAACTTCGGCCCTTTCCGAAGCTTTGATTGATGCCTGATTAATACCAGTTACTGGCCAATTTATTTTATTAACTGATAGCCCCAATTGTTTTGAGAGTTGTCTTGTGATAAAATTCGATTGGGAGCCTGAATCTAATAAGGCTCTGCATTTTACTAATTCGCCATTATCATTGTGAATATAGATTAAAGCGGTTGACAATAAGATATGTGGTATTTGTTAATCATGCGTTGTAACTGTTAAATCTAATTCTGAATTATTATTTGATTGTGGTAAATGTGATTGTACTAAATGATATGAATTTTCTTGTTGTGTCGATTGTGAAAGCGTTATTTGAGATTGCAAGGCCGTTTCGTTTGCATTAGGAGAGTTCTCCTTGTATATATGTAGCAAAGTATTATGTCTTTCGTTACATTTTTTGCAAGACATAGATTTGCAATCAAAATTCGAATGATCCCATCGTAAACAATTTGTGCAGAGTTTCAATTTTTTAACCTCAGTGAACCGAGATTTTACAGGTAATTATAAGAAATTTTGACAATTATAAATGAAATGCGTTCCCTTATAGAAATTGCAATGCTTCCAGATTTCATCTGTGTGAGAAAGATTTAGCATCCATGCCTTTCTTAAAATGTTGTTTATTTGGTTGAGAAAATTTATTTTCAAAACTGGTACTCAACGTCTCTAATAATTGACACCGATTATTCAAAAATGTTACAAATTCTTTCATTTTAGGTAACTCTTTCATTGTTATTGATTTTTCCCATTCTCGTTTTGAGAAGTTGTCTAATTTTCGAGATATGATATTAATTAATAAGACATCCCAATGCTCAGTTGGTAAACCTAAGTTTTTAAGTGCCCTCGTATGTTTACGAAATTCGTCAACTAAAGTTCGCAAATATTTATGCGACTCCTTTGTCAATACTGGTAAGTCAAGTAGAGAATTAATATGTGCGTTTACAATTACTCGTTTGTTATCAAAGCGTTCGCGTAAAAGCTCCCATGCTGTAGTATAGTTCAAATCTGAAACCTCGATCGAATGAGTGATCGCCGCAGCTTCATTTTTAAGCTCGAATTTAAATATAGAAATTTCTGAATATTACTTAAAGAAGAGTCTTTATTCACTAAAGCCTCGAATGCATCATGAAACTGTTGCCATTGTTCATATAACTAGGTAATTCTAATATTGGTAATTTTACTTGTCTGCTTTGAAAAGTATTTGTATTTACTGATTTCACTGGTGTGAAATCGATAATTAAACGTTTTGTCGTTGACACAATGTCAAAAAATTTGCTTTCAAAAGATTCACGTTCGTTTACTTGACATTCACTGTCATCGAATATTTCAATGTCTGACTGAATAGCGTTAAATTCATTCCAAATGATTTCTATTTTGTCTAAATGGGTTGTTAGCTCAATTACGCACCGATTTTTGTCAAAATTAGTCACGAAAGTAGCAAATCTGGTTAATTGTGACTTAATTTGCCCGCGTTTTGAGACAAGATCGCGTAGTTCTGATTGATTTTCTTCCATCTTAAAAGTATTTAAATGGACAGTCTTATCTGTTTTTTCTTCAAAATACTCTTGCTGTTATATTATATACCTTCATGCTAGACATACGGAACAGAATGTGGTTCATGTAAGATGGAGCTTCCTCTCATTCCCTGAGTCCTGATTATAATCCTTTGGAATATTATGTGTGGGGACATATGAAGTCCTTAGTCTATGCAAATACTATCAACTCAAGAGAAGAACTGTAGGAAAAAATACAAAACGCAGCGAATTTTATTAGAGGACAGGAAAATGTATTTTTCAATGTAAGAAAATCTTTTATGAATAGAATTAGAAAAGGCATAGAAGTAGATGGAGACCATATCGAACATTTAGTCAAAGTTGCAGCAATGGGGATTTTGCATGGGGGGAAAGATTATAATGTCATTAGGTCAACTTTTATGTTATATTTTGGCCTTCTAATAAGATTGGATCATTATTTTAGACAATCTTTTGATTTACGTATTTATCTCAATACTATGAAAATAATCGTAATGTTCATAGGATTGTGAGAAAGAGTTTACGCCGTTATTACGATTTTGTTTTCCCTTACGTGTTGTACTTTTTTCAATAAATACACTTTGTTTCATTAAATTTGAATTTGTCTTTCAAAAATTTTTTTAAATGTTTAACGGCACTCTCCTCGAAAACGGTTGGAGTTATCAAGTTCTACCAAGTGTACTTTTTATACGTGGAAATGACGCCCTCATCAGATTTTCTGGTCAGAAATACCACAACGTTTCGTAAAAAATAAATATGAAAAAAAAATCATGATTAGATACAGGTCCTGCGGCGCCCTCTATGATCTAACGTGACGTAATACAAAAAGTATTGTTTCTTAAAATAAAAAAGTTCCTCTAGCAAATTTGGCGAAGACCGGTCAAAAGGCTGTTGAGTTATTGCAAAAAAAACGAAAAAATAATTTGAACTTTGACACTCTGTATCTTTTTCCACAGCAACATTTTACTAAATCATATTTGGTTATATCCTCATATTTTGGCCCAAAGAATCTACCCCTGAACTATGGCCTTTTATTAATGGTCCACCCTGTATACATATCGTGGGAAACAGTGAACCGATTTTCACTAAATTTGAACTGAAAGTTCCTTGAACATATACAATAAAAATGTACCATTCTCGTTTCTTAACTAACATTTTAAAAGGTCCAAAATAAATTAAAACTGAAAAACCACCCTCAAAAATTACCAATTTACCCTTTTCGCAAAAAAAATGGTCCCCCCACCTACTCGATGTAGAAAAGTCAGGTTATTCATAGTTTCACCAAAACAAACTTATTTTTCTATGTATCGTTGCTCTATGTAAAATTTTCTCTCAAAATCTATCTTTACTCCACTAGTAATTTTAAAAATATGACTGAACCCCGCTAAAGCTGAGTACCAAAATTGAAAAATTTCCGTCAGATTTTTTAGTGTAATTCTTATGAAGTTGAGAGAAAAATAAGTACGCTCATTGACTGTTTTGTATGATTTATTACTCTTGGTCTTTTCAAAACAGATTGAATAATGGTATTTAATATTTTAACATTAATTTTAATTATTTTATTGCCAACAATTATAATAACCATTTTACTAAATAAAAGGGAAACATTTAGAATGTGTTTGATTTGTTTTGATGCAAGATAACATAGTTATCGGTATCTGAAATAAATTGAAACAAAACGCACGTACGTACCATATTCATTCAAACATTACAATCTTTTGTACTCGTACACTTTGTTTACTATTCCTGTTCAAGTTTCAATAGTATGTATATAATTTCCCTTGCATTGTTCAATGAAATATCGTTTTTGTGGGATTTTATGTTTCTCTCTTTATAGATTTTAATTTGTTTGAAGCAAACCGTCTTTCAACAAAAATTAACTCATTTTACCTGTAACCATTCAGTGCACCGCTCAGTGTTTCCCCGAGGTAACGTGCTGGTGACATCGATGCATTATGTCTCGTTAAGCCAGATATTAATGGTACTCTGTGAGATTTAATGAGACCCTACAAGAGCAGGACGAGTGTTTTCAGCGTGTAAATGGGCTATTCTTGATGAAGTGGAAAGCTTTTAATAGAAAGATAATAGGTCTGTATACAAAGAAATTAATATACATTACAAGTAGTTAAAGATAAATATTTTACCCAATAATAACAATATTAGAACTGTGGTTGAAAAAAGTTTTTTTTTTATACATTTATTTAACGTCGGCCTATTTCCGCTACTGAGGTTTAACACCGACGACTATAGACTAGCTACCCCCAACCAGGAATTTTTGCCGAACCCCTTCCCTTAAGTAGAGTAGGGATCTTTTACTTGCCTAACATTTAATAGACAAGGGACCGACGGCTTTACATCCCCTCCGAAGGATGGTATATCCCCTGTACAACCCTCGCCTAAGGTTGTATAGCTTCCGCGCATACACTGATATACAAGCCGCTGGAAGATGTGTGAGGCGAGGACGCGGTATTCGTTGGAACGGTCACCCATCTAACTATTAACCGCGCCTTACGTTGCTTTACATCGCATATCGAAGTATGTACATAGTAAAGACGCACCCACGCTCGTCCCTTTTGAAAAAAGTTAATCAGAACAATAGCAGCGAGCATAGAAATTGCTTGCTTTATATCAGTAAGATAAACGCATATGACATCAGATGCTTGCAGGCTCGGCAGGCGCCAGATCATCTGTACGATACGTTAGGTTTATGCCGTGTCGTTACTGTCGTTCTCGTTAGAACAAAGTTTGATTTATGAAAGTAAACAGTGCCTTTACTATTCAGAACATCAAATAGAGTTTGTTGTCAAACGTGGAGGAGGGTTTCCAGAAAGGAGTTTCTTCCGAACGTAGATGTGATTATGATATCCGATTTCCTTTCAAAGCACAGATAAATACGACTATGACAAATATCATGACAATTGCAAAATTAACTACATCACTATAGCAACACCTAGAGTATCGCAGCGCATATCGCATTGCAAGTATGTGACGTCACTCGCCTAGCCTCGCACCAAGGGAGCGTTTTCTAACCTCGACGCGTTGAGGTAATTTCTATTACAAATAACGCCGAAAGTAAATGAATACTTTTTAAAAAACTTTGTAGGGGTTTACAACACCCATAAATCTATCATTTCCAATTAAAAATTAAATTTTATGGACAGACCTATTCAATAACAATAAATTACAATGAAGACCAAATACGTCATCAAACATCAAACAAATACTATTATTAATAATTAGACGTTTTAGATATATTTCGTTAAAATATTGGTTTATTAAAAATAACCCTTGTTGGACGTGTAGATTATGTCAAAATTTAGCACTTCTGAGGGGATATCATCTTTAAAAAATTTCACTAAAAGTTCGAACAAGATTCCAATTTTTTACCTAATCAAAGTATATTTATTACTAGAGATATACAGGGTGCCTCATCGGGAACTGAATCGATCGATATAGAGAAAAGTACGCATCAGAAAATTTAGATAAGTACTAATGTCGGTGTGGCCAATCCAACTAAAAAAATTACAAGCAGCTGGCACTTCCGCTTATACTGGAAGTCGATACCAACTTGCTTATTTCAAATCGAACACCCTATATATTTTAGAGTTTTCGAAAAGAGCGTACAATTCTAAGTCGAAAATATGTAGCATATCCTATACCTAAACCTAGCCGTTTCAGAGATATTTGACATTTTATAGAAAATTTGACAAGTGCAACGGTTTGCAAGAACCGTTTTAACTTTCTTCGTGTAAAAGATCCTCATTCCCTTCTTGTCACGTAAAAAGAACACAAGGAGAACTACCTTCTACAACTGAAATAAATTCAATAATATCATACCAAGTGTTCCGTTTCTGGGATATTTTCATGCAATTCAAAGGATGTCATTAAGACAAGCTGCTCTGGAATCGGGACTATGCAAGGATTCAATTCACAGAATCTTATTAAAACATAAGTTTCACCCGTTTTCATTCCATATGGTTTAAGGATTAAAAGAAACAGATTTCCTAAGAAGACAGAATTTTTGTGAGTTTATTCTAATAAGGTCTGAGGGTCACGATTGTTATTTGGGAAATATTATATGGACAGATGAAGCAAAATTTACTAAAAATGGTCTTTTTAATAGACACAATTCGCATTATTGGAGTGACTCAAATCCTCATTTGTTCAGAGAGCGAAACTTTCAGGAAAGTTGGCAATTCAATGTTTACTGTGCCATCAGAAACGATAGAGTGGTGGCATTACAATTTTATCAGGAAAATTTAAACGGAAAATTCTGCTAATATGTATAGGTAAATTTTTTTTTTTTAGGTGAAAGAAAATTTGAATAATAACTATTTAGAAAATTAACCCCTCGCCGAACATAGAAACATTTTTTATCAGCACGACGGTGCTCCCCCACATAACGCATATTTAATTAATAATTATTTACAAGAAACTTTTTACGATCAATGGATTGCCAATAATGGACCTTTCTTATGGCCCGATTTATCAGTTCTGGATTTTTTCTTATGGGGAACTATTAAAAATAAAGTTTACGAAAGCCCATTAACAACCATTGAAGATTGTATGCAAAGAGTAAGAAATGCATTTCAAAACATATCACAGGATTCAATTAGAAGAGCTAGTCATGAGGAATTAATCCGAAGGTGCGAAAAATGTGTCGAGGTTCGAGGGCGGAATTTTGAGCAATCATTAAATTAAAATGAAATCATATTTTAAATTGATCTTATCTCTGCTATTTTAGTTCATGCCATATCTTCAATTCGATTAATACGCATGTTACAGTGTTAGTGTTATTTTGCATTTTTGTGGATATTGAGTAGCAAATGTGCTGCAAGTTCTTGATATTACTTTATCATATTCTCCATAAATAATAAACTAATTTAAAAAGTTTTCGTTGGTATAATTTAAACGTGCTGGTATTTTTTGACATAAGATAATGACTGACTGATGTTTCTAATCATGACTATTTTGATGAAATGATTACAGCAATTCATGAATTTTTAATAAAATCGCAAATATTTCAAAAAGTTGTAACTTTAACCCCCACAATGCTCAATCAATAGAAAAAAGGGAATTCAATTTTACACAACTTGACGTAAAAAAATATAGGGTGTTCCATTTGACCTAAACAAGTTTTCGCGGTTTGAAGTTGACAAAATATAACGCGAAAAACTTCGTATGATATTATTGAATTTATTTCAGTTGTAGAAGGTAGTGCTCCTTGTGTTCTTTCTACGTGACAAGAAGCAAATGAGGATCTTTTACACGAATAAAGTTATAACGGTTCTTGCAAACCGTTGCACCTGTCAAATTTTCTATAAAATGTCAAATATCTCTGAAACGGCTAGGTTTAGTTATAGGATATACTACATATTTTCGACTCAGAATTTTACGCTCCTATCGAAAACCTTAAAATATATAGGGTGTTCCATTTGAAATAAGCAAGTTGGTATTGACTTCCGGTATAAGCGAAAATGCCAGCTGCTTGTAATTATTTTAGTTGGATTGGCCACACCGACATTAGTAATTATTTAAATTTTCAAAATTCTCTGATGCGTAATTGTTTTGAATAATAGTACTGTATTTCATTTTAAATTAGAGACAATTTCAGATTGAAATTTGTATGTGAAATTTTTGCAAATTTTTTCTAAATCGTTGCCATTTTAGATTGTTTAGGTTGCTATGATCTTACCTTTATCCGCTTTACAGAGTACCAGAGTACCAAATAATAATTTAAACATAGTAATTTGATAAATCTAACAGCAATGTTTACTTAAAAATAATTATTTTTAAGATGTTTCACAAGGAACCAACGACAAATTTAGTTCAGTATTTCTTTAAATGGTTCGATTGGCCTTCCAATTCTGAGTTTAGACAACTCAAGTTATGTTAACTCATCTGTTACAAGTTTTGATACACGTTCCTTCAAAAATCAAAAATTTTTCGCAAAAGTTGATCCTGCCTACGAAGTCCCCGGGATGTAGTTTTTGTGGCCTTATAAGTTTATGAGGATATTACTTATGACAACAAAGAATTCTTTGCAACGAGGTATAAGAAATTCCCAAATCAGCAAGTGCTGTTCTGATAGAAGCACGTGGATAGACCGTGTTGTTTTATTCTATTATTTCTATCTTTTTTTATTCTTAAGTGTAAATAAAGATAGAATGAATTTTCGATGAAAGCGCACGCCTAAGAAATTTACCTTTTGCCATTTGCGGTAGATGTGGGATACTTGAAATTGAACGCGCGGCATGTTCTGTCAACTATTCTGTTATTTTCACCATAAATTACAAATAAATCAAAGACAACATCATTCGAACAATGTTCCATGATGAAAATTGCACGAATTAATTGAAACAATAAGATGATAGTGATACAATAGTGGCAAAGTTTGGCATTTCCTCCAAAGCCTACTACAGAGAATGCCAATAACTCAAGATATGCGTAATTTTGAACGGTTTGCGATATACAAATTTGTTCGTAAATTACTGCAGAGACAATTTTTTATATTATTTATACTTAAGAATAAAAAAAGATAGAATGAATCTTCGATGAAAGCGCACGACTCATCGATGAATAAAACAACACGGTCTATCCACGTGCTTCTATCAGAACAGCACTTGCTGATTTGGGAATTTCTTATACCTCGTTGCAAAGAATTCTTTGTTGTCATAAGTAATATCCTCATAAACTTATAAGGCCACAAAAACTACATCCCGGGGACTTCGTAGGCAGGATCAACTTTTGCGAAATTTTTTACAAAAAATTATCTGGACAGACGGAGCAAAATTTTGAATGAATGAAGTAGTTTCTTCCGGGTCTTGCCGTGGTCGTCGAACTTGACTTGACGTTTCGCTGATCATCCTGTCAGCTTCTTCAGAAGGATTCTAAAGACTGAATTTGCTGTACACTCCTCGTTATATACCTAGGCGCCGCTTCGCTTCGCTGGTCATTGGCCGTGCTTGATTCGCTTCGTTGCTCATTCGTCGTGTTTGGTTGACCGTGACTTACTACGGTGTTGGTACTTGGCAATACCAGTCTCCACGTGTTACTAAGTCGATACCCATCCTCTCTGTTAAAGTTGTCCACGTTTTTCATAATTTCCAATGATTCGTGGATAATAGCTATTCCTATCTGATATATTGATGAAAAGTAGAAGAACAACGCCGCCTGCTGCCAAGTGAAACCTTACCACCACGACTCTACGGCCTCCCTAAGATCCATAAACCAGGTAATCCTTTAAGACCAATCATCAGCACATGTAGATCACCAACTTATGAGTTGGTCAGATACGTCGCAGACCCACTACAACCCTATATAGGTAAGACTAGTAGCCACGTAAAGAACTCCGGACACTTCGTAGAAATTTTTGAAAACTTGGAAATAACAGGTAATGATATTTAGTTTTGACGTCGAATTTTTGTTCACCCATTGGTGAATTGGTACATTTACCAATTGAGGGAACAGTTAAGCTGATTCGCCAACAACTTGTACCTAAAGGATTAAGAGAAGACATACCAGATCTGGCCCGATTGTGCCTGTCTACAACATACTTTCTATGGAATGGAGAGTTCTACGAGCAGAAGCAAGGAGCAACCATGGTATCACCACTTCACCTGTGATAGCCAACCTATTCATGGAAGCTCTTGAAGGGGAAGCTATACGCTGCAGTGAGAATAAACCAAAGTGCTGGCTACGCTTCGTAGACGATATGTTCATCATATGGCCACATGGAGAATTATCTTTATCTGTTTTCTTCGACCATTTGAATAAACAGCATCCAAGTATCAAATTTACAATGGAGACCGATCAAGATGGAGCTTTATCTTTCTTAGATATATTAGTGAAAAGGTCACACAATGGCAAGCTGGCCCATGGCGACTACAGAAAGAAAACGCACACCGATCGTTACCTACATGCGACATCTCACCACCATCCACAACAGAAGAGAGCGTTAATTAGAACCTTGGTCCACAGAGCCAACACAATATGCGACGACGATAACAAACCCGAGGAACTACAGAATGTCCAACAAGCTTTAGAGAAGAACGGATACAGTCAAAGCAATATACAACGAATAGTAAATAACCAGAGGAGAACTACAGAAGAAGAACAGCAACAACCAACAACGTATGCATGCCTACCCTACGTCGCGGGAGTCACAGATAGGCTGAAGAAGATTTTATTCAAAAAGAAAGTAGGTGTACGGTTTCGAACAGTGAAGAAAATACAGCAGATGCTTCCCTCAGTCAAAGACCCTGTCCCCAAACTGTTATCAAAAGGTGTTTACCAGTTGAAGTGCACATGTGGTAAGAGCTACATAGGACAAACAGGACAGAATATCTAGTGCAGAATCAAATAACACCAGAGTAATACCAGATTTGGATACACGTATAGGTCGGCGATAGCAGAGCATGTCCATAATAACGAACCACAAAATTGACTACGAGAACGTCAATATATTAGACAGGAATACGCGCTATTACCCGCGAATCATTGGAAATTATGAAAAGCGTGGATAACTTTAACAGAGAGGATGGGTATCGACTTAGTAACACGTGAAGACTGGTATTGCCAAGTACCAACACCGTAGTAAGTCACGGTCAACCAAATACGACGAATGAGCAGCGAAGCGAACCAAGCACGACCAATGACCAGTGAAGCGAAGCGGCGCCTAGGTATATAACGTGCAACACAACAAACTCAGTCTTTAGAATCCTTCTGAAGAGGCTGACATGATGATCAGCGAAACGCCAAGTCAAGTTCGACGACCACGGCAAGACCCGGAAGAAACTACTTCATTAGACAATGGCCGTGAAAACCTGCATTCTACCGAAGCAAAATTTTGTTAACAAAGGGTATTTAATCGAAAAAATCGACATTTTCGGGCTTATGAAAATCCTCGTGTTGTAGTGGAGGTGGAAAATCAAATTCAATCTCGTACTAATGTTTTCTGTCTGTTAATGGACAGCGCGGTGCGACATTTCATGTATACGACATGTATACGACGAAAACTTGAATGGCGAGGGTTATTTGAGAATCTTAAGAGAAGTTGTAGAAAAGTACCTCGATGATATGCGGCTCGATTGACTTATCAATGGTTGGTATGAAATGGACGGAGCTCCAGTACGTTCGATTAGACCCGTAGATGCCAAATTGACGGAAAATCTTTGAAGATCGTTGGTGGGGAAACAGAGGTCCATCACTTTGATCCACCCGATCTCCGGATTTTACTACTTTAGATTTTTATTTATGGGGTAGGGTCAAAGAATTAATGTACACAAATCCGATTTTAAATTACGCAGACTTAAAAATAAGGTTAGTTGGAGCTTTTGATCGTTTGGAACCTTTCGAAATTCGGAGAGCAAGGCAGTCTGTTCAGGAACGTATTGTAGACTATCTCAATGAAAACGGTGTACACATAGAGCATTTGTATTATAAAATAAACACCACAGAAATTAGACAACGCCCAATTCCAGAAACCAAGGCTTGCGCGGAAGGGGGTTACACGTTAAAAAAACGGGGACATACAACCATTTCCTCCGACAGTGCCAGTGCCGGAGCCAGGATTCGAACCCGGTGGTGCGAAGTCCGTGTGATTAATCGCGATTGCCACCTCGCGACTTAACCCACTCGGCTATCGACCAGACAGCCAGTATTGAAATAAATTATTTTGGAAATCTCTTCATTTGTTGTTAATTTGTGTTATTATTTGTTATTGCAATACGGCATGTTTAATTCTGGGAATATGCATTTCTCTGCTGAGGAAAATTCTAATGCAGCAATATAAACCTATTTTCAACAAATCTTCAAAATAAATGTATGAGCAGCAACCCTAGGAAATCAGTTAGTTGGATACCATATATTTCCTAGAAAAAATGGCGATATGTTTTACGATATTTTGTAAAACACCTTGCATGAAATATTAAGTGATATTTCATTGCGAAGGAAAAGATATGTTTTTTATCCATGGCGGCGCAAGACCGCATTATGCCAGAACGTGTAGAACATGGTTACACAACCACTATCTTAACAGATGGATTAACCGGGGTGTCGATGTACCGATCAAGTGGCCTGTTCAGTCTCCTGACCTAACTCTTCTTGAATTCACAAGGTGATCAGTGACAAATTGTGAATTTAGTAGTGAGTTTATACTAGATGGAAGTTATAATTAGTATGCAATTATAAGGACTAATTATTGTAAGTAATTTAGTGGTAAATAAGTCAGTGGTTAGTGGAAATTCGTGTTGCAATTATTGAACGTACATTCGGGGTGTTTACGAGGGTGTAAACATGTAACAATATTATAAACACAACTGGTTATTCGACAAAAAATTGAGAAAGAACGCAGTTAAAAATTAAATTATATAAAAAGCTATCCCGTAGGGTTAGCATAGGACAAAATATTTTTCCACAACTTCTACCTCCCGAACTATATTCATTACCTTTCCAGACAATTCCCTTCGAACTCTAGATTGGCTCCACTAATATTTTACTTGCCTAACATTTAATAGACAAGACACGCCTAAGATTGCATAGTTTCTGCCTCAATAAGGGGGGATATTCATAATTTTTTAAAATAAAATATATTTTAATTAATAAATATCGATGCGTTATAAAATTGTAATTGTTTACATTTTACGGCAGAATCGCGGATACTTTTTACTTGAACCCGTAACCTTCAGCATTGGCTCTTGATAAAGAAATAGACATATTAGTTAATAGAAATTTGTAAAAAAATACAGAATAGAATGATAAATAATAAAGGTGGAAAATGTGATTTATGAATTGCTTTAAGTAATGCGTTACTTATATTATTAGTCGGTAGATATATCCCATCTTTTGAACTTATTTGAAGTGTAACTTGTTTAAAAAGTAAGGCCCCAAGTAGGTATAAAGGTTATCTGATTTATGAGCTTTAAAGCGTGTAGTCGGAAGCAAATTTTAATATTCCCCACTTACCGCGGTCTCTTCGTATCGAAGGCATTTCAGGTGCGGAAAGTGCTCCATCCGATTCATCTTGTAAAAGGGATACGCTCCTATCTCCAAATCTCTTATTCATTGCCAATCTGAAAGAGAAACCATTATGTAATAACAGGCCATAGCAATTTTTGGTACTCGTAGATAAAGTTTTCGTATAGTACAGTCATTTTAGGTCATTTATGAGCAAACTTTGGGAAAACTGGGTATTAAAAAGCAATAAGGGACTGATATATTTATAAATCTTTAAGGTGGTTTTATTGAAGACATTTTATGAGTTCGGAATTTATCGCATGGAGCTATAAAAACGAAAATTACTTTTTACAATTAGGTGCAAGTACATACAGACTCAATTATATTTATTATTAATACAAAAGTAATGCTGGAATTAATATTTAATTTCGATTAAATTAAATTGGGTTTCACAATTTACAATAGATAGTGATAATGCTAAAGGAATGTCATCAATCACCGAATTTGTTCAAATGCCCAAATTTTGTTTACTGTAAAATTGAGCAACTCAATATTCGTAGTCGGCGAAATATGTTAATGTTTCAGACTGAGCGTGAAATAATAATCAATTCCTATGTTGATAGTCAGACAGCTCGCGTCAAAAAAGTGCGAGAGTTATGGAAAAGCTGATATTTTCAGATTGAATTATTGTATTTTGGCCATAAAAAGCCACTGTAGAGCCAGCACGTCAGCTACGGGGACACATAATGATGGCGCGCTAGGAAAGGTGTAAAATTTATCCCCAAAATGTTTTGGAAAAGCTCAAATTCATCTGTAAATAGCATCACTGTATACGTGTTACATAAAATAAATTCAATGCAAATGATTTGAAAAATTAAAGTTCACCCATATGTTAGTTTTTAATATAATTAAACTCACGAAATCAACAGTCAGACTTAATTTTCATATAACCCACCCAGTCAGCAGTCAATAGAACTTAGGATAAAAAGCACTTCACCGTCTATTAATATGCTGATCCTTCTGGTTCTATAGGCCCTCAGATTATTTTCTCTTGGACAATGTAATATTGCATATATCTCTACCTGAAAAACAGAAGTATATCATCTAAGTGATATGTTAAACTGTGAGTTTCTCATATCACTGTATATGTCAGGTCCAGTGCCTTGTTCAGTCCTTGACCCGCCTATAAATCAGGTAAATTCCCCAGGCCTTTTGTTGTAGTTATCCTCTTTCCATTCACTTCCATCCACAATTTTTACGTCGAGTTTCTGTTGAAAGTATGCTTAGGAATCGTGTAGTCCGTTCTCATATCAGATATGCTGACACTCACTCGGTTCCGGATTTGGTTATGCCCCAAAAATGCGTAAATGCTACTTGGCTCTTTTTGCGGTCTAAAGTATACTATCCTTGGCCTCCCCATTATCACAAATTGAAGAGGAGGGAGATCCAGCAGGATCTCCATTGCTGCTGTCAGTGTTGTTTTCATAGCTCCCGTTAACCTTAAACAAGCAAGTCTTTGTACATTGCTTAATTCAGCAACAATGGTACGCTGTAGCATCTTCTGGTGAATGCTATTACGGTCGACTTCGAAGAACAAGAAGAAGAAAAGATATTTAGCCCCCCCTCATCTGTCCATTTTGTTAAAACATTTAAAGTCTGCGGTGTACGCTCCTTTACTGTGTTGTGGAATTTGCTCTGAGCTAGTATGACAAAGTTATCCGCATAGCCCAGGATTTTGTGTTCGTCCCTCTCCAGTAACCTTAGTAGCTCGTCCATGACTAGATTCCACAGAAGAGGCGATAAAACACCTCCCTGCGGACATCCCCGACCCACCAGGGTCTACCCCATTACGGACGTATATACTAATCTATCCTTAAACATACAGTCTATTCATCTGCAGCTGGTTTCATTGGTTCCCCTCTCCCTCGATGCTTTGGTGATAGATCTAAGGAAGGTATTATCAAACGCTTCCTCGAAGTCCAAAAAGGCATATAATAGTACATCTTTGTTTTCGAGAGCAAACTCAGCTTTGTTGACAAGCTGATGTAATGCTGTATCTGTCGACGTCCCTGCCCTATAGACATAATGGTCTTGGTGTAGAGGCCTGATTGCCAGTACATCATCCCTGATATATCTGTCTGTCTGTCCAACAATTTTCCAAATCCAAATCATTTCTAATGTTGGTACCATCTGTTCATGATAATATTCCTACACAATCCAACGATTGACTTTTTGGAAGCGTTATCAAGTTTTTTAAGTTTTTGTCCATCTTATTTCCGTTTAACACATTGGTCAACTGCATCGCCGGATCCGATAACCCTATGAATTCTAGAAAAGCTCAGTTCATAATCTCTTCATAATTTGGTTGTCTTCGAAACCACTATTTTCACCTTTTAGACACGAATAAACATTCAAAATAATCTTTTGAGTTTGAACGTGTAAATTTTTATTTATAAATTCTGCCTGTATAGGCTCTAAATTCCTATCATTGTCCAGTTCGTTGTCACTAGTATCGAAACGTCTCCAAAATGCCATATTAAACAACAAATTACAAACTAAAATATTGAAGATACTAATTAAACAAATAAATTTTCCAAGTTTTCACTAGAATAAATAATTTACAACACTGCCTGACGGCGGTGACAAATCAAACACGTTACGCTTCTAGTCGGGCTTACATGTTTACGTGACTGTCTTACCTTCATTCTATTATTTCATTACAGCAGATAAAACTGTGTACGACCTACGTATCTTAACTTCATATTACAACCTCGAAGAGTTACCAAACTCGGCATTCTGCCTCATGATAATTTTCCCTTCTCAAATTGTAATATTGATACGTTACCATACTCATATCGTAAATGGCCAGCATGTAATGGTTCCGGCATAACACTAGCTAGTTTTTCATATTCTATTCCCGCCCCTAATATTTTCCGACATTGTAGGTGGTTATTGTTACTTTGTGCTAACCGCAAATGTGCCTGTTAAACTGATTAAATATTGAAGAGCCAAATCCATCGAAAATTGCATAATGAACGACTATTCAATCAGATCCGGAATGTCATATCTCTTGGGTAAAAGCTGTTGGCGTATCAAGTCGACTGTTTCCTCGATCGGTACGTCAACGTACCTATCAAGGATTCTGTGTTGAAGTTCACCTCAATATATGTTACCTACGTTATTTTCAAATCGTCTAGGATTTCCACGAATTGTCTGAAATTTTTCATGTAGCTGCTTGTCTTACCTATAATAGGGTTGAGTATACCTTCAACATATCTAGCTAATTTATAGGTTGGTGATCCAAATGAGCCGATGATAAGTCTCAAAAAATTTGCAAGTTTGGAAATCTGGAAATCCTTTGAGATCTATCGTCAGCGCATGTGGATTACCCATTTGTGAAGATATGTCGCAGGTATACTATTATTGTACTTAGGCAAGTAGTTACGTGAACAACTCCGAACCCATTGCAGGTCTGTTGTTTTGATTAGCATATTTGTAATTTTTACTTTCCCATATTTTTAAATACTGGACAAATTTTAAATATTATCCGGACTCCTGGAAACGAAGTAGTTCTAAAAGATAAATTAAAACTAACGGTTTTGCAAATAAAATAACAGATCCTTTAAGTAGAAAAGCTACAATTTCATCAGAACCGCTAGTAATTTAGAAGTGGTTTAAATATGCCATTTTTGTGTTGAATATAGAATATGTAAACTGTTATTACTCATAAGAAAACTTATAGTTATAGATCCTTTCAAATAGCTCTGAAATGTATCAACAATAGGCAGGTTTTTTATTCTAACTGAAATCGAGAGATTTTATGATTTAAAAAATGATAAAAAAAAATTTGAGCACAAAATTTTTAGATTTACGTTCGCAGTAAGAATTTTAAAACGAAGGATCGGCGCGAGGCTAGAAA
This sequence comes from Leptura quadrifasciata, assembly GCA_963675555.1. NCBI lineage: Eukaryota > Metazoa > Arthropoda > Insecta > Coleoptera > Cerambycidae > Leptura > Leptura quadrifasciata. Next base: position 46,987,020 of record OY776677.1, read on the forward strand.
ATGTACCTGTGCGCAAGACTATGCCGCGTGACGTCAGTAGCCACACACAAGCTCCGCCGTCGCAGGAAGAGTATACGGATTCACGTAAACTGTGACCTACGTTTGTGTATTTTATTTATTCGTGATCTTATTTCTGTTCATAATTATAACATTAGCTAGCACAATGCTGCAAAGTTATTAGAAAGCCGATTCGCGAAATTTACCCCATGTGGATGTGCAAATGGTGTACGAGTTTTTGGCTAATAACGCAAATTTAAATGAACCTCAGAGCAGCGAAGTTAAAGTATGTTGCGGACCTCTAGCGTATGCGACCCACCATACGCCTTAGCGCTTTGTGGGCCGCATAATAACAACCGCTACGTCCGTAGCAGACTTTCGCTACTGTCCACGGGAGCGCGAGATACTTCCAGTTGGTGAGAAAGGAGAAATGGTGGTATATAGTTGATAATCCTACGAAACTCGGTTTATCCAAGGCATCCTGGTGGATTTTGGGATTATCAACATAGGAAAATTTTCTCCATCTGTTGTTGTTCCGTTTAGCGGAATATTTTGCTGTTGTGAGTAAATTTTAACTGCGAAAGCAGGATATTTAAGTATACAAGGTAAGCTAACCTCTTCACGCCAACTTACCCGTTCTCTACCCACGTGCTTCACAAATTTGCAGGCTTTCCTTTGGAAGTATCGTGTCGACTTGAAAGGCGGACTCGACCCCATTCATCCAACTGTGGCTTTCTAGGAACATTGGTGGATTATTCCCTCATCAGTGAGGTAAATTATATTTCTTTTGTAGATTATGTCAGATTTGAATTGCTCACATTAGGCATGCTTCACGTGCATTTCCGACTTTGCAAATTAAATCGTGATGTCTTTAGGGTTCTACGGACGGGGCATCCACACACAGTAGAAAGTTCCAGGACTGGAGAGACTATACTATAATCAACCCCCATCCTCGAGTCAGTTTATTTCGTCCCGAAGACACCACCGTAGGGCTACAGGTTCTTTCACGTCGAAGTCGGTGTCGTACCACCCTAGATAAGTGTGTTGTTTTATTTACCGGGGACACCTTCAGTGGTTCTGTGCGGTTATATCCCTTCATACTTACTCCTGTATTTTAACTTGTACATATTTAAAGATTTTATGCATTTATATTTATTTAAGGAGGTTCTCTAAATCAGACCCATTGTGGCAGAATTTATTACTATTTATCCTCACGTTGTAAACCGATGTGTAGCTACACGAGGCATTTTATTAATATTGTAACTTACTAATCAAGAAATTTGACACACCTTTTGAACATCGCCAGGTTACATGCTAGTGAACCAATATCTGTAAATGTGTAATATAGTGCATTTCATGTTTAAAGAAAGTGTCATTATTTCGTCTGCGACCGCTACGTATGGAACCCTCAGTGATTTGTGTAAGTAAGTACACTAATAGTTTGTCATAGTTTATGTAAACTTGGGCTTAATGCCCTGAGATAGTCTGAGCTAGAGAAATTTTATCGTGGGCACGTTACATCACTTATCTGGGTTAAGTTGTGCCTGCGATATCTGCTACGGTACAGTAGCCCAAGTGAGTTTCTTTATGTAATATCTTATAACCATTAATATAATTTGTTTATGTACGTGTAAATCGTAGCAAGTAGTCCACATCTGCATTATATTTTGTTGTAGCGCCAATGGGCAATATTTCTTCGTATTTCTCCGAAAAATTTGATTCAGCTCTGTTTAATTGTATTAGAAGTTAATAATATTAAAACATAATGCCGGCTCCTGATAATTTAACATTGCGAAAAATGTCGAACCTGCCTTCAGTAAATTGCCATTATGGGGCATAACGCTGGGAATACTAAATACATTATATCTAATGCATATGATTAAAATTGATTTGGGTTAGATTTAACATTTTATTCTTCGTGTGATTTGTTAATATCAATTCTTGCATTTTTGCTCTTAGAATTTTAAAACTGCGCCAATGCTTCGATTTCTTTCTTATGTAACGGATCAATTCATGACCAACCCATGGTGGCTATTTATTAGTTTTGGCTAAAGTTTTTGCAATGTTATCAGCGAAAATAGAATCAAAGTTAGAATAAAATATATCATATGGTTCATTTACATCGTTACAATGATGAGTACTAGCAAAATCGATATAGGCTCTCTTTGAAGGGGTTACAAAAGTTAGTTTTTCCGAAATTGTACATGAGAGACGAATTAACACAATATTAACATAAATGTTACTTTCATACAGTGTGTCAAAGTCCAATATCTTTTGGAAAATTATTTTTTTATGGAAGGGATATAGTGTCAAAAGGCACACATTTTAAAAATATTTTGAAATATACAGGATGATTAACTACAACGGAGCATCTTCAAGGTCATTTCTTTTAATGGAACACCGTATATATTTTTACATTTATGAATTCAGCGTAAAATTACTTTTCCAACGATCTCCAGATTTTTGGTTTTTGACGTGGCGTTGCCGAGATATTCGAAAAAATATGAAAATTTTGGTCGGGACGAGGTTTAACAAATTAATTCGCTGTGTGTGTATTAGTATTCATTAAGAAGATTTATTTTGCAATGATGTAGACAAGGAATGTACTACAACGATATAACCACCAAATATTGATTATAATTAGCCAATTAGTTGGATAGGAAGAGGAGTACCCCATAGTTGGCTTGCCAGAAGCCCTGATTTGATCAAAATAGACTTACTTCTTTTTGTGAGGTTATAAACCCCTACAACTACAAAAGAAAATATAAAAGAAATAATAAGGGAAGTTTTTCAGGAAATTGCTGTAGATACTTTAAGAAATGTCGGTAGATCTTTCGAAAATCGTCTACAGAAATGCAATACATGTACTGGGAGGCCACTTTGAACAGTTCCTATAAACACTAGATATTATTTATTTCCTTAGATTAGGTTCAAAATAACTTTGAATTTTTAAAATAGTGCCAATCATAAATGAAAAAATATATAGGGTGTTCCATTTAAAAAAAATGACGTCGAAGATGCCCCGCTGTAGCGAGTCACCCTGTATATTTCAAAATATTTTTAAAATGTGAGCCTTTTGACACTATACCGCTTCCATAAAAAACTAATTTTCCAGAGTCTTCTAATAAGGTCGACCTTGACTTTGACGCACTGGACACCCTGTATGTCCTATAATTTTGTTATGGTGAATAATATATTCAAATATAAAATATAAACATAATGTCAATACTTAATTATATATAATTCGGTGAAGTTCCCTATATTGTGGTTAAATAATCTACAATGATAAACAATATCATTATATTATTGATTAAAATATAAACTTAAGGTATAACTCGATTCACACTTTTGGATGATCCTAAAATGACTATACTACGATATCACAACGTAAACAAATTCTCTCAGTCAGTGGTCAGTGTATTTATACAGCTAGTTAACATAGATTTTATACCTTGTCGATGCCCTTGTATCACGCGGCAATGAGTTGAATTTCGTGGTAATATCGGTAGAAGTCAAGGAATTCTGCCTCCCCAATGTTGGTATTGTGCTATGCGGAACTGCTGATGTTCCTTGATTCCTGTGGAGTAATTATAGGTTAGGAAATAATTAATCATGTTGACTGTTGAACTTTTGTATTCACATGCATGATACCATCTATATAAAAAGAGTATTACATTTAGTTAATTGATAAAAATACGTGAACGAAATAAGGCAAATTATTGTTAGTACAATAAGATAAGCGTTGGCATCATAATATATTATATTACGAGATAAAAATGTAATTAACTTTTGTAAATTAACACAAATCGATATAACGCTACAATGGTTTCTATGAAACATTCTGTATTTTCCTGTGGCTTGCATTGCGATGCCAAAAACAAATTGATAAATATTAATTTTAACAATGAAAGGTGTTACAACTAAATACCTAAGTAATAATTTTCATGCCAAATTAGCTAAGTGTAAAACTCCACAACATATCACTAAAACATCAAAGCAGATGCTATATTTGAAATTGTAATTATTCTTCAGAAGTAATTTGGTTATATTCATAAAAAATATTTTTTCTACCACCTTTTCCATAGATTATCTTTTTCACATTCCAAAATAATAGGGGGTGGGTAAAAAACTAAATTAAGAACAACAATGAGCCAAATAACAATAGCATTTTTTTCTGTTTTTCCAGTATTAATTTGATATTGATGATTTTGATTTTATAAAGATTCACTAAATTTTCAGATCGTTTACATTCATATTAAACGAAGTAACGGGCTTCGAACTTCTCAGAATAGCTGGAACTTTCTAATGGCGAGATGAAGGGTTATAAAATTGTGTAAGGAAAGCTGATACCTTTAAAAGGTTTCTTCCAGTACTAGAATAAATTTTTATACATCGTGCCATAAAGTGAAATACGACCTTAGAATCAGTATTTACTACGCCCATTACATTTCTTAAAACAAAAAACATCGGTGGGGTGGCACATGATAATCCAAAAGTTAGATAAAAAATTTGGAAAAATGCAGGAGCAGATCTCCGCGACATAAAAATGTACGGTGGATAACGTTCTGATTTCATTGCGGAAGGTTATTTAGATACTTCTGCTAAGAATAAGAATAACATCTCAGTTCAAATTCTGGGCGAGAATGGAGCAGTTTCATCTGAAAAACCTGACAGTTTCAGTAACCAATTCCATTTACACAAGTACACAACTGAAGACGCCCAGTTTTAATGAAGTTGTTAATAGGTGTTACAACTGTTCAAATTATTTTTAATATTTATAAATAATAAATAATAATTTTTTCTTGAATTTAAGAGTGGTCAATTTCTTTCCGCACTAGTGCGATAAGAATTTCATTACCACAGTCATTGGGATAAGATTATCGCATATCTAAAATGAGTGCGATATGGTATTACTTATCCCATGGTGATAGACAATAGATTTTTACGATAGAGGTGGGATATTAGCCTTATTTATATACGCGTGTGGAAGTCGTATAATGAGTAAAAAAATTCACGAACTCTCAAAAATTCACAAATAAATTAAATTCACCGATAATAACTTCAAATATCCGAAATAACAATTTTACAGACCAATCATGACAAAATATTGCCTTAAAAAATACCGCCCCCCATATGCACTTGAATCATACCAAAACTACTTTCCAAATTCATCTTTACAATATTTTATTTTCAATTGTTTTAATTTTCTATTAATTTTCTTTCATTCATTCAACGTCTAATTCTGTTTTATATTATAATTTCTAATTTCACTTCACGTCCGTTCATACTATCTAATAGTAAAACATCAAAACTACTTTCCACCTTCAACGAAGGGAAACCAGAACTTATCTGCTATAGCGCCCGCGATAAATTCAGGCCCGTGGAGTTAACTGCGAAAGTTTTCCGATACGCAAAGCACAGCCAGCCGAGTCATTCCAAAGTTTCAGTTTGAAAATATTTTGTTTTCTATGCGAAAATCACTTCATAGCCCAAAGGAATGGACAGGGCACTCTAAACTAACATAAAAAATGGGGTTAAACGTTTGGGCGAGATCGAGTCCCCGTCTAAATGAAACTCTACCGGATCTATAAAAGGCCGAGGATTCCACACTCCAGCAAGTCAGTATCTGGTGATCTATTAAGTGTTATACATCTTCGACAGTGTGTACTTTGGTAACCTATTCAAAAAACTGCTTTACTAGGTGTAACTTGGTATTAAGTTAATGCCCCTGCCTAGTGAACTGCTAGATGTAGTTTGGTGTTAATTTAGTACTCTTGCCTAGAACTAATTTTTGTACCTGCTGCTCACTACCTCAACGCCGCGTGTGAATTTTGCCAACTATTCAAGTAGGTGTATTCTAGATGATATTTTGGTCTTCGTGCCAACATGCGTAGTGCGTTTTCTGTGCCTGATTTGCTACCCCGTGCCGCGAGGGAACTTCCCTATAACCGGGTAATTGTTACTGCTTCCTTGTTTATATCAAGTAAAACATACTCCTAAGGCCGGCCGTCGCCGTCGCGAATAATTTCACACAAATGAATTTTTTCAGTTTACATTTCATTTATCTATTTTACTTAATTTATTTTTTCGCTTATAAGAATTTTTACTTCAGACTGAATTTCTGCTGCCGAATAGCTATCTTTAACAACCCTGTAAAATCAAATACTTATCTAGTTTTAGTTTTCATTATCAACTTTGTTTATATAACCTAAATAAATACTAATTACTTTGTGAAAATCGAAAGTGTGCTAATTTCACGTAATTTCAAATAAGTCATATATTATACAGGGTGTATATTTTTGTATTTTATTAAAAATTTCAAAATGTATTTTTTTAACATTCTTAACTAATAACAGTGCTTGTTAAGATCCATATATCTTACATAGGGTGAAGTATTCGGCCCTAACCAAAATTTCTAAAGTGTTTTTTGACTTCTCCAACAACAGAAAGTGCACGAGGTGCTCCAAGAGTCTCAAACCACGCTCCGAATAATTTTTTTATTACCGGAGTATCCCTCGTGTTCACTCTATACGTCACACTAATCGAGTTCATTATTATAAATCTACATTAATATTACCTATAATAGTAATATCCGCTCCTAGACCCTGAAGTAGCTTCAGTATCACTGGAATAATCTAAACTACCTCTGGTTCTCCTCATAGTACCAGCCGTTCCGTACTGAGAACCAGTAGTTCCATACTTCGATTGCGCCAGTTGAGCCGCTACAGCTGCCTGGTCGACAAATCTCTGATTGTACCTGCTTAAAGTTGATCCAGATTTGAGGCTGCTTCGAAGTAAACTGTGTCGGCCAGCTTGCGTGATACTGGTGTAGTCGGAGTATTCAGTTTGGGGTAAGTGCTGATCGGAACCGGAACGGGGCATTATTCGGCGACCGCCCGTACCGGTGTGCTGGACGTAGTAGTGTGATGATGGACTTTGTTGCGAAGATATTCTAGAAAAAAAGAACAATATAGAAGCATCAAAATAGAAAATTTATTTATACTGTGTTTACATCTCACATGTTAGACGGTGTAAAATATCACGCAAGAAACCACCAATGGCAACGCTCGCTGCTTAATAGATGCGTGGGTGGCTCTTTCTATCATTCTAAATGACAAGCCATGTGGACACGGTCATCATTGGCGGTAGTTTTACGACATGTACTACCGGAGTACAATATATAGCCAATTACGAAGAAATTACATGATTATTACTGTTAGCCAGTCAACATTAAGAAAGTTGATAAAAGCAAAAAGGAGCCATGTTCCTCCTTCTCTATCTCAAACTGGCTAGCCCCCGCGGCATCATCGAAGGTTTTTGCATGATTTTTTATACCTACTAAGCTGCTGTGGAAAAGTGTAACTTCCAAAAAATTTTTAAAATATCCGTTTGTAATATATATTATAGATAAATATATGGATAAAGAAGAAGGGTGGTCTTGACTGAGTAGTTAAGAAAAAGAATATTAAACACAGAGGTTGCAGTCAGAGGTGAAAATTTACGGCCACAAAACAGAAAAGGAAAACTCTTTTGTTACTTTGTCAAGCTTTCGGAAATTATTTATTCCCTTTTTCAAGACATTAACTTGAGGTTAAAAGTTAAGGTCACATGTATTATAAAAGAGTCGCATTTTTAGCATAAAGTAGACAAATTCATAAACAAATTCCTTTACAGGTACACAATTTAAAGTAAACAACTACTATTTAATACTGATTATTTAAAATTAAGGATTAAAACCATGATTAAAATAGATATAACAAAATGAATATGAATAATTAAAACATGTTGTAATATCACCAGATTTTCTAGTGTTTTTGGGTCCACTTTTGTGGATTCAGCGCCTCAAATTGACAGAGTAGATGGCTTACTGTCTCAGACACTTCTCCGCAGTCTGCAGTTTAGGCTGCCCTCATACAGTCCCATTGTGTTTCTTCACAGGTGCATACCCTGCGAGTAATGCCGTTACTGTTCTCGGCTGATTTCTGCAACATAAGCATTTATTGAGTTCGTTTTGTACATGGTTTGGACATGAAGGCCTTACCGTATCTGAGTCCTGGCATGTTCTGCCAGTATCGGATATGCTCTTCCTGGGCCTAGTTTGTTATATATCTCCATGCACTGCACTCTGGCACTGTGGGGGTCGGTTCTGGGCCAAGAGATTCTGTAGCCGATCCTTGTTTGGCAAGTTCATTGGATTTTTCATTTCCTAAGCCCCCACTATGTCCTGGCATCCAGATCAATTATTGAATTCTGCTCTGCCAGTATCTTGAGTTCTTCTAGGCAATCCCAGACAAATCTCGACGACACTTTGTGGCTCATTAGTGCCTTCAGTGCCATCTGATTGTCTGAGATGATGTGGAGCTGCTTGTTTACGTACAGTTAGTATCATATATCATTTTCGAGCAGCAGAATTTTGGCAAAGTTTATATTACGTCATGGACCAGCACGGCATCCGTCTGGCGCCTGCTCTCTCTCCTTTAATAAGTTGTTTCATTTCAGAAGACCCGAAGAGCCGTGTAGATATTCCGTTCCGACAGTTCAACGATAGAAGACGTGCCCGTCAGAAAGTGAGTAAGACCATAGAGAAGGAAGGTAAACTGAGAGGTAAGCTTGGCTAGTGCAATATCGCCGACAACTTCCGCAAAACCGACAATTAGGGAAGCCATCCAATCTAAGTCCATTCAAGAGGGTCCAGGCGTTTTAGTACAATCAAATAGTATTTTGACCTGGAAAAAATCAGCAGTAGGCAGCTGCTTTCAGTGAAAACCTGAAGATGGCAGATGAGATTCTGCCGAAACCTGCTACCATTTTGCCGCTTACTATCCTTATCATTTGAGTAATATGGTACTACTATCTTCGTTGCACCGCTTGCCCTCATAATTGTATTTAATAACCTGTAGAGTTTGTTCGAGGTAATCATCTAGTAAAAAGTAGATTTTTATATAGTAGGTTTAATTATATAAACGTTAGTTTATTAATTATTAATTAGTTATTAAGTAATGTTAATTACTTATCAAATTCTGAGTTTTACTGCTTGTGTGTGAACATCTAATTTCCCAAATTGACTCATTGGAGTACCGTTTCTCCACTTAAGCTACTCAGCGTCCCGTATCCGGCTTATGGGTAGGGTGTCGTAACACTTAAACTAGGACTGGAGCCCGTATACCTGTTTCCAAAACTCGAGTGTCAAAGAGTGGCCCTTTTTTTCTCCTCGTCGCCAGCTAGGGTGGAAAAAAACGTGTCACAAATTTTCGGTATTACGAATGGCAAGGAGGTAAATTGATATATTTCAGTGTGTAGGGCATCACCAGAACAAGCTAACTGGAAGTAACTACCTTCCAAGGTAGGTTACATATTATATGTTTTAGTTTCACCCAATGACGTCACATGTTGACGTCACAGGTAGGTATGTTTTAGGTTCTCTAGACAGAATACCACAAATAGTAAATAAATAAGTTACACGCGAAAACAAAATTATAAAGAATATAACAGTTTTAGTACATAAATATATAAACAAACAAGACAAATAAAATGTTATCAGTCACAAAATGAACAGTTATGAAATTAAATGGCCAAAATCAGTAGACAAGAATTAATCAAAACCATAGACTGTATTACTAAGAAGGAATCTTTCAATTATAAATTTGAAACTTGCACAACTAAGTACTTGGGCGGCGTTGTGCATTATATTTTGAGGCACCTACTGTTGTGTCTTACAAGATTTATTTGTCAGTCTATGTATAAAAGCGTTACAAAAAGCATGCAATTTTTGATTCACTCAAATGGATAATCAAACTGTCGGCCTCTGAATACGGCCATGTCTACCCGTAGCATCTGTCAGCCTGCTGATGGAGATATGGATGTTTCTATAATTTAATACAAAAACTGGTGTTCAATACCGTTGGTAGTTAAGAAGGTTGCAAGTTTACAACAATGTAAAGTGAGTATAGATGTAATGAAAATGAAATGTTGCCGGATAAAAAAATGGAGTACAGCGACGTCTACCGCCATATACTTATATTTTAATTCTATCCTCGAACAGCCCATCCGCCAGGCACCGTAGTAGTTTAAACATATTGCCTTCTAATTAGGTGTTAGTTGAGTTTGTTAAAAGAGCTTACTATTTTGAGTTAACATGTTCGAAATAATCAATACGTTGAAATATACAGGGTGACCTCGCTACAGCGGAGCATCTTCGAGGTCGTTTTTTTTAAATGGAAGTCCCTATATATTTTGACATTTATGAATTCAGCGTAAAATTATCTTTCCAACGGCCTCCAGATTTTTGGTTTTTGAAAAATATGAAAATTTTGGTCGGAACAAGGTTTAACAAATTAATTCTTTGTGTGTGTATTATTATTAATTAAGAAGATTTATTTTGCAATTATGTAAACAACGGCTGTACTACAACGACACAACCACCAAATATTGATTATAATTATACAGGGTGTAAATGGTGCTAATTCAGGACATTTCAAAGTGGATTTTCTAAATTTTTTCAAATGGAACATTCTGTATTTTTGGATTGGCACGTTAATTCTCCACGATTTTTGTAAATAATATCCTATACGTAAAATCGATGTTTCCAAAGATATTTTTACTTTTTCATTAAAAACCGTTAAATTATAACACTTTTCATTTCGAACTCATCTAGCAGCCATGATTTTGACATAAAGTGAGAATAATTAAAAGTTATCTTATTGACATTTAATCATTGCCTATTATGACAAAGTATTTACGCTTATTTTAAGTTATAAATTAGTTTAAAATTCGCACTTTCCAATAATGAATTTTTCGAGAGAAGAAATGGTCGATATGGTTTATGTTCTGGGTGCGATTGATAAAAACTGTTTGCTATCAACTCGAATTTATAATGAGCGATATCAGTAAAGAAGACAGCCCTCTAAAAATCGTTTAAAAGGTTGATGCAACGATTTGACAATACGGGGAAAGTAGAATATGACAAAAAGGAATGAACAAAAAATGTAGCAAATGAAGAAAATGAAACAATCATAATTTTGAGCGTGATTGAAAATCCTCATCGCAGTATAAGAGATTTGAAAAAAGAAAACGATGTAAGCCAATCCTCAGTTCATCGAATCCTAGAAAAAAACAAATTTCATCTCTACCACGTTCAACTAACGCAGGAACTGATTGATATGGATTATGAAACCCGAATACAATTTTGTCATTGGGCAAAATAAAAAATAGAACAAAGATGTTTTTTGACTTTGTTTTGTTTGCCGATGAAGCAATGTTTCATAAAAGTAGACATGTTAATCGTCATAATTTTCATTATTATGTGATTATGTGATAGGACCACATTTTTTTGATAGACGTGTGAATGGTCAAATTTATTTGGAATCTTTGCAAGACAGCTTGGAATAATTATTGGAGGATGTCTATAGGGATATTAGGGAGAGAATGTGATACCTCCATGATGGAGCACTTGTGCACCACACTGCAGCTATTCACGAACATTTAAACGACGCTTTTCTAACTGGTTGGAGGACCCCATAGTTGGCCTGTCAGAAGCCTTGATTTGATCAAAACAGACTTCTTTTTGTGGGGCTATGTAAAGGGGCAAGAAAATATGAAAGAAAGAATAAGGGAAGTTTGTTAGGAAATTGCTGTAGATATTTTAAAAAATATCGGTAGATTATTCGGAAACCGTCTACAGAAATACAAAGACGTGCTGGGAGGCCACTTTGAACAGTTCCTATAAACACTAGGTATTATTTATTTCATTAAATTGGGATCAAAATAACTTTGGATTTTTAAAATAGTGTCAATTTTTGTATTACCTAATACCGTATTTTCTGTTCCTATTATTTATGTCAACTTTTCTGTAATATTAAACGATTTATGATTTAAATACTGCTAAGGGAATCAAGACGCACCCAGAAAAAAAATTAATTCTACTTTTAATTATTCTCATTTTATGTCAATGCTTTTAATGAAAAAGTAAAAATATATTTGGAAATATCGATTTTAGGTACAGAATATTACTCACAAAAATTCGTGAAGAATTAACATACCAATTCAAAAATACAATACTATAAAGTGTTCCATTTGAAAAAATTGAGAAAAATTCACTTTGAAGTGTCCTGAATTAGCGCTAGTATAAAGTACACCCTATATAATTATAATCAATATTTTGTGGTTGTGTCGTTGTAGTACACCCCTTGTCTACATAACTGCAAAATAAATCTTCTCAACTAAAAGTAATACACACACAGCGAATTAATTTGTTAAACCTTGTTCCGACCAAAATTTTCATATTTTTTCGAATAACTCGGCAACGCCACGTTAAAAACCAAAAATCTGGAGACCGTTGGGAAGGTAATTTATGAATTCATACATGTAAAAATATATATACATTTCGTCTTATCTGCAATAAACTTAAAAATATTACGCACACTAACGTCCTGTTTGTATCAGTGCCATTTTTCTATAATAGTGATACGTTTAAAAATAAGCATGTTTTTAAATATAATTCTAAGCTTAATGACTTTCTTTTTAAATTCAATAAGTGCACGGAAGGAAACATTCATTACATTGAAATAAATAGCAAACATACAGAAAAATTAAATAGCCAGTTACTTGCATCCGATATAGTCAAGGAAATAACTATGGAAAAATGCAAGAAAAATTTAAAGTTTATTAAATTTTGTGACGAACATCATGAGTTGCCGCCTCCTCTACCCTTCAATAATTATAAGGACCCGGAATCACCTGGTTATATGTTGGAGAATGGAAATCAAAGTTACGTGTCTTCAACTTTTTTATGCCCACGAATCTCCCGAGTGATTACCATAGAATGATTAGATCCACAAGTGACGACGGCATTAATTTATTGCCAACCCAATGAAACTATCTAGGTAACAATTCAAACGTAAATTTTAACATCTTACATTATAATATACAATGTTTAAGAAACAAAATTAATGAATTTAATGTTTTTTTGTCAGAAAATAATTTTGATGTGCTTTATATAAACGAACATTGGCTTCTCAATGACGAGATTGAATATGTTTATATCATCGATTATAATCTAGTTTCTTGGTATTGTAGAAGTAACACTTTACATGGGGGTGTTGCAGTATTTTGTCTAAAAAAACATTCTTGTTCTCCTTTGCCAAACATTAATAAACTTTCAGTAGAAGTACATTGTGAATTGGCAGCTGTTGTCTGTGAAAATAAATTTCACATTCTAACTGCATACAGATCGCCCAGCGGAGATTTTGATATATTTTTGGAGAAACTTTCCCATGCCCTAGACATTCTCACACATAAAAATCTAAAAATCATCGTAACTGGAGACTTTAACGTACATTTTCATAATCCAGATAAAAATGTTTCATTACTCCTTAATTTATTTGCATCATTTGGGTTTAACGATTTAAACAAATCTCCCACACGCAATTCCAATTGCCTAGACAATATATTTGTAAACTTCTCGCAAAATAACTGTAAAACCGTTACTGTGAATCCACGACTGTCTGATCATGTCAGTATTAGTCTAAAGGTACAAAATCTTAAACCCCTAAACTCCTGTAAAAGAATTAACTTTAGGCCTGTCTCTGAATTTGGTCTTTTTCAATTAAATCACCTTTTAAAATCTATAGATTGGAGTTTTGTAAATAACCCATCCGTTGACCCAGAACTTAAATTTGAAATGTTTCTAAACAAAATCACTACTGCGATAGAAATCACCTTGCCTGAAAAATCAAAAGTTGTGTCAAATACTAGAAGAGCGAAAGTTAATTGGTTTACTGAGCCCCTAATACAAATGAGAGAGTCAGTACATCTTCTGCAAGATCTCTACAAAATGAATCCTACACCCGATTTGAAATCTTTATTGAATACGAAAAAAGCACTCTATAAATTTGAATTAAGGAAGGCCAAAATTAATGCTCACGATAAGTATATTTCTCAAAGTAACAACCCAAATAAAGCAATGTGGAATGTCATTAGTAACATGAAACCGGGTACCAATAGCACACGTCCAGACTCTTCTGGCATAAATTCTGAAGACCTGAATAATTTCTTTGGAACGGTTGCCGAAAATACAATAAATGCATTACCCCCGTCAAAGAACAACTTTGAAAATTACTTATCTAACACTAACATCGATGCACATGACACCGAGTTTAAATTTTCTGAGGTGTCTTACGTTCAAATACTTGATATATTTAATAACTTAAAAAAGACTGACAGTAAAGACGCCCATGAGATAAATCTTAAAAACTCAACTCTATTAAACATATTATTCTCATTCCATTAACCAACCTTATAAACAATTGTATTAGAAACAACGTATTTCCTAAAATTCTTAAAATTTCAAAAGTTATTCCGATTTATAAAAAAGGCAATATTGATGATCCTTCTAACTATAGACCATAATACCTTTTCTCGCTAAAATTTTTGAGATAGTCCTAAAATTGCAAATAACATTTTATTTTGAGAACTTTAAGTTGTTTAATAATCATCAGTTTGGGTTCAGAGCCAAAATGTCCACTGCGTTAGCTATAAATACCCTAACTGATATGATAAACAGGGGTTTTGAACAAAGTGAAATTTTGTGCGCTGAGTTTTTAGATCTAAGTAAGGCTTTCGACCGCGTCTTACATGATATACTAATAAAGAAATTAGGTTATTACAAATTTTCAATTACCAGCCAGAAGCTACTAACATCGTATCTCCAAGACAGAATTTGTTAATTATTGTAATATAAACTCCAGTCCTATAAATGTGAAATTTGGTGTCCCCCAGGGCTCCGTCCTGGGCCCAACTCTGTTTCTTATTTTTATCAATGATCTTCCATATAACACAGCTTCTGCAAGATCTGTTCTTTTTGCGGACGAGACAACATTAATATATAATAATAAAGATGTAAACGCTTTGATTTCTAGTGTGCGCGATACTCAGTCCACCATTCATGACTGGTTCTTAGCAAATAAGTTAATGTTAAATGAAAATAAAACAGAATTGATGATTTTTAGTTTGAAACGTCACACATTAGATAATATGATAACCACCGACAGTGTTAAATTTCTAGGTGTCCATCTAGACCATAAACTAACATGGGAAAAACACGTTCAATTTATTTGTAGCAAAATGTCCAAAAGTATATATTTACTACGCAATCTTGCGAGCTGTGTCTCACAGAAAACTTTATTAACAGCATATTTTGGTCTAATTCACTCTGTACTTATCTATGCAATTTTGGTCTGGGGTCACTCTCCACATGCTGCAACTGCTTTTGCGATACAAAGAAAAGCAGTAAGGATAACTGCGGGTTTAAGTTACAGAGAAGATTGCAAGGAATCTTTTAAGAAACTGAAAATCCCAACTGTGTATAGTATTTATATTTTGCAATGCCTCCTATATATCAAAGATAATGAAACAAAATATTTATCACGCGCTCAGCTACATTCCCATCATACCCGAAGTATTGGGAACTTACAAATTGATTTCCTACGTCTGTCAAAAACACGCAATGGAACAGCATATCATGCAATAAAATTTTTTAATGCGTTACCACATAATATTAGGAAACTAGATTATACACGTTACAAAATTGTAATAAAATCGTTTTTAATTGAAAATGCTTTCTATTCATTCAAGGGGTTTTTTGACGCAGATTTTTCTACTTTATGTAAGTAACATATTCTTATGTTTTTTTTTGTACCTTAAATTATATTTGAATGTTATCTATCTCAGATCTTTTTGTTTTTTATCTCATATTTGTTTGTTCTGTATATCATATTTGCTATATATTTATTAATTTCTTTTGTATACATGTAATACGACTGCAATTTCTTGTATTTTGGGTATATATATATTCACATTTTTTTTTTTTTCATTTTTTTATATCTGTATTGCTGACTTGTGTAAATACTCAAATACTTACTTACTTACTTACTATAAGGTGTTCCATTTAAAAAAAATTACCTCGAGGATTCTCCGCTGTAGTGAGTTACCCTGTATGTTTCAAAGTATTTTTAAAATATGCGCCTTTTGGCCCTATATCACTTCCATAAAAAAGTAATTTTCCAAAGTCTTCTAATAAGGTTTATATATTGGACTTTGACGCACTATTGGGATGCTCTGTATAATCTTTGCGTAGGAAAACTTAATTACATTTAAAGTAACAATACTTGTATTCTATTTTCGTAATTTCAAGAGTGAATATTTTTCAATGAAATTACCATAATAATAATGGAGTAATTCCGATGCATTGTTTTAATATTTTTAAAGGATTAATGTTAAAATATTCGTGGCATTAATTTTGAATACAATCATTAATAAAATATGTAAAACGATTTTAAACACAAAATTAATTCAAATAATCATCCTCCCGGATTCAGGTCAAATCTCTTATTGTAAGGGTATTATGTGCCCTCATGCCGTTATTTTGTACAAATAGAATTATATTAGTGGAAGTTATTGAGAGTGGTGAATGGCTTTTGTTTCCATTAAATTCCAGAACTTATTGTTTCCTAAATTTGCCGTTGTATACCGACATTTTGTTCCTGTTTCATTCAAGTGTGAACACAATAAATAATTTCAGTTAAGTTGCAGATTGTTATGTGAGATTGAGATATTATAACCCTAAGAAAATTCCATTATGATTTCAATATTGCACCAACAAAAGATTTATAAATAATGATCGCGAATCCTTCTCCACATTTTTGGTGCTGAGGGTAGCCGTTTTACTAGATACAAGTTTTATTATAGTATTCATTCAAATTGTGTTTGTAATATCTGCATGAAGTAATTATTGCCTATATGTTTAATTATGGTATTGCTCTCCAAGAGTGATCATTGAGACTGAGCTGGGGGTTTGTTATTAGTCAAAATAATATTTATATTAAAAAATTAAGAAATTGTCAGGGGTGTGTTTCATAGTTGAGAATACTAGCTTAAATGCAAAAATGTAGTATATTATTCAGTATATATTTTAAACAACTTAAGCAACATTCCGTTTTATAATATTTTTTCCTGCGTCATAGTGTTGTTGAAAAACGTTTAAATAACACAGGTCCAAAAAAAAAGTTATCTACGCCATGGATTAGACCATTGGATTTCCATGTATTTTTGCCCATTGAAACCGACTATGACCGTTTGCCCCTATAAGTCAGGATTTTTTGCTACAGCCAAAAATTTGGAAGATCCATTATATGGTACATCTCACAATTTAAAATCAAATGCCCGTAGCTCACTCAACTCCAAACAGCCAAACTAAGAATTCCATAACCTTTTCATACCAAGCTCGTAACCACATACCTTCAAGCCCCATAACCTCATAACCCAATAATACCATAACTCTGGGACTGAACGAAGAATATGTGATCTAATTGGAAAATTCATGAGTTACAAAATCTAAACCAGAAAATTTTATTATAATCCCATTATCCGTGAAATTTTCAATAAAACAAAAAGGAAAGTTTATAATGCAACGTCCCAAATTGAAGAAAACATAATTACTGGCTCAATTTTTTTCCCACTGCGGCATCCATTGCTAAGATCATTAGCCGCACCCTCCACCAATCATCTAGGTCTATTTTCCTACTATACTACTAATTTAAACATTGATCGTTCATTAAAAACTATATATCCTTTAGCAAGTTACAACAATGGTATATATGTTTTCAAAGTTTCTTTAATATGCCGCTTTCTTTAATAAATTTAATGGTTTTTATTAGGCGTGATTTTTTGTTTTGAAGGCATTCTTGAAGAGTATTAGGAAGAGCAAGTCTTTGGCGTAAACCTATGTATTGAATGTATTCTAAGAGAATATTTTCCGGTGTAAGTCGTATTTGGCACGTTTCGCATTGTGGTATTCTAGCACTTATTAGAAGATAACTGGACGTCAGATGAATATGCCCTATTCTCAAGCGAGTTAGTGCCAATTGTCCTCTCCTTGAGAGTTCCATTAGTAACTTCCATGGGTCTGTTGAGACTTTGTATTTTTAGAGGTGTTCATCTGAGTCGTTCCATTGTTGTTGCCATAAGGCCTTGATTTCCTGTTTTATATAGATGTTGAAATCATCTGTTCGGATTGGGATACCTTCAGAAGGTCCTTCTTGTGTAGGTTGACGCGCTGCTACGTCGGCCATTTTGTTATCTCTTATTCCTGTATGGCCTGGAGTCCATACGAAAATAAAAATTTTTTCTTGAATTTTTCAGGAATTGGAACAAAGAGAGGATATTTTGTATTAAAGGGTCGTAGCTATATACGTTTAGTATAGATTTAATTGAGCTAAGAGAGTCTGAGCATATGAGCTAAGTTCTATCTTAGAGCATTTCCGTGTAACGTAAAGCTTGCCAGATAGCATATAACTTTGCCGTGTAGATACTGGCCGTCGGATGCAAACTCCAGGAATATGTTTCCCATAGGCATGCAAATGCACATCCGATTCTTTCTCTTTTTGACCCATCTGTATATATAATCTTACTTTCTCTGTATCTACTTATGATGTCTTGAAATTGTGTTTTGTAAATGACCGGATTAGTTTAATTTTTTTTAAAAAGGGGTGCATTCTAAGTGGGCGATTGGAGGGCTGATGGACCATGGGGGTATTTCGTTGAATCCTAGGTGATAAAGTGATGGTACGTTAATTGCTAGTTCATTCATTTGTTTGGGGACCCGTACACCTTCTGGTCTGGTGATTGTTGGTCTGTCTTGAAATAACTCATGGTTTTCCTCATTATGAAAAATAGCATAGTTTGGGTGGCTGTGTTTGGCTCTGATTTTAATCCGTATGCAAACGATGTTTATTTCTCCTTAAGTTAAGAGGTGGTACTCCAGATTTGCAGTACGGAAGGCCCCAACCGCTAGTCTTCGCTTCGATAGTATTAGGGATTTGTACAATCGCAGCAGGACTTGACGGTTTGCTCCCCAGTTGATATTAGATAAACATCTAATCATATTAAGGGCTCTTTTACTTCTAATAGCAAGGTCTTCTATATGATTTTTCCATGAGAGTTTGCCTAGAATTTTTATGCTTTCTTTAATTTCTATTGGTTGTTCTTTAATGTGTAGCATAGGTTCATTATGAGGGGTTCTTAATCGGCAGAAATGAATGCAGCTAGTTTTGGTTGTTGAGAAGCGGAATCCGAGCATTTCAGCCTCGTTGTTTAAGCGGTTTATTGCTGATTGTAATTTATCTTGAATTTCGTCCATGTCTTTAGCGGAATAAAATATCCACTTATGCAATGTCTTCAGAATTCCATATCTCCACGTTGTATCCTATGCCTTTTCTAGGTCGAATAATACTGCCATCAAGTGTTTCCTAGCCGCAACGCTCTCATGAATTGCTGAATCCAAACAGACAAGTTGGTTAACCTATATTTGTGAAAGCCCATTTGGTTATCTGTCAGAAAAAAGTTGGTTTCTAGGTACCATATAAGACAAAAAATCATAACTTTTTCTAATATCTTGCACAGACAGTATGTAAGGAATATAGGACGGTAATTTAGTGGATCTCTTAGATCTTTACCTGGTTTAGGTATCGGGATAATGAATGCTTCTTGCCATTGCTCCAGGTATTCCTTTTCCTGCCATATCTTGTTGAATAAGTTGAGGATTTTTTTTTTCTGTTGCAGGAAGTGGGTGAATCATTTCATAATGTATGATGAGGTCCGGTCCGAGAGAGGTATTTCCTGCTTCCGTTAGCGCTTTATCTACCTGTTGTAAGGAGAATGGAGGATTATAGGTTTCGTGGGTGGTCTCTGTAAAATCAAGTTCTGTTTCTAGCTGGCCTTTGACAAGGACAAAGTGGGGTTCGTAGTTAGAGCTGCTCGTCGATCGAAACTGGTTGGCGATATTGTTTGCATTTGATATCTCTGCCCCATTGATATTTAGAACAGGAGAGGTAGTAAGGCATCTTTTTTCCGTGATAGTCCTAATTTACTTCTAGACTTCCGTCGCTGGAGCTTTGGAGGAGATAGATAAAATATACTTTTCCCATGACTGTTTTTTACTTCGAAGAATTACATATCGAAATCGTTTAAAGTTAATTAAATTCTCCTGTGTGGATCTTAAATAGATTAAAGGCTCTTTTCTTATTTCTTACGGCTGTCCTTACTTCATCGTTCCACCAGGGGCCTATTGATTTGGGAGGAGTTCCTCCTGATCTTGATATACTCTGCTTTGCAGCTTCTACAATTGAACTGGTAATATTGTCTACTGATTCGTGAATGCTACTCTTCAACTCAAGTGGTTTAAGACAGTCTTTAAATCGTGTGTAATTAGCACTTTTCAGATGCCACTTTGGATGTACGTATGGCTCAGTTTATAGAAATCGAGAAGTGATCCGAGGATAATTGATCTTGGATGACTCTCCATTCAAACAGGTGAGCACTATCAGCAGATCATATGGAGAGGTCTAAAGCACTGAATGTACTAGATCTGGAATTGAGGAATGTGCCTTCTCTTGAATTAAGTAGGACAAGCTTCTTTTCATTGATAAGCTCCTCTATTATTCGTCGTTGCCGATTTAGACGGGTGGACCCCCACAAGGGGTTATGGAAGTTGAAGTTACCAACAATCAGGTATGGTTCTGGAAGTTAGTCGATAACATTCCTTAGATCGTTGATGTTCCAGTTGGCGTCCGGTAGGTATATATTACAGATTATTTTTATGGTGTACGTTATTTGGATTGCTAATGTCTGTAGCGTTGTTTGCAGCGGAACTGCATTTATTGGCAAATCCTCCTTTACAAAGATTGCAACTCCGGCCCTCGCTCTTATGTCCGGAGTTGCATCTTTCCTAAAAGATTGGTATCCTCTCAAGTTGAAGGTGTCTTCTGGTTTAAAGTGCGTTTCTTGAAGACATATTACGAAGAGTGTTTGTTTTATCAGTATTGATTTCAGGTCGCAATAGTGATATTTGTATCCATTGCAATTCCATTGCAGTATAAACTCCGTAATGTCCCTTGAGTTCTCGAATGGACTAATGAACAGTTTCAGTATTCTGTGCGAATATCACTATTTGACTGGATATGGATCACAGATAATGAACAATAAATGAATAAACAACTAAGCAAAACAAACAAAAACAAATTCTACAGCAAATAAACAAATAAATATAATAATAATATAATTGATTGGAATATCACGGATAGTATCATTTTTCTTGAGATCCTGGTTCTGGGTTTGGTTCACGATTCATATCTATTGGTTGCTGCTCTTTAGCAGTGTCAGGTTCCGGATTCGTGTCCATTGGCTGTTGTTGTTTGGCAACAGGTTTTTTAGTTTTTTTTTTTGTTTTGACTTGTGATGACTGCTGACTATAGTCAGAGTCGTGTATTATATCAACTGAAGATTTATCCGCTTTTCTTTTTTCTCTAAATGAGGAATCCGAGTTATATGTTGCTAATTATATAAGGCAATTTAGTGGATGGTTCTACGAATACAGGTTTACTAATTTTTTGTTGAGGAAGGCTATCTGACGTAATGAGTGGGGGGTTTGTGGTGATTAGTTGCTGTAGGGTTTATTTCGTTAATGAGGTTATTACTTGGGTTAATTGAGGTAATATTTCCTTGATAATATTTAATTCTGTTTTTCGTTGATGTCTGTACCGATTGTGCGTATGAAAGTTGTGGGGTGAGAGTCTTTATAACAATTTTCTTTTTCGCCTTTGCGTAACTCAGTTTTTCCAGAACTTTAAAATTTTGTATGGCGATTTCTTGAATATATATAGGACACTGGGGGACTCTTGCTGAATGTGCACGTTGGCAATGGATGCATTTATATGGCTCCTCACAAAATTTCCCCTCATGAGTCTCCTTTCCAGATACACATTTTGTGTCATTTGAGCAATTATGTACAGTGTGTCCTTAGAGGTGGAATCTGGAGCAGCGTAATGGGGTTGGGATGTATGGTCTTACTTCTAGTCTGTACATAGCGGCTTTGATAAATTTTGGTAAGTTTGGCGAGTTGAATGTTAGAATGAGGTTAGGCGTATCGACTATTTTTCCACCTCTCCTTGTTTGGATTCTTTTAACTCCTATAACACCTTTGTCTGTTAAGTTTTCTTCTATTTCTACTAATTAGCAGTTTAGAAAGTCCCTACAATAGATTACTCCTTTACTAAAGTTTAACGTATTATATGGAAGAACTTCCACAAGTATATATGAGAGTCTCTCTACACTTAACAGTCTTTTGGATTGGATGTTAGACTTTGACTAGGCCTTCTTTTATCTTATTTAACATTATGACTTCTCCAATTAGACTATATACTGCTTTATTAATGAGAAAAGGACTTATTTTTGATAAATCAGTTTCATCTATTTTTTTTATGAACCGGGGTAGTTTCGCCGTCTCCTGGACCAGTGTTTTGTTTGTGGCTGTGTTTTTGGAGAGGTTGTACTGGCTCAATTATGCCGTTAAATGTAAGACATGTTCAATTTATTTAATTTCATAAATCTTTATTTATAATATATAAACTAATTCAACCTAAGAAGATTCTTTGTGTAGTATTACTCAAGATAATATGAGTAAATTTAAGATTACGAATCCAAACGAGTTTTTCACATTAAATTATATTCAGTTATATGAATCAAAAGTAACTGCTAAGCAATAAATAAGTTGAAAATAAAAAAGCTACTTTGAAATACTTTTTATTTTATTTTAGTTTGATGATCATTAAAGAAATTACTGAAAGCGCACGCAATTTCGCCGGTCAACAGCTGGATATACTGTTCCATCTACGTCCGTCTCCTATTACAACCTGATAAACTGATTTTTAAATTATTCCTTTGAGAACCGTGTGGCACTTACGAAAGCATGCTTAGAACTCTGTTTTTGTCAAAGTTTTCTTATCTTTCTTCCATTGCATTCATAAAACCAATATTTTTTTACTTACCGAGATGTAATTAAAAACAGGATTAAATACATAAATTACCCCATTATTTACCGATTTATATGGCACAGCTTATTCTATATAAAATACTAGTTACACGAAAATTATTTTTTTTGAGAGAGAAAATTTATGAAAAATCTATCTAATATATAGTATAGAGGTCGGTGTAAAAAAAACAAACAAGGAAATCAAAATAAATATTTGCTTCTAGATTGCGAAATACGTTTTTTGTTTTCGAGAATGCAATCAAGGATCAATTTAGTTTCAAACAGCTTTTTTAAAAGACCGTGCTCCATTATTAAAAATTTGAAGAGTAATGTTTGACATTTCTTCTTCTAGCGAATGGTATCCAGCCAGTTGGGCCACTTCTCGCATCAGAAACGCCGCACTCTCTTTTCCAATCATTTTCCCATCACCCCCTCCATCCATTCTCTCGGAAATAATCATATTTTTTTTCTTGTTAGGAGGAGACCACCGCCTCCGCTTCATACTCCTTAATTGTCCATACCACAGCAGTCTTCTTTTCTCTATTTCTTTTATAACTGTTTTTTCCGTGTTCATTCTTTCTCTTACTTCACTGTTTCTTATATGATCCTATCTAGATACTCTACGGTTTCTTCTCAAAACGTCCATTTCCACACCAAGCAGCCTTTATTTGTTTTTTCCCCATGTTTCGATTCAGTACGTCGCTATGCTTTGAAAAACGCTTTTAGAAATATATATCTACCTGAATACTATCCTCTTTCATTCTGACTTACTGAGTTATTACTAACCACATTCCCTTTTAGGTTAATTAGGAAGTGTTAGCAAGTAAAGTGTTAGATATAAGGCAGTGCAGCGACGTTCCAGTTAATTGGTGAATTCCGTTGAGCAAAAGCGAAGTAATATAAGTATTTTTGTGTTTTACATCTGCCTAAGTTAAGTCAAACCCAATCAAGTGAACGTCCTTCAGACACTCAAAATATGGATTGTTCATAAGAATACTGAACGTTAAATGACGTGTAGATATAACGAAATTTTCAGAGTACATATTTAAAAAATAAATATGTAGGATATCATCCAAACAGTCAAACGTGTTAACGAAAGCAACCACTGAAAAACTCGTAAGAGACGGCAGATGAAAACTTGTTATTAATGAAATAATTGAAATTAGCTTATATTTTAATAAAAAATTGTTAGAGGTTATTAGGTTGCGAGATCCAATTAGCAATTGCCTATAGTTCCACTTAAGCTGAATAGTAATAAACGTGCTTCTTTAGTCTATTTTTCATGGTTTCTAATCACGTATAGGATCGATAAGATCGCTTAATAAGTCTATTTAGGAGGATATGGGGGTCTCGTAGACACTATTGACACTCAAAATAAATTAGATACTTACCAACGTAATTATTGTTGGTCAGATAACACTTAATAAAGTGTTTTTATCTGAAAAATTTATTCTCAGGAATACAGATCAGTATAAAAATTAAAGTTCGGTACCAATACTATATTTCAGTTGTCGAGAGTAAAATGGTCGTGATACTTGAAATAATTTATTACGTAAGTAAAACCTATACGTTAAATAACTGAAATAAATTTGAGTAAGATACGCAGCACCTTAGTAAATTTATTGCTTGGTGATTTTAGATTTCACAGTAGTATGCCATTGAGTGCTGAACAAACAAATATTTTTAATAGAAGCATATTTTCGAAGCTCAAGAAAACGATGAACGTGTCTAGAATATTCACAAAATTTTCACCAGAATACCAAGTGAATTCCAAATTCAAACACAATTCGGAGACTTTTAATTCTTGTACGGAAAAGTGTGTTTTTTGGAACCACTTCATTAATAGTTATTTTACAATGAAGTTTCATTGAAAAAAAAATCGGCAGCTACTGGAAGCGGCTGGAACCTCCCCACTCGGTGGATCTTTGAAGCTGAAAAGAGCATTAAATTGTGTGACAAAACGGCACTAAACGTAATCCGATCTCATCCAAAACCTTTTCAGGTCTTCTGGGGCATTCAAAAACCCTCAACTTAATGAATTTACAATCATATATGCGAGTTATTACCTACATTATCGCTCGTTGAATAATATACTATTAGGATATTAACAACTTTAACATCACTTGAACGACTAAGAAAGTCTAGTTATCCTAAATACTACAGATTTGTAAAGTAACAAACTGAAAATTGGTAAACTGATAATCTATAATAAATTCATCAACGAAGGTACAGAAAGCATATGATATTGATATTGTTACATCTACCTTTAAAGTTTGTGACAATCCACTAAAAGTTACAAATATGCCGCAATTTTATTAGCATGACATGACACCAACGTTATCGGATAACAAACGATGACAATGACAATCGTCAAAATTTGCTCATTGCAATCCGATCGCTCGCGGCTGTCTTTGTTAAATGAAACATTAGCATTTCAGTAATTTTAGAGGAATATTTGTAGTTTAATTCTTCGATTTGTCTGTATATATATTTAAAAACGGCACTAAACGTAATCCGCTCTACTTCTAGAGCAGTGAAGAACCCTCACACGTGAATTGACACGTGATATGATGAGTTTCGCGACGTAACGGCTACGCGCATCGATCATGTCATGCGAAATGCGATCTATGCCATATTTGCTTTGTTTTTAATTTTTCTCACGGAAACAAAATCGAAATGGTGGAAGTGTGAAATATCGTTGAAATCAGAATTTTAATTGCTTTTCAATGGTTCCATTGCAAATGGAAAATAATTATAAAATAAACAACTTGTTGCGTCAAAATGGCACTAAACGTAATTCGATCTCAACCAAAACCTTTTCAGATCTTCTGGGGCACTAAAGAAACGCACACGCAAAGTTTCATTCAAATTCGTTCAGTAGTTTCGGCGCTATCGTGCTAACACACATACACACACACAGACCTCAAAACGTAAAGATTTGATGTTATCTCAATTTTCGTTTTTGAACCAATTTTAGTAACCTCTCACAATTTTATTGTGGAGAGGTTAAAAATATAGGCATGCTAGTTATTTATCCCTTTCCCAAAATACCAAATAAGTATGTCTGTTTTGGTTAAAATTAAAACTCGTCAGCGGAATTACGATTCTCAGTAGATAAAATAATCTAGAGTAGATACAAAAATTTACCGACGTACTATTTGAAGTCGATTACAACTTCATTATCGATAAATCATATCGATTTTGTTTCATTGATAATTTTTATCGACTCCATAGTAGCAGATGTGAACTTCGTGCAAGCACGTAAGTGTAATTTAATAATTTTCATAATTTGCAAGTTAAAGAGGTGCTATAGTATTAACTATTGAGGTACTTATTTTACTTATTAGTAAGGGTGGAATTATATTAACTTGTAATAGTGAGGAAGCAGTAAAAAAAGTACTAGAAGATTCTAGAAAGAAACTGCTTGATGAATACATTGTAGAGCACCCACGATTCGGAGTATGAATTATAGGAATCGATACAGAAGAAAAGGAGAAACTGTTGAAAAAATATTTTCTCAGAATCAAAGTTGAATAAAGAAATAGATAATATTGAACACATATATATGAAAGGAATGAATCTGAGTGCAAAGAGGTAATACAAACATCTGAGAGTACATATAAAAGAATGATAGATATGGGAAATGTAAATATTGTGTGTAGAATAGTAGAAGGGAAAGATATTATGCTGCTTTAATTGTTCAGAGTACAGTCACACAGCATATAATTGTCGAAATAACAAAGCTTGCGCTAGATGTGCACAAAACCATGAGACCAAAGGATGAAAAGCTCAACAAATAAGGTGTGTGAATTGTAAGATAAGAAATAAAAAATTGGCTTAAGCCTGAATGTAGGGCATGATGCCCGACATTTCAAATGTCCTGTATATAAATATATATTTGGAAAGGTATTTAAAAAACAAGAGAGTATATAACAGTCAAGAAATTTAGGAGTTCGCATATATTATATCTAAACATAGAAAGCCTACTAGCGCATATAGATAAATTTTTAAAAAATTAAAAACATGCTTTTCTGTAAAAAGTAAAAAATAATAATGTACGACTGCAAGATAAGCAAGGTGTGTGCACTTTGTATGATTGTACGCATGATTGTATGAAAGGGGTGGGATTGTTGTACATATATTGCCTTCAATCATGCGTACATAAAGATGATACATATACTTATATATACAAAGTACGCACGCCTTGCTTTTCTTGCAGTCGTACATTATTATTTTTTACTTTTTAATACGACTTTTCACAGAAACGCAAGTTTAAATTTTTTAAAATTATTTTATTTTTAGTCATACTTTAATTAAATTATTATTATACATTACCTAAGTTTAATTAGTTGGTTAATTTGGATTGTCAAATGTAACATTATATATTTAGGTTAGATTGAGGGCGCGGGGGTCGCATCGGGGTATTTGGGGAGGTTTACCTCCCAGAGAGTGCTCAATAAAAATAATTCGTCTCTTAACGATGTGTTTTGATTTCTCGCTCCTTCGTTTTCCAGATTTTTCAATTTTCACCCCCGCGCTCCCTACGTGCGTATATTTGCAAAACTAACGGTGGAATACTGTATTGTCATTCAATCTTAGTAATTGCGCAAAATTTCATCAATTGATTATGTCAGGAAGTGTGTTAAATAAAGGTCCCAAGATTTGAAAACAAACATTTTGGAAACTACATTGCGAGTTAAAGAAAAGCAAATAATAAATCTTTATTAACCAGTATAAACGTAGTATTATTTGTTTGACAGAAACTATGTTACTGATAATATCTATGGCTGTGAAATATACAGTGAGGTCCATAAGTAACGATTCATTATAATAGATAAATAAATTCATTATCTATTAGTGGAGTAAATATAGATTTGTAGAGAAAATTTTACATGGAGCAACGCGACATAGAAAAATAAGTTTGTTTTGGTAAAACTAAGAATATCCTGAGTTTTCTACTTCGACTAAGTGGGGGAATCCTTTTTTCCGTGGAAAAGTGATAAATTGGTCATTTTTAAGGGTGGTTTTTCAGTTTTAATTTATTTTGAACCCTTTAAAATGCAGTGAAGACACGAGAACGGTATCTTTTTATTGCTGATGTTCAGGGAAGCTTCAGTTCAAATTTCGTCAAAATCGGTTCACCGCCCCCCACGATATAAATAATAAATAAATAAATACACCACAGGTAATGACGACCCCCTTTATCCCGGAAGGCTCTAGTAGAGCTTTGTGTGGGAGGGGGCTACACATTTAGAGACAAGGGACACACACCCAATATCCGTGTATAGTGAAAAAATCCCTCTCACAGTATTTTCCACTGCCACGGCCGGGGATCGAACCCGGAATTTTTTGGTGAGAGGCAAGTGCGCTCACCTTTCGACCATCAGTCATACAATTATATGTACATATTGTCACAAAATTTATTTTATTAATTATTTGAAACACCCTGTATGTTACTTTATTCTTACGTAGAAATTAATATCTATAATTCATAATATAATACTTCAAAATGTTCAAGCAGAATGCCGAGCCAGCTCTGATGCGTTTACCTATGCCATCCAGTAACTAGACCACTTGATGGAAATACTGACTCGCGAAAATCGGCTAGCAAAAATAAAGTAACAGCTGGGAGAACTTTGAAAAAAGTTAGTTGGGTCTTCGAAATGTAGTAGGAAAGTTGGGTCTTCGAATATAAAAGTTGAGTTTTGTAATGTAGAGAAAAGATTATTTTTTTAGGTATGCGGTGCGTGGCCCAACTCCTCTCTGCTAGGGGTGGCTCCCGGAGGTTTACAATGTAAGTATTTTTTGTTTTATTTTTATTTATGTGATTTAATAAACACATCTTGTTGTTTTTTGTCACTGTGTTTTAAGTACCAAGTATTTACTTAGCCCCCAACGTAACATATGGTTGGGGTTAAATTAATCACTAATATGGCATATGATGGAGGCGCCGGACGTCAAAAGGAAGGGAAAAGTTTTCATATATTTTTAAAAGATAAAATATTCAATAAATTTAAAGTACAAACTCATCAACCTAAATTCTATAATTTTTTTACATTATTTCTTATACATTGCAAAATTAATAAACATTAAATTTAAACAAAGTGTTGCAAAACATGCGTGTCAGTTTAATTAAGCAATTGCATAAGACTGCAATAATTTTGAGGAACAGGTGATAGCTGCATTCGCGTTTGGGGTTTGAGACAGTGCAGTTCAAAGTAAAGAAAAATGGCCTGATAGAGTGCTGGGTAGTGACAATAATTATTAGTAAGATTTCTTCATTTTCATTAGTTTTAATTTCGCCCATCTCTCATATTGTCTTGAATCAAATAAATGTCATTTATGTATTTTTTAAAACTATCTTTTGCTTTCTGCCATTCGAGTTACCCCCTAGTGCGTATATGGCCTAGAAAAGGCCAGTACGTAACAATATATATGCTGAAAAAACGTAAAAAAATTGATTTATGACTGACTTGGCCAAAATTTTACCGAATTTAATGAAATTTTAGATGAAAGTAACTTATATAACCAAGAAATATCCTACCATATTTTAGCAAAAAATACCCAATAATTTGTTTTCTTTACACATTTATTTAACGTCGGCCTATTTCCGCTACTAAGGCCTAACACCTATGCATGTAGATGAGCTACCCCCAACCAGGAATTTTGCCGAACCTCTTCCCTTAAGAAGAGTAGGGATCTTTTACTTGCCTAACATTTAACAGATTACATCTCCTCCGAAGGATGGTATATCCCCTATACAACCCTCGCCTAAGGTTGTATAGCTTCCGCGCATATACTGATGTATAAGCCGCTGGAAGATGTATGAGGCGAGGACGCGGTCTTCATTGTGAATGTTAAAGAACGCTATAACCCCGATATACTTTTCGACGTTGTAACAAAATCCGACTTAGGAAATATTTCGTAAGAAAAGCGTGCTTCACGTAAAAACGCCGTGGAGGAGGTTTTTAATTCTTGGAAATATATTTTTTTTTTTTTTGCTCTTCGGAGCATTTTTTATGCCAAATTATCGCTAACTCTTCAAGGAGCGTTAATTTAGAAAGTGTAGTAAATGTCGCTGCACAGGGACGTAATGTCGCCCCGACCACCCAATTTTAGAAAGTATACTAAAATTGGACTTGAACTTCCAAATTTCCAAGATTAAAAACCCTTTTACGAATCCACGTTGTCAAGCACTGCACCTCTTACGAGGTATTGAATATGAGGACAAGTTAGTCCAACGACTATTCAAAGTATATCGGAAGTTATAGCGAAAATAGCCCTTAGCGACATGGGACCCCCATCATTTCCTAGCAGTCGGATTTGACGGGGAAATGATGCGTTTTGACGGGGTTTGCCCTAAACCGGTTCCTCAGTGATTCGGAGTCAAAAAAGTATCTATACCATGTACTCACACGTGCATGGGATCTGCCTTGCCTGAACGTAAAATTTGTTATTGCATAATACAAACGAAGTAGATACGCTTCAAGCAATTTTAAGCTCCGAGGAGCGACCAAAATTTATGTGAATTAATAAATACGTTTATAAGACAGGCAAGCATAAGCCCACCAAAATTTCAGTTACATGAAACTTTTCTTGAATCTTTTTGTGCATCGTTAGCTTATCAAACTGCATATTGGATGGTAGTTGGTACCGTATGAATCGTCCCGTTCCTCACCATGTGTTGTACACGGGTCAGACCATTGTTTGTTAACATTTTCTCTGAAGAAGTTGTTGTAAAAACATAAATTTTTAAAAGATTTAATATATATATTTTGAACTTTATATTGTTTTTTACTTGTGTTTTCTAACAAAAATTCCCTTTCAGATTTAATTTTAAGAGAGTGTGAAACAGACAGTGTTAGATTTATAGTGTTACGACGTCTTCCAATTGATCCATCAGAGCCGCAGTTAAGCATAAACGACAGTAAGTATGATTTATCCATTAATCTCCGTCTGAAACAGTCACGTTGAACCCTAAAAATTTTGTGAACGTAATATTATTATTTAGAATTTAAGAAAAGGTTGAGGAAAAAGAAAATTAATTTTTTTCTTTTTCCTATTTTTTTTAATTTTTCGAAGTTTTTCGAGCAGAAAATACGTCCTTCAGACTTCCATCAAAGCATGGATCGTTCACATGGCGCCCGAGCAGGGACCATGCCGTCCCCAAACCCAACAAATCCTTTCTCATTCATGGCGGAAGACTCCGAGGGGTCGACCCCAAGAGAATTTTACGAGCGAGTCACCGCACCGCTCGTCGACGACGGTTCTAGAGGGATAGAACCACAACGACTGTTTCCAGAGGGAAATAATGTAAATTTATCTGCTTCACAGCCGCAAACTGCTAATTCGATGGAAAGTATGTTTCTGAAAATGGCAGAGGGCTTCGTGCAGGCGATACAGAACGTGTCGACCTGTACGCCCCATGAGAGACAAAGATGTCCGAACGTGACGTTCCATGGGCTTGATCATGAAGATCCAGAAGCTTTTCTGAAAATTATGGAGGAATATTTCGACAGAGCTCGCATAAGCCACGACTATGATCGCCTCCATAACGTAACCGACCAACTCAAGGGCGAAGCTCAACGATGGTCCGAACAATTTAGGACGTTGACTACTTCGTATACCTTATTCAAGGAAAGATTCCTTACGAGATTCAATTCTCCCGACATAGAGTCACGAGCTATTGCTCAACTGTATGCCGTCAAGCAAACGTCTTTAGACGACACGGCAGTGTTTATCACAAGGAAAACCTGTCTTTTCGATCGTATTGATCCCTTCAAATCCGAAGCCATCAGGGCTCGGGTCATCATGGACCAACTGCGTCCAGAAATTAGGTCACGCTTGAGAAGCAACCTAATTTCATCCACAGAGATGTTAATAGCAGCGGCTACTAACGTCGAGCGGGATTCAGCTGACGAACAGACGTCGCTAATCCAGCTTATCGATCAACGTCTGTCCCGCGCGTCTTACTATCAAGAGCCGGGACACATCACTCAACCAAATTCTAGTAACAGGAGCAATGGAAGCCCAACTCCGACAGCACCGAGGGTGCATTTCCGAGAGGATGTCTCTCGACAGGACGGTCCAGGCAGAGCGCCTGGTCGTCCTTTTTTTATGCCTAATTCTTCAAGCGGATCAGTGAATCCTGACCGCAGGCAAACCAATTTCAATGGCGGATCGGGGAAATTCCGAGTACCCGACCGACCGGCAACCCCGTGCCGATACTGTACAGACACAGTGCAGTGGCACTTCCATAGCCAATGCCCGAATAACCCGCATCTCAACAGGAGATCGGGAAACTTTCGAGGGGCCAGAGACCCAGGCCAGGGTCCATCTGCAAGATCCCCGGCACAACGGCCGAACCAAGGCGGCAGCAATGTCCATTAAACATTTCTAATACTCATGACCACTACGACGCTCCCATGCACAAGACAAGGGAGTCAATAAATTATATGAGCGAAGCGTTCCCTTTGCCTCGTATAAAAGTTCAGATAAATGAACAAGCAGTCGACGCTCTGATTGATTCGGGCTCGACGCGAAACGTTATCCATCCGAGGATGTTGGATAATTTTAAAAATCTCACGACACGTCGATCATTTGCTATGGCGTGCGGAGATCGAATGGTGGACTCTCTTGGAACGACAAAATTAAAAGTAATAATTTCAGGCACTTCTTTTGAAATTGATTTTCAAGTAATCGAAAATTTGAACGAAACAATAATATTAGGATCACCATTCTTATATATGAACAATGTCGCATATGATTATGGCCGAAAATGCCTATATGCCGGCACGGAAGAGCGTATTACCGTCTTCTGGAATCAAGCTTCTCAGAGGGAGAGACAGCAGGCAAAGCTTCCTGAAGAGCTTGTTATTAAAGACAAATTTCTACGGCCGCTGTTCGAAGAATTTGTCGATCTGTTCACTGCGGAACCGACTCAAGCAACCACAGTGACTGTGAAACACAAAATTACAGTAAAAGACACGAAACCATTTAATATCAGACCATATCCGATGTCTCCGAGTACTAAGAAAATTATGTACGACCAAATCGAAGAGATGTTGAAAGCTGGCGTCATCGAACCTAGCACTGCCCAATATAGTTCACCACCCGTGATAATAAAACGCTCAGACAAGAAACCACGATTTTGCATCGACTATCGCCATTTGAATGAAATGACTGAAGACGAGGCTTCCGTCTTACCAAAAATGCACGAAAGTATTAAAGATTTAGGCAATTCGAAGATTTTTTCTGTGTTGGATTTAAAAAGTGGATATTGGCAAATACCGCTCGATGAAGCATCAAAAGATTTCTCGACTTTTACCACTCCTGATGGGGCAGCTTACAGATTCAATGTCATGCCTTTCGGCCTCAAGACAGCTCCCTGTACCTTTCAGAAATTCATGGCAA
Source organism: Leptura quadrifasciata (assembly GCA_963675555.1). Taxonomy (NCBI): domain Eukaryota; kingdom Metazoa; phylum Arthropoda; class Insecta; order Coleoptera; family Cerambycidae; genus Leptura; species Leptura quadrifasciata. The sequence continues at coordinate 47,020,291 of OY776677.1, forward strand.
AGGACGTTTTAACGGGTTACCTGCACCATTTCTGTAAAGTGTATTTAGATGATATAATCGTTTACAGCGTAAACGTGAAGGAGCATATGTCCCACTTGAGGTTAGTCTTTAAAAGACTACGTCTGCACAATCTAAAAGTGTCACCGGAAAAGTGTGTAATAGCGACGAATGAAATTCAATATTTAGGCCACACCATTAGAACTGATACTTCCCAACCATTAGAAAAACATGTCTTACAAATTCAAAACTATCCCGTTCCAGTCACCAAAAAGCAGCTACAAAGTTTCCTCGGACTTTGCAACTGGGTACGAGAATATCTACCAAATGTGGCGATGATCACGAAGCCACTAACGAAACTTCTTTCGAAGGAAAATCGTTTTCACTGGAACCATACATGCGATGAAGCATTTAGAAAATTAAAAGAATTATTATCCGGACCGCTGGAACTCCATCAGCCGGATTTTTCACGTCAATTCATTTTGCAAACAGATGCATCCCTACAAGGCCTTTCGGCCGTATTATATCAATTAGGCGACAACGGCGAAAAATATATAATTTCGTATGCAAGCAACACGTTATCTCCAGCAGAGAGACGTTACCACATAAACGAGCTGGAATGCTTGGCGGTGGTGAACTATATTAAAAAGTACAAGATGTACTTAGCAGACAAACCGTTCTTGGTGAAGACGGACAACAGGGCGTTACTTTGGTTAAACAAACATAAGGACGACAAAACAAAATTTACACGATGGTCATTACTATTGCAAGAATATGCATTCAAAATTGAACACTGTCCAGGAAAGGAGAATTTATTAGCAGATTTTCTCAGTCGTAACCCACAAAATCAGTATGTCGAGACAGACGATGAAGAGGAAAGAATGTTCCTACCAAATTACAAGTGTCCAGAACGTATCTCTGTTTTAACGCACTCAGAAATATACGAAGATATCGTACAGGCTCAATTGAGTTCAAGAGATATTCAAGACAAGATCCGCCGTTGGAATGATCTATTTCAACAGGAACAACGTTCCGATGCGGATCTTATTTTTATGAAAAATTTTCACGTCCAAGACAGATACATGATTATCGTCGAAGACGTTTTCAGTAAATGGATAGAGGCAAAGGCATACATTCAGGTCGATGGCAGAACGATAGCCAAATTTATAGACGAAGAGATAGTAGCAAGATTCGGAGTCCCTCGAGTCATAATTTCAGACAACGGTGGTCATTTCAATTCCGAATGGAACATCACATTTTGTGAAAGAAACGGTATCGAACGATACTTAATTCCGGCATATCACCAACAGTCCAACCCCGTGGAACGACGGGTTCAGGAGTGTAAGAAAATTTTAAACACCCTCTTATTTAAAAAGCCAAACGACACTTGGGATCGCTACGTGCATCAGATGACATACATCTTAAGAAATCGTAGGAACGCCGCTACAAATCAAACACCTAGCATGGTCGTGTTAGGATATGATCCAGCCGAAAGAGGCGAATGGGATTTGTATGCCTGGAGGCAAGAAAGAGCCAAGCAACAAACGCTTCCACGATACGAGCGAGTCAAGGAAGCCCGTCAGGCCCAACAAAATTACAAACAAAAATATGCGCCGAAAGAGGCCGTCACTCCGATCGTTTTCAAAGTAGGAGACAGAGTCATGAGTAAAAGAAAAAGGAAGGTACATACCTTCACGCCGTCTTGGTCAGGCCCAACCAGAATTCTGAAGAAGTTTTCAGACGAAGTGTATCTCGTGCAAAAGGGAAATGTAACGACAAGAGTACACGTGAATGATTTGAGACCAGCCCCGCCAGAGGAGCACAACTTGGAAATCGAATCTTCCGATGAAGAAAATGCTAGTCCAGGCGGAACATCACTCGATGGAAATGATTCCCCGTTCTCAGACGATTCCACAGAACCTCCACCGCCGGAGCAAACGGTTGTACAAATTCATGCACCGCCACGAGATGCTTCCACTTCTGATTCAGAATCAAGTTCTGGAGATTCAATTATATTTTTATAATATTTTTCAACCTAGGCTAAGTTTTAACTTAGTGCTAGGTTTATTTTATATCAAAATTTCCATACCAACTTCTTGTCGTGTCAGGCAAGAGTTGGTATTTTTTATGCATTTTTTACAAGTTATTTTTATCGAGGATATTGTATCGTCCATACAAATCTTCCAAATTCACTGCAGCAACTCTGACCGTGTCCGGCAGAGTTGGTATTTTTTATAATTTTTCTAAGTCCTCATATGTTTAAAACATATACATCTGTAAGCAGAGTCCGACCCAAAGGGTCCAAACAAATGTTCCATTGGCACAGCATGGAAAGACGACGACTCTGACGCAAGAGCGCGATTCAGACGAGTCTAGCAACTCAAGGGCGAGATGCCGCCACGTCTGCTGGAGGGGCAGATGCAACGATCCGACGGATGCAGATTCTGTCGCAGATTTCTCCCAAGAAGAGATTTTTTAAATACACGGAAACCATTTCAATCAATATAAGTTAACAAAATTCAGTGTTCCTATTCTCAAAGACGACGATATGTTATCGGTCGCAGATCCCCAGACGGGATGTGAACAAACATTTTACTAAAATTTTGTTTTATATTGTTTCGTATAAACTGAGCAGAGCCATAGTATAGCTGGAGCCAAGCAGTCCGAGGACCACCTAAGCTGTTCCAGAAGGCAGTTCGACACCGAAGGTGATCGACGAGGCATAGACACGAGGAGGAGCAGACGCAAGCCCGCATTAGTGGAAGAACACTAAGAAAGATAAGTGCGTCGAAAGTGTTTGTGTTGTGTCATCGAGAATCTGAGGATTTTCGATTTTTTTCTTTTTTTTTATGCCATTTTTGAAACACAATGTTCAATTATTCAATCGAATGCTATGCATCGATATATGTTCAAATTTATTACCATTTTAGATTTGCATCTAAGTTATGTTCAGATAGGCCGGTCTGAACTATAACCGAATACAACACATGGGAGACTACATCCAATGATCCATTTTTTTTTTTTTTTTTTTTTTTTTTTTTAAACCAATTTACCAAACGTTACACAAAAAGATTCACGGAAAGGAGGGGAGTGTTAAAGAACGCTATAACCCCTATATACTTTTCGACGTTGTAACAAAATCCGACTTAGGAAATATTTCGTAAGAAAAGCGTGCTTCACGTAAAAACGCCGTGGAGGAGGTTTTTAATTCTTGGAAATATTTTTTTTTTTTTTTGCTCTTCGGAGCATTTTTTATGCCAAATTATCGCTAACTCTTCAAGGAGCGTTAATTTAGAAAGTGTAGTAAATGTCGCTGCACAGGGACGTAATGTCGCCCCGACCACCCAATTTTAGAAAGTATACTAAAATTGGACTTGAACTTCCAAATTTCCAAGATTAAAAACCCTTTTACGAATCCACGTTGTCAAGCACTGAACCTCTTACGAGGTATTGAATATGAGGACAAGTTAGTCCAACGACTATTCAAAGTATATCGGAAGTTATAGCGAAAATAGCCCTTAGCGACATGGGACCCCCATCATTTCCTAGCAGTCGGATTTGACGGGGAAATGATGCGTTTTGACGGGGTTTGCCCTAAACCGGTTCCTCAGTGATTCGGAGTCAAAAAAGTATCTATACCATGTACTCACACGTGCATGGGATCTGCCTTGCCTGAACGTAAAATTTGTTATTGCATAATACAAACGAAGTAGATACGCTTCAAGCAATTTTAAGCTCCGAGGAGCGACCAAAATTTATGTGAATTAATAAATACGTTTATAAGACAGGCAAGCATAAGCCCACCAAAATTTCAGTTACATGAAACTTTTCTTGAATCTTTTTGTGCATCGTTAGCTTATCAAACTGCATATTGGATGGTAGTTGGTACCGTATGAATCGTCCCGTTCCTCACCATGTGTTGTACACGGGTCAGACCATTGTTTGTTAACATTTTCTCTGAAGAAGTTGTTGTAAAAACATAAATTTTTAAAAGATTTAATATATATATTTTGAACTTTATATTGTCTTTTTACTTGTGTTTTCTAACAAAAATTCCCTTTCATATTTAATTTTAAGAGAGTGTGAAACAGACAGTGTTAGATTTATAGTGTTACGACGTCTTCCAATTGATACCATCAG